>CM032058.1:89449190-90649190 GCA_018831715.1 Matsumurasca onukii
TGTATGTAGTAGGCCTACTACATTTGATTTAAAGTTTACTGTTTAATCGCATGTAAAACAATATTTCATATTTTTAATCACAACCTACAATAACCTATCATGTATTTATTGGCGATTGCCGTTTGTAATAAATAAATAAATATAGTAGTACTCACCCGGTCCACGTCTCGCGACAGCTGCACCCTGACTGAATGACCAGCCATCACACAGCCCCTCTCCCATTGGCTGGCCGGACCGGTGAACGACCAATCACAGACGTGCACACAACATACCTGTTTATGCACAGCCAATGGTAGGGACATTCCTTAAAGGTTTTGATGAATGAATCACACCCCCCAACAAAAGAGCCTAATGATCAATCAACAACCCTAGACAAATTCCTACGCGATGAGTCCCGAAAACTAACTATGGCCTGAGCTGATCTTTAGGTTCATGAAACTTTGGGCCACTCAAAAATTTGTAGATTAAACATGTTTAGTTAAATATGATATTAAAAATCTAACAACAGAGCGTTTTAATTTTAAAAGGCTACTGGAGAGGGCGCCCGCTAGGCCCTTTTAAGAGCAGGTTAGTGGTTGAGCTTCCTGTAAGACATGTCTACTTTTGACAATGTGCCTCATAAGTATAATCCCCAAGGACTTATAAACCAGAGCCGGACTTAGGCCAACTGCCGGTTCCGGTCCACTAAAGGCGGACAGTGCTCCCCGCCTGCGAGGAGGTCTGCCTTCTCGTTACCCAAGAAACCATGATGTCCTGGGATCCATTATAGATGGACATTATTTAATCTAGAAAAGGCGCAGAGGGCCTGAACACACTCCTAGACCAGCTAAGGGTGAAGTGACCTTTGTCCAGCGCTCTAAGGGCTGCCTGGCTAACGGAAAAAATAACTATACGTCTGCTCCTAGTACTAGACGTAAGTTCTTGTAGAGTGCATGCAAGAATTGCAGAAATTTCTGCCTGGAATATGGTGCAAAATCTGCCAAGGCTGCCTGACAGATTACATCTCGATGTCATCCAGCCATCTTTTTCTTGGTCTTCCACGTCCTCTTCTTCCGAAAACACCTTTTTGCCAGCTCTCCCATGTTCCATGCGTTCTCCGGCCCAGCGAATTATGGTTGACAATGGTTACAAATTTGAAAATTATTTTAAAAATAATAATTAATTTTAAAAATTGTTATAAAAAACTTATTTTTTTTTTTACATAGTTTTAAAAAACAGTAGTATTCTAAAAAGAATGTTTAGTTTAAAATTTATGTTCCAAAATTCATTTCATTATTTAGAAAATATAAAACTTATGAATGTACAGTAACTTAAAAAAAAACATAAAATTATTTATAACAAATATTTTTAAAACAAAAATTATTTTTGAACTTTGTTTTAAAAATAAATAAACATTTGAAATAACTAAAATTTTTTAAAACAAAAATTTGTTTTGAAATTATTTTTTAATTTTAAAATAATTGCACAACCATGCTCCTGTCCCAGGTCGTTTCATTTACCGCGCCAAATGTTTTGTTCCACCGTCACCTGAAACAAATTGGTCCCAGGGACATGTGCCGCTATTTGTCCCTGACCGTTTCCAATAGGGCAATGTCCCAAAACAAGTCGCGGGACAAAATATTTGTAGTAATGAAAACGGGGCTTAATGGTAAAAATTACATATAAAGTTTACTACTGTACTTCTTGGAAGAAAAAAGGCAAAATGTAATGGCACTGATTAGAAGAAAAGATGAACATTTTATTTACATAATAATTACTGAAGTAAACTTTACAAACTTACTTACTTAAAACAAATTTTTAGAATAGAGGTCACAAATCATGGTTTAGCCGGGGCTGTTCTAAATACTAAAAAGGCTTAGTCTAAATACGAGGGCGGTTTAGAAAATAACGTAAGTTGTTGTATAGCTAGGAGAGGAATCATATCATATATGCAAATTATACGTTGGATGACCTGACTCATTGTAAACCCTACAGTATGCTCAACATTTTGTTTTGACAACTCTACATTATCTAAACTTTGAATAAAAATTATAGCCCTATTTGCTTTAAAAAATAGATTTTGTCATACAATTTTTTTAAAAGAGATTTCTGTAGCCCTTGTTTAGCTGGACACATTTGAGTTTAGTCTTTAACTTTAAAAAGCTGTAGTTAATCCAGCATTATCCAGCGAACTTAAGCAGATTAAAAAGTGGAGTACGTCCGCGTCTTGTTATGGACACTGGCGGCAAAATGTCATGCAATGGTGTAGAGAAATCTTGTGCCTTAATTTCATAAGTGCTCCGGTCTTCATCATAAATATGTTAAATTGCAGGTGAAAGATTGTTCTTAAACACAAATATAATCCCACACGTCCAAAAATAGTGTGAGAGACGAGGGTCATCCGGAAAGTAAAGAACGTTTTGGCATGGTCAAATAAAAAATAAAGATATCAACACAATACTTTATTTACAAATGCATAGAACCTTCCTCTACTTTTTTACACAGTTGCCATGGATTTCAAGACACTTGTTGTATTGAGAACCAGTTTAAACTCATGTTCTACTCATTTGCCACTAAAAACATGAGCCAGGATTTCTTAACTTCTTGGAGTTCCTCATCGTTAACAAACTGTTTTTACCCAAATATTCCTCAATCTTTGGGAATAAGTGATAATCACTTGGCACCAAGTCAGGGCTGTAAAGTGGATGACTAAAAATTTCTCAACGTAGACGTTGAGGTCAGTAGTGTAACTAAGCCATGGAGCGCCAGCTGACTATAAAACAATCTATAATTTAATGGGTTGAAAACAAAGTAATACATAGGTTAAGTCCACAGTGACAGAAGTTATTGCACAACTGACGTAGTGTCAGAGCAAAGTGGTGAGTGTGCGCCTGCGTAGTGACCAGTGGCTGTGATGTGCGCTTACGTCGCTGTACAGTACAGTACAGGGGCACAGGGCTGAGGAGAGAGGTGACGCCTGACAAGAGATGAACGGGTTTATAATAGCACAATCTCCACTATCTCATTCCATTCAAATCCAACCCTAGGCTATTGTTTTGACTTATTATCCAACAAACCAATATAACGTACATTATTTCATCATTTTGGGTATTTTTTATTTGCCAAGGTTTTTTTTACTTCAATTAAATATGCAAACTTAATTTTTCATTCTGCACCGATCGCCAACGATTGACAAGCCACAAATATGAGGGCGCGATGCGCCCTTTCTAGCGCCCCCTGGACTGCTGCGCCCCCCGCACAGCGGGGCTGTGGAGGTGTTATTTACACCACTGGTTGAGGTTCGTGACACGTTCTTGCAGATGCATGAGGCTGAGCATTGTCAGCAGCACTTTTTCGACAGCATTATTCGTCTCTTGTTTTGGATGGTGCGTCGAAGTTGTTGGAGGGTTTCACAGTAGGCTTCTAAGTTAATTGTTTCTTTTCTTGGCATAAATTCGACATGGATTAAACCCTCTCTGTCCCAAAGAACAATTGCCATGACTTCCAGAGAGTTTAAATTTCACACTTTACATTTAGTGAGGTTTTAATTGTAGATGCCATTATTAATCACTGTGAAAACGAGACACGTAATCACACAACAACAAACCTACACTCAAACTGAAGAGGAAGAATGTAGCTAGCAGCTGTACCCGGTACTAAAGTAGTGGAGTATCTGTGGCGTGATGCACAATCATTCCTTACTTTCTGGATGACCCTCGAATAAAACCTTTTGTACAGAACTAAATTTTAAACCAGTCTAAATATTATCGTGAACCGCAACCACAGTCAAGATATCTTTGCAAGAGGTAACAATAGTTGCTATTTCATCACAGACGCAAACAGCATTCTACCGTGGAGAAATGTAATGAAAGTTGTTATTTTGAGGCAAGCACGAACAGCAGTCTAGGGACTGCCACAAACAGTAGCGAAAGTCGTGATTTCGTCCGTAATAATCCTCTAAAAAAGTATTTCTTACAGTTTTTTCTAAATTTAAATCTGATTCTATCCTTGTAGTACTGTATCGCAAAACCAGGAAATCGGCAAAATTTACCCTGTAAAAAACGAACATTTTATTTGTCCTAAACGCTGGACACCCTGTCCTCAACAAGCTGACTCTCTTATTTGAGTCTGTCGTTGGACTTGTGATGTTTGTTGGACAAGTGGTCTTTGCTGGCTTCTCGTCTCCGTTTGTTGATCGCACTACGAGGATCTGAGATCTCGAACCAATCGTCATCCTTGGTGTTAGCGTCCTTGGCTAGAACCGGCACGTTGTCCTCGAAATGCAGCTTGTGGGCCATCCTGGAAACAGGACGTGTAGTACAGACTCCCTGAACTAAAACCCTTAACTGAAATAGCGTAAACTAAATTATGTTCAACAAATTAATTTTACCAGCGCATAGAACATCAATTTTGATGCATGCACAATTTTTCAAAAATTATACCAGGCCCAAAGAAAAGAAAGATGACTACAAGACTGGCTTTTGGAGGAAGCCATTCAAACTTTTAAAAAATTAGGAAACAAGACAGCTCATGTGTTACATTTGAAAAAAGTATATTTATTTTAAATTTCTTTATTTTCACACAAGAACAAGGCTGAACAATTTTACATTAGGGTTTCAAATGTAACTTATCCCAATGAAATTTAATACATAATCTCCGTCTATAACTTTGTAAATGGTAGTTAATTAATATTAAAAATTGCTTTCATTCAACCACTATTAACCCTCTCCTGGCCTTCAGCCAAGAATTGGCCAAGCGACCCTTTCCCCATGTTTGCTCTATGGCTCTAACGCTTGCTAAACATTGTCTAGTAACTGCTTCTGGGTGGTGGCTATTTTTAAGGGTCTGCCTCAGTTGCGCAACAATGCTTTAGTGCAAGGGCTTACGGCAGTCATATTTTAATTTTTCAAAATAATTTTTACAATTATAAACATGATGTATTTGAAAACTAGATTAGTTTTCTCACTTGCTATAGAATGTTGTTTAAATGCATTTAAAGTGTACAAAATGGAGTTGAAAAGCACTAAAACCAAGACAATTTCAAAGTTTGTTTGTTAAACTATTGAACAACATAGGGCTCTTTAAATGAGGGTCAGAAAACTTCTCTAGTTTCCTAATATATTATGTTTATTAATGTAAAAATTATTTTGAACGGTGAAAAACAGGTAGCTGTAAACCCTTGAAAGCGCTTGGTTTGACAGTTAGGCCGCAGTAGTTGAAAGAAGGCCCGTTGTTTAGCCAGTTGTTACCTGCTTGGTATCATGTGTTCCTTGTGTGGACGAATTCAGCCTTCCTCTGAGGTAAGAACTGAGGTGAATCTTAACCAACTCAGCACTGCAAATTAATAAATAGGATCCAGTAAGCTTTGGGCCCTGCTGCGGAAACCTGACAGAGAAAAGGTTAACCAACCTGATTGTCAACCAAGGTATAAATTGATTTTTCTAATCAAAACAATATCCAGGCAAGTGGCATATTTTAAATTAAAAATACCATCTGACCAAAACTTGTAGGGAATTTTTAACAGAACTTTAGGTTGGCTAAAACAATCAAGTCAATTTGAACTTCTCGTACCAGTTTTCGTCCTCGTCATCATTTTCTTTAACGATCTCCTCACTTTCCCCTACTTTTTCCTTTGCCGATGACAGTTTGTTCTTAAACCTTTCCAGCAAAGCAAGAGTCATGTCTTCCCTTGAAGCACCTGAAAACTCAATCAAAATAACACCAAGAAAGTGGTTTTTCAATTTGTTGCAATTAAAAATTACAAAGTACCTCAAAAATCTGCTTTTTTATGATCAAGATTCTTATGGGTAATTTTATACGTATAGCCTAACTTTTTCAGAAAGAATTACATTATTTTGTGTTGGCATATTATTTTGAAGGGATCACACAAGCAACTCCATTGTAATGTTAGTCCTTGCACTTCTTACCTTTCTTGGGAACTTGCAGTTTTTTAGCTTTATAAGCCTGGAGTTCCTCATTGTATTCAGCTTTTGCTTCATCCTTTTTCTCCTCTTTTTTTTCTTTTTTAACCATCTTCGGATCTTTTTCTACCACCTTCTCAGGTTCTTTCCTCTTACTTTGAAGATCTCGCTTGAGGGATGCATATTCTTTTTTCAGCTCTTCTCTAAAAGGTAAATTAATGAACATGAAAAAAAATTATCTGTTAGGCTAAACCTACGTGACTCTATACAATTCTCTGTACATCTTTTGAAACATACAGTTTATTACTAAAGGTAGAATATTATTTGTAGGAATTTTTTAAGCTACGTCTAGTTATAATAACATTTATAAATTTAAAAATATAAATTTAAATTAAAAAATAATAATTTATAATTATTAACTGATGAAGATACCAGATATTTTTGATATTGAAATATACTGAATTTTTAAATGTTATTACCGGTATTAACAGACATAGCTTAAAAAATACCAAGTAATAATGATCATCCATCTGTTCAAACCTTAAAATTTCAACTAAGATTGAATTATTTTGTATAAGTTGTCTAAAAAGTCTTACTTACGCTTTTCTTTTCAGCTCTTCTTTTCTTTCTTTACCAAACTCATATTCTTCTTCTTCATCTTCCTCATTAACTTTGGGAATTTCAACGGGTTTGTTTTTCTGCAGTTTCTGCTTTATTCTGTCCATGCGCTCTCTAAGATAACATAATTTTCAAAATTAGTAACTGTTATATCAATAAAATTGAAGACACAATAATAAAATTAAAAGGAGTACAGTTCGTTGAGGTACGAACACAAACTGCCAAAAAAAACCGAGCCAGGCCGGGCCGGTGGCCTTGAGATTTCCTGCTGGCCGCTTATGGCCCTATAGCCCATCTCACCGGCCATGCTAAACCTGACGAACTGCACTGTTTCTTCAAACTGACAAGTTTAATAATTATTGTCCTTATGCTTCAAAATTCCTTCAAAGGTTCCCTATTTGTTCCTGAATCAAGGTGAGCCTGTTCTCTTCTCTATTATTTTTTTAAGCACATCCTGGCCTAGTTCCCTATTTCCTAATTCTTATGGTTGTCCTTAATTAAAATTTCAATCTGAGATTTCTTTAGCACCTAGGGAAAGAAGACCATAAATATTTTTAGCCTACCTATGACTTTTACAATTTCCTGATTCCATTTCGAACAAACTCACTTGGCATCGTCAGAGTCCTCGGATGAAGAGCTCTCCTCTCCCCTGTCCTTGACATCCTCGTTCAGCACTGCCGGAGTGGAGACCATCTTAGGATCCGCTGCGAGATCGTGCGCTGACTTGCTCTTTCCCGAGAACTTCTTCGAAACCTCCGCCACCTCCTCTTCATCCTCCTCTGCTTCCTCCCCAAACGACAACAGTTTGTAGTTTCTGTCAATTCAATTTGGTCAGTTTCAAATTGCATTGGTTATACAGCTAAGGTATTGGGAAAAAGTTTCTTAAGAGGAAAGTCCAAGGAAGTCCAGTTGATTAATTCTAATTGTCTTATCCTAATAGCCTTTATATTTTACTTGATAAGATGCTTTAAAAATATGGAGGTTAAAATATTTTGACTTAAGGGTCTGCCTCAGCTGCGCAACAAAGCTGCAATGCAAAGTAAATGGCGGGCTGTTTTCACCATACAAAACTATTTTTACATTAATAAACATGATATATGTTAGACTACCCTAGAGAACTTCAGAGAAATCAGGCTCTATTCACGTGTCAAAAAACTCTAGTGTCCAAATATATCACATTTATGAATGTAAAAATTATTTTGAAAGGTGAACAATTAGCCGCCGTACACCCCTGCAAGCGCTTCGTTTGACAGTTAGGCCGCATCAGTTGAAAGAAACCCGTTGTTTAGCCAGTAGCCAATGTTACAAGTGCGTGTCATGTGTTCCTTGGGAGGACAAATTCATGCTTTCTCTGACCTCTGAGGCAGACCCTTAACCTTTTTTGCTATTGCTATTCTCTCCTTCATCACTTTTATTCAATTACTAAGTAAAGTTCTACTTTCAAAATTCACGGACCACCGGGTATTGCCTTGCCTTATCCAACCATCTTCCCACCTCTTACACTACTTAGAGATTATATTTTGTAATGAACCAGACTACTGACCAGTTGTCCAGCTGGCATTAGACCCGCGCGGCGCAACTACTTTGTTTTAGGCCCACTTTTGCATTCACACGACCTGATGTACATTTTTATAGAGTTAACAACTAGTTTTAAATAGTTGTATATTATTTTTTACCGATCTAATACTACAAAACCATTTTATGCAATGATTTCTATACGTTTTCAGTGATCTACTTAGTACGGTAGTAGTTCAATGTTTCAATTCAACATATTATTTTTGTAACATTACAAACATTAACTTTTAATTCCTTGCAATTCCCTGCTAGAAATTGCATGCTGTTAATAACTGTGTTTTATTTACGTAGTTTCCTGGAGGAATATTCGTTTTATCGATAAACAATGTATCTTGAATTTAAGAAAATACATATTTAAACGTATTTTTCCTGTTAATAGTGGAGTACAGCTAATTTGCCCTTCACCTTCCTCTAGGCTCACGAGCCGCCACTGGTTTTGCTTAGTGTTATGAAGATTAGGGGTTGGGTACAAGTATTAAAACTAGTTATTGTTTTAATAATAGTTTCAAAATACCAACTTACTTCACTCCTTTTTCTTTCTTCGATTTCTTATCTAATTTATCTTCCTTGTCCTTATTTCTCACCACTCTTGGAACAATATCTGGAAACGGGTTATTCAATACTTCAGCTTTGACGATTTTTGGAGGGTAAAGAGGCCGATCGTCCTAAAACATCAGTAATGAAATAAATATGTATTAGATGGCGTTAAAAGATTTTTAAGGACTCAGACAAGCGTGTAATTTAATCAACAACTTTGGGTTGTCAAAACTGTGCTGATGGTACTATTGTTAAATGTTAATATTACATTAATCATGTGTTTGGTTTGTTGCAGATTGTAAACAAATAGAATAAATCAGTTATTGTTTTGTTCCACGCTACTAAAGTCTACTTATTTAATACTAATAGTATTTTAAGTACTTTAGCTAACTTGTTGTGGTGTCAGGTGTGGGGTGGTTTACAGTTGATTCTTGTTTCTTGATCAAATGCCGGCTATTTAGTCGGTACACTCCTCCTCGAACACTTTTCACGAGATAAGATCTTCTTGTCAACTCTTCCTTCTTGCTTAATAGTTAATACCTTTAACCCGCCCTCTAATTTTATTTGTAAATTTTGTAAAAAGCCTCCCATGGGTTTGCCCAGTTCACTGTCTGTAATATTTCAGCAAAACCGCTCTCTGGTGCGGTGCATTACCAGTCATTGAACCTCCTCTAAGCGGGGGATTGCGCCTCCTAAGCTCAAAAGTGCCACTCGCCGCCTTACTGGATTTGATGAGCCATTTTTCACTCGAATGATCCAATGATTAGCATTGCACCCATACCAGAAGCGCACCGGTGTGATTCGGTGGCTGACAGACAAGGGCTAACTGTCCGTCACTATAACCACTAAACCACGGGCTGTTTGTTGTGGGCTGTCAAACTTACGTGAGTGGCGTCAGGGGAGGAGAGGTAGTTTCCGTGTTCTCTGCTAGGTGCGGTAGTGTAGCATAGTCCTTGCCTATCGTTTGCTATATGCACTAAACGATGTGTCGGACTAGACTATTTTGCCGTTCGATGTCGGACTCAGTTCGCCATTGGAAGCAAAAGATAAATCCACACTTTGGAACCAACCTGAAGTTCTGGAAGTTCACTAGTACGTTTTCGACTAATAATATTTTAAGTACTTAAGTTAACTTGTCAAAAAACATGGAAATTCACTAGTTCAATAGAATAGAATGTTATTTTATAATCACAAAATAACGACAACAGTCATTACATCAACTTACTTGGTCGACCAAAGTATCTTCAAGTTTGATCATGTTAAACACCGTTTCTCCCGTGACTTTCGCAAATATCGTGTGTTTATTTTGTAGATCAGGCGTGGGTGCCAGTGTGAAAAAGAACTGTGACCCGTTATCATCTTTGCCTGCATTTGCCATCGCCACCAGGCCTCTCCTGTTGAACCGCAATCGGGAGTGAATTTCATCCTGAAAATCAACAACACAGAAATAGTCGGTTATTTTTAAATGTCCGAGGCAGCCTAACTTACACAGCAGCATACATTAGTGTGTGTTTTTTTAAATGTTGTTAATGGTAGTTACGGCAGAGTGAGTAGTCATAAATTTCAATGTGATACAAAACCTTCCATTCACTCTTGCCTTCTAGGAAGGGACTCTCTTAAGTTGACAGTTTAAAATAGATCAAACTTTCTCTACCTTGTCTCTTAAATTCTGCACGTATTTTTATGTTGAAGTTCCAAAGGGCAGCCTAACTTGTCAGTGAAGATGTCTGACGTAACTTAATGTGTAATTATTTAGTGGATCATTACATGCTTGTATAGGCTACATACTTGTAAGCAACCCAAGCTGTTTGTCTTGCAATCTTGCAGTTAGCAAAATTTAAATTTATTGTCATAAGTTCTACATAAACTACATGAAGCCTAAGCACATAGTTACCTTGAAAGTCTCTCCATAGATGGATTCACCTCCTGTTCCTGTCCCTGTAGGATCTCCTCCCTGAACAATGAAGCCCTTGACCACTCTGTGAAAGATCGTGCCATCGTAATAACCTTCCAAACAAAGCTGTACGAAGTTTCGACAAGCCTTTGGAGCTTCTTTCGACCAAAGCTCAATGTCTATATCACCCACTGATGTTTTCAGCAACACCTAAAATGAAAATGTTCAAATTAATGGGGATTAATTTATTATATTAAGGGTTATCAAAGGTTGGAATGATCTTACATTTTAAGTAGTCAAACTGTAAACGTTACATTTTTTTTGATTAGGCTCTCCAATGTCGGTACCATAAAGTGAAATTGTTAACAATGTCGGTAAGTTGGTACCACAGCTCAGTGTCACAACCGTAAGCAAACAACGTTGCTCATTCCAACAATTTTATAACAGAATTAACTGTAATTAGTAAAGACTGAATTAGAGCTGATATCAAGCAAATACCACTATCAATATCACCATCAAGAAATCTAAGTAGGCTTACCAGCCCAACACTAATTCAAACATACCAAAGAGCTGGTTGGCTAAAGCCTTTGGAGTTTAGAGCAAATGCTTTAAGATTGCTGAACTAGAATGCTGGACAGACCTACACTGCAGAACTTTTAGCAGCCCAGAGTTAGCTTTGATTATTGTCTTTTCATGTGCTCATGGCCATTACTAAACATGAATGTGAATATGAATTTAACTACTGACATTTTTTATTATGTTGAGTAGGTCTACCCTTTTTTAGTCTAGCTGGAAGTCTTAAACTTACCTTCCCGTTTGAAGGAGGCTCTTGAATGTAAATATTACTCATGGTTTTTCCTCCTTAAAAATTAATGAACTACGTTTTCAATGTTGGTCTAAGTTATTATACGACGATTTACACCCAGTAGTGAATAGATAACCTAAGTACACGATATGCCTATAAGTATCTAGCTAAGCTTAACGCACACTAATAAAGCCTACTGACATTTCCTAGTTTAGCTAGTTAAAACCTACTCGTCAAGCATAACTAAAATAATATTTTACAAATTAAATCACTGTTAAATCTCACAAGCGGGCACCATAGGATATTACAGCGTTTTTGTTTTGACACTTGAGTTGAATAAAAATGATTTTGACATAAGCGAAAATAAGCATACGAGAAAAAAAAGCTACCATAGATAAACTCACTTTTTGAAAGTGCCGACGAATTATTGGTTGGGAACATTAAATCTCTTTAAATGTAATATGTATGTATATAAAGTCAACGGTTGGGAGTACGCTATTGATTTTAATTGTTGAGGATTTATATTAAATCAATATAATATAATAAACACCCGAAAAGTGCAAGACTCTCTTTGCGAACCACGGATTTACCTTTGGCAACAGGTTCCACGTTATGCATTTGAGAAGCATTCCTTATATCATTGATTAAATTGCCAAAGACAATCTGTAATTCGCTGCACCAATTCACAAGTAAGACCCCGTCACGAGGAAAATGTACAAATAGTGTTTTAAGTAGGTAAAAAGTGGACAGTTTTTACTTGAAGTAAGTTTTTGATATCTACAGGCTACAGCATATTGCTACTTCAAGAGTCATCATCTACAGCATATTATGAAAACATGCGCACGTGCTAAAGATGTGCAACGTGGCAACAGTATCAACCGCTCAGGAATCATTGGCTCGTTCGCTAAGTGGGCTACTAACTCCATCAGTCAACCCCCACCATGGCAATATTAAAGTTGTGTGTAATTCACGTATACTTATAACCACTTTCTCCTATGAAACAATAGAACGAGAACGCTAAAACTCGCTTACTCCCATTCGATCCACGAATAACATTCTGCCAATAACTTAATACTGGAATTGAAATACCGACCACTCCTGGAAGGGTATTTTAGGGTGAGTATCTGGGATGAATGGTTGTATGTAGAGATGTAGTCTTTTACACAAACTAGGGGCCGACTGTTCCCCAGTTTTGAGTATTAACTAACAGCCTAACGACCAATAGAAATAGAATAATTGCTCAACGTGGCTTCTGAACTAAAGAGTGCGGCCAATATATATTTAGACATTTGATAGTTAAATACCTTTCGCGGTATCGAACATTAACGTTAACATTGTTCTAACATTAACGGTAACCACGGCGGTAACCGAACATTAACGGTTTTAAGTATTTCGTGCTGTATTAACAAAGTAAAGTAAAATTGACAGTTCTTTCTATCACTTTAATCTTTGAATGAGCAGCATTTTATTAGAAAACCTCTTTAGAAAAACAATGAATTCATTGAGTTGAAGAAAGTTAACAACATTGTTCTAAAAAGGTCTGTAGAGTGGTAAGAGAGGCGACAAAGGACTGAAGAACGTGAAATAGATATAGAGTAACTTTAGTTGTGCTTTATCAATAATTGTTACTCCACTGTGCTTTAGGGCTCAAGCACTGACTAAAAATTGTACCTAACCAACTTTTGAACGGCTGCGATTTGGTACATGTCTTATGGTTAACCAGATGTGTTTTTGCGCCTGTAACTCAACTTAAACTAGAAGTTGAGTAAGGTCTAAGTTACACGTTTAAAATATAAACCATAGTGTGGCCCAATATTGTTAGGGGCATACAACATAATAACCATCAATGATGCTCAATTGATGCAGAACCAATGAATGGTCTTGCTTCACTACACTCACACCTCACTTCGGCCTTACGTGACCCTTATGTTTTACTACAACATATTATTTTAACATTACAAACATTAACTTTTAATTCCTTGCAATTCCTCTAGAAATTGCATGCTGTTAATAACTGTGTTTTATTTCACGTAGTTTCCTGGAGGAATATTCGTTTTATCGATAAACAATGTATCTTGAATTTTAGCCAGAAGAAT
Organism: Matsumurasca onukii; assembly: GCA_018831715.1. Taxonomy (NCBI): domain Eukaryota; kingdom Metazoa; phylum Arthropoda; class Insecta; order Hemiptera; family Cicadellidae; genus Matsumurasca; species Matsumurasca onukii. The sequence continues at coordinate 89,462,616 of CM032058.1, forward strand.
ACATATTTAAACGTATTTTTCCTGTTAATAGTGGAGTACAGCTAATTTGCCCTTCACCTTCCTCTGGCTCTGAGCAGCCACTGGTTTTGCTTAGTGTTATGAAGATTGGGGTTGGGTACAAGTATTAAAACTAGTTATTGTTTAATAATAGTTTCAAAATACTTACTTTTACTCCTTTTTTCTTTCTTGATTTCTTATCTAATTTATCTTCCTTGTCCTTATTTCTCACCTCTTGGAACAATATCTGGAAGCGGGTTATTCAATACTAGCTTTGTGATTTTTTTGGGTAAAGAGGCCGATCGTCCTAAAACATCAGTAATGAAATAAATATGTATTAGATGGCGTTAAAAGATTTTCTGGACAACTCAGACAAGCGTGTAATTTAATCAACAACTTTGGGTTGTCAAACTGCTGCTGGTACTATTGTTAAATGTTAATATTACATTAATCATGTGTTTGGTTTGTTGCAGATTGTAAACAAATAGAATAAATCAGTTATTGTTTTGTTCCCGCTACTAAAGTCTACTTATTTAATACTAATAGTATTTTAAGTACTTTAGCTAACTTGTTGTGGTGTCAGGTGTGGGGTGGTTTACAGTTGATTCGTGTTTCTTGATCAAATGCGCTTATTTCGTCGGTACACTCCTCTCGAACACTTTTCACGGATAAGATCTTCTTGTCAACTCTTCCTTCTTGCTTAATAGTTAATACTTTAACCCTTTGCCACTAATTTTATTTGTAATTATTTGTAAAAAACCTCCCATTATGGGTTTGCTCAGTTCTCTGTAACAATATTTCAGCAAAACCGCTCTCTGGTACGGTGCATTACCAGTCATTGAACCACTCCTCAGCGGGGATTTGCAGCCTCCTAAAGAGGCACCGCCCGCCTTACTGGATTTGATGAGCCATTTTTCGAGAATGATCAATGATTAGCATTGCACCGTACCAAGAGCGCCAGTGTGGTCGAACCGGCTGTGACAGACAGGGGCTAACTGTCCGTCACTATAACCACTAAACCGGGCTGTTTTGTGGGCTGTCAAACTTACGCGTGAGTGGCGTCAGGGGAGGGAGAGGTAGTTTCCGTGTTCTCTGCTAGGTGCGGTGGTGTAGCGTAGTCATTGCCTATCGTTTGCTTATATGCACTAAACAATGTGTCGGACTAGACTATTTTGCGTTCGATGTCGGACTCAGTTATTGGGCGCAGAAATTCACCACTTTGAACCAACCTGAAGTTCTGGAAGTTCACTAGTGCGTTTTTGACTAATAATATTTTAAGTACTTAAGTTAACTTGTCAAAAAACAAATTCACTAGTTCAATAGAATAGAATGTTATTTTATAATCACAAAATAACGCAACAGTCATTACATCAACTTACTTGGTCGACCAAAGTATCTTCAAGTTTGATCATGTTAAACACCGTTTCTCCGTGACTTTCGCAAATATCGTGTGTTTATTTTGTAGAGATCAGGCGTGGGTGCCAGTGTAAAAAGAACTGTGACCCGTTATCATCTTTGCCTGCATTTGCCATCGCCACCAGGCCTCTCCTGTTGAACCACTGTCGGGGTGAATTTCATCCTGAAAATCAACAACACAGAAATAGTCGGTTATTTTTAAATGTCCGAGGCAGCCTAACTTACAGCAGCAGCACATTGTGTGTTTTTAAATGTTGTTAATGGTAGTTCTGACGAGAGAGTGTAAATTTCAATGTGATACAAAACCTTTCATTCACTCTTGCCTTCTAGGAGGGACTCTCTTAAGTTGACAGTTTAAAATAGATCAAACTTTCTCTACCTTGTCTCTTAAATTCTGCGTATTATTTTATGTTGAAGTTCCAAGGGCAGCTAACTTGTCAATGAAGATGTCTGACTGACTTAACTTAATGTGTAATTATAGTGGATATTACATTCTTGTATAGGCTACATACTTGTAAGCAACTAAGCTTTGTAGGCTTTTATCTGCAATCTTGCAGTTAGCAAAATTAAATTTATTGTCATAAGTTCTACATAAACTACATTAAGCCTAAGCACATTGCACCGAGTCTCTCCATAGATGGATTCACCTCCTGTTCCTGTCCCTGTAGGATCTCCTCCCTGAACAATGAAGCCCTTGACCACTCTGTGAAAGATCGTGCCATCGTAGTAACCTTCCAAACAAAGCTGTGCAGAAGTTTCAAAGCCTTTGGAGCTTCTTTCGACCAAAGCTCAATGTCTATATCACCCACTGATGTTTTCAGCAACACCTAAAATGATAATGTTCAAAGTAATGGGGATTAATTTATTATATTAAGGGTTATCAAAGGTTGGAATGATCTTACATTTTAAGTAGTCAAACTGTAGCGTTACATTTTTTTTGATTGATCTCCAATGTCGGTACCATAAAGTGAAATTGTTAACAATGTGGTAAGTTGGTACCACAGCTCAGTGTCACAACCGTAAGCAAACAACGCTTGTTCCAACAATTTTATAACAGAATTAACTGTAATTAGTAAAGACTGAATTAGAGCTGATATCAAGCAAATACCACTATCAATATCATCATCAATCTATTTGGAAACACCAGCCCAACACTAATTCAAACATACCAAAGAGCTGGTTGGCTAAAGCTTTGGAGTTTAGAGCAAATGCTTTAAGATTGCTGAACTAGAATGCTGGACAGACCTACACTGCAGAACTTTTAGCAGCCCAGAGTTAGCTTTGATTATTGTCTTTTCATGTGCTTATGGCCATTACTAAACATGAATGTGAATATGAATTTAACTACTGACATTTTTTTACCATTATGTTGACTAGGTCTACCCTTTTAGTCTAGCTGGAAGTCTTAAACTTACCTTCCGTTTGAAGGAGGCTCTTGAATGTAAATATTACTCATGGTTTTCCTCCTTAAAAATTAATGAACTACGTTTTCAATGTTGGTCTAAGTTATTATACGACGATTTACACCCAGTAGTGAATATATAACCTAAGTACACGATATGCCTATAAGTATCTAGCTAAGCAACGCACTAATAAAGCCTACTGACATTTCCTAGTTTAGCTAGTTAAAACCTACTCGTCAAGCATAACTAAAATAATAATTTTAAATTAAATCACTGTTAAATCTCACAAGCGGGCACCATAGGATATTACAGCGTTTTGTTTTGACACTTGAGTTGAATAAAGATGATTTTGACATAAGCGAAAATAAGCATACGAGAAAAAAAGGCCACCATAGATAAACTCACTTTTGAAAGTGCCGACGAATTATGGTTGGGAACATTAAATCTCTTTAAATGTAATATGTATGTATATAAAGTCAACGGTTGGGAGTACGCTATTGATTTTAATTGTTGAGGATTTATATTAAATCTAGATAATATAATAAACACCCGAAAAGTGCAAGACTCTCTTTGCGAACCATGGATTTACCTTTGGCAACAGGTTTTTACGTTATGCATTTGAGAAGCATTCCTTATATCATTGATTAAATTGCCAAAGACAATCTGTAATTCGCTGCACCAATTCACAAAGTAAGACCCCCGTCACGAGGAAAATGTACAAATAGTGTTTTAAGTAGGTAAAAAGTGGACAGTTTTTACTTGAAGTAAGTTTTTGATATCTACAGGCTACAGCATATTGCTACTTCAAGAGTCATCATCTACAGCATATTATGAAAACATGCGCACGTGCTAAAGATGTGCAACGTGGCAACAGTATCAACCGCTCAGGAATCATTGGCTCGTTTGCTAAGTGGGCTACTAACTCCATCAGCCAATATTGTTAGGGGCATAACACATATTAACCATCAATGATGCCATCAATGAATGGTCTTGCTTCACTACACTCACACCCTCACTTCGGCCTTACGTGACCCTTTACTGCATGTTTTACTACAAATCATGAAGGGGATACAAATTTTATTAAAATCGAACTACTCATTCGACTGTTAAAACAAAAAATAACTTTTTTAGTCGCCATTTTGAAACACTTGAGTACTAACAACGTGAATGTCAAATTTTTCAAATGGGAATTCACAGAAAAATACAAAATATCAAACTAGTACAATACGTAGTACTAACTCATGGGCTCATGGGGTGTCTTCCGAAGGGGGCCTAGCATATCGGAGGGGGGCCTTTAGGGGGTATAGAATACAAATGCCCCCCAAGGAACATTTAAAAACATATATAACCCATTAAACACGTTTCAGTGCGTTCCGGAAGACAAATTGGCCATCCTTATAAAGGTAACAAATTTCTATTGTAATTTTGTAGAACTAGTTTTAAAATACTGTACGGTTAATACTGTAATGAAATAAGGCAATTTTTCTTACGATGATGATCTCTCGTCTTGATCTTAAAACTATAATATTAACCACACGATACAAAGTTTCAAAGATTTTTGAAACACCCTGTATAACACAGTGGCACTACCACTTGTACTCAACCACCTTCTAGCCCAACGGCAGTGCAAAAAATCCTATCATCTTGAAAATTCAAACAACAAATAATAACATTTTGTTCTTTTTTTCTCTATTGTGAAACATTAAAAATAGTGTTTTCTAAAAGCCAGAGGGGGCCGCGCCCCTCCTTGCCCCCAATAATGGGCACCATGGTACTAAATTGTTCAAAGATGCTTAAAGTCACTTTAAAACTAAACACGTTTGAACTAGTAGCATATTTTTAGAATTAACCAAAGCTTTTGACTGTGTAGAACATAAACAGTTAACTGGAATTTTAGAACGCTGTGGGATTAGAGGGCTTCCGTTGGATTGGGTTAAATCATATTTGATGAACAGAACCCAACAAGTGGCTGTTGAAAATTATTTGTCAACGAAAATAACAGTTGAATACGGTGTTCCTCAGGGCTCCATTTTGGGACCTGTATTTTTTATTCTATATGTAAATCAATGTAGTGATATTGAAAGTAACAACTCTCTAGGAGCCTGTAAACTAATTCAGAACGCTGATGACACCACTTTAAGTTTTAGTTGTAAAAACTACGAGAACTTAGGTGTACTTGCTCAAGAGAAAGTAACCAGTTGGCAGTAACTACTTTGAGCCTAAATTTAAAAACTAATTATGAAAAATCATTTTTATGAGTTTTGTTTCAGATCAAAAACGTACCCATTTGTATAAATAATAATACCATTCATGAGGCTCAAAGTTTTAAGTTTCTGGGCTTGTTTCTGGACAAAAACTATGTTGGGATAATCATGTTGATTTTATTTGTAAAAAGATAACATCTGGTGTCTTTTTTATTGAGAAAATCATCATCTTATTGCGAATTAAATGTTTTGAGAACAGCCTATTTTGGATTAATACATCCTCACATTTTGTATGGCATAGTGTTTTGGGGGAACTGTGCTGAATCTAAAATATCACGAGTTTTGATTCAACAAAAATCGGCAGTCAGAACGATTTTTGGGCTGCGCTGTCGTGATGCTTTTGTCTCTTTGGGTATTTTGACCGTTACTTCCATTTCATATTTGAAACTCTAATTTTTGTTTTCCAAAATTCCAATGTTTGCCACCTTCTCATAACTACGAAGTTCGCAATAGAATATGTTAAAATTTGAATCCCATCGCCTTGAAATGTTTAATAAACTTCCACTTCAGGCTGGTAAAAAATTATTTAACAAACTCCCAATAGATATTAGATCAACCAACGACTTTGTTTCATTTAGAAAAAAACTGAAAAATTACCTAATAAACCATTCATTTTACACTTTAGACGAATTTATGAATACCTCTATTTAGTATAAATTATTATAGTTTTAAATTACATAGTCACGGAATTGGACCTTGTCTTACCAGTGGTAGTAGTCAACGCAATTTTATTGTAAAAATGACTACGAATAAATAAATAAATAAACTCATGTGCATGAACTACTTAAATAAGAAAAATGTTTAAAGAAAACATTTTAAAACCAAAAACTAGACTGAACTTCCACAACAGAATACTTCATTGTTCTTAGTTAGAAGTAAAGGTTCGCACTTTGAAAGAAAACTTGCACAATCAACGCTTGAGAGAAGAGTTACAATAGTCCTCATTAACAAGTACAGATCTCAATGCTTCTCAGATTTGAATAAACAAGAGCTCATTAATGAAGGAATTTCAGTTGTTTTCTTGTTTACAAGTTTTCTCCTTGTTAGGATCAATCCACATCAAGAATCGTATTTCACGTCTTCTTTTTGTTTATAATTTTCTTCGATTTTTAGATATTTTAATGTTTTGTTTTTTCTAAAAGGTCCGTCCCACATGCCCGGTGGTGCTTCAATGTATCAGGGTTTACGGCGGCCCGTTAAAAAATCAGATTGATAAACATGATATATTTGGAAATTAGAGGAATTTTCTGAAAGGCGTAAAGGGTGTCTTGAAATAATGCGTTGTAAGAGTACACAATGGAGTTGAATAGCACTAATACTTGAACGGTTTCAAAGTTTATTTGTGAAACTATTAAACAACTTATGACAAATCGGGCTCTATACACATGTCAGAAAACTCCTATAGTTTCCAAATATATCATGTTTAATTATGTAAAAATTATTTTTAAGGTGAAAACCGGGCCGCCGTAAACCTCTGCCATTGATTTTATATCTTTAGAGTCAATGCCTCTGCAAGGGCTTGGTTTGACAGTTAGGCCGCATCAGTTGAAAGAAGGCCCGTTGTTTAGCCAGTTGTTACGTGCGCGGTGTCGTGTGTTCTTTTCTCTGAGGTGACCACTGAGACGGACCCTTAAAAGAAGAACGTCTTGTACTATACGTTCTTGTACTGTACGCTTTGATTTCTTGACATTTTGCAAGTACCTTTTTACAAGAATAATTGTTTAAGTTGAAAGCCCTATTAAGTATTAGAATTCCCTATTATTTTATCTGCTATTTGTTTTGCTGCATAAAGGTATTATGGTTTGATAACTGTGTTGTAGGAACACTAATCACATTACTACTCGATTACTCATTATTAACTATGTGAGTTAATCACTGAAGTTGAACTAAATTGGTACCGAAGTTGGCAAAATTGAGTCTCAGCCAGTTAACCAGCTACTGAGGATGACTCTCCACAGCGAGGCCGGAACGTTTAGCAGTATTTGTTTTTCAACTGTGACGCGGTAATATTAATGATGACACCGGCCGCGAAAGCTTAAGAAAAATTTATTTACTAAATTTTCAAGTAATATCTCTAGGATATCTCCATTAAGGTACGAGGTATCCTCGTATTTAAATAGGAGGGTTTCTAAAGTTTTTAGTCATTTAACTCCTTTGTTAGATAAACCTGATTCATTCTCCAAAACTCTTAAGAATTTCCCTTCCATTGGCTGCTCATAAATAGGTATTTTAGTGTTCTCTGTTACAGTTGGTCAATCTGATTAATGGCTGTGATTGGTTGTCCGCTGCTCCGAGCCAGCTAATGGGGCTATCTGGCGGCTTTTCTATTTGTTTGTTTTTCTTTTTTTAATTTCGTAAAGTTTGTGTACAGGTTGTATTGTTTTCTAGGCGAAGTGTTATAAAATTTAATGAGTTTAAGGAAAAATAAAATTATTTGGCGGTGGGTGACTGGTCAGCTTGTGCCGATTACTGCTAAGTCTTTTCCTAATGTTTTGTGTTATGTTTAAGTTACTTTTCACCTGAAGACGGAGTCAGATTCTGAAACGTCGTGTACGTTTTCAATTCAAACTATGGAAAACGTCTGTAATAATATTTTAACCTAAGAAATTGTACTATCGTCAACAACAAACTTAAAAAATGTGTTAAATTATACTTTTTTTGTTTTGTCTATGTACAATTGTTAAGTTGTGTAGACTACAAAATATAAATAAAACATTAAACAATGTAGGAAAATAGTAAAAAGTTACTTAACTATAATTCTATAACATGTCACTAATTAAATCACTAAATCACTATTTAAGATGCCGACCACTCTCATGCGGGTATTTTAAGGCAAATATGTGATGAAGGATGAGTGCGATGAGTGGTACTAATGGGTTATGAGGTGTAGTCTTGATATAAACTAAGGCCGACTCTTCCTTAGAATGGTTCATTAATTAATAGCCTAATACAAGGACCAACGGCTTAACGTGACATCCGAACCACGCAGGTGGTGGTCTGATAAGTCTAAACGATGGTGGGAGTTGATACGGGTATCATCAGATGATCACTGAGACTATCTGATCCGCTTTATACCTATATCATCCTCAAAACCTGACCTCCATGAAGCTGGATTACAGGACCACGCCACGAGTCCCAGTCAAGTCTCCTATAACATGTTACTAATTATAATTAATTTAGTAATTTTAAATTAGGAATTTGTAATTATTTACAGTTAGCATGTTCAACCGGAACTTAATTTCTAACCCACGTTTATTACATCAAACATTCTCAGATGAAGTCAAGAGCACCAAAAGCTTAAATAAACAGCCAAACTCCAGAAACCAACCCAACAGGAACACGCTTGGGATGAGTACCCCACCAGGCGAATATGAGAGTATTTGCCCTAGCCAGCGAAGTATGATCTGTAGACAGACTTTCAGCGAAGTAGCAAAATGTCGAATCATATATATGATGCGTTGAGACATAATATTTGTCACCAGAGTGGAAATATTGACAGAGCAGAAGGAAGTGATATTTACCTCAGAGACAGTCTGTTTACATGTACTACACACATCAGGGTCGATCTCGCAGTAGTTTGTACAGTTGTATAGTAGTAGATACCACCTTGCTCTAGTTATGGGGATGAATATGGGTTAAAGCAGCAGAGGAGAATTGTTGACAAACTCATGTTTAATTTACTGATCTTATTTAATAGTTTATTGCGTAAACATAAAACCTAAATTTCTCTATGGCAATCGTCACTGAATTAGTAAGCTAAAAGTTTTCTACTCATTTTACATCGAAGTCTCTTTTAAACATACAATATTTCTATTCATTTGAATAATTCCACTCCCAACGATGATAACTGTAAAGTTAAATAGTCTATTACAAACTTGTAAGTGCTTTTGTGTTGCGAGTGATTCCAGTTTGTTGGCCACATTCAACGTTTTGTGTTATTTGTTTAGGTTATTTTTCACTTGAAGACGGAATCAGAGTCTAAATCTCGAAACGTCGTATTCTTCTTAAAACACCTTGAGGTATTAGATATGTCTAGACAGAGTTCATAGAGTAACACGAGGTTTGAAGTTTGTTGTTGACGGTTGTACAGTTTCTGAGATTGACATCACCACGGATGATTGCCAACATTTTTGAAGGAAGAAAATGCGCGACGTTTCGGTCTAGATCCTAACCCCGACTTCAGGTGAAAAATAAACTAAAACCTAACCTATACCATGAGGAAATAAGGTAGTTTAAATGTAATCAGCGCAAGCTGACCAGTCAACTACCACTAAATAACATTTGTTTTTTAACTTATTAAATTTTATTACAACTATCCTAAAAACATTACAAAACATGTACGAAAGACTTTACGAAATTTAAAAACCCAAATAGACAAATCGAGCATACCTACGGCCAGTGACGGCAGTACACTAACTGACTTCCTGGTCAGCCACCAGACAGTCTCATAGGCTGGTTTGGAGCAACGGACGACCATTCACAGCCGTGAATCAACTGTAACAGAGAACATAGAAATTTGCGCACAGCCAATGGAAAGGGAATTCTTTAGAGTTTAAATGAATGAATCAGGATCCCGAAACGCCGTGAACTATTTGTTCACACAAAAACGATAGAAAACGTCCGTAATAATATTTTAACTCAGTGTTCTTCTTGTTTCCCAAAACAACTGTAGAACACGTTCGCAATAATATTTCACCCTTACAAATTATACTTGTCCATTTGAACCTCGAATACTTCTCGGTCGACCGATCGAGTGAAGTATCGGACAGAGCAGAGGGCAGTAGGTGCGCGCGCGGCACCCGGCGCGCCCGGCTTGTGATCCTCAGTACAGTGCCGTCAGCGATAGAGCGCGCTCCGCGCTGCGTCGCCATGATGACGCTCCCACCTGTTGAGGGCTTCCCAGAGTTCCCGGACACGTTCCAGGACTTCTTCAACAAACTCGAGGAGAACGACGAGACCATCTCGTCACTTCTGGAGGACAAGTTGATCCCGCGCGGCGGCGGCGGGAAGCACCAGCAGGACAGACGATGGGTGATCACCCGCAGGAGTTTCCACAGGAAGCCGGTCGTAGGGATGGACTATATGACCAAACCGGATCCTCCGGACCTGTCGCCGAGCCCGACTCATGTGCGCAGGAGGTCGTCGTCCATCGCGGTGACCAGGACGCCTCCAGACCTCCACAGGTTCCTGCAGGCCGAGCAGAACCGTCCCTGGGGACATCTGAGTCCTGCCGCCTGCTCGCCCAACCCGAGCCCTTCACCTTCCAGACCCGTGTCTCCCAGACCCAGGTGCAACAGCTCGTACAGGAGTAGAACATCGTCCATGCCTGCTGTACCTGCTAAGCACAAGGTAATACTTCACGCTAAAACTAAGTGTTAGGTATTAAATTTGTCTACACCAAGTAGAAATCTGTTCGGAAATAAAATGCTATTTACCATACTACTTTAGCCAAATATCTGTTGTTTCCACGATTTCAAAAAGAAAAAACAGCCTAAGAGTATGTAAACGTTTTCAGATCATTAATTTAAAATAATTAATTTCCATTAACTAATGAAAGTATCAAAATGTGATATAAAACAATAGAAATGTCTTAACCCTCCGTTGTGGTGATTGAGCTTGTTTTAAGAATATTATTACAGTTGCCATATAAGAATAGGCTCTAGCATACGACAATAATAATTGTTTAGTTAGTGTGTTGACCCAGATGATGTGAGGGTCCTTCCGTGATCGAATACACTAAGACGGGATTTTTTTATCTTCTGTGAATTAATCAAGACCCACTGGATACGACAAATTAGGACTCAATGGAAATTTATGTTTCGGATGGTTTCAAGATATTGGAAATATAATCAGCTCTGGATGTAACTTTAAAAAATAATTATGCTACAGGCTCCAGGATTTATAAATCATAAATTCATAATAGCTAATGGAATGAGTCCAGTTTTAAAACCACGTGAGCTTAAAAAAAATAGCAATTGCAAAATCTCCCAAAAGTTACATTATAAGCAAGGGGTCAAGCGGAAAAAGCTTGAATTCTACAGGCTACTGGATAGAAAGGAATGAGATGAATGTCCTTTAAAATCCCGAAGGTTATAATTCACCTCAAAAGCAATAAAATAAATCTGTGTACATTTTGAATTATGAACTCTAAATAGTAGTTCTGAGAAACAGCGAGCGACGTGAAACAATGAACAGTCGATTCCAATCTGTCAGCTGTTGTCAAAGATAAACACTTGGTCTAATCAGAAATCAATAAATACTCAACCAGTCCGGGGGGAATACAAGCGCCGTGAGCGAGATACTATGTTTGTAAACAACGTTGAAATAACAGATTAGTAAATTGTGATTTTTAAGAAAAATTTAATACAATAACATCTGCTGAAAACAAACTTAAAGACATTTTCTTTCCTCGATCTACTTTTTTGGCGCAGGTGACTTAAATACGCATTTTTCGAAACATGATGAACCATTTAAAACGTCTGTAGGAGGGAAATTTGCCATGTTATATTCCATTCATAAATATGTTGATTAAGGCCTACCGGAGTTGCCGATACTTTATTTATATTTTTTATAAATAAAGTAAAACGACAAAAAAACACACTCAAACTTCTCACGTATTAATAAAAAACAATTGGGACATTTGTTTGTACAGCAGCACTTCCCGTAACGATAAATGTTTAAGTAAGGAAATAAGAAGTAATTAGGCTTTATAATACAATTAACTTGCAGCGCTAAGCTGTTGTAATGCGTCTAAATGGCGTTAAGTTAAATTTACGCTCGACGCTTTTAAAAGCGTCCACTTCCTTGAGAATATTCTAATTTGAGGTGGTTAATCTTTAGAAGCTATTTCAAACGATAGTCCCTTAGTTATATGCAACTTTACCATAAAAAACGTTAAGGAATTCCTTCCCAGTTAAAATTTTAACAGGGTGTATCTGAAAATAGCTTGTCAATCAATATATATCTTGATGTGTAATTGTAGTAATGCACGGCAAAAGTGTGTGTGTGTATTTTATGTAAAGTTTTCTTGTTTGACGACTCAAAGTTAGGAATACCTCTCTACCACTCAGCCTCGACCTTTACCTAGCGTTAAGATATAGTTACTTTACAAATGTAAGTAATGACTGCGGGGATCGAACCCGCGTAGTGGTGATCTCCGGAGCCACGCACGATTTCAACCCACCACGGGTCCACTAAAGTTTAGTGAAGCTATCAAACTATATTATATCTCCATTATTTATGAACAAATTCTAATAATATGAGGTCAACAGCAAACCAAAATATTAAGCTAGTAAATCGAACAGGGCCTATAGTAATCGTTGAAAGGTTTAACAAGTATAGTTTATTAAACTGAATGTAAAACTTTTGTTCATTCAAAAATTGTATATTTTATTACAAGTACCGAAAGTGGCACTTTTCTGCGTATAATGTGTAATCAGAAAAACAAATTGCAAAGGAAATTCGATTCACTCATGCCAGCGGCGCTTTAGCGCTTAGCTGCGAGTCGGCCTGGTCTATTTTAATGTTTAAGAACTTTGATGACATTGGTAATAAAATTTCTTTGATTGTCAATTTACAAATAAAGAATGTTAAATCTATTTCGATAAGTTTATCGGAGACGAAGAATCGGTGAACGGTGAAGCAGGTGAACTGAAGGGGCAACTTGTTTTATCGGCAGAACATAAACTATAAATGAATTCACCTGAGCAAAACAGTTTCTCAATTTATCGATCCGGATATTTATCAAGTATATACGAGTATAAGTATATTTAAGAGGAATGTGGCGGGTTGAAATCGTGCGCGACTCCGGAGCTCATCACTCTGCTGGCGCGGGTTCGATCCCCTCATTTACCACTTACAATTTGTAATGTAAGTGGTAAAGACACTATACGGTGACGCTAGATAAAGGTCGAGGTTCAGTGGTAAAGAGGACTTTGATGTCCTAACTTCGGCTCATTAAAAATACAAACTTTACTTTTTATCAAGCTCTCCATTCACCGGGACGCAGTAGAAGCAGTGGTTCAGAAAAAATTGACGATACTTTGTTTGAAGAATTCCGGGGAAGTTTAATTTTTCAGGTGATTGGGTAGTTTATTAAAGAGCTTAACGTAAGAGTACGAAGATGTTTTTTAATTTTTCGACCATTTGACGTGAATTATTGCAGGAGAGAAGAGTTTCGAGTATGATGACGTGTTTTAACCGTAAAACCTTACCATGTGTACATAAACAAATAGAAAACATTCATACAAGGAAGGAGTGCGAAAGAGAATCACGAAACAGGGATACTTTCTTATTTATAATAGTGTTGGAAAAACATAGCACCCTTTATAATAAATTGGTTTTATTTTGCTGCGACCGGTTTCGGACCTTGTCCATTTTCCTAGCAGCCATTTTCCATTCCTTTGTTAGGTAAGGCTGCTAGGAAATGGACAAGGTCTGAAACTGGTCGCAGCAAAATAAAACCATTTATTATAAAGGGCGCTATACCAACTACCAACAATATGAGAGTGATATTTCTAACAAAGATATCTACACCCTCCTGAGTAGTGATTTTGTCATGAGCCTTATAATGTTGCATTTGAAAGACTTTAACCGCATCCGATGAGTTCCCCAAAAAATAATTCCATTCGAGATCATTATGTGATAGAAAGTAAGGAAACAAACTTAACGTAGGTTTGGAAACCATAACCAACTACGTGAGAAAATATTATCACAGAAAAGAAAGCCCTACTGAGATTAGGAAGTCATTTTTTATGTGGGGTTGCCAAGTTAGACTTGATTCGACCATAAGATCACCAAAAGAATCTTGAGTCGATCACCAATGAATCTTAATCGTTAAGGGTACCATACATTACACTACACTCACTCTTTTGACCCACTCAATGTTTTCTTCCTAAGTTTATTTTTAGAGGGTTCAAAGACCAAACTAGACAGACAGTATAATGCAAAGCGCCATCAAGCACGCAATGGGCCCAGCTGTTAGCATGTCTGCTGTCATCAGATAACCACAGATTCTGCTGTTGTTTGTCCACCTTATCAGCTGTTGCGATCAAACAGCTGGTCGGTGTTATGGTTATTGCAGACTGCTTTGCAAGGTGCCCTGGCAATTGCATGTTATTTTAGTGCCCATAGCTGATTCGAATGGATGTCAGGGCAAAGAAAAATGTAAACGATAATTTTTTAGTTGTTCGTCTTTTAGAAGACCGCATTAAACTCAAAACTTGAAAAGTTCTCACCATATATATCTGGGAAACGTCACCCTTAGTAAAATCCAACCATTTCTATAAACCTTTGAAACATAAATTTAGATAGTTTTGTTAATTACGAAATTTTGGTAGGTTTGCATATAGGCTCCAACTCAGTTATAGGCCTATACGTTATTTAAACAAATATCAGAAGTAGGCTACAAACAACATAAGTGCGAATAATTTACTAGAAACTAACACTACAAAAAAATATTACTATAGCGTATAATTAATAAAAAAAACACCGTTATCAAAATGCAACAAGCAAATTTAAACTAATATTCTTTATATGGATCTAATTCACTTGTGTGGTAGTCAAAGAAGTACACAGCAGTTGCGTTTTTCTTCGTTAAATATCACGAATTTATTTTTAAAGTCACCTGTAATGTTTATGGTTTAACCTTCTAAAATGCAAGTTTAAATTAAACCTTGCAAATCTAAAGTAAAATTGTATTATTATTATAAACAAATAGATAGCCTAACACATACTAGTAACAGAGATACTGAATTCAGTTTAACACCATTGAGAGCGTTTTGGCCATTTATAGAACATTTTCAATGCAAACTGGGTACTTGCCCTGAATGGTAGTTTGGAAAACAACATCCTGCACTGGAATATTCATTTAACGCTATTTTTACTCCAGCGTTTTCATTAATATTCATAGCTAATATCAGGTGACTACAGGTTCATTCATCGGTCCTGAATTGAAATTGGTGCACAATAAATCGATTATATCAATCAATAAATTATTGTAATTATGTTATTTGATTAAAAGCTTACGCTTAAAGTTCTTTAGGATATCAATCGTCAAACCGTATGAATTCGGTGGATTAAGTAATTTGACAAAAGAAAAGATTTGATGATCCACCACGCTAAAGCGCCGCTGACACGAGTGAAGCGAATTGCCTTTGTAATTTGTTACTCTAATTCAATTCACCACGCTCACAGCCTCGCCTCGACCTTCGGTTTCAGATTTACGTGGACGTTTTACTATACCGTAAAGGTAAAACGTATTTAACATTCCATTAATATCAGACTACTTACTCCGCTGTTATAGCGGAAAATAACTTCTTCTGCCGCCATTTTTAAACGACTTGACGAAGGTTTACAATACTTGTTTGTATATTTATAAAAACCATTAAAATATATATTTATTTTAAATTTTATCAAAATCAGATCTAAATTACTGTTTTTGGATAATTTAATCCACTTGTTTTGGGTGAGGGGGAAACTCCCAGGGAGGCTTCCGGCGATACAATCTTGCTGGCTAACAAACTTGACCGAGATGTTTACAAAATTAACATTTCTATCAAATTAAATGAAAATCGGACAAAAAATCACCTTGTAGAGAGTTCACACATACACGCATATGTGTATAAAGTTAAAAAAAATCAACACGTGTTTCATGGTCAAGGGCGTGGTCCTTACCATGCTGACGGCATGAAAATCTCATTTTCCACAAACAAATTCGCTAAATTGTAGGCCTACAGTGACATTTTGCAGCATATACAAAACATAGCCAGTAAATACCAGTGTTTAAAGGGTGTCACAAAATTGTGTAGCGCGCTATGCAGCACCGGATTCTACATACAAAAGTAAGTAGAAAATGATGTGTAACATTTCTTTGATTTCGGCTTAGTTGAGCCGTAATCCGCCATTTTGTAAATTTTTGAAAATAATTAATAGTTCAAAACATCTTTGGGACATTTGTGTGTAACTTGGTGTAAACCTTAATTGTTTTCTCAATAACATTTTCCAAAAATATTTTTTATAAAACTTATCATAATTAAAATTGGCAGCCATTTAAAAATTTCAAAGTCAAATGGAATCAAATTGGAATTAAACTTTGAAATTTTTAAATTACCGCCATTTTAAAATTTAATAAGTAAGATACAAAATATTTTTGGAAACTTTTATTAAAAAACAATACAGGTTTATACCAAGTCTCACAAAGATATTTCAAAGGGGGTTTGAATTATTAATTATTTTCAAAATTTTACAAAATGGCGGACTACGGCTAAACTAAGCCGAAATCAAAAACAAATAACATTTATTGTATTTTCGACTTACAAGTAAGTAGAATCCGGTTCTACATAGCGCGCTACACATTTTTGTGACACCCAATAAATACTAGAATATACAGATTATCCGTGTCAGTTGGAATGGACTGGATTAACGTCACACACAACAGTATACGACACCATATACATACATATTACTGTTGTTAGCCTTTGGTTTTACGACGAACCGTGTTTTATTGCATTTACGATTTGTTGTCTAGATACAGTTTATCTACGGTGTATTTTCTGAGTAATGATTACAACGTATGGTGTAATCTGGTATCTATGTTAAAGCTATGTGTAGGTGTATAGTTTTTCTATAAAAAATACTGTACATTTTGCTTCAGTCTAGTTTTTAGATTAGTGTCATGAGTCATAGTCATTTATTTCGATCATTTTCATCAATTTACATTGATTGTGATTAAGTCAAAGTACAATAATTTACTTAAATAATTTGCAATAAAATGACATTAAAGATAAAACTTATACAAGTGTGTAGGGTCTAAACAAAGCAACTAAAGTTAAATATTAGTGAAAATGCACATTGTGTAGGCAAGAAAGAAACAAAAATCAGTTTCGCAAACCCTGAGCTCTTGTTATGTGGTCTTGTTATGTGGACTGTCCCGATGACCAAGCGAGGTACTCGGAACATAATAAAAGCAGTTATTAAGAAAGAAATTTGAAGATGCTTGCTTGAAGGATTTAGAAAGAGGTCTCGATTTTCAGATGGTTTGGTAGTTTATTAAAAGAGATTTGTGCAAAAGTACCACGGCGTTTTCGAAAAAAAAAGTTATGTTACGATGACAGGATATTGCAAGTGCGGGTTTCGAGTAAAAATGATGATGTATGTATGGTTTCTACCGTAAAACTTTTCTGGGTGTATTAAACAAAGAAGGCATTTGAAAATATACAGACAAGGGGAGCAGGGGGAGCTCTACAGGGTTCCCTGAATGGTGATTTTGTCATTAGTCTTATGATGTTCTTTTGCATTCGAAGACTTTAAAAGCATCAGATGAGTTTCCCCAAAACATTATACCATACGAGATGTATTTACTGAAAGTAAATAAAATATACCTCACGTGGGTTTGGAAACCAACTACGTGAGAAAGTGTCATCATATATAAAAAGCCTACTGAGTTTTGGAAGTAATTTGTTTATATGGGTCGCCAAGTTAGACTTGAGTCGATCTCTACACCAAGGAATCTTAAAGAAGGCACAATGTTAAGGTTATCTGGCAGATAGAAGAACAGTATATTAGTGATACCTAGTTTAAGGTGCTGTAAGTAAGTGCTGTAGTAAGCAAGGGTCTCGGTATTCTGGACGCTAAGCACTCCGGAGCATATGGTTGCAGGTTCAAATCCCGCTCTAGGCGTGGTTTTGCACCTCAAGAATACGCTTGCTGTCCACATCGCTACGCCTAGCAGCGCATCCTGGTAGCGAGCACTAGAATCAAACGGTGTCGGGTTCACAGCGAACTAATTACTCGTTCCGATTCAAAACCTGTCAGTCACGTGGTCCTACCGGGTCAAACCGGTCAAGGACGTAGGCTACAAGTATTCAAATACGCAAGTAAAAAAATGGTATTCTAAGGTATTTTGGCGAGCACTTCATATCATACTACTATCTAAGGATCATAAGAAAGGCAATAGAAATCTACTACAAGGAAAAGAATATATAAGTTCAACCGCGGACATTTTCTGGCCTCCCTGCAACAAAAACAAACGTTATTTATGATGGTTCAATAAGTGTTGTGCGGATAGTGAATGTTTGGACTGGGACTCGTGGCGTGGTCCTGTAATCCAGCTTCATGGAGGTCCGGTTTTGAGGATGATATAGGTCTAGCGGCTCAGATAGTCTCAGTGATCATCTGATGATACCCGCATCAACTCCCACCATCGTTTAGACATATCAGACCATCACCTGCGTAGTTCGGAAGTCACGTTAAGCCGTTGGTCCTTGGCTTAACTCATTACTACCACTCATAACAGTAACACTCATCCTTCATTACATATTTGCCTTAAAATACCCTCAGAGAGTGGTCGGCATCTCAAATAGTGATATAGTAATTAAGTGATTTTATGTCGAAATATCCAAATTGATTGGCGAATGTGGGGTTTTTCATTTAAGAAACATTTATTGCTAACTACAGGAAATCAAAATCGTGAAACCAAAAGCGCAAACTATTTTATAGTTCTACTATTACTTCTTCTAATACCAAGGCTTTGTCAAGGCAGCACAATTTGTGGCTTTGCGGTGACGGTAGGTAAAGGTCGAGGTTGATTGACTGGGACTCATGGCGTGGTCCTGTAATCCAGCTTAATGGAGGTCAGGTTTTGAGGATGATATAGGTCTACAGCGGCTCAGGTAGTCTCAGTGATCATCTGATGATACCCGCATCAACTCCCACCATCGTTTAGACATATCAGACCATCACCTGCGTGGTTCGGAAGTCACGTTAAGCCGTTGGTCCTTGTATTTTCATTAGTCATTGGGCTATTAATTAATGACCAATTCTAAGGAAGAGTTGGCCTTAGTTAACAAGACTACACCTCATAACTCATTACTACCACTCATCACACTCATCCCTCACCACATATTTGCCTTAAAATACCCTCATGAGAGTGGTCGGCATCTCAAATAGTGATATACAGAACAATCATGAACAAGGTACCAAAATGTTCTGTCGGACATTTTTTGGGCACTTCACGAGAAAAATTGTTCAGAGATAAACAATTTGGTAATTATAGACTTCAAACAATAGAGTTGTGCACAAACAACCCAGTGTAACAACGCAACGAGTACAGTACGAGTCATAGTGACAGAACAACAACAACAATCTATATGAAGCATCAGCTGGAAATGCATCCACCTGCAACAACAGACAGAAACACACAGCTGTTGCCTAACGATTGTTGATATTGATGATACTGAAACAACGTTGATTGTGGGATGTCAGGAAATCTGTGAATTTCTGTGGTGATTGTACAAGTGGAAGTGCCTTTGTTGATTAGATAACGTTTGATCGATTTACGATTTCTATGAGTTTCTAATATTATGTTCGACTAAAAACCGAATTGTTTAGAAATTTATAATCATTATTTGGTGCTACGTTGTATTTTTACGTTAATATTTAAAGTGTCAACGAGACACTTTTTCTAATCGTTGTGTTTGTTAAACAAACAAGGTTTAGAAGGTGTTTATGGAATTTAATGGGTATAACAAGAATATTAATACCACACATGTTCTATATCTGTATTACATATAGACTCACTTAGGCTTACTAGAATGGTTCAGTAATTGACATAACGAGACGTGTAATCGGATATGCAAATCCAAATAAAACATAACACCGACACCTGACATTACCATAACCGTTACACACTAATCTGGATGTAACCATTCTTTCATACCAGGGTATTCAAAATATATAACTTGTTGAATCTATTTTTAAAGAATCGTATCTACACTAAATTCATGCTAATAAACTCAGCATACCGAAAAACGTATAAAATGCCACATGGTGTTTAAAAATCCATAGGAATTTGATGAAGTTCGTATGTCCTATTATTAAAGTAAAATGACAACATTTACGTTTTTCAATCAACTGTATATCTTTTACAAGAGGTTTATTGGTCGAAAAATGATTATTTCGCCTAAGCATGTAAAACACATAAGAAATACCCTCACATGATTCTTTTCTTATAATAACCAATTTAGCATTGTCCCCCACCCCACGCTTAAACCTTCTGTTGCCCCTATTTTAAGTAAGAGTCTGAAAGCTTCATCCTTGAATGACTTTTGAATTTTTTTAGCAGCAAATTTTGACGGTACTAAAAAATAAAACGGTATAGGGCAATGTTAAATTGGAACACAACAACTCGTCCTAATGATTTGAAAAGTTGAACAGAATTTTCTGACTTAATTATAATATTGAACAAACGACAAATGAAGTAAGGACTTTCCAAAAGTAGGGTGGAACCAAAACAAAGATTTTTAATTATCTATTATTAATATGATATTGAAGAAATATTTCATTAAAATGCATGCCCGCTTTTCAATCACAATCAGCCTTCATAAGAAACCTCTTTCCTAGCTTTGTCTCGCTTGAAAACTTCAATAAAAGTCTGTCAACTCAATTCAACTTTTCTCGGCTCTTTCAAAGCGCTTTCACTGTAGACTCAAGTGAATAGAACTGTCAACAGCGTCTTAAAAGTGAGCTTTTTTCTTGTAGAAATTGAACAGACTTCCTGAATGGTCGAGTGTACTGTAGCTTTCTGGCTAACGTGACAGCGGTGTATGTTTTGAGTGGAAAGCAACTAAATTTGATTCTGTTTCCTTGAAAAATTCAGCGATGAAAGAACAACATGAAAACAAATATTTACGTACTAGCGGACCCGTGGCTGGTCGGATTCGTGCACGGCTCCGGAGCTGATCACTCCGCTGGCGCGGGTTCGATCTCAGCAGTCACTACTCACGTTTTTAATGTGACTATACGTAACGCTAGGTAAAGGTAGAGGTTGAGTGGTAGAGAGGACTTTGTAATCCTAACTTCGTCTCGTTAAAAAAGACAAACTTTACCTTTTTACTAGGGTTCATAAGCCAATTTTCCATAATGTTGTTTCTTGTAAGTATGTAATATTTTATCTGTTTCAATAACTGATTGTGATAAATATTGATTATGCTTTTGTGCCACACTTGTAAATCACTCATTCAGACAATTTTAAAGCTTACGTTAAATTGATTTTATTCAAGATGAAACAACAAAACCTATATAATCTACTAAAACCGGTATTTTAGTTGTATGGGATAATTACCACTAGTTGAGTACTAAAAAACGCAATGGAGAAATCAATTTTAAAAATCATACCCTTGGACAAATATTTTATGTTTTCCTTAATATTAGAATAGTTTTCATCTATAAAGAAGTGTAGTTAGTCGGGCAACTTATCACCGGAGCACCTCGATATATCACTGGCTTCTAGCAAGGGAGCAAGCCAATCACAAGAAAGTAGGCGTGGTCTAATACATCTAGAACCCAGGTTGACCACTGCAGCGTGTTCTGGTCTATAAGGGACAGTTACTTTAAATCTCGACCAATTTTAAGTTAAACTAGCTGAGAGTACCGTGCTTCGCTTCGGGGCTTTGTTAACCTTGTGTGTATATTTTAAGAAAAATACAAATAAAAAAGTAAACAAAAAACACAGTTTCCTATATATTCTTAGAAAACCCATTTAGTTTGTCTGTTAGTTCACCATCTTCTCCTTTCAAGTGTTGGCTACCTTGTAAGAGTCATGGTTACTCTCCTTGTTCCGACAGTTTTTAGAGCCCGCTTTGGTTTTTTGCATGCTGTTTTGAGGATGTTATATGGACTTCAAATGTAGCTAAAGACACACGTGATTAGCCTAACCCTCATACAAAGTTTCATTGCCATAGTTTCAGCCGATTTTTACTTTTATGCGGTCCAAAATGCCTAAAAACATTTTCAGGCATCAGAGTCCACTTTGGACCCTTGCCATTTATTTTGTGGATGGCGTATGGATATAAAATATAATTAAAGACACATTGCGTGATGAGCTTAACCCTTGAAGAAAGTTTCACCGCCACAGTTTCGCCAATTTTGACTTATAAGCGGTCCAAAACGTCCTTAAAACGTGTTCAGAGCCCACTTTGGTCCCTTGCTATTTATTTTGTGGATGTAGTATTGATTCAAAACGTAGGTAAAGACACACTGTGTAATGGGCTAAACCCTTAAACGAAGTTTCACCGCCATAGCTTTAGCCGATTTTGAGTTATAAGCAGTCCAATATGCCTTAAACACGTTACAGCCAGACAGACAGGAATCTTTTCACGCCAGTTTCGGTCATTGCAAAAGTATATAGACACCAAATTATCAAAAACCAATGGATTCTTTGCAATGTACAGACAAAAGTCTTATTTTATTTATATAGATTCGAGTATTTGGATTATTGCTCGTAAAAGCCCAAGCAATAACCAAACCCTAAGGGTTTTAGCAGACATACAAGAATCGCCATTAAAATAGGGTTAATCAACTATTTTTGAACAAATTTAACGAAAATTCACCTTTAAATCGATAGTATAACCATGGACAGATGTACGAGGACTGATACCTTTGTTATCACACCCACAGATACAGCGTATCGGCAGGAAATAAGGGTAGATTATAGTTGCGTGATAGACCGGAGTAACAGATGTTGAACACTGCTCATGATATATTCATATTTACGTGGGTTAATAAGTGCTCTGGTCGGGTCAATATAGTACGTACGGAAGATGCGAAGGTAGACAGTTCAAACGTATTTTCTTTTGAAACAAATCTTTGTAATAATTTAAAATGGACCAATAGGTTTTCTAAAAAGAGGTTTTAAGGGCCTCAGTGGCCACACAGTTTTGGCCGAGCGATTAATCATAAATTTTATACGCCCGTAGGCTGCAAACATCGGTCAGACTACATCGTACTTTTCTAAGCCTTTACCGCGTAGCCTAATTCTTTGTTAGAAGTTTGTCATTGATTATGGGAGAAGTTCTGAGTTTGAAATATTATTACACAATTCTCCATTGCTAGTAAACAAGAAGAACCTGACGTTTTGAGATCTAGAATCTCATCCCGTCTTCAGGTGAAAAGTTACCTAAGACATAACACAAAACGTGAGAAAGTGATCTAGCCTAAAGTAACCAACGTACACAATCCCAAACACAATCAAACAACATCTCTTTGTGAAAAAAAGCATGATATTTGGTTGTGTTTGACTGGTCATGCACCTTACGCTGGTTACTTTAGGCTAGCTCGTTTTCTAATGTTTAGTGTTATGCTTTAAGTTACTTTTCACCTGAAGACGGGGTCAGATTCCAGATCCTGAAACGTCGTGTTATTTTTAATCACTAACGACAGAAAACATCCTTAACAATATTCCAACTCGGAGGTGGTCAAAGGCTCATAGCTTAGTGGTATAGTGCGTGCTTCGCACCAAATCAGCCCGGGTTCGATTCCCGGGCGCAGTGATAACTTTTCACGATGGCCATTCCTCGTGGTTCGGAAGTCACGTTAACCTGTTGGTCCATTCCATTGGTCGTTGGGCTATAATTTATTGACCCAATCTGAGGAACAGTCGACCCTGGTTTGTAACAAGTCTACACCTCATCATCCATCAAAAACACTCAACACTCACCCTTCATCCCATATTCACCTAAAAATACCCTCTAAGAATGGTCGGTGTCTCAAGTCAAAGTACCAAAGTATCACCCCAATAACGTTAAACCCGTACTCACAAAAACATATAACCGGAAACATAACGATCGTGGCATGTTGTCAAACCAGTGTTTCATCTGACAACAAAGTTTCTAAACCGTGTAAACCACGTTGTGTTCAATGTTTGGCGTGGGTAGGCGAAGGTGGTGGGGTGAAGCAAACTAACCTCGCATCAGGAAGGCAACAATACGTGAGTTTGGCTCGCAGAAGCGGAAGAACAATATTGTTTAGTGTTTTGCCACTAGTCTGCTCAAGTTTACCTTCATCGCTTGTCGATTTGCTCTGTTCGTGGTTTATAATCTAAACTGATCGCAGTAAATATTGAACTGCATGCAAGGTTGTCTGGTTCTGTTTAGGCTGAGACTTGTTTGTATTTTGAAATAGGGATTGGATTCTGAGTAGTTTTCAAAATTAGCGTACGAGCTCAGCCACCCGAGGTGGCGCGGGACGAATCCCCGCAGCACAATTTGTGACTTTACGGTGACGGTAGGTAAAGGTCGAGGTTGATTTGTAGACAGGGCTACGTAGTTTGATTACATAGTATCCATCAATCAATTTGGTGGTTTAGTAGAAGAGAGGACTTTATAGTCCTAGCTTTTCCACATGGTAAAAACTGATTTCATTTCATTTTTTTCATCAGTATACAAAAAATATGAAAATCCATTTAGTCGTTTCAAACTAGCAGCCAAAAAAGTGAATTTTCGCTAAAAAGGTAAAGTTTGTCTTGTTTAACGAGGCGAGGTTAGGCCAACAAAGTCCTCTCTACCACTCAACCTCGACCTTTACCTAGCGTCACCGTATAGTGACATTACAAATGTAATTGGTGACTGCAAGGATCAAACCCGCGCCACCGGAGTGATGAGCTCCGGAGTCGCGCGCGATACCGATCTGCCACGGATCCACTAAGGAGTGGTCCGACTGGGACTCGTGGCGTGGTCCTGTAATCCAGCTTCATGGAGGTCAGGTTTTGAGGATGGTATAGGTCTTAAAGCGGCTAAGATAGTCTCAGTGATCATCTGATGATACCCGCATCAACTCCCACCACCGTTTAGACATATCAGACCATCACCCTCATCCTTCACCACATATTTGCCTTAAAATATCCTCATGAGAGTGGTCGGCATCTCAAATAAAAATTTAGTGATTTTAAAGAAATTTGAAATATGTTTTCCTTCATATTTATTAAAACGTGCAGCAAAAGGCCACGTAAGTCTGAGGCCGAAGGCCGTCCATGACAATACAGGTCAAAAGGCTGAAGTCGACGGCCGAAGAGGCTGCGAGCGTAGCGAACTAAAGTAGCAAATCACAACAAAAATTGCAAAGTAAATTCGCTTCAATCACGCCAGCGAGGCAGCGAGCCAGTGACACAGCGCGTATGTATGACGGGAGCCCACATAAGTGACGAGTTCACTCACTGCACGTGGTGGGAACACATTCTCTAGACAATCGATACTCGACAGATCCATTCCTCTGTCACAAGACATGACATTCACGTGTTTCTCTCTTTGTATTGTTCATATACACTTCATATAGTGTGTGGTGAGAGGACACGTGTGTTTGGCCACTTGACTTTGTTCTAGAGGGAAAAGTTGTGTTAAAACCTTTAGTGAGGTCTTATGAACTGAAGGCTGTGGGAAATGAGAAGGGAACTGTGACGATGCAAAGGGTTCATTCACTATTCACTATTTGAAATGCCGACCACTCTCATGAGGGTATTTTAAGGCAAATATGTGGTGAAGGATGAGTGTGATGAGTGGTAGTAATGAGTTATGAGGTGTAGTCTTGTTACAAACTAAGGCCGACTCTTCCTTAGAATGGGTCATTGATTAATAGCCCAATGACCAATGGAAATACAAGGACGAACGGCTTAACGTGACTTCCGAACCACGCAGGTGATGGTCTGATATGTCTAAACGATGGCGGGAGTTGATGCGGGTATCATCAGATGATCACTGAGACTATCTGAGCCGCTTTAGACCTATATCATCCTCAAAACCTGACCTCCATGGAGCTGGATTACAGGTTGAAACTATTTGGGTTTAAAACTTTTAAATAATTAAAAATCAATAGCTAGATTTTTGTTTTGAAAAATTTTAAAGAAAATACAGGGCGTTTTGTAATTCCGTTTTATTTTCAGTTTTTAGCCGCTATTTTGTAACGGCTCAACAAAAAACCATTTTTCGTCACCATTGGTTTTTATTTAAAGTGAGCTTTAAAATGATGTATAGCATAGCCCCCCTTAACATTCAAAAATTTCAAGATTTTAACCCATGACCCTCGGTTTTTGATTCGCTCTGAATACTAAAAAGTAGACAATTATTTTCCTGAATTCTTTGAACCGGTTTAGACTTGAATTTTTAACCGGTTCAACTTTTAACTCGAGTTGATCTACCGTTCTCGAGACATAACAATAACAATTCGTTTGACGTCAATTTTTACAGTTAATATTTTTGACAATATCCTTATTACCACAAGTATGTCTTTAGCCTAAATAAACAATTGGGTATGGAACTTTTACCTATCTATAAACTCTCTAATTGTATTAAACGAATTTTGGGCAAGATAATATTAGGTTGGTTTGAATTGGTTTAACTTTAACGTTGTCAGGAAGTTAATGTAGAATACCGGCTTCAACAGGACGTTTATCACATAACTGAAGTCTATGGTAGTTTGGTACTACATATGATACGAGTGGTCTGAGAAACCCCGTATATTATAGGGTTAGTCTGATTGAAAATAAACTAGTTATATCGTGCAAAAATATCGTTCACTCTAACAACTAACTTTGAGTTGTGATGTACGAACAAATGTTACAAAACACGTGCCTGCCCACACTGAAAACTTTTCACAGCTCATGGCATGTCGAAATATGTTTCAAAAATACAATATTGTATCGATTTTCAGCAGTAGGGGTTCAAATAAAATACAAGAAAAAATATCAAATTAGCTTGAACAGATAGCTAGAAGGTGAATTCCAGCTAGAATCCAGACTGGGCACTCGTATAATGAGGTCTTGTCATTACAACATTCTCTTTGTGCAACTATTTGCATTCCTCCTTTTGTGACACAGTTAGTGCCTGCCTCGTGCACAGGATATACAGGTTATTTTCTGTCATACTATATAAAATGTACCGTAGTATAAATACAAGCTAGTTCTTCCGTTTCACAACGCGTCAAAACTTCTTAATTAGGTTGATATATTTCGGTCTCCCTGTGGAATACCATCTTCAGTCACTGATTGGCTGAAACTCCACAGCGAGGCCGAACTATCTCAACCTCATTATGCATTTTTTACGGGTGTGTACCGGAAGAACTAGATTATAGTTGTGACACCGGCCGAGAAAGTCTAAGAGTTAAGTTTATCGTAGTATACTAGCGGCCGATGTCACAATAATAATCTTCCGCGGTTCATACCGCGTCAAACATCGTAATAATTAGCTTGAGATATTTTGGTCTCGCTGTACTCTGTCACTGATTGGCTAAAGCTGAGCTACTTGCTGTCTGCCATCCTATTGGTGAACGGTTGGCAACGCTGCCACCAGTAGGACAGCAGCCAGCCAATCAGTGACCGAACATGGTACTCCTCAGCGAGGCCGAAATATTTCAAGCTGATTATTATGATTTTTTAACGCGGTCTGAACCGGAGGATTCAGACTATCGTTATTGCACTGTTCACTTAAAAGGGATACTTGTATAATTAGTTAATAAGACAAACAAAACCTTTGAACCACCCTAGAAACATTAGTTTAATTATAGACCCCAACTAGTTTCGGGACATTAGCCCTTTTTCAAGTGTAAGTATAAGAAAAATTGTAATAAATAAAAATAAAATATAACATGGAGCCTAGAACTATAAAATTAAAGTTAAGTAATAAGTATTTTTATGTTCATAGTTCTAGGCTCCATGTTATATTTTATTTATTAAATTTTTTTATACTTACACTTGAAAATGGGTTAATGTCCTGAAACTAGTAGTGTTCTATAGTAAACTAATGTTACCAGGGTGGCTCACAGTTATTAGTTTTTCCTATATAACAGATTAGATTATCGTCGTGTACAGTTCGTCAGGTTTAGCATGGCCGGTGAGATGGGCTATAGGGCCATAAGCGGTCAGCAGAAAATCTCAAGGCCACCGGCCATGCTATACCTAACGAACTATAGCTTGGGCTTTACATGAGGGGATGCCCAGAGTAAAAGGGTAAAGGTGAAGTTTGTCTTGTTTAACGAGGCGAAGTTAGGACTGCAAAGTCCTCTCTACCACTCAACCTCGACCTTTACCTAGCGTCACCGTATAGTCACATTACAAATAATTGTAAGTGGTGACTGCGGGGATCGAACCGGAGTGATGAGCTCCGGAGTCGCGTGCGATACCAATCCGCCACGGATCCGCAGAATAGCTATGCGTTTTGGAAGCAAAGTTATTCGTGGGATTTATGTCAATTCCTAAACGTGAATTTATAAACTAATGACTTATCGTTCTCATTTAACCTAAATATTTTTGTCCTAATTGATCAAACAGTCCATGTACAACGGTCATGGTTTTTAATCAAAATGGAAAACTTTATACAAACAATAAAACGTTTTAAGCCACATCAAAAGCGCTGTTTAACTGTCTATCAATGTTATCTTAAACGAAAGAGATAAACCCGAATGAAAGTCGAATAAAGTTAACACAGGTACTAATCCAGGTAATCTTCTTAAAGTTAATGCCTTTGTCGTTTTCAGCATGAAAAGTGGCTTAGGTGGAGTCTTGACTTGAATCGTATCTCTTCAAGATCTAACTTGGTTACTCCTGGATTATATTTTAAGTTGGAAAGTATTTATTGACTATATTAGACGAGCTTGGAGTCAGATAAATAAATGCTTTATAGTGTTAAACATTTGACATGTTATGCTATCGTCAGTTAATTTTGAAAACTCACACAGTCAAACATCGAAATCCCAATCAGACATACATTTTTGACATTCACCCTCTCCCATTAATTCGGGACAATTGTCCCTTTTGTACCGATGAGCCAACATCGTTGACGTAGAGCAGGAAGAGTAGGGACTTAGTATGGAGCCCTGGGGGACTCCATAGCTCAGACCCACACCCTCTTATCGTACGTCTGAAATTTCGACATCAAAATACGACCCCATAAGGAAAGTTATATTCACTCTTACGAAACTAGATGCAGGGAAAACTACCAAACTGTAAGGCACAGGACGGCAGTTCATGAACGTTTGCCTTCTCAGGCAGGAGTTCAACTTGTCAACCGGCTACCAAATTCCATCAAAAGTGCTCCAACGCCTAAGGTGTTCAAAACTCGTCTAAAAACAGTTTTGGTCGCAGAAGCATTTTACAACACAGACGAGTTTATGGCACATAACTGGGAGAACGTGGAAAACACTAACTGATAAAAAAGCAAGAGTGGACAATTCGATTGAAAGAGAACGAGTGAAAGAACAAAATGTATGTTTGAATGGGACTTCGATGTCAGTATGTATGGAAAATTTTAGATATTCAAAATAATAGTTGACGATTGCATGACATGTAAATGTTTTCGCAATAAATGTTTTATTTATTTATTTAATTCGAAGGTACCACTCTAGTCCTGTAGTCAGTCAGTGCGTTCCGCGTTTTCCCAGTCATGTGCCATAAACTCGTCTGTATTGTAAACTTTGTCCAGACTATAGTTTTGAAAGGATTTAGTTTTGCTCTGGGGCACTTTAGGTCAAATTCGGCAACTTGTTATCGAGTTGAATCCTACCTGAGAGGTAAACGTTCGTCAACTGCTGTTCTGTGTCTCCCAGTTCGGTAGCTTTTCCTTCCTCTAGTGTCTTAAGAATGAATGTCATAGCATAACCGACCGGGCTGGGTCCTAGCGAATTTAATGTAATGGGGAAATAATTTACATTGGAAGAGTCCTTATGTTTTATGCTTCCTAAAAATGAGTTTTATGCTTACAAATTACATTTGTGATCCAATTTCAATAAAACTTGGTATACACATTTCTATTACCTTACCCAACATTTCTACCGAAAATTCAACAAAATCTAACAATCACACTAGGATGATGGCGAAACAAATTTGTTCTTCCGCCATCTTGGTCTGGCTGAACGAACTTCGATGATTTTGTGTATACGTGTTGGGCACAGTAGCGTAATAAAGTAAATAGATGTACCAAGTTTCATTGAAATTGAATTTTAAAATACAATTTCCTTGCATATTTTATAGAATGCTAAAAGTAAGAAATGTTAATAAATAAATAACGAATCCCCTAGTTTTAAATTAAACTAAACTAAAATTCTTTCCAACAATTTTTTTACCTAAGGAGTTTTGTTATACATGTACTTTCTTTCTATGGTAGTTTTTGCCATTTGACTTAAAAGTTAGTAAGCTTAAAAATTGGAAACAGTTTTTTTTTTTGTTATTGTCTACGCCAATTCCATTTTAATTTGTTCTTATCCTAGGGGTTTGTGGGCATCACAAAACGCTTTTAGGGAAAGCGGTCCAAACCCTTGTGTGCGCTGAATCGGGAATCAACCCGCGAGCCGTGACTCTACCCACTGAGCCACGGACGGAGGCGGTTTTTCTACGACGACTCGTTCTGTAGGCTATTAAAACATAAATCTCTATTTCTTACGGTCGTTCTCAATAAGAACAACCGGAATAATTCCTCTTACGCTCTTTTTGTTTTATTAAAAAATTTATAAGGTAAAGATTTATCGAAGGTGCAAAGCAAACTCTGTAAGAGCAATGTTTTCCTAAACAAGAAGCAGCCATTATTGAAATTGCTTCTGAACGCAATATTTTGTCCTCGCATTATCTCTCTTGTCTTCTTTTGCTGCTTACCGACTCAAAGTGTACACAAACAACCACTACTTTCATCACAGTTTCAATAGTAAAAAGGCAAACTTTAAAGTTTGTATCTAAAATACATCCTCGGCCATACATAAATGGTGGTTTATTTATATGTACATTTACTAATAAAGTCCAATATCAGATCTAAGATGTCTTACTAACGTCAAGAACAAATTCAACCCAAGAAGGTTTTTAGACATAGAGGGGGCTTGTTTAAACCATTAAAATAATTTATTGCTGTACATTTAAATGTGTTACGAAAATTAACATATCCAATTTTACATCTGAGTCTAAACTTTAAAACAAGTGGCCAGCTGCATTACATCTGAAAAAAGATCAAATAATGCTGAAAACTAGATATTTTTACCATTCTTTTCAACGGACCTATTAAGCATCAAAGTGAGGGGCCTATATTTAAAATTCCGCTAGTAAGTGCGTTCATGAAACTTAAAACGGTGGCAAAAATATTATCTGGCCTGAGGCACCGACAACAACAGTGTACCGTCACCGGTCAGTGATATCAGCACCTACCTGTTCTCCATATACTAAATGCGTCATAATTCCCGATCCACGTCAAAATTCCGGGTTGACAAAACACGAAATCATTAGTTTGTGCGGAAAGTAATTTTGGGCAGATTTTAGCTACTTTCTAGGCATTTACAAAACACCACGAGACGAAAAGATATGTAAACTATATAACCCCCCTCTATCGACGAGGGGTTGTACAAAACTACTCGGGATGAAATGAAGGGAGGGAGCTGACATTCCAGGAATGCCGGCGACGCATACGACTCTCAAATTGTCCTCTTTGTTCTGCTCAGATTTAAATAATTCTGTCACGTTTCTCATTTCCACTTCTTACATAACTCTGCTTTTATACAGCACTTAAATAAGCTGCATTTTACGACCAAGACCTAAATAAACTCTGACCTTAAAATTTATAAGGGTATTTTGCTGGATATAAAACGATGGGCTTGTTTCCCTAAGCGTTTTTATGATTTTGATGGGTTTTATAAACAAGTGTTTTGTAAATTTTTGGGTGCTCTATTTCTAAAAATATTTATTTTTCTCGACACATAGTGAGAGCAGGGAGGAGAGCCATACTGCTTTGAACTGGAATTTTCAAGTGCTACCTGACCGCCTAATACTACTTAGAGGTATCACCTTGAGCGAATCAAACAGCCTCGGTCCTCGAGTTGACAGCCATTAAAGCGAATGGCTCCGAATCCTCGAAGAAAAAACATTTTCTGAGAACTCGCCAAGGACAGACGCGAACGACCTTGATCTTGCCAGGAAGGCATAAGCGAAGCGAAATGCCCACGACGAATCGCCACCGTGAGCGAAGCGAACTCGCTCGCATAATCCTGGTCCTGTGAGTTTATTGGAAAACTACTGACTCAGTCAAGCGTTCTTAACTTCAAACCAAACGGATAGCCATGTTCGCGAGGCCGAAGGCCAAAGTGGGTGTTTGGGGAAAATCTCTTAGCGAGCCAAAACTAAAACCCGAGTTAAAAAAGGACAAAAATAGTTCTAATCCCGATTAATTTATAAATATAAAATAAAGTAGGCCTACATTTAAGAAGTAGCCAAAAAGTCTTGCGTTTGCAAAATGAGCTACGTATTTAATCAAAAATACTTAGATAATCTTAAAGCAGTCAAAACCCTACGCTACAGAAATTAAGCGGACCCGTGGCAGGTTGGAATCGTGCGCAAATCCGGAGCTTATCACTCTGCTGGCGCGGGTTCTATCCCCGCAGTCACCACTTACATTTATAAAGTGACTAGGCTATACGGTAACGCTTGCTAAAGCCGAGGTTGAGTGGTAGAGAGGACTTTGTAGTCCTAACTTCGTCTCGTTGAACAAGACAAACTTTACCTTTACCTCTTTTACAGAAAACAACCCACAACACTACGAAAACCTACAACATTTTCCACCTACCGAATTAATTCTCTTTCATCTACCGAAAGAGAATTTCAAAGTGAAATCAATATCGCTAACAAGAAAGAAAGAATTGCAGATCTCTTGTGATAAACGAGCCACAACAAATCCCGGATTGACGTCCAACTTTTGGCAACAAGATTGAAACAATCGGAAACTCCTCTGACTGGAGCAAACATCAGGTCAGATTGAGAAGTGAAACTTTCACTTCTCCAGATCACTAAATCACTATTTGAGGTGCCGACCACTCTCATGAGGGTATTTTAAGGCAAATATGTGGTGAAGGATGAGTGTGATGAGTGGTAGTAATGAGTTATGAAATGTAGTCTTGTTACAAACTAAGGCCGACTCTTCCTTAGAATGGGTCATTAATTAATAGCCCAATGACCAATGGAAATACAAGGATCAACGGCTTAACGTGACTTCTGAACCACGAAGGTGATGGTCTGATATATCTAAACGATGGTGGGAGTTGATGCGGGTATCATCAGATGATCACTGAGACTATCTGAGCCGCTTTAGTCCTACATCATCTTCAAAACCTGACCTCCATGAAGCTGGATTACAGGACCACGCCACGAGTCCCAGTCATACTCTTTAATTGTGTTTGTTCAAGGTAATGTTTGTATTTTTTAAGTTCTGCGATTTGGTAAGTCAAGAGGCATTTTCAGCGATTTTCTCTAGGAAATAGAGCTAATCATTTCCCTCGCCAAAGACGTAGATTGTCGTAGTACAAAACTGTTTGCAGTTTTGGGTTTCTTACACCTCTAGAAGAGTTCAACGGCAAAACTATGTGTGACCACTCAATTTCGTTGTCTGATTTTCATTACATTTTGTACACATGTTTCTTTTGTTGGGGGTTCATATGAAATTTGCTAGTACTCACTGTAGCGCTTGTGGCTACACTTCAGCTAAGTTTCTCTTTCGTACAATTATTTTTTGAACCACTAATGGCGACTTGATATACAGTACGAGGTCGATAGTTATAAATGTTACAGTTGAGAGATCTTTGCAGCTCACAATAAGTAAGACCAAAATCGTGTTGTCAAAAGTTTTTTTACTCGAAATTATTATTTTTATTGAATATAAATAGCTCAATTATTCCACCTTAAAAACGAAATTTTTTCTCTCTTAATTTATAAAAAATACTATCTTATTCCAGCCATTTTACCAGCGTAATATCTTTCGAATTAATTACCATATAAATATGAAAAATAAAGCCCTACAGCATCAGATGTTTGTAAGTTTTTAGGTAGTTTTAAAATGTTTAGTTGGTTTTGAGGTACCTTTTGGGTACTTTGAGCTAGAATCTTGAAAATTTTGAATTTGGGCTGTTTTAGAAGGTTAGGTTTGTAACCACCAAATTTTTCTGCTTTTTTCCTTCATTTAATCTTTTGCAAACAAGGCTGAAGGCCGAACGGTCTTTAAGTATACGATCCTGCTGTGAGCATAGCGAATCGAA
This sequence comes from Matsumurasca onukii, assembly GCA_018831715.1. Taxonomy (NCBI): domain Eukaryota; kingdom Metazoa; phylum Arthropoda; class Insecta; order Hemiptera; family Cicadellidae; genus Matsumurasca; species Matsumurasca onukii. Next base: position 89,496,514 of record CM032058.1, read on the forward strand.
TCTAACCCACGAGGCCGAAGGCCTAAGCGTGACTATGAGCAAAGCGAACGCCCTGAAGCTGCAGATCGACATAGGGCCTGGGGCAAAGCCCCCACCCACCTGGCCGAAGAGTACAAACCAAAATATAATCAGATTAAATAAAAATATACCCAGTCCTAATGCAAAGTAGCCCACGCCAAGTCACAATTTAAATGAACCTAAGACTGGGACTCGTGGCGTAGTCTTGTAATCCAGCTTCATGGAGGTCAGGTTTTGAGGATGATATAGGTCTAAAGCGGCTCAGATATTCTCAGTGATCATCTGATGATACCCGCATCAACTCTCACCATCGTTTAGACATATCGGACCATCACCTGCGTGGTTCGGAAGTCACGTTAAGCGGTAGGTCCTTGTATTTCCATTGGTCATTGGGCTATTAATTAATGACCGATTCTAAGGAAGAGTCGGCCTTAGTTTGTAACAAGACTACACCTCATAACTCATTACTACCACTCATCACACTCATCCTTCACCACATATTTGCCTTAAAATACCCTCATGAGAGTGGTCGGCATCTCAAATAGTGATTTAGTGATACCTAGCTATCCTCAATAGTATTTGTATTCCCAGAAAGAAAACCCACACACAAACGAGGAACGTACCAGAAAATTCCCTCGTGTACAATCAAATGTTCGGGTTCCCACTTACACAGCTTACATTGAGTTGATGACCGAAGTTGAGATTGCAACAACGTCGCTTCACAAACATTGAAACTAATCTGTCCGACCAACAACAGTTGTTGCAGCAGTTGTAGTTGAACCACATACGCTTCCGGTTTAGTTGTTAGCGAACCGGAAGTTGGTCTTAACTCTCCCAGTGGATATATTGGTTTCAGAAACTATATTAAAAAAAGGTAAAGTAAAGTTTGTCTTGTTTAACAACGCGAAGTTAGGACTACAAAGTCCCCTCTACCACTCAACCTCGACCTTTAACTAGCGTCACCGTATTAGTCACAAATTGTAAGTGGTGACTGCGGGGATCGAACGTAAACAATTCAGTCAGTGATCTTCAAAAGAGCCTTGGCTTTAGATTTTTAACAATATAGCATATTTATTTTTACGTTATTATTCACGTATGGGAGCAGTGAAACCACGCAAAGTACGTGGACGCCATGTTGATAATGTGGCTTTTCTTTGACTTCATCCTTTCGAAGTGAGCTCTTTTTCTTTCATCAGTCCAAGCTACTCCTCTCATTTAAGTAACTTCCCTCTGGCCAACTGTTCACTCAAATACATTCTCTTATATGTGTGTTTCTATCATAAAATGTTAATGTATGAGATACCTGCTGCTTTTAAGTATTCTTTCTCGGTCCATTTAAATATTCCTACTTTTGCGTTACTTCGAGTTTCATTAAGTTCCAAAATTTAATTATCTTTCCCAAAACTCAGGAAACTTCAAAATGATATAGAATTTTTATCATACAGTATTACACAAATTTCTCCTCAGTAATATCCCACATATATTACAACGGCAAGGCGCTATGCGGTGATGTGAGTACAGGAGTGTACTGCGGGACTTGCCATTATAAAACTGCAGGCGCTCTATCTGTAACTCCAATTTAGCCTTTGATTTTACTCGAATATATAAAGAAAAAATGACATAATTTCATCACCTTTTCACCTACCAAAAAGGTTATTTGGTTTGGTTATTTGTGTTTAGCGGATCCGTGGCGGATTGGTATCGCACGCGACTCCGGAGCTCATCACTCCGGTGGCGCGGGTTCGATCCCCGCAGTCACCACTACAATTTGTAATGTGACTAAACGGTGACGCTAGATAAAGGTCGAGGTTGAGTGGTTGAGTGCTTTGTAGTCCTAACTTCGCCTCGTTAAAAAAGCCAACCTTTACCTTTTTTACCAAAGTCCAACTCTATATCAAATATTTCTACTAAAGCTTCTTTTTGATTGAAAACATCACTACAATCTGGATTGTCAGGATTATGACGTGTTGCATGATTCACAAGGCTCTAGTTCAGCAAGAGTCCCAGTACCTTTGTGAGAGGCTCTCTCTTCGGGAAAAGGTCTCGCAGCGGAGAACCCACATGAAGGGCAACTTCACTTCCAAAAATTAAATCGGGAGGTGGGGAGGAATAGTTTCTCATATTTCGGCTCACGGCTGTACAACGACCTCCCCTTTACTTTCAAAACTTGTGCCTTGGGCACGTTTAGGACCAAACTTCAAGAGCTTTCAAAATAGGGTTAGTACGTAGTATATGTTTAAGATTCACTAAAGTTGCTCTGTAAAACAGTACTTATACTCAGAAACGCTAAAATAAAGGAATTCTTTTATTTATTTACAAATTACAAAACTACTGTCACGTCTGAAGAGTCTAAACCTGGAACAAAGTCCTTGGACTCGTTGAAGCTGTCTGTGAAGACAATCGAAGTGAGTAAAACACGTGATCAATAGACAAGCGTCAGTGGAGCTGTGTGTCAAGGCGATGCGATCTTGTCTTCCTTTATTGATACTCTTTTATTTGTGCGAGCAGGTGAGATCAACTTACCAATATGTTTTTCACCCGTTGTATTATATATTTTTCCTTATATAACAGTATGTAAACGACTGGTAAGTGTGTTAATGAAAGATAGTCAAGAGTTATTTTTTGTTTTTAATATTTTAAGTGTAATAGTTGTCCTGATGCCGCGATCATGGACTCGTGGCGAGGTCCTGTAATCCAGCTTCATGGAGGTCAGGTTTTGAGGATGATATAGGTCTAAAGCGGCTCAGATAGTCTCAGTGATCATCAATTATGATACCCGCATCAACTCCCACCATCGTTTGGACATATCAGACCATCACCTGCGTGGTTCGGAAGTCACGTTAAGCCGTTGGTTCTTGTATTGGTAATTGGGCTATTAATTAATGACCTATTCTAAGGAAGAGTCGGCCTTAGTTTGTAACAAGACTACACCTCATAACTCATTACTACCACTCATCACACTCATCCTTCACCACATATTTGCTTTAAAATACCCTTATGAGAGTGGTCGGCATCTCAAATAGTGAAAATAGTAATTTAGTGATGAAAAACGTCCATAATAATACTTCAACCTCAGTGGCGTGTACAAGCTGATTTAGAATTTCTATAAAATACCGATTCAATATAAACAGAGTAAAACGTGATACACAAGTTGCATTGGATATTCGAAAATTTCGAACAAACTTTTGTTTGGTTTTATAGAAAATTGGAATATGAAAAATTAATATCCATTGTTGAGAATAATATCTTCATGAGGACAAAAACATAGATTAGAGTTCATCTTATACACTTGCATTAATTTTGTAAATAGATAGAACATGTATACGTAGACGACATCAAACAGCACTAGACAGACCAGTAGTATATCCAGCTCTTCTTTGGCTTCATCCAATCCAATATAATATAATTGAACTCTCGATGGCAGTACAACTCAATATGTAGAACTGTGAACAAATTTTTGAGCTAGAAAAATTGAAACAAAGTTATATTTTTATGTAACTATTTTAGTAGAATTTGACTTACTTACTCAGTTGCAGCAGAGCTCTTCAATTTGGTCAACCTAGAACAAAACAATTCATTTTTGTACTTCACACTGGAAATATTTTATTCGTAAGGGTTAGGCATTTGAACGTAACTCACTACGCTCACAGCCTTGCTTCGGCCTTCGGCCTCATATTTACATGAATTTTAACACAACACCTACTATGCAAGAACAATATTTTACCACTTATATTGTATGGCTGCTTCTTTTGTGAAAGACAACAAAAATTCATGTTTGTTTAAAACTTGCACTGATAGCTGTTTCAACGTTTACGAATGAAGTGTCCACTGTATACGTTATGTTTGTTATTTAAATTAAAAATCTGAAAGTTTGTAGTTTCGAATATTAATCAGATTCGTTCCAAACTAGAAGTCGATGTTAATCAATTGTGACAAGACTAATTATGGTGAAACTTTTCATTCGTAACTGTCAATTATGTCTCTTGTACTTTAGGGGAAACACTCCCACACACCGGAACAAAACCCTTTTCATCCCAAAGGTAGGAATTTGTTATCACTCAATCCAATTAGTTTATCCATTAAATTTCTCTCTTCTGATGATATAAAGCTTTTATAAGAACAATCATCTACTCGTATTTATAAGGACTATTCAACAGGACAAAATTTGATAAGGATGGGGTAAAACAGCTGTTTGAAACAATGAAACTCTGTGTTGAAATGAAACACAAACTTGTGGTCTAGAGTGCTCTCTGAGCTCATGGTTGGTCAAGGACCAGATGTGCATAGCAGGGTTGGAATCACATTTAGCCCGACCTTCTTTCTGTGTCAAGGGTAATTCCGTTGTTCCATTTGTTGCAACCTTTCTGTGCAGCGAATCCTCGTTTTCATTCGGTAATATGCTTTTATTATTTCTTTGTTTCACGTTTGTGTTTTTCACCTGATGACGGGATAGGATTCCAGATCCCGAAACGTCGTGTTTTTTGTTCACAAAAACAATGGAAATGTCCGTAATAATTTGTTTAGCCTCAAGTTTAATTAGGTTGTGAGATATGAACGAATAATGAATATTCACGACAGTAATGGGAAAATATGATGAAAAAATTCGGCGACAACCTATAAATACCATAAGCAAGCAAGATAATGTAGGGTTGCCTTTACCAATGTCATTAATAAATACCTTTATAATTTATCGGTATGACATAGGTCTAAAGAGGCTCAGATAGTCTCAGTGATCATCTGATAATACCCGCATCAACTCCCACCATCGTTTAGACATATCAGACCATCACCTGCGTGGTTCGGAAGCCACGTTAAGCCGTTGGTCCTTGTATTTCCATTGGTCATTGGGCTATTAATTAAGGACCCATTCTAAGGAAGAGTCGGCCTTAGTTTGTAACAAGACTACACCTCATAACTCATTACTACCACTCATCACACTCATCCTTCACCACATATTTGCCTTAAAAGGATTTCATACCACATATTTGGTATGAAAAGTCTTAGGGAAAAAGACAGGAATACAAGAAACATTTTAAATGAAAATAACGTCTAGAATAATCAATTCTAATTTAGATATTCACAAGAAAATTAAAATCTAAAATTATAAAAGTTACCTCCTGACCAAGCACACTTGACCTTTACCATTTCCTACTGTCACGTGACTAAACATGTGACTGTTCGAGTTGTAACTTTGACTTGAAACAATTTTGACTTTAAACAACATGGTTTTGAACTAACACCTGAGATTCTAGATGAACTATTGTCTGACTGTATGTGCTGTTCTAAACTCTGTAAATTGTGTACACAACTTAACGACTATACAACTCTGAAGTTGATATATTTTTGCGGATTTTCCACATTTTTTTTAGTGGAGAAGAACTACACGACATTTTGGGATCTAGAATTTGATCCCATCTTCAGGCGAAAAGTAACGTAAACCATAACACAAAACGTTAAAAATTAGGTAGCCTAAGGGTAATCAGCGTAAGTCACCCCACTAAACACCATGAGTTTTCTTTTTTTGTGACTAGCCTAAGTTTTTAATACATAAAGACGTTAAAACCCCAATTAGAGAAAACAAGCACGCGCTCAGCCAATGACAGATGCTCACCGACTAACATGGTTGGCTGGTTGGGAGCAGCAAACGACCAATCACAGACGTGCATCAGACTGACCAAACGTAATTGAGAACGTAAAAATACCGGTTTATACCCAGTAATAAAGGGGAAGAAATTCTTTAAATGAGTCAGTTTTTTCCAACAAAAGAGTTAAAATGACTAACCAGAATTTAGAAAATTTTCTACTAGGTAAATCACGATAAATGATTATGAAATGACAATTAAATGAAAAATGTCGTTATTCAGGCGAAAGTTAGAAGTGTTTAGACCTAAGCGGAATGTTAGGTTTGTGTAACATCGCAATTCAGTTGAACAAAACCTCTTTTTAAGAAGGACCTCCATTGGTTTTATCATACATTAGTGTTGCATTTTGCATTCTATTAGAAAAAATAAAGTCTTCGGTTATTAATACACATTTTAATACCAACAATTCATGCACCACACCACATTGATCGTCCATGTTCTGGGAGTCGCATGCAAAACCCAAATACGTGTAAAAAAGTCAACAAAACTCGAACTAAATCTGGAAAAAGTTGCGAATGAAGTTCTGAATGAAAGTTGTAGAAGAAGAGATTCGTGTCGGAATGGCTTGAGCCTGAGCTGGGACAAAGCAAAGCAATTTAGGCGCTTCCTCTCAGAGTCTGACATAGCTTCTCACACATCTGCCTTGTGTAACCGCTGATGACGGCGTATCACGCAAAAACATGTGTGTGTCACTTCTAATACATCAGGTGTTGAACTAGAATGAAGTCTAGTGAATCATGATAGTGACGTAGAAAAAAGATAGGAATCTTTATTCTGTGACATACAGAATGCATAGAGAAAGCATAAAAAGCATAAAACCAAAACCAAAAAAGGTAAAGTTTGTCTTTTTTAACGAGTCGAAGTTAGGACTAAAAGTCTCCTCTACCACTCAACCTCGACCTTTAAAAAGTAAAAGTTCGTCTTGTTTAACGAGGTGAAGTTAGGACTACAAAGACCTCTTTACCGCTTAACCTCGACCTTTACCTGGCGTTGCCGTATAGTCACATTACAAATGTAAGTGATGACTGCGGGGGATCGAACCCACGCCAGCGGAGTGATGAGCTCCGGAGTCGCGTGCGATACCAATCCGCCACGGATCCGCTCCAAAGACAAACAAGGAACATAAAATTAGTTTCAGAAATCTGTTTCTTTTGTCGGGAAATCGCGTGTGGAGTGTAAGATGTAAAACTTTCGATCAATTCAACAAAATTACAAAATTTACAATATTTCATACGAAAAATTAGTATTTGGCTAGCTTTTTTCGGCCTCGCGGGCTTAGGGCTATTCATCTTACAATATCTTTGGTATAGGCTATTCTCTTCGCTCAAGGTTACGTTTTGACCTTGATAATTCGTAAAATATTAGCTTCGAATACGCTTTAAAAATGTTAAGATCTTTTTATTTAAAGGTTTTAAAGCTTACAGTACCAACACTATTTTTAACTGTGACGTTTGTTGAACTTAGCCTACCACAATGTCACTTGTAAGCGCAGTCAAGCTCAAAGCTCAAACTGAAGTATGTTTTCAGAACTGCAAGAAATGACAAATGTACGAACAAAAATAAGTTTTATTTGATTACACTATTATTCCAAATTCATTCATTATTCCAATTCCATTCTTTATGCCAAAGCCTACCACGATCACCAAGATCACCACGACTAAAGACAAAAGGTAGATGTTATCTTGTTTAACGTGGCGAAGTCACAAAGTCCTCTCTACCACTCAACCTTTACCTAGCGTTAACGCAAAGTCACTTAACGAGTTGATACATGTGTGCTATGAAAAAGGTTAGGTGCTAAGCCAAATTTACTATAAGATGTTTAGTAAAAATCATATAATTGATTTAAGCCGCACAGATTGAGAGCTAGAAGTCACCAGAGTTGGGAGGTGTTATACGAGGAAACTAATCAGAAGTCAGGAGAATTATCCAGTTGAAAAGTTTCTCAGTAGAAGCTAATGACTCAGAGTTGAGCTGCCATGTTTTGCCACGCTGAAATGTTGCTATTAAAACCAGCAAACAGTTTCTAAGGTTCAACTATTACTACGGACGTTTTCTAACGTTTTCGACTGAACCAATAACACAACGTTTCGGAATCTGATCCCGTCTTCAGGTGAAAATTGACCTGTAACCTAACACAAAACTGTAGGAAATGTAATCAGCCCAAGCTGACCAGTCACCCACCACCAAGTGACATTAATTTCTTTTGTCGTTTGTTTTGTTCTTTAACTTATTTGATTTCATAACAACTAGCCTAGACAACAATACTACATGCACAAAACTTTTATACAGTTTATAAAAGCTGGCTAGCCCCCGGAGACCCGCTGGCTAGGAGCACCGGACGACCAATCACAGCCGTGAACTAGACTGACCAACTGTAACAGAGATAAAATGCCCATTTATACACAGCCAATGAAGAAGAAATTCTTTAGAGTTTTGATGAACGAATCAGGTTTTCCTAACAAAGGAGTTAAAATGACTAACAATCCTTTAGAAAATTCCCTACACGGTGAATCACGAAACTGGTTATAGGCCCAATCTGACCGTTAGATTTACTAATTTCGGGCAATGTGGATGATTTTCGAATATGCCGTCTTACACCAGTTGAGCTTTATATAGCCTATGTTGAGTCCCCAATACCATGCTATGAGATGTTTGTGCTATAGCTCCTGCTAATAGTTAGGACGAAAACTATGATTACACATGAGTTTAATTTTTATCAGAGGTAGCCAAAGAGGACTTATTTCAACCGAGGCTTGACTGATTGGACGGTCTGATAGCTTTATGTATGAGGCCTCAATAACTTTTCTTTTTGGAAAAGTCCTGTTCCCGATGATTTATGCTAGCCTCATCCCAGTTGATGGCATAATTTTTGGACCAACAATTTCGAGCAATGTTAGAACTATGTGTAAGATTCTTAACTCATGGTTAGTCATAGGATAATTCCAAAATAGATCTCTTTTCTTTGAAAGGTTTAATCTCAAAGTCAATCAATAGATTCAACAGGTACCAATTTTCTGTGCTGTATTAATCATATTTTGAGCCAATACCATCGTATTTGGAGAATACTTCTCACAAAACCAGCAAACCCCTACGATGCGAATGGAAGCCCGCACACAACCAAAGCACTAATGAAATCACGTAAGCTCATTTGTTGATCCTGCAAAAGGCACAGGACATCTGCTGGTGTTATCGCAATGACATCCCATCACATGTGTCAGGGCTGCCAACCCCACAGCTGATCAACCTGACAGACAGAATATTCCTGCAGTGCTGCCACTCTGCGTCATATGTGTGTCAGTGTATAATATGAGTTGTGTATAGAACTGACAAATGTCAGATATCAACTTGAAATAATAAGTGGTTTAAAATACAACTTTTTGTTGATAAGTTAATTCCAAACTGTTTATGACGGACTTTGACCATCACTTCGGAAGAAAAACTACTCCCTACGTTTTGGGCAGTTGTCAAGGGACGAATATAACCTACATTTTACAATTAGTAAACACTTAATCTAGGACCTAGTCTGATAAACATGGTCAACAAAAGGGTGTCCCATAAGTAAAGGTCCAGACTCTGGGAAAGGGTAATATGGGTCAAAATAAAGAAAATTAAGAATTAAACTTTTTACTAAAACGCTTAGTTACCCAGATATTCGCCATTTTATATTTGTCACTAATTATTTATTATCTCCCACAACTTATCGAATTTGACTCAAACTTGGCATACATTTGTATCTTAGTAAGACCAAAATTACCAGCATGATCCAACTAATCATTTTAAAACGATGGCTATTTTATGGAATTTTTAGGGCATTTTTGGTGTTACACCTTAAATAGCGAACTTTGTTGATTCTCAATCGATTTATTTGAAGTTGATGTCAATAGATAGATAATAAAACTTGCTATAAAACGGTGTTCTTTACATTTTATCGTAAAACTCAACGCCAAAAAATTCCTAAAATACCATAATAGCCACCGTTTTGAAATGATAAGTTAGATCATGCTGGTAATTTTTCCTAAATGGTCTTACTTAGATAAAATTTATATTAAGTTTGAGTCAGATCCGTTAAATGGTGTGGGAGATAATAAATAACTAGTGAAAAATATAAAATGGCGAATATCTGGTTAACTAAGCTTTTGATATTTTTATTCTTGATTTTCTCCTCATTTTGACCCATATAACCTTTTCCCAGAGTTTGGCACTTTACTTATGGGACACCCTGTATAGTACAACTACGTTGTATGCCTATCCTGAAAAAATAAATAATAACTTCTCAACTTTACTCTTGTGGGTTTCAAACTTAAATCGATTCTGGTTCACATTTGGTAGAATATCATAATTAGCTTTTTGAATAACTGCCTGAAGCATCTTCAGTCACTGATTGGCCGACACCAGTTTCAACCAATCAGTGACTGAAGATGGTACTACACGGGAAGACAGAAATATTTTAAGCTAATTATGACGATGTATTGACGGGGTACTTTGAACTTGAACTTAATGGTCTTAATCCATGTTCCTAGAGAACAGGATGGGCGTCAAAAAGTCTTCTTCTGATTTTACGTCCACTCCAGGTATTCCTCAATGGAGTGAAATTCCTCTTCCATGAGCCATTCCATAAGCTTGCCTTTAAAGTTTTTGAGTCAGCTTGTAGTTTCAGTCTGGGAGGAAGTTTATTGAACAGTTTGGTGCCGATGTAAGAGGGTTTCTTCTCGTACGCAGTGAGGCGGTGGGACTGCAGGCTGTAGTTTTCCCTATTCCTCGTGTTGTAGGAGTGCGTCTCTGAGAGATGGGGAAGATCGGGTATGAACCGAAAGAACTTGGGACTCTTCAAAGCGCTCTACAGGCTTTGCTCCAACAATGTTGATTTTCCTGCCTCAACCACTCGGCATCTATGCGCTATCTACCTACCATAACATAATCATTGGTAGCAGAAAGTTGGATTTAGTTCGTATTGATTGAAGAGGCAATGCACGTTGAATAATTAAACATGATTTAATCAGCCTGAACGAGTTTGAAAGCTAAACAGAGAAGACTGACAAGTTTTCCTACTAATTGGTCGATTGATTTTCAACTCCGGCTTTGTAAATAATTCCCAAGAGCATAATTTTGTTTCGTTCTTTTGACTCGTGGCTGAAACGTCCATTTCACAGATTTATCGGAATTCGACGGATGGTATTTATTGAGTAAGTTCTTTGGCTATCAGTGAACGGATTAAATTGATTGAGCTTTAACTTGGAGAAGTTTTAAAAGAATAGCCATGATTTCGACAACTTGAATGGAAAGGGCTTGTTACTGTAAAAATACTGAATTACGTAATCTGTTAGCTGTTTGTACAAATTTGGCATAGTGAAATCACATTTAAAAATACTAGTGTTGTAATTGTGTATGTAATGTTGGAGGTATATAGGCTTTAAGATAAGCACGGTGCAACGATGTAATCGATCTTTTAATCAAAAAGGGTTTCTGTGTACCTGTCAGTGACTGAAATGAAGAGATGTTTCACTCTCTGTGCTACTTTCATTGCAATTTTAGATATTAGATCATATATGATTACAGGTGTTGATGATTCTCAACGGACGATGGTAGTATGAAAACATCGAAACAAATCCAATCTAAACTAGCTATCTAAAACTAAAAGGCCGTTTCTTTCTTTTTACTAAATTGCTCTCCGCCACTATTATGAACTTTCAAACTAACATTATGTATATTTTGGAGATATCATTCTTATGCATGGAATTAGAAGGTCTTAACGCTCTATACGCGTAGTGGCAAACTCCTCTAGTTCCCAAATACATCATGTTTATAGTAATACAAAACTATTTTGCAAGGTGAAAAGCGGACCGCCGTAACCCCTAGCATTGAAGCGTCGCCGCGCAGCTGAGGCGCACCCTTAATCCCACACACACAATGGGTGCTGTGTCAAGACAGTTACAACTCGGCGGCTTGGATATCCTAGGGCGTGTTTCTGTTCAGTGAACAGCTAAGGTACACACAACACTCACACAAGCTGTCTGTTGTCATGGTAACGGCTCCATTACTCTCGCTCCATCGATACTTCACAAACCTCTTGTGAACTTACACAGGCTCGCTTATTAGTCTTCACGTGCGCTCCTCGTGTACCGTGCGCAAAGTTTGCACAAGATGAAATTGAGTGGGGAGAATGTTTTCAATGTCTCAGGGAGTCTGGTAACTTTCGATATCGTTGTGCGTCTAAAACATATTGATATAACAAATGCTTTGACTGGAAAACTGATGAACATTTCAAAATAAGATATGAATTTGTCAGTTTCAAATCGAGTAATTTTAAAGCTACGCAGTACGGGTGAAAAAAGGTGACGATGAAGTCCGAAGGGAGTTGAAGTCCAAATACCTCCACCGTAGTAAATAATGATACTGTAAGTTTTAGCTTGTAAAAATTTAGAAGCCGATTTTCCGAACTTTACGAATTCTTTTGGGACACGTTCACATTGAAACACGTAAAGGTACAAGTACAGTTCGTTAGGTACTCATGGCCGGTGGCCTTGAGGTTTCCTGCCGCTTATGGCACTATAGCCCATCTCACCGACCATGCTAAACCTGACGAGCTGTACAGACCTAGTTGGTGTATTCTAGTTCTTCTGATTAGCGATTCTGTTGTTCTCATCCACCGCGTCAACACATCAAAATGATTAGCTTAAAATATTTCGGTCTCGCCGTGGAGCAACATTTTCAGTCACTGATTGGCTCAAGCTTACTTGCGCTGTCTGCTATCCTATTGCTACACAAAGTACGAAAATGTTGAAATGTCGGCCATAGCGGAACATAGTTACAACACGAAACATGCAGTAGAATTTGCCAAAGCCAAAGTATTGGCCAAAATTCCACACCGTGAGTCATTCGAGAATTCTTTGAAATAATTAAAACGATAATAGCTTCAACAAAGACGACAGCATTATACTTTCCAGAAGCTGGCAACCAGTCCTTTCGGTAGTGTCACAGCCAATGAGAACTTCGACAGTTGGTATACCTGCTCCAATGGACGGTTAGCATCCCTGCCACCAATTAGATAGTAGACAGCAAGTAGTTCAGTTTCAGCCAATCAGTGACTTAAGATGGTACTCCACAGCGAAACCGAAATATTTCAAGGCTAATTTTCATGATATATTGACGTGGTGTGAACCGGAAGAATTAGATTATAGTTGTGTCAACGGCTGCCAAAGCCTAAGAGTTAAGTAGTCGGTATCTCAAATCAGCGTGTCTGCTGTTAAACCAATCGAACAAAACGAATACTAGTCTCCTAAGAGTATATTTCCTAGTTATTTTAAACCACTTTACGCAACCTGTGGCTAAGAGCGTGTCCTGTAGCAAAGAAACCATTAAAGGCCGTTATACTCTGTGTAACGGGCAGGAGTTGTGTTCATTGAACAATTACTCACCCTTATAAACTCCTACACGCCAGTAACGGCAACATTGCCACTATATATTATACTGCACCTACTTCGGCTATTTTAGGCGACACCTTCCTTCATGGCGTTAACAACAGTCTTTTCTGACCTAATCGTGGGAGATTTAACGTTTCAAAGCTATTTTCGGCACAGTTATTCTCATTAGTTTGACATAATTGTATGACCCTTTTAAGCCAATGTATAAGGTTGTATTGTTTACGAGGTAAAAGTTATAGTTCGTCAGCTTTAGCATGGCTGGTGAGATGGGCCATAAGCGGCCAGCAGGAAATCTCAAGGCCACCGGCCATGCTACACCTAACGAACTGTAGGTTGTAAGTTAGGGCTCCAAAGCCCTCTCTACCACCTTGGCCGTTACCTAATTTTGATTGGAGCCGCGCGCGGTACTAATCTACCACAGGGATTAGTATTTAAAATTAGTATATAATTACTACTGCAAACAGCGGTCATCAATTAGTATATAATTACTACTGCAAACAGTGGTCATCAATTGGTATATAATTACTACTGCAAACAGCGGTCATCAATTAGTATATAATTACTACTGCAAACAGTGGTCATCAATTAGTATATACTACTGCAAACAGTGGTCATCATTAGTATATAATTACTACTGCAAACAGTGGTCATCAATTAGTATATAATTACTACTGCAAACAGTGGTCATCAATTAGTATATAATTACTACTGCAAACAGTGGTCATCAATTAGTATATAATTACTACTGCAAACAGTGGTCATCAATTAGTATATAATTACTGCAAACAGTGGTCATCAATTAGTATATAATTACTACAAACAGTGGTCATCAATTAGTATATAATTACTACTGCAAACAGTGGTCATCAATTAGTATATAATTACTACTGCAAACAGTGGTCATCAATTAGTATATAATTACTACTGCAAACAGTGGTCATCAATTAGTATATAATTACTACTGCAAACAGTGGTCATCAATTAGTATATAATTACTACTGCAAACAGTGGTCATCAATTAGTATATAATTACTACTGCAAACAGTGGTCATCAATTAGTATATAATTACTACTGCAAACAGTGGTCTTCATAAATGATACCACAGGACTGTATGTATTTGAGTGGCGTTTCTAACATTTTTTTAAGGACGTTTGATTCAGCATGCTGTACGTTTTGTTTTAAATAGCTGCGTGAATTTCAGTTATCAGCCTTGTATTTCTGTTTAGACAGTTTCTTTTATATGTTGCTAAAATATGCTCTCAATAAGGTCCTTCTCCTGACTCTTCATGATCAGTCCTCTGACCTCTGGAGTAACAAATAATTACTTCTACTGACGGAAACACATGAATGAGTCATGCGAAAAGTTTTGTTGCTTTATCTGCAGTGATGACAAATACCTTTCGGAACTTGTAAACCTTTAAAACCGCCTGTTTTCAGTCATATCGAAATCCAGCCCTTACGTTTTAAGTGCCAAATAATTAATTGTTGGGACTTTTGGAATTTAAGCTGAGCAACTTTTCTGAATTTCAGCCAGATAAGACCTTCGTTTTGGTTCGCCAAGCAATTTGAAAACAGTTCAATGGAAAATGTAAAGCAGGTTTGTTTTGTTTGACGAGGCGAAGTTAGACTTAAAAATCTCTCTACCACTCAACCTCAAAGTCCACAAGAAAAGGCCCCATCGAAATCCAAGAGGCTCACCATAAAATTGTCACTCTGCATAACAACTCAGTTTCTAAGTCTCAATACACATGGATACTGCAACGGTTGTTACCGAGCGGTCAAGAGGGCCTCTCTTTTTCTCTTTCTCTGATAACGAGGTGAATAACGACCTGTTATCACAACAGACCTGGACCCTATCATGTGTTCAAGCTCGTTTCCTGTCTCCATGTGTGGTTGATATGACATTCTTCTTTGGTCGGTGTTGAATATATATTCAGTTACTTAAAAAAGTTATTTTACATTTAATTTGGTGTGTTTGCGTTTATTTGTAAAATATTTACGTTTAAAGGTTACAAGCTTTAAACACGTTTTATGGAAAAATAAGTCTGATTTCATGTAATAACTCACTTAGTATTTAAAGGATTATAGGATAAAAATATTAATAGAAAATATTGTGCATAGAACCTGAATGGATCTAGTAATACTATCTTCAATATTTTGAAGACGTTTATGTCGTCTGGGGTGTAACAGCGTAAAAATAAAATCAAATGCTCAAAACGTGTTTTGGGGGTTTGGATCAGTGCTCATTTTGTGGTCTTGGGCCTGGGTCTAATAATACTGATCAAAACAACGATTAGGTGAATTGTAGTCGACTGGAAATTTGCTACCTGGCAAAACTAAGAAATAGTGTATTCGCATTAAAACAACAAACACGATAATTTATTGAAACAGCTGCTGCCCCTGCAGTATTTGTTGAACTATCATCAAATAGATCTTTTCCTCCTTAAATGTAAAAGATCATTAACACCCACCCTTTTCTCTTGGGAATAAAAGTTCAACTTAAGCACACCATTACATGTGTCAAAACCACTGTTTTTAAACAGGCAAATTTAAAAGTGTACGTTGTGAAAAAAGGTAAAGGTAAAGTTTTTCTTGTTTAACTACTGTTTGCGAAGTTAGGACTACAAAGTCCTCTCTACCACTCAACCTCGACCTTTACTTAGCGTCAACGTATAGTCACATTACAAATTGTAAGTGGTGACTGTGGGGATCGAACCCGCGCCACCGGAGTCGCGTGCGATACCAATCCGCCACGGATCCGTTGTACTCTCTCACTGTGTGTTTGTTAGTTAGTACACCATAATTTCGTCGGTAAAACTCACTCTGACAGCAAACTAACGCAATGATACGTTCACAGTGTCACTGAACAAACTGCAAATAATCACGGTAAGGGGAAATTCAACAAAACCCACCTGCACAAACACCGGAGGGAATCAAATGTTGTTTTCACTTGTGTGTGTTTGTTGTTAATCGGCAGACTGCTTGTCCCCAACCCCCCCCCCTGTCGTACCTACCCCCTTCACCCCACTACCACCTGTTGAAGCCATTACTAAATTAGTTACTGTCCTTTACCAAGCCTTTCCTTCGCTCTCTCTCTCTCTCTCTCCGCTCTTCCTCGCTCTTCGCGTATTTCCTCCTCCTCTTTAACTTGATTGCAGTTAATTCAGTGATGTAATCGTCCCGTTTGAACGTTAGAAGTGATACTGTGAAACGTTTTAACCGTTTGCTGACTTTGAGAGGAAACAAAATTAATTGCGAAGATGGGTGTTAAGACATTTATTGACAAGTTCTTTGGAATTTTTCCATGATATCTGAAGTTGCAAAATTATTACGGACTTTTTTAATCGTTTTTGAGTGAACCTAAAGGACACGACGTTTCAGAATTAAGAATCTGACCCCGTCTTCATGTGAAAAGAAACCTAAAAAAATAAAACAAAACCTTAGAAAATGAGCTAGTCTAAAAGTAATCGTCGCAATTTGACCAATTACCCACCACCTAATAACCTTAGTTTATTTGTATTAAACGTGTAAAACTTTATTACAGCCAGCCTATATAGAAAGCAACATGTACAAAATCTTTACTAAATAAAAAAAAAAACACATAGATAAATCAAGCACGTCTACGGTCAGTACCAGCTGCACACTGACTGACTGCCTGGCCAGCCACCAGACAGCCCAATTGGCTTGCTTGAAGCAGCGGACGACCAATCACAGCCGTGAATCAAATGACCAACCGTAAAAATTACACAAAAATACTTATTTTTCGCTAGGGAAAGGGAAATTCTTTAGAGTTTTGAAGAATGAATCAAGATCCCGAAAGAATAATGATTTTTTATTACGTATATCTATTAAATCACTTTTATTAATTTTGGACTTGTTCAGGTAGTTGTTGCCCCTTTTAGTTTACATTAGTCAATGGTACTATAGTTCTAATTCCTGTTGCAGCCCATGCTGGGACAGATCAAGAGAGGGAACGAGGAGACCAGCGGAGACTTCTACAGGGTGAGGCGTTTCTCAATCACACCCAATGGTATCTGCAACCTCGGGGACAGCTTTAAATCCAGAAGATCCAAGTCTATCAGTTCTGATGCATGACATTGTGTATTGCAGCCCATGCTTGGACAGATCAAGAGAGGGAACGAGGAGAACAGTGGAGTCTTCTACAGGGTGAGGCGTTTCTCAATAACACCCAATGGTATCTGCAACCTCGGGGACAGCTTCAAGTCTTGGAGATCCAAGTTTATCAGTTCTGATACATGACATTGTGTGTTGCAGCCCATGCTGGGACAGATCAAGAGAGGGAACGAGGAGAACAGCGGAGACTTCTACAGGGTGAGAAGTTTCTCGATCACACCCAATGGTATCTGCAACCTCGGGGACAGCTTTAAGTCCAGAAGATCCAAGTCTATCAGTTCTGTCAGTTCCACGTGTTCGAGTAACAGTGGGGCTACGCCTTCCAACCGGGACCGAATACCAAGGTAAACATTATAATTCTTTTGGATAATTTATCACCACCGTTCATCAAATTTCGACAGGATTCACAGTAGTGCCTGCAGCCACGTGTCGGAATGCTATTACAATGAAATACTGAAGTTTGTTCTAGTTAGAGGTTATATTATTATTCAAAACTAAAACATTATAATCTCAGTAACAAAACCAATTTGTTAATGAACTCACTGAGCGTGATAAATCACGAATGAATAGTTTAACCTTTCCTGGAAGCCATTAGTTTATACAGAATTATGCAGAATTGTTGTAACAACAAATTAAATGGCTGGAAGATCATTCTGCATGTAATTATGCGTTATAAACAAAAGTTTCTCTTTACACGTGATGTTGATGAATCTCACTTGACAACGGCTAGAGGGGTAATACTCGAACTAGATTATCTTCTAGAGCGGATCCGTGGCAGATTGGACCCGCGCGTGACTCAGGCGCTCACTACTCCGGTGGCTTGGGTTCGATCCCCGCAGTCATCACTTACAATTTGTAATGTGACTATACGGTGACGCTAGGTAAAGGTCAAGGTTGTATGGTAGAGAGGTCTTTAAAGTCCTAACTTCGCCTCGTTAAACAATGCAAAATTTACCTTTTTGTATATTTAGGGTATCAAAATAAGTGTCAACGAATATAAATGTATTATCTTAGCACAATAATAACTTAATAAAAGCCCAAAGTATCTGTTTAAAGACTCATTTGGGAATTTTTGTACATTTTAAACATCTGTATGGATGTTTGTCAAGTTAGAGTAGGCTATATTTTACAATTATTTTTCACTAAAAGAAATGGTAATAAAAAGAGGTACACAGTAGAGAATTCATTATGCTGGTATTATTGCATTAACAAAAACATCAATGGACTTTTCTAGGAGTTATTTTAGTCAAAATAACCAGTAGAAAAATCTATTGATTTCTTTTTTAAGGTACATAGTATTTCTTTTACCATAAGAATTGTTAGAAAAAAAGTTCGGTACATTCAGTCTTAAGAAAATTGAACAGTAGCTGGTTAATTTTAAATCACCTTTACGATAACGCTGACAGGTTCATTCCAGTTCTAATGTACTATGCACCGTTCAAGAAATGTGTATATAATTTATTGAAACCTCTCATTACAAAATGCAAGCGAAAAACATTACAAAGTCAGCAAAATATAAAACCAGTCTTGAAATTTATTAAAACTTGCAAGCAAGCAGGAAAGAAGTTTCGAGAGCTGTTTTAAAAGTGCTTTGAAGCGCGATGGCTGAATACATGAATAAACGATTGAATCGCATTACAATATTTACAGGATATTTGACACTAAACCTATTCTGAGATCGGGCTAGTTTCTTGTCCTGACCTTCTGCGCTCGTACGGGCCATTACATATCGTAGAGTTGCCATATGAAAATCGTGACCAAACTCAAACACACCTGATTCTCTCCTGGCAAACGTCTGAGATTGTACATAAGTGTGCAGTTGACCTGATTCAATACGTTTAAAACAATATAGTTACTTTAGTGTTGGTCTGTGTTAGTTCATACACTACCTGTAAAAGTTTCAATAAAACGTGTTTTATTTATTCATGTGTGAGGTTGAAATGCTATTATGAACGTGTTTTATTTATTTTAGTGAACAAGAGAAAAACGTCGTTTCGGAATTTGGAATCTGATTTCGTTTTCAAGTAAAAGTAACCTACGTATAACCCAAATCATTGAGAAATGAGCTGGCCTAAAATAATCAGCGTAAACGCAGACCTTTTCTTAATTTATTTTTTCTAAAAGAACTGGCCTAGAAAACAATATACAACATGCACAAACCCGTTAAGAGGGGGCCGGATAGAGCCCGAACGGCGTTCAAATGGGATAGAGAATTTAACATGGGAAAATGTGCAAACTGTGTTTTACGTAGGTTAATTGACTAAAACGTGGAAAGTTTTTCGGGAAGCGTAGAGTCATTAGTGCTGCTGCATATAAAAAGAAAAAAATGAGTTTGGTTATAAAACAGAATTTTAATTACTGAATTTCTAGTGCTATGTTTTATAGAAAAATCCAGTTTTTAGTTCAAAAGTACAAAATTAATTTGATGACGAAAATAAAAGTTTTAGTGTTTATATGAAGCAGCATCTATGCTTCCCGAGAGAACATTTTCAGATTTAAGTAAATTACTTTCCTAAAACGTAGTTTGCAGTTTTTATCCCATGTTATAAGCGGTACTCTGAGTTGGACCTGCGGACGCTCTATCCCTCTTAAGAAAGAAAACAATTAGGGAGACCAAACATGTCCACGGCCAATGACAGCTGCGGCCGACCAATCACAGTCGTGTATCAGACTGACCAATTGTAACAGAGAACACAAAATACCTATTTATTACCAATGGAAGGAAGAAATTCTTTAGAGTTTTGATGAATGAGTCAGTGTTCCTAACAAAGAGTTAAAATGACTAACAAGAATGTAGAAAATTCCCTACACGATGAATCACGATAACAGATAATAGGTCCAAGGACCGTTAGGTTTTTGAATTTTGAGCAACAATTTTAGGGTATAGGATTTTAGAACAGGACTAGCTGAGAGTACCCGCGCTTCGCCTCGGGGCTTTACTAACATAGCTGTGTGTTTATTTTAAGAACATTGCAAATTTAAAATAAACAACAAAAATAGTTTCCTATATATCCTTAGAAAACCATTCAGTTTGCCTGTTAATTCACCATCTTCTCCTTATAAGTGTTGCCATTAATTTTGTGGATGCTGTATGGATATGAAATATAGCTAAAGATACATTGCGTGGCGGGCCTAACCCTTAAACATAGTTTGACCGCCATAGTTCTAGACAATTTTGACTTATAAGTGGACCAAAACGCATAAAAAACGTGTTCAGTGCCCACTTTGATCCCTCGCCATTTATTTTTGGACGATTTATGGGTATAAAATACAGCTAAAGACACTCTGCGTAATAAGCTAAATCTTTTAACGAAGTTTCAACGCCCTAGCTTCAGTCGATTCTGAGTTATAAGCGGTCCAAGATGCCTTAAAACTTTACAGATAGACAGACAGACCGACAGACAGACATAAATTCTTTTCACGTCAGTTTCGGTCTTTGCAAAGTATATGAACACCAAATAACCAAAAATGATGGATTATTTGCAATGTACAGACAAAAGTCTTATTTTATTTATATAGATCTTCCACTAGTCAAGTTGTCTGTGGCCTGTTTAGAGTCCTTAGTACCAAGGCGAGTTTTCCTGTTGAAAGTTTGGACGAAAGTTAACCACGTAACACAACATCACTATCTATAGACGGTTCAATCACAGATTTATTTACTACGATTTCTCCAAAGCTTTTATTAAAATTTACCGTGAATTATTACTATTTTCAATCACAATTTTTAACGTTGAACGCTTCTTCTTGTGCATTTTATTTAATTGTGTTTAAAATTAGCAGACTTGTACATACACAACTTTTTAGCAAATGTTCTACCCCTTCGAGCCAATCAAAATTACTTTTACGGTGTTGTTGAACTAGTGCACTTTTATAAAACAATTTAATGTGTTAATTTCAACGAGGCTATTTGTTTGTATTTGTATTGTATTTGTACTGTAGTTGTTTGTATTTGTTGAAGTGTTAGTTTTCACCTCAACAGTAAGGAAACAAAGAGAACAAACCCTGCCCGCCGGGTGTACTTAGCTTTGACGCGTTACACGCTGAGGGAGTTAAAAATGAAGACAAATTCCCTGAAGTTAGTCACTTACTTCACCTCGTTTCTTGGAACGTTGTAGCTCGTTGAGTTTCAAGTAGATTAATTCAAGGAGTAATTAAAACAATCTACCGGATATTTAGACTGTAGTATAAATAACTTGCAACTGAAAGGAGAATAATAATGTTCAAAAACTTAAACATTACTAATTCATAAGTTGTTAACTTACACTTAGATCAGAAGTCTTCGGAGTTCCAAACCTGAAACAAAACAATAATGAACATTCATTTCCTTCCTCAGATTGGGATCTATGCACTATCTACTAACTATAACATTATCTTTATTACTAAATAAATTTGAAGACAAAAATATTATCTAAAACATTATCTTTAGTGAGAGCTCTCTAAAGGTCGCATTTTTGTCCGATTATCATAAAATGTCCAACTATCTCGTTTGCCAGCAACATCGGAACACCGGCCCCCTTTTGTGGTCTTTAATTACAAACAGTAAAATTCATTAGATTTTAATGCATTTTGAAATAAACATGTATTTTAAGTTACCGTACCTATCATGATACCAAAACTATCGCCCAATGTATAGTTTTCTTAGCTCTTAGGCTTTCGTGGTCATCACTGAGATCTAAGGCTTCCGGTTTAAACCGCGTCACAGATGAAATATAGTTCCTGCTGCTAAACGTTTCGACCTCGCTGTGAAGAGTCATCCTCAGTAGCTGGTCGGTCTCAGCCAGTCAACCGGTTATTTGAAAAAAGGTTAGTTCGTCAATCATAAACACTTCCAGTTATAATAAGATAATACAATAAAGTCCGTAACCTTAACGGCAAAATGTAACATAATTTTGAACATATAACGCAATAGTGTCACCACAACGCAGAGGTTTCTTTAAAAGTATATTCTATACAAAAGAAAAGTGAAGACTCCAGCCAGAACACGATGTCTTGGATAATCCCTCATTATTATTGCAAAAGTCCTCGTGAACCATTCCAGTGTTTGTAGAGGAAGAGAATGTCGAGTCATATAACTGCAACATCTCTGCATTGCAGTCGTTTTAAACTCTACGAGACAATTATTTGAAAATGATATTAAATTCTGATGTTATAAAACATTTGAATGTAATAAAATCTATTTAAGTGAAGATGGATTTCTAGTAGTTCGTGTAATATAGTATTCTGTAGAACCTCAGGTAGTTTGTATCGTATAAAACTCGTTTAGACATATCAGACCATCACCTGCGTGGTTCGGAAGTCACGTTAAGCCGTTGGTCCTTGTATTTCCATTGACCATTGGGCTATTAATTAATGACCCATTCTAAGGAAGAGTCGGTCTTAGTTTGTAACAAGACTACACCTCATAACTCATTACTACCACTCATCACACTCATCCTTCACCACATATTTGCCTTAAAATACCCTCATGAGAGTGGTTCGCATCTCAAATAGTGATATAGTGAACTATAGAATAAAATGGTTATACCTAGTTTCATCGTATAATGAATATTGTTTTCATAACATAAAACCCTATTTTGTAGGGGAAACGCCCCCTCCCTTCCCCGGCCAAAGGGCACTTCCGGTGTTAATTATTCCCCCCTTACAGAAAATTCGCTATGATTCACGGTAGCTCTTGTGGTTACGCGTCAGCTATGTCTTAAACTATTAATCCAGAATCATTAAAAGTACATTAATCAACATGTTTACTTTTTGAGACCACGAAAATGACTTTTAATATTGTCAGATCCTTCACTCAATAGATCAATACCCTCCAATTTCCCCATAAAATGTTTCCGCTATTTCATTTGATAGTTTCAAAATAAAAAGGTTATCACACCATTACGGAGTGTTGCATTAAAAGAATTTTTAATACATAGAATAAGTTATAAAGATACACAACCAAGCTTTAAACAAAATGAAAATTCCCCTTGTAGCATAAAGCAAACCAGGACGAACCAGATTGCAACAAAAGCCAACAGTAAGCACTTGAAAGTTATTTAATGAATGTAATTTGACCTGGCTACAGTACGAGTGGCGGTTGTGGCCGAAGGTATGGAGAGGGGTACGGTCAGCTGGTGGCGAGGGGGAAGGGGTGGTTTATCCGGTGTAAACCGTTGCTAGGCAACCACATCCATCCTCCCCCACCACTTGCACCTACCCGGGGATAACAACCAATGTCGACCCGTCGTACATCGACAGAAGGACTCAAGTTATTGAGTGACAACACATCACGTCTCTTCCCCTTTGCCTACTTCTGAGTTGAATATTTTCCCAGCATTTTCAAAGAATCATTTGTGGTTTAACAAACTTAAAATTTAGTTTAAAATTTCGAATTAGTTGTTTTGCTGAGAAAACGCTTTTCCATGAATACTCGACCGGCGATTGGTTTTCCTATCGCGTTGTTCTATTGTTCTTCAAATATTATAATTATATTAGTGGAAAGATGTGCTATCCCTTCATTGATTCCTAGATTCTAGTTATGCTCCTTAACTAAAACATCTTGTTAAACTGCTAACAAACATAGTATAAAAAAACTAAATTACTTATTTTTATTAAGGTATACATATAATCGGAAATTATTTTAGGAATCATTTGGATTTTTCAATTAATAGTTGCTATTTTTAACAGTATACGTACTATTGAAGGTATATTTCCTGAATATTTCATTGTCGTAATTATACATATTTCAATTTACAATGGAATACTTCAGCTATCCGGCCGAATTATAACTTACGTATAAACATCATAAAAGGTCCACTAATTGCAATAAGTGATCATCTTTATTTACTTTATGAACACAGCTGGCCTTACTTACAAAACCCATCAATTATTAAAAATGTCCATGTGACGATTTGGAACAGTTCACAAATAAAAGAAATTCGTGATTAATTAAAAACAAATCTCACATCTAAATCCCTGATTCCTCCTCTGTAAAATGGCTTCGTCATTTATTGAAACATCCCAATGTTTAGCAATATTAATACGTACTATAGCCATAACGTTTAAACTAGCCAATTGACTAACTTATTCGGTAAAATTCGGTGGAAATCAAGACAACGGTTTAGGAAATATGGAGCATTTAAGGAACTTCTTGGCTACCATTTCTAAATAAAACTTCAATCACGAGTTCCTCTTGAGGTTTAGAGAGACACACAAAATGAGCAAAGTTTGTATCGAAATCGAATCCGTCCAATATAAGTGTTTCTTGCGTTGTTGAAACTCTCAATTACAAAGGTTGAAATAGTTTTGTTTTCCATTGCTTTTTTAGTGCACACAAAGAACATGACGTTTCGGATTTAGAATCTGATCCCATCTTCCGGTGAAGGGTAACCTGAAGATGGCACAACATTTTAAGGAAATGAGCTAGACTAAATGTAATCAACGCAAGCCGACGAGTCACCTATCACCAAATAACATTGGTTTGTTTTGATTGTTTTTAGTTTCTTTCTTTCTTTAAATTGTTTTAATTTTATAAAACTTGCCTCGAAAACCATACAACATGAACACAAAATGTAAGAAATTAACAACAAATCGAGAAATCAAACAGGTTTACGTCCAGTGACAGCTGCCCTGAATGGCTGGGAGCAGCGGACGACCAATCACAGCCATGGATCAGACTGACCGACAGTAACAGAGAACAAAAAAACCTATTTATGCACAGCCAATGGAGTGAAAATTCTTCTTAGAGTTTATAGAATGAGTCATGATTTTTTAACAAAGGAGTTTAAATTACTAAAAAGGCTTGAGAAAGTTCCTTACAAAAAACTGATTATAGGCCTAAGCTGAAAGTTAGATTTAAGAAGCCATAGAAAAAAAAACTTTAAACAAAAAACTGAATTACACAAGAATGAAAACTTTTGCGCCCCAACGAAAGCTCAACGTAATAAATGAGTTTTAACAATTCACTACTATTTCAAGTTCGATGTTTTGTTTAGTGAGTATTTAAAAAACGCATCATTACACAAACTAAAAAAAATCTGGATGAGAAAGTTTTTTTTGTACCGTGTACATTGCTTGAAGTGCAGCCACCGAACCACCCAACTCTCGATACTTATTCTCGATACATTGTATCGACTACGATGTATCGCTTCTCCCCCACCACCTACCCCTGTCGATGAAATCCAATGTTCATTGTGCTGATGGCTCACGTCATTGTTTCAGGCACAACCCCAGCCCTTGAACCTGTTGTGTCAAGGGTCGTTCATCGCTGTGCTTTTTGCTAACCTTGCGTTTTGACCTCCCCACTTGTCTTTTAACTGGCCCTCTTTCCGACACTACTGGCCTGAGTGTTGCAAGCTCTTTCAAAATGGCTTAGCAGGGTGGTAAGACTTCGGAAGATTAAAGACATGACGCAACAAGAAGTAGAAAATATTTGAGATTTAATGGCTGAATATATGTTTGATAACGCGTTACTCAAGTTACGAAACACATATTTAAATCACTATATGAGATGCCGACCACTCTCATGAGGGTATTTTAAGGCAAATATGTGGTGAAGGATGAGTGTGATGAGTGGTAGTAATGAGTTATGAGGTGTAGTCTTGTTAAAAACTAAGGCCGACTCTTCCTTAGAATGGTTCATTAATTAATAGCCCAATGACCGATGGAAATACAAGGACCAATGGCTTAACGTGACTTCCGAACCACGCAGGTGATGGTCTGATATGTCTAAACGATGGTGGGAGTTGATGCGGGTATCATCAGATGATCACTGAGACTATCTGATCCGCTTTAGACCTATATCATCCTCAAAACCTGACCTCCATGAAGCTGGATTACAGGACCACGCCACGAGTCCCAGTCGTGAATATAAATGGAAATGGAAATAGTCTCGTCTGTAGCAATAGAAATGGGAAACCGCTAAACATGTTTTTATGTTCCATTTTCCAATTATGTTTCACAGCTTCCACCACGTGCTCGTCAGCCCACTGAAGTCTAATGAGAAGATCGAAGAACTCACCACACATGAGTCTTTGTATGTGACATTTCTTCAAAACCGATGTCATATTTCTTACTGAACAGAATGGCTCACTTTTCCTTGCCTCTATATTTTGGAAATCAGTTATAAACTAGTTCTTGCGATTCACACTGCGTCAAAAATCATTGTAATTTGCTTGAAATATTTCGGCCTCGCTGTGGAGTACCATATTCAGTCACTGATTGGCTGAAGCTGAGATAATTGTTGTCTGCTATCCTATTGGCCACAAGGCTGCCAACCGTCCATTGGCCTTCGCCAACTGTCGATGTTCTCATTGGCTGTGACTATCAAAAAGACTTCTCCAGGACTGGTTGCAAGCTGCTTGAAAGTTTAATGCTGTCTTCTTTGTTGAAGTTATTATCATTTTTAATTATTTTAATGGTTTCTCGGATAACTCTCGGGTAATAAAGTGAAAATTTTGCCAATACTTTGGCTTTGTCAAACTCTACTGCTTGTTGTATCGTGTTGTAACTATGTTCTTCTAGGGCCTAACTTTCAACATTTCGTGTTTTGGTGTCTGATCTGTTCCTGAACTCTTTTTAAAATTAATCTTTTTTTTAACTTATGATTTGCGAGACTAAGAAGTCAAATTCAATTAAGGCGTTACTTTTTATTTATTGTGCCTGTTTTATATGTTTATAACTATTTTTTAAGTTGTTGTCTTTGTTTTTACTTTTTCTGTGCAATCGTATTATCGTTAATGCAAATAAATTGTTAAATCTCTAGATGCCGATCCATAACTAAAGGTCTTCAAATAACGATAGTGCGTGCGTTAGAAAATTGGCCTTCCATAAAATTCGAACGGGTAAATTAATAATTAAAGTACATCTTAAGACTTAATATCCAGTCTTCCTTAAAGCAGAATAATCTAAGCTAAACTTTCCATTTAATGCGTCAAGTTCTTGATTGAAGTTCAGAGAAGTAATTTGTTTGATGTCAACTAAGAGACTGAAATCTGAGCAATTTACAACTCGTTTGAGCCGTTGACTGTAGGACTAACTTACACAACGAGATATAAAAGAACATCCTTTCAATAGTTTCTTTCCAATTGGAGAAAAATATAAACCATTATTTACATTTGTGCTAAATTTAGAAATTCTCTTTGGTACGTGTATATAACAATGGTATTTAGGGTGAGCTGTACGGACGCTTTAGTCTTATGTAGTTTTATTCTAATGTCAATCAAACTGTTTCAAAGTTTTTTCCTAATGTCAACGGACGTAAAGAATTACACATTTTCAAGCGACTAGTAACTACAAAACCTCGTGACAACTTTGTACGTATTATAGTGGCGTGGGAAAATATAAAGAAAGCTGCTCTTGAAAATCACTTTCCGAAAAGGCCATAATTTTTATAGATGTCAACAAGATTACTTAGGGCGTGTTGGTGTCCATTTTTAGTGAACTACTTTTAAATGGTGATTTCAGAGCAATAAAAGCACTGTAAAACAATTCACGGCAAAAAAGGTCAGAAAATTGGCTTTTAACCAGTTTTAAAGCATGTATTTACCTTTTTCCTCAAACTTTAAAACTCTCAGTGTATTTATAACGGTGGCGTTATTGGATAACAACCATATGTGCCGTAACGTTTTCCCACCCTTTCTGCACAGCCTTATTAAAGATGCATTGTCGATGGCTGGCTTTAGCGTCTGTAACGTTTTACTTTCCAAAGGGTACAATAAAATATAGATCAAACCAAAAATGCATGGTATAATGAGTAAATAGCGCAAATATGCCGAATGGCTGAGGCAGGAAGATCGTTGCGGCAGCCCAATCACAAATAGCGCTGCGTGAGTGTTCTTTAAGAGTTCCAAGGAGAGCCACTGACGCACGCGCAAGTTCGTACGTTATCGAACATAGCAATTTTGGTCACACTTAATTAAGTCATCGACATCGGACAAACTAGACCATGTAGAGCAGAGGGGGACGCAAAGACGGCGAGAGTAACAGCGTTCACAGCGCTATCTTTACACGGGCTGCCGCAACTACGTTGATTTTGCTGCCACAGCCATGTAGCATCTATGCGCTATTTGCCTACTACAACATTATCTCTGATCAAACTAAAAATACCTGAACTTTTTCAAACCAGTGACCACGACTATTCGTGAAACTACATCAGCTGTTAAGGAAACGAATTAGGTAAAACTAGTGACCTTCTTCCCACGACATAATATTTTTCTTTTGGTTCGGTGACCTTTTTCAAGCACTATGGCGAACCTTAGCGAATTTCCTTCGACGGAAGATAATTTACCCAAAAGAGTTGTTTATGATCTGACTTCTTTGAAACATAACGTTTCCAAAATTCATAGTTTCATAGTTTTCCCAAAATATGAATAATATTTTTTTAAGGTACTCATTTACCATACAATAACCAATACGTGTATAAATCATCTCATGATCATAATTGGCGTTTCATTCTATAAGGCAATAGAAAATAGCTATATTTCGTATGGAAGGTCGCCATTAAAGTGCCCGTGCGCTTACGTGTGTACGTGGGTGAACATAAGAGAAGGTGTTGGTACGTGCGCGTGTGTGCGTACACGTGTGTGTATGTGTGGGTGGAAAGCACTGGAGCGGCATCGCTTTGTGGGAAAGCTCGCCTTTCCTCGTCGTCTCCAGTTACCTTTGTGGTCTATCACACAGTGTTAGTAAATAACAAAATATGTTTACAACACGATATATTCATGTTACTTGAGAAAATATTTAAGATCTACTTTCTTTTCCGGCAGTAGCCGCTATTTTTACATGTGTTAGGACAACTTTAACTCTACACAGCTTGAAATGTTTAAGAGAGTTTACAAAATCAAATCGTATAGGCTACTGTAGGTAGCAAAAACAGCGAAAGGTGAAAATCGGGGCACCGTAAACCCTTCTTTAAAGCGTCACCGTACAGCTGAGGCGGACCCTTAATATCAAGGGAGGTTATTTAGAATCGATTATAGAACTATTGTTTGTTGTTGACCGTGGTACAATGTCTGGGATTGAAATAATATTACCGACTTTTCCATAGATTTTTATAGTGAACAAGACGAACCGACACTTTGGGATCTGTAATCTGATGTATAAATACATGTTTTACTCCTACATTCAAACTCCTCGAAGAGGTTTATAAAAGTAATAAACCTTCTATAATCAAAGACAATGACGATTCCCCAAGAGACGGTAACTATTAATACCTAAGGCTTCCGGTTTACACCG
Source organism: Matsumurasca onukii (assembly GCA_018831715.1). Lineage (NCBI taxonomy): Eukaryota > Metazoa > Arthropoda > Insecta > Hemiptera > Cicadellidae > Matsumurasca > Matsumurasca onukii. Next base: position 89,525,943 of record CM032058.1, read on the forward strand.
CGTCACAGTTGAAATACTTTACAATACAAATACAGTACAAACACAATACTATACTTTACAAATACTGCTAAACGTTTCGACCTCGCTGTGGAGAGTCATCCTCAGTAGCTGGTTGACTGGCTGAGACCAGTTATGATGACACTGGCCGCGAAAGCTTAAGAATTAAGACGGTAACTAACTCCCATGTGAATGAACGAAATGTTTAAATTGTATCAAAACAAGACAAACAACGCATGTTATGAAAAAACCCTCTTTGGAAACATAGCCTTCAACAACGAGGAAACTGTAATTAAATTCTACTCTGAGCTGCCCAAAGAGAGGCAGTTAATGCCGCAGTGGTTAAATTGCAATTTGTGTAACACGAGTTAACCGGGTCCATTAGCAGTCTACATTGCAAAGTAACCACGTATACACAACTGTAGGTCTAGAATAAAATGCCTAATGGTTAATTATCTTAATCATTTATCATATTTCACAGATAAAATGTGTTGTCCCCCTTGAATGCGGAATTTCATTAGATGAAATTACGTTCAAAAAATATAAGAAATCTAGGTCTTGAGAGCAGTAACCTTTATGTACTTCTCCATCTTAAGGTGACAACACAAATTTGGGGCTCGTTTTAATTTCTTTTAACTTTCATCTGCAAAAATCAAACTATTTTATATATGAGTAATTTAGTGGCTCAATGTATTATTTGTTCTGTAAGGATTTAATTCGCATGTAGACTGTTACAGAAGAAGGCTTTGATACACAGAGCCTGTGAGGTCTAACGTTGACATTTCGGAAAGTTGAAATAGCCACGAACACTACAGAGATTGGTGTAATGATGGCTTAATCCTTCAGGTTTCTGTGTGGATATTGATTTTATCTCTGGCCATAACACATATGCCCTCAACACCCTTTTCGTTGAGAATACATGGTATAGAGATTAAACTCAAATGGTACTCTCGTCTTTATCAACTCTAAAGACTTTCTATGTAGAGAATTCAAAGTCTATAAGACATTCTCTAAAAAGTCTATTTAAATATTGTCATAAGTTTAATCATGTCCGATTCATTGATAGTCTCACTTGATATTGGAATATCGCTACTACCATTTCTCACGACTGGCAGGGTCGGCGGCATGCGCTCTCTTCAAAGAACTGAACTAGACAAGACAACCCTACTAGAGCCGATGTTTTTGAAACAGAAGACAAACTTGGATTTCCACCTACCCCTAGTCCAGCAGATAGAAATAATAAATACGCCAGTATTTCAGTGGTAAACATGGGTTCTTGCAAGGTTGTCTAATCCTCTAAAATAGCTCTCAAACAAACCAAGCAAATTCAGTTATTGATCTAAAGGTTATTTACCTTTCAAACAAAATAGAAAGTAATCACCAGACGCTGACAAGAGGCAGGAAATAGTTTTCTTTTATTCGGGAAATTGCGAACCATTGAGAGACAAGATTAGGTAGGAGTCAAGTTGTACAGACTGCAAAGATCAGGAGGGGTGGCGGGAGGGGGTTCTTATCAATCCACCCCTCCTTATCACTCCCCCACCTCTCCCCGTGCTGACTCTTTTGTCTTCAAAGACACTGTCAGGAGCACGCACTTGCTCTTATTGTAACAACCGTCATAAAGACACAAAGACATAGTTGGAGCTTGGGTAATGTTTGAGACTGGACCTTTCTCTTCTAGTTTTCCCTCTTTGACGGAAGAAATGTATTTTTTATAAAACTTCCTGTAACAGAATTCCTTGCATTGTAATGTTTTGAAATGTCGTTTGCGTTTTTTCTAAATAAACTCTGCGATAACTTTTTTGATTTACCTTTTTCAGTGACATACGTGTTGCTAACTTTTAGTTTAATTAGTTTTGAGAATTATTTAGGTTAAATAAAATATGAAATTGAACCTGTAAGAGAAGGTTCAATTGTTTGGGGTGTTAGTAATGGTATAAAAATATAAGTATTTTGGTTGAAAATAGCATGCATCTTATAACGAGTCAACGATGGAACAAACACTATAAACCTATAAACTACAGTTTTTCCTTTCGCTCAATTAAATAATCATTTCCAAAAATCTATGTATTTTAATTGATTTCAGATGAAGAATTTGGCCAGAAAACAGTCAGTGTGCTACTAGACGGCCAAGAAGCAGAATTGGAGATTATTGATCACCCATCGTCAGAAATGTCGGTAAGTATTAAAATATCGTCCAACACTAATTTTAAAACACATTTGAATAAAACTACCTAGATAAATATGGAAATAATTTGCTTGTTTAAAGAGCAGCATTTGGATGCGATATGATTGGAGTTCCAAAAGTCGTCAAAGATAATGTTATGGTAGGTAGGAAAATCAACATAGTTCGGCAGCCCACGCACAGGATGCGCTGCGATCGCTGCGTCTATTGTAGTCTTTCTCCCCCCCCCCTCGGCTCCACATGCTCTAGTTTGTTTAATGTCGATTACTTGAATATGTCCAAATCGTGCGATTTTCGAGAACGAACGATCTTGCGCGTTAGTCAGTGGCTCTACTTGAGACTCTCAGGAGAATTCCCTCGCAGCATTTTGTGCGTGGGCTGCCTCAAATATGTCGAACTTTCTGCTTCAGGCAAGTGGCAAGATGATCACATCTTGCTCACTAACGACGGAAAATGTCCGCCATAATAGTTTAAACTATAATAAGTTACTCTGGGTTCTAAGACGTAAAAGGTAAGTGAAGCCTAAAATAGTCAGTCTGTCTTTCATGAAAACCTTTCCTTTGTAAAACATGTCGTTCAAGCATAAACACCCCGGATTTTGACAAAAGCACCTTCTACATATTGGTTGTATCCTTTGAAAATCGACTCCTCTACTTTTGCATTATTCATAGGACGAAGATAGAAACGTCTTTATAATATCTGAAAAACTGTTAAAATGCCCAATACGACCATACAGTATACGTCTGACTGTTATAAATAAATAATAATAAATATAAATAAATCTTTTATTGCGTAAAACATATACATGTCATGCAACCGTCATAAGTATTAAGTATCTAGAATTTTGCATTCATACACATCGAAATCCGATTCAAACATACAGTTCTCATTCACTCGAATTTGTTCCACTCTGGCCCCTTGGTCCGTGGTCTGTTTACGCGGAACCCCAGTCGTGTGCCATAAACTCTTTTATATTATAGAATGCTTCTGCGACCAAAATGTTTTTCAAGCGAGTTTTGAATGCCTTTGGCATAGGTGCACTTATAATCGAATTTGGCAGTCTGTTGACTTGTTGAACTCTTGCCTGTGAGGGCAAACGTTCATGAGCTACCGTTCTGTGAGCCCCAGTTCGGTAGTTCTCCTGCCCTGATTACGTAAGAGTGGATATCACTCCCTCTTACGGGGTCGCATTTTTGTGTGAAAAATCGCAGGTTTCCAAAATGTAGAGGCAGGGTAATGTCAACAGTTTTAAATTTTTGAACGCTGGCCTGCACGACTCTCTCCATTGCAGCTTTGCTATTGTTCTGACTGCTTGTTTTTGGAGAATGAAAATTCTGGAAAAGTTTTCGCTTTTGCAGCCTCCCTACAGTGCTACTCCGTAGGAGAGGTGTGGATAGACTACTCCATAATATGCCGTCATCAGTACCTAAATTGGGCAATATTTGGATAGCTGTCTCAAAACATACAATTACAATGTTATACTAAAATTAAGTAAAATTGAATTATATTTCCAATTTCTGCATTTGATTTTATTGCTATTTTCACTGACATCATCCTGTAAAATGACACTTTGTAAGTTTTCAACTAAATGAAACATTCAGAAAGCAGAAAGAAACCTCAAATGTAACAGTATAAAAGTAAAGCAAAAGAAAGCACCTCTTATCTACGCGCTGACAATATATTTCATTTACCTTTCTAACAGGATGAAAAGCCACTAACCGATCTTATGTGCTAGGTCGGTCTATTTATAGTGCAACGCCATTGTTTCAATTGAATAGAACAGCTGTTGCCACTGGAGTCTTCTTCATCCGATTACCCTCCTTTCTTTACCTCCTCTGAGTATTTAAATAACGAAGTAAATACATTTCAAGGTTTAATGTTTTCGTTAACTTATGCGTCGGGATTTTTTGTGCGATATTCACTTTTGAATTTCGAAGCTAAGAGTACTTCAAAAATGGTGTTTAGAGCTTTTGTGAAGATGGAGTTCAATGATGTGTGAACGAAACGTTGAACTCTCACTCGTAAATGTACATACTTAGACATGTGCACAATAAGGTACGATTAATCTTTACCCTTTTACATTTTATGTTCGTTAAAAGCACGTCAAAGTTTACTGACTTCTTCGTTAAAAGGTTTTAAGTTCTTTAGTTTTATTTTTTAAATCCTAATGTTTAGTGCTTTAATTGTTTGTGCTGTTAATTTAAATATAAACACAGGGCCGACGCTCAGCCACAAACGCTACCGTGAATGCTAGCGAATTTCCAATAACGGGTATTAGTCATACCGAAAGGGGACCTTTGGAGGGGAGCGTTTCTCCAAAAAAGGGTATTTTATTTTGTGCTAAAAATGAATGTTGTAATCGTTTTATTTAGCTATATACAACTTTCGCTTGATAAAGTCTTTGATTGCATTTTTGTTTAGACAAAACGTTCATAAAATCTTAGAAACTACATCAACACGAATCAGTCATGGCTTCAGGGAAATAGCTTGTTTTACCATTGCAACGCTCACAGCTGTTTGAAACAATTAAACCAAAGATAATGACTAACTCTTAGGCTTTCGCGGCCTGTGTCACGACTGTAATCTAGTTCTTCCGGTACCCACCGCGTAAAAACATCATTACAATTAAATTGAAATATTTCGGTCTCGCTGTAGAGTTCCATCTTCAGTCACTGATTGGCTGAAACTGAGATACTTGCTGTCTGCTATCCTATTGGTCACAGGGCTGCAAACCATCAGTTGGAGCAGGGATGCCAACTGTCGATGTTCTCATTGGCTGTTACGATATCGAAAAGACTTTCAAAACTGGTTCAAAAGCTTCTTGAAAGTTTAATACTTTCTTCTTTGTTGAAGTTATTATCTTTTTCTATTATTTCAATGGTTTCTCGGATGACTCTCGGTTAACAAAGTGAATTTCTCGGAAATACTTTGGTTTTGTGAAATTTAACTGCTAATTGTAAAAGGTAAAAAAGGTAAGGTTTGTCTTGTTTAACGAGGCGAAGTAAGCACTGCAAAGTCCTCTCTACTACTCAACCTCGACCTTTACCTAGCGTTACCGTATTAGTCACATTACAAATTGTAAGTGGTGACTGCGGGGATCGATCCCGCGCCACCGGAGTGATGAGCTCCGGAGTCGCGCGCGATACCAATCCGCCACGGATCCGCTAAAATTGTAATGATGTTTTGACGTGGAATAAACCTGAAGAACTATAGCAATGAGGGCTCATTATTAAAAGTTAAAGTAATTACGATTTAATGCGAAATTATAATTTTTCTCCTCTGTTAAAGATGGAATAGGAAGGTCGGTTTGACAAGGCACATGCTTTATTCAGACAGTGCGCAAACCTCGCCAGAAGACCCCCTGCCAACCTGCTGTTCATGAAACCTTTGTAACCCCCAGCTGTTCACACAGAACCCTCTTAATTAGCCCCACTTATTAATGACCTTTTACTTTTCATAAAGTTGCATTATACAAAGTGCCGTTTATAGGTTATGAAGCTGTAGCAGAAACACGAGCTCTCAGAGTAAGGTTTCACTTTTGTCCTCTCTAAAAGCGGACAGTTTTATGTTTTTGCTTTTTAAAATTAAAACGTCAGTGCTTTTGTTTTGTCTCACTGTAATGGGAGAGTAATAATAAGTAATAGTTCGTAAGTAACAAGGAACTGTATATTTACTTGCGAAACACTATACGCTACCATTTTTTATATAAAACATTTATTATTACTAGAGTTTTCCTCGAGCTAAGTCAAGTATGGAAGTAGTTTTTATTTATGGTAAATTCGTTTTGTAGCAGTTGAGGAGTCAATAATTGGGCTAGATTAGGTAAGGATAGACTGGGACTCGTGGCGTGGTCCTGTAATCCAGCTTCATGGAGGTCAGGTTTTGAGGATGATATAGGTCTGAAGCGGCTAAGATAGTCTCAGTGATCATCTGATGATACCCGCATCAACTCCCACCATCGTTTAGACATATCAGACCATCACCTGCGTGGTTCGGAAGTCACGTTTAGCCGTTGGTCCTTGTATTTCCATTGGTCATTGGGCTATTAATTAATGACCCATTCTAAGGAAGAGTTGGCCTTAGTTTGTAACAAGACTACACCTCATAAATCATTACTACCACTCATCACACTCATCCCTCACCACATATTTCCCTTAAAATAGCCTCATGAGAGTGGTCGGCATCTCAAATAGTGATTTAGTGAACCTAAAATATATTAAAGGAAACCTTCGAACCTTTTCGATCTTTACAAATACTGCGTTTTCCTGTCTGAAAATCAAACACATGTTGTTTGTTCTGGAATTACAGAAGCTCATCAATGAGGCCGGATGTTCAACTTCTGATGTGAAGCTTTTGCCAAATGATCATTTCCCCAATCACTTAACAAACCTGATTCTAAAAGAATTCTACACCAAACCTAAACTTAACATTATTCTAGCTGAATTTAATACTCACTGAAATTACTGATTATTCAGATATCTGGATGTTTTGCTTTGAGACACCGACCACTCTAAGAGGATGTTTTAAGATGAACATGGAGGGTGATGGATGTTTTGATGGATGATGAGATGTATAGTCTTGTTACAAACTAGGGCCGACAGTTTCCCAGATTGCGGGTATTTAATTAAAAGCCCTACGACCAATGGAGTGAACCAACGGCTTAACGTGGCTTCCGAACCACGGGGAGTGGGCATCGTGAAAAGGTATCACTGCACCCGGGAATCGAACCCGGGCTGATTTGGTACGAAGCACGCACTATACCACTGAGTTATGGCCACCCCCTAATTATCTGTGTTATACAACTATAGCAATAAGACACAACTAAATATTGCATAACTAAATTTACTAAACTTACAACACTTTGTGGAAGTAAAGTTACATTAAAATGTGACCAAACTGTTAACTATAGTGTTTGACCTGACCAAAGCTTTGTCAGACGGCATGATGATAGATGGAGTTGTTACGGTAAGAGGTTTGAGGTCGCTTTGGTCAGGATATTGCGGGTTTACGGTCAATGGTCTAACGCCTCATCAGTGAGGGGTTGTGCTTTCACCGACAATACCACAACTATGATTGTTCCTTCTATCTCAATCGTTCATAGTGCTCTAGGCCAAATATACGAATGTTCGTTGTGGGAATTTCTTGGGCTAAAATAATGGAAATAATTCAGACATTATTAGCGAATTTCCATCGGAAATAGAGCAATTCATTTCTAAAAGAAACCTTTTATCGCCAGAGAAAAAAACCGAAACGTGGAAGAACAAAACAGTTAAAGAGTGTTGAGCTTCTAAACATCATTTGATTCAAAATGCAACAATTTACATATAAATGTAGTTAGGTTAGGTTATTACGCGTCACCGCTTTAAAGGTCCCATTTTTGTCTGATTTGCACAACATGTTGAATCTAGCAAAATTTGCTCACTGGAAGAGACCTTTGGGGGGGGCTGTCACCCACCACAAAACAACGTGCGTTTTATATTTTTAATTTATTTTGTTTTAAACCGTCTAGCTTAGAAAATAATAAAACCTGCATAGAGAAGTTGAGAAATTATAAACCAATTAAAAAACAAAGCACGTCCACGTCCACGTGACAACTGCCCACGAATGACTGGCCAGCTGGCTGGGAGAAACGGACAACCAATCACAGCCACGGATCAAACTGACCAATCGTAACAGAGAACAGATGTTTATGCACAGCCAATGGAGGGGAAGACATTCTTTAGAGTTTTGATGAATGAATCAGTGTTTCCTAACAAAGGAATTCAAATGACTAACAAGAACTCTGAAATGTCCCTTCATATTGAATTCCGCGGTAACTGATGATAAACCTATAACTAACGTTAGGTTATGTTGCAAGTAAGTTGCATTCCACGTCTTTATTAACTACATTATTTATGTTTTTAGGTGGAAACTTTCTGCCTAACCTACAACCCGGACGTGTTCGTCGTGGTGTACTCTGTGGTGGACCGGAAGAGCTTCAAGGTCGCCGAAGACATCCTGCTGTACCTCTGGAAGAACGACTACATGACCTTGAAAGGCGTTATCTTGGTCGGCAACAAGATCGACCTTGAGCGCAAACGTGAAGTCCCTACTGCAGGTACGAGAAAGATACCTTTAGTAGTTTAGTCCTACAGGGTGTTTACAAAATAGTGTTGCAAAATTAAGAAAAATATTGCATTTAAAGGTTACTCACCACTTTAGATTTTTATAAAGTATACTATCTCCAAAACACCTATCCCAACTTTTTGATGTATCGTAGATATGGCGTGTTTACACAAAACATTATCATTTCGATTAAACATCATACTGGAAAATGGTGGCTCTTAAAAGAATACCATAAAAGTATTCTTTTAAGAGCCAAATTTGAATAGCAAAAATAGTAAAAAATTTACCTACTCTCCTCAAAAATTTAGCTTTAAACATGCTTGGGCTTGTCAAGAGCAAAGTATTTTAGAAACAATCGAGTTTCAGGTAGAAACGATGCTCAAAATAGTGTATTTGACGTGTTCTTGATTAAGTTTTACTTATTGCATTAAATGACCGCCACGCTGCCAAGAGCTAAAATCCCGCTGAGTGAAGTGAATTTCCTTTGCAATATGTGTTACACTACTTCAAAAACCAGCTCCACTCACAGCCTCGCTTCGGCTTTGGCCTCAACTTTGCCTCCACGGGCGTTACGAGGCTGTTCGCTAAAAGCTGAACATGTGTTCTGGGTGTTACAAGGATCGATGCTCATTTCATGGTCCCGGGTCTAAAGGTAAAAAAGGTAAAGTTTGTCTTGTTTGACGAGGTGAAGTTAGGACTGCAAAGTCCTTTCTACCACTAAACTCGACCTTTACCTAGCGTCACCGTATAGTCACATTACAAATTGTAAGTGGTGACTGCGGGGATCGAATCCGCGCCACCGGAGTGATGAGCTCCGGAGTCGCGCGCGATACCAATCCGCCACGAATCCGCTTAGGTCTAGGTCATGCTGACGGAAAAATAGCTAATACTTTTGTAAAAAAATTTTTGTAGTGTTATTTTCAACACTCCCTACATTTTGTTCAACAGTAGTTTGAGAATTACCTTTTAATTTCCCAGCCCGATGCGTTTATCTAAGAAACATGTTTAATCCAGCCCACAACGAGTCCTTGCGAGGAATTGATTGACTATCAACAGAAATGAGAACAACAGAAGTATTAACCCCAATAGAAAGCAGAATGGGGTAGATTGGCTCGCAATTGAGGCCTCGTGTACAATTGTTCTGTACAGTGGACACGTCAAGGGGAGGGAATCCATGTTGGCTAGGGGAAAGTAATAACACATGAGCAAACGCACCCCGTTTCCGAAAATATTGTTTGACTGATACGTTTTTCAGCACAATTTTAATGAAACTACAAACTTTAGAAAAAACCTGGATGTTAAAAGCATGATTGTTTCTATATAATTTGCTTGATTCTGAGACCATTACGGGTTACAAATGTGCTAGTGAAAGGTGGTAATTTGTACCAATTCATCAATAAATGGCTTGAATAGTAATAATCATAAAACGTCTTTTTTGGTTTTGACAAACGGCGGAGTTAAGGCTTAAAAGTCATTTTTGGCGCTTAATTTTACCAAAACACATAAAAACAAATATAAATACAGACTAAATATAAATAATAAACTAACAAAATGTCACATAAAAACTTTCAATTAAAAAAACAAAAGCAAAATAAAAAACAAACAAAACGAGAAAAGATTTTATTATTCCCAGGTTTGAAGAATTCTAAAAGAGATCGCTCCTCAAGATCCTGCATTAGGTGGTTTTAATTTTCTTCGCAAACCTAACACAATTAACTATTTTCACAAATAACAATGTCAAGGTTTTTCCATAATAGTAATAAAATTAACCCTGCGATATTCATGGGTGATATTGATCTTCCATTTGATAGGAAATAAAATATTTAGGGCTAACGTTTGATGACTCGTTTTCATGGACAGCTCATATTAATGCCTTGCTCAAAAATATCCTTTTATTTATTTTTTGTTAGAAGATTTTCATACTATCAAAATTTCTTTTTAATGAAATTGATATACACCTCTCTTATTGAGTCGAGGCTTAGATACGGCATCGTACTATGGGGTTCCACCTCTCAAGCAAATTTCTTGAGAGTTTTATAATACAGAAAGAGCCGTTTAAAATTATTGCAAAATTGAATGGTAGAGCGTCGATAATAGAAACTATTTTAAAACACTTGAAATATTAACATTGCCGTCCATTTATATTTACGAATTATTATTTTATAAGTTTAAATCCATACATTTTTTAACTTGGTGCATCCATTTTAACTTATGAAACAAGGCATAGATTTCAACATAGGCAATTATCGCATAGAACTTACCTCCTTACTTCCTCAAAACATCGGTCTAAATTATATAACAAATTATCTATGCAAATTCAAGAAGCAGATACTTTAAATAAATTCAAAATTTTACTAAGTAAGTTTTATTGGAAAAGGCTTGTTACTCTGTAAAAGTTCCTCACAATGTAACTAAAAGACGGCTTTGTTTTGTTTTTTTAAATAAGCCTATGTTAGAATAAGTTAGAATAACCAAATTGATGATAAACTTCTGCTTATGTTTTATTACTGATGACGTTTGTAATACAATTTATATATAATTGTCAATTTACAAATAAAAATTTTGATTTTGATTTTAATCTCTACGCAGTCACATTAAATGATGTATTGTCCAATGCGGCGGAACGGACAATAGTGAAGCTCCATGTCGAGTATTGTATTCATTTCCTTAACGTCAAGATTATGTATTGAACTTATGAATAATGTTTATTACTATGAGGCACTTGAAACACGTCAGTCAGAAAGGTAAACAAAACGAATTTCATCAGTCTCTTAAGAAACCTAATGAAATCACAAAATCAGTTCATTGAAAGCGTTAGCTACATGAATGCTTTCTTTGATTCAGAAAGGCCTGTAAGTTATCAAACAATCTTGTTGGGAAGTTTTAACCCTCTTTGATTTAATTTATTTTCAGGATTATGTTTTTACAGTTTTATTACTTTCAGTTTTGTTAGTTTGCCATTTATTGCGTAAATGTGTTTGAAAGTAATTAAAAAAATAAATTAAATTTTGGAACTTGTTCCTTAATTTTAGTGTGTTCACTTCGACATAGATCTTTACTATTATTAAAGAACATAACTTTGCTACGTGTTTTATTTGTTTTTAAATATTGTATACAATCCTCTAAGAGCAGATTTATTTTGTTTGTAATATTTGACACTAAAAATACAGTTTGTAAAACACATGTTTTTTTAGGATGATATCTAAAGCGGCTCAGATAGTCTCAGTGATCATCTGATGATACCGCATCAACTCCCACCATCGTTTAGACATATCAGACATCACCTGCGTGGTTCGGAAGACACGTTAAGCCGTTGGTCCTTGTATTTCCATTGGTCATTGGGCTATTAATTAATGACCCTTCTAAGGAAGAGTCGGCCTTAGTTTGTAACAAGACTACACCTCATAACTCATTACTACCACTCATCACACTCATCCTTCACCACATATTTGCCTTAAAATACCCTCATGAGAGTGGTCGGCATCTCAAATAGTGACTTAGTGACATGTTGTATTTTGTTGCAGTGGGCCGGAAGCTAGCGAACAGCTGCGGGTGCAAGTTCATAGAGACGTCAAGCGGCTTGGACCACAACGTGGACGAGCTCCTGGTGGGCATCCTGGCCCAGGTGAAGCTGAACCCTAAGCGCGAGCGCGACCTGCTCAAGCGCAAGAAGAGGCACAAGCGCATCGGCAGTGGCCGCAGGATCATCAAGAGCCTGCTGGGCATCAAGAGGAAGGCCAAGTCCTGCGAGAACCTTCTCGTCCTGTGAGACGCGTCCTGGATCTGCGCGGGGTTAAGAGTGCGCTGGACGGGCGGTAATTATTACGATGTATCAAGGATAGTTCATGAGCGTAAAAAATCACCCGTACTTGTTCTACCTACAACTCGTGTTTTAAGGGTCCGCATCAGTGGACTCTTCAGAGAAAGGCTGAATTCGTCCGCTCAAGGAAAACACGACACCATGCACGTAACAACTGGCTAAATATCTTCTTTCAACTGATGAGGCCTAAGTCTCAAACCAAACGCTTGTAAAGGTTTACGGCAGCCCGTTTTTCACCGTTCAAAATATTATTTACATTAATAAACATGATATATTTAGGAACTAGAGGAGTTTTCTGACACGCGTATAGAACTTTTTTCGAAAAAAGCTGTAGTTACAAATTGGACAAGCATTTTGAAGTTTATTTGTGACACTATTGAGCAACCTTTCAGAAATCAGGCTTCACAAACGTGTCGAAAAACTCCTCTAGTTTCCAAATATATTGTGTTTATTGATGTAAAAACTAGTTTGAAAGGTGAAAATCAGTTTGTTGTAACCACTTGATTTGACAGTTAGGCCGCATCAGTTGAAAGAAGGCCCGTTGTTAAGCCAGTTGTTACGTGCGCGGTGTCGTGTGTTCCTTGTACGGAAGGATTCAGGCTTCCTTTGAGGTGACCACTGAGGCGGAACCTTAAGTGGCTCGAAATGACTTAACCTCGTGTCAACTTTGTACACGTGCTTTAAATCCTTTTACGAGAGTTTGCAGGTTCAAAACAATTAAAATGTCAAAATCATTAACAGAAATTTTATAAATACAAAATAATAAGTTTTCACCCAGTTATCCCAAAATTGAGGTTTTGTTAAATGTAAACATAATGATTAAAACTTTAAAATAGAGTAACACAAGATAATAAAAAATACAAGCTCCAAGCAACTACTAAAATTTATGTTATTTGATTAATATAAATTATATGACTGCGTCATTCTGGCTCATATCTACTTTAGGCATCATCGTGATTTAATTAGCCCGAAAGTGGGTAAATTGATGAGAGTTGGCTTATCTAACAGCTAATAACTACTAATTGGGTTTGTTCAGAGTAATCACAACTTTTCATGACTTAATTACAAACCTTGTATGACTGTTTAACACACAAATTACTCACATAAATTATATAGTTTTGGTTTAACTAAGCGGATGATTTCATTTCTGATTTGTTCTGAATTGTTTGTGAAAGTGATACAATTTTATATAGTTCAAAAGCACAATTTACAACTGTTAAATTATGTACACTTTTTACATAATTATGTAACCTTTTTTAGTTTTATTATAAGCACAAAATATTGTTTAGAAGTAAAAGAGTGTATAGCTGAGGGTTTTAAGCAGGCTGGAAATATTGTCTGCTATTTGATACGTAGCCAAGAGTTTGAAAAATAAACTTTTCTTTTGGGTGGTGGTACAAAAGCTTTTTCACGACCAAAAACAAACGACAACTTAAAAAAGAAAATAATAAAATTGAGACTTTTAATTTTTAATAGAAAAATACAAATTAAAATTCTTTTTCATAGTGGCAAACATGTACTATAATTTTGAAAACTTTGATGACAAAAGACATTTAAGCTATTGTAAAAAAACATATAAAAACTATATTGGTTGCATAGAAAGGCTTCCTTCTTAAAGATATTCTCACCACAATATTCTACGAAAAAACATCGATTTGTAGAGTCAAGTGCCTTTATTACTTACTTCACATGTAAAATATATTGAAAATATTCAAGTAGAACACACATACATAAATGTGAATTGTAACCACAATATAATGTGCTTTAAATATTCACTCATAAAATGTGCAGTACCACATAGTTTTTAATGAACCCTGAAACCTATGTACATAAAACCAAAGATAATGTTACGGTCAGTAGATAGTGCTTAGGTGCTGAAGCGGGTAAAAGCTAGTTAGGCAGCCCAAGCACAGAATGCGCTGCCGTCTCTCGCTGTCTTTTTCCCCCCTGGGCTCCACATGTTCGACTTTGTTTGATGACTTGATTTTCGAGAACGAACGAACTCGCGCCTGCGTCAGTGGCTCTACTCAAAGAATTCCCTCGCAGCGCTATCTGTGCTTGGGCTGCCACAACTTGTCGATTTTCCTGTCTCAGCCATTAGCTGCATTTATACGCTAACTTCCTACCATAACATAATACTTGGTAGCAGAAAGTTGGATTTAGCTCATTGAATTTACCTAGAATGACTAAATCGTGCAATTTTTGAAAACGAACGATCTCGTGCGTGCTTCAGTAACTCTACTTGAGACTTAAAAGAATTCCCTCACAGCGCATTCTGTTCATGGGCTGCCTAAACTATGTGAGTTCCTTGCCTCAACCATTCGGCATTCATGCGCTATCTTCCAACCGTACCATAATCTTTGATAAAACTTTACTTAAAACCACTCTACTTATTCCAAATCCTTTCACCAACTGCATTACAATTGTAAACCTTTTTAAGATTAATACTACTATAATTATGTTATTTCGAGTACTATATTATTATTCCAAATAACTTTATCATTTGAATATCTGTAATGGTTTGAGACTGTAATAATACAGACTTTGTACAGAAAGATTAACCTTGAAAATGGCATAACTACTTATAAAAATGTGGTATCGTTTGAAAATCTCGTTCTGTAGATATTCATATTTAAGGGTTTAAAAATCGATCCTTAAAAATGTGAACATTTTTTTGTGAGCAAAAGGAAACATGCCTTTCTTTACATTTTAGGATCCCACTCGCATATTTCATCTAGTATTTGAATTAGACCTGTTTTATGTACGTAAAAAATTACCAAAAAAAGGTGTTGTTTTGTTATATATTTATTAAGTCAAAATAGTTGAACGCTTGTAAGTATCATTAATTATAATGACGACTGAACTGGTATGCTTAAGACTTTTTAAACTCCAAACTTATTTAAAATATGTATATCATCAGTGGATTTACGAATATTAAATTCCAATATTAGTACGCCGTTGTAAATCGTCATGGGACTGCAAAGTTAAAAATATGCACTATTCTTAACGTGTTTAATTTTTAATCTTAAAACCGTAAGTTTAATAACCCTATTATGTACATTAAGTGTGAATTCTACCACTATATCATGTATACGTTAGAGAGGACTCAAGGTGGTATAAATGGTCCGAAATTGTATGTTTAGGCCATCCCTATTTACTTTCAAAAGTATTTAAAGATTGAAATATTGTACACACAATTTCTAGGATTATATTACCTTTCCCTCGGTTATACGAGGTAAGTTTTAAATGCCCCCCACCATTAAAAAAATACAATCCTCCTTTGTGGCACCTAAAAAAAGGGAATTTCAATACAAATTCAAAAAAGTTTTGTTATCTTAACTCGTTTTTGTAATATCCACTTAAAAATTACAAGAAATCAGGCTTAAAATTCTACATTTCACGTACAATTTTTTTTATGACAAACGTTTCTTCAAAATACCTATGGACTATGTTAAAGGGTTGCGATGTTTCCCTCTAAGGATTTTCCAAAAAATATTTGTCAATAAAAGAAATTTAAATGTGGCATTTTAAACCTGATTTCTTGTAATATTTAAATGGGTATTACAAAAAAAATAGTCAAGATAAAATTTATTTGCGTCGTTAATTTTGTGTTGAAATTCTATTTCTTTTGAGGTGCCACAAGGGGATTTGTATTAAACAATTTGGGGGGCCCTCCCACCGGTTTTGGGTGGGGTAGTCTGACGCAAAGTACGTAAAAAAACTTCAAGATCCAATAAAAACAGGGGTTTTAAAATATTTCCTTTTCAAAGGTTAAAGTAGAGGGTGACATTTAAAACTCACCCTGTATACTACCAAACATGTCAAATTTCGGACCATTACTGGACAGCTTGACTTCCCTTACTAAACTGTTAGAACAGTGTTTTATATACTATACTGTACTCCCCAATTGTATTGTAATGTACTGTAGATATTTTGTACTCTATGGCGAGCAGACTTGTAACTTTCTATTTTTTGCACTGTATCAAATGTATGAAAGCAACCGATAATGTAATTAACTGTATGTTATTTTAATAAATGATTTGTATTGTGTAAACTGAGTTATGTGAGAAAATAAATACGTTTGAAGTTGATCTTACAATTATTTTAGCCTTCTTGTTTCACAATAAAACTAATTACAGGGAAAAAGTTAATATATAGCGTGGCTACGAGCGCTACCGTGAAACCTAATGAATTTCCTGACCGGAAGTACCTCTTTGGGGATGATTCCCTAAAAAAAGGGTATTATACTGTAAAATTTGTGTTAAGGGTTCACATAGTTGAACCGTACGTGTATGGTTATTTAATAAATTAAACACAGATAAAATATTATTTCTTTCAATAATTAGTTTGCCAAAAGTTGCTGCTAAGACGTCGACTGAAGAAGAAGGAAGACAATGAAGTGATCGTATGAAAAAGTACTGGGATTAACGCGAAACAGCTGCCTCAAGAAGACGAATGTAATGGATAAACTGACTTAAGTGATCCTAAAAGCAAAATAAATAAATAAATAAGTTTGCTATTAGCCTTTTTTGCTGCGGGTGTAGTTTTCATATCCACATAAAGGAGGACATTCGCGTTTTACTAGGCTTATTTTCAAATTTAAGACACCGTACCAACATGTGTACCAAAATTAAAAAATCAATCAGCCAGACGAAGATGGCGGCGCAAAAAGATATTTTCGTGTCAAACGCCGGTTAGGCCAAACGGTTTTATATTTTCCAGACACATGTTAGATACGGTTCCTTAAATGTTAAAACTCAAGTTTAGTCAAAACCCTATGATAAGAACAGTTTAATAACATAAACCCAATTTGGAGATAAGATGATGGGCAACTCAAAACTGCAAACATTTTTGTTTAACGTTTCGATCTTTGTGGCGATGGAAATAAAAAGCATTATCCTACGGGAATTCGCTAACTACTATATTGTAAAATTATAATATAATTCTTCCGGTTCTTAACGCGTCAAAATAACTGTGTAATTTGCTTGAAATATTTCGATCCGCTGTGGAGTACCATCTTCAGTCACTGATTGGCTGAAACTAACATGTCTGCTATCCTATTGGTTACATGGCTGCCAATCTCAGTTCCAGCCAATCAGTGACTGAAGATGGTACTCCACATGTCCAAAATATTTCAAGCACATTATGATGTTTTGACGCGGAGTGAATCGGAAGAACTAGATTATAGTTATGACACCAGCCGCGAAAGTCTAAGAGTTAAGTTATATTCTAAAAATGTAAACTCAATCTCTGAATATCTCGATATAAAAGTATGGAAACAATCCGTCAGGTTGATATAAAACTATATCTGAAAGCGATGAGATGAATTGGCTCATGAATATACGAGGTGATCCATTCCTCCTATTTGCTGACGGTTTGATCGTTTATCCTTCAGTTTGATAAACACGCTCCTCCTGCAGGTGGCATTTTATTGGTGACACATATTTTTCTAACATTGGGGTTTTTAGTAATACAAATCACTAAATCACTATTTGAGATGCCGACCACTCTCATGAGGGGTATTTTAGGGCAAATTTTTGCGGTGAAGGATGAGTGTGATGAGTGGTAGTAATGAGTTATGAGGTGTAGTCTTATTACAAACTAAGCCCGACTCTTCCTTAGGATGGGTCATTAATTAATAGCTGACCAATGGAAATACAAGGACCAACGGCTTAACGTGACTTCCAACCACGCGCAGGTGATGGTCTGATATGTCTAAACGATGGTGGGAGTTGATGCGGGTATCATCAGATGATCACTGAGACTATCTGAGCCGCTTTAGACCTATATCATCCTCAAAACCTGACCTCCATGAAGCTGGATTACATGACCACGCCACGAGTCCCAGTCATTAATAAAGATCATATACTAAACTAGAGGAGATTTTCGACACGTGATGTTGATATATGTCTAGACGCAATTTAAGAACAGTTTTTTTCAATACCAAGCTTAAGTGGAAGATTAATCTCCAATCAAGTTGTTTACATTCTGCATTGTTTACATTTTCACACAACGGTAAATAACACTTTACAGGACATAGAAGATTTTAAACTCACTAGGACTGTTATTTTTCCGTCAATTAATTATATTTAACACTAATTAAATAACTCCAACACAATAGTAAAAAGATTTTACACTATAATTCGAAATCAAAATAGACAAAGTAAAACTTAACATCTAAAATGTTCAGTGTTTCTATTGGTTAATTCTTCAGTATACCGAAATCAATGGTTTCCTAGGAAGCAGTGAACGCCATGGTGTAATAGTACCTATTACGCCATTGTGAACGCTACGTTGCGGCCGTAATATTACGATGAGTGTTGTTTTCAATGCAATCAGATGAGTGTGTTTTTCCTAAAGAACGGCGGTTGTTAAAATAACGGTGAAAACTAGTTAAGGTTTTTCTCGCCAGGTGTCACATTTTGTTTTGTTATTAAAAGTCTAGCTCGTTCATTTCTACATACGTAAAAAAACTATGACTAAAAATAAATCAGAAGTCAACAGTAATAATTGTTTTTGCCTACATCTGTTTAAATATTGTGTTACGTCCACCGTCACTGTTACGTTCACCGCTACATTTCGCCCGTAATATAGCGGTCACCGCTTTCCTATAGGAAACCATAGCTTTAATCCCAGATTAAGTATGAATTGAAAAACTTCCCTTGTATGGTTGGACAATTTCAGTTACATAAATTTATAATTATTGCTGTACATTTCAAAAAATAATTTACGCAATACAATACAATTATTATTATCAAATTCCCTAACACTTTTTTCGTGTTGTCAAAAGTTATTCTAGTCTTTGATTAGAAAATTGAAATCAAAATTAAAACTCGTTTAAAGTGAAGTAATTACTGAAACCCTGAAAGATAAAAGTTACAGTGTAATGAAAGACGTTTGGAAACCGAAAAGGTTATCCTGCTTAAGCCTTAGGCAACAATGAGCAAAGTTTTGAGTTCAAGTTTGAAAGAGAAGTTTCTTAAATCCATATCATTCCTACACGTGTCTAATTCTTCTTAAATTGCAGAGAAGTACAGAAATTACTGAGAAGTTTGTATTTGAAATGTAAATCTTTAACATAGTTTATCACGTACTCCTAGAATCCCTAAATTCAATTCATACACTACGATATCCTTCTTCGAGATAAACATCTTAAAAGCAATATGGATGATATTTTTATCAAACTAAATTCAAATTGGAATCCAATATCGTGCAAATTGTGTATCAAACAATGTATTAAACAAATATCCAGCTTAATGGCACAAACAATTTAAAAACTTAAACCAAAAATACCAAAATGAAAATGTAACGAAATGTATTCCTCAAAGTAATGGGGCTTTGGACGGTCACTTTAAAAAGGATCAAAACCGTGGCCATAGAAATATTATTAACTATAACGGCTTATATCAACTGTGGATATTACCTAATAGCTGACCAAAGTGATGACGAAACTACAGATACTATTGTTGCCGGGTCATTGTTTGAGAGGCTTGTTTGTGTAAACAATAGTTGTGTAAACAATGCTGCCCAGGACAGAAGAGACGACATCCTGTAGTGACAGCTAACTGAGAACCAATAGGTTTCAGTTGATAATACCACTGTTAATCCGCTTGTTTGTAAATAAGTCACTGAATAAATTCAGTTGGAAATCAACTCTCGGCGAAAATTCGCTGGCAATCCATATAAGCCATGTAAAACGGTGAACTAAATCACTATTTGAGATGCCGACCACTCTCATGAGGGTACTCTAAGGCAAATATGTGGTGAGGGATGAGTGTGATGAGTGGTAGTAATGAGTTATGAGGTGTAGTCTTGTTAAAAACTAAGGCCGACTCTTCCTTAGAATGGGTCATTAATTAATAGCCCAATGACCAATGGAAATACAAGGACCAACGGCTTAACGTGACTTCCGAACCACGCAGGTGATGGTCTGATATGTCTAAACGATGGTGGGAGTTGATGCGGGTATCATCAGATGATCACTGAGACTATCTGAGCCACTTAAGACCTATATCATCCTCAAAACCTGACCTCCATGAAGCTGGATTACCTCCATGAACTGATAAAAGAAGGTACAACGCGGAGCCGTGGCGGGTTGGAATCGTGCGCTACCCCCGAGCTCATCACTCCACCGACGCGGGTTCGATTCCCGCAGCCACCATATACATTTGTAAAGTGACTACAAGGTAACGCTAAATCGAGGTTGACTGGTAGAGAGGACTTTGTAGTCTTAGCTTCGCCTCGTTAAACAAAAAACCCTTACAAACGTACTATTGAACCTTCTGTTAAAGTGCATAAAAACGTCGGTATGGAAAGTAAAAATGACGATGGACCTAATAGGTTTAAAAATAAAAACACCCTAAGCCAATCAGACAAAGACTCAATCAAATGTTTTTAAAAATTCATCATGCTTTAGGTCAAAGTCAAAATATCTTCATTGCATCATCATTGAAAATAGTATTGCGTCACATATAAAGAAATAAATTTGTAATGTCCATTCGAAGGACTCTTTCAGTTTGCTGAAGCCTTCCTTTAGCATGTTGTGTAAATAGCATATGGTCCGTTTTCTTTAGATTGTCTGTTAAATTGTTACACAGCTTGGCTCCAATGTGGCTGGTCTCATTCTCCATGGAACTGAGTCTATGCCCAAGGAGGCAGAAGACAGTCTATGCAATTCCAATCCTCTTCTTGTATATTATGCCTGGTTCTTAATGTGGACATAAGTTATTGATTCCAGGATGTACAGGTTGATAACATTGAAGATGTTCAGTTCTCGGAAAGTCTCTCTGATGGTTTCAACAACAAAGGCTGATGAAAGAAAAGGAGCTTATTGCGAAAGGTTAAGCAAGTCTGGACATAAAGAAAATCCAACTTTTTAAGACAGCGTTAACGCTCTTAGCAAATACGTGAATAGTAATAAAAACGCATTGTCATATCTACCAGAAATATGTCAAACAAATGATGAATTTATAAGCAGGATCTAAAATAAATTATTCTAAGAGCTTTTAACAATACATGTACAGTGGGTAATCGGTTTAAGTGAAGAAATGTTGAATCAACAGAGGCACTGTTACAAACTAGGATTACATTCATCCTCGGAAAATTGCTTCAGCATCGGCATTTCATTTCCAACCCAGTGGCACAGAATTACTCTCAAAACTCTTTAAAAATAAGTTGAAGCAAAACATTCTAAGAGGAGACTTAACTCTTAGTCTCTCGCGGCCTATGTCACAACTATAATCTAGTTCTTCCTGTGCATATCACGTCAAACTAAATATTATTATTATAGTTTATAAAATTACGTGTATAATATATATCAGGCCTTATTAGCACGTCTTGGCCAATTGTCTTCAGTTTTTTTATATTGTACCTAGGTTATTATCATTTGTTAGCTCGGTTTATTATTGTATGCACTCAAGCATTGCCTGCTGTTCCTTATGGAATCACATCAACTCTTGTGTCATATTTTGTAAAATGGTGTATCCGTTAATAAATAAATAAATAAAACCATCATTATAATTAGCTTGAAATAGTTCGGTCTCACTGTGGAATACCATCTTCAGTCACTGATTGGCTGAAACTGAGCTGTATACTATCCTATTGGTCACAGAGTTGCCAACTGTTCGTTACTCATTGGCTGTGACCAGCTATCGAAAAGATTTTTAACTTCTAAAGTAATGCTGTTTTGTTAAGTTATCATTTTTAGCCCTATAACCGAAAGTTATCCGAGAAACCAATGACATAATTCAAAATTATAATAATAACTTCAATAAAGGTGACAGCATTAAACTTTCAAGAAGCTGGCAACCTGTCCTGAAGAAGTCATTCCAATATTGTCAGAGCCAATCAGAACATCAAGAGTTGGCGTCCCTGCTTCAGTGGCTCAAGAGATTCGCTTTAACCCTATAATTATTAATATTCATTCTAATGCGTAAGGACCTGCAATTTCTGCCAAACCCTGTTGGTATTATACTCGATATTATCATTAATCATATAATATGGACGTAGCGAAATCGATAGTTGTTAAAGACGATCTTACTTGTGAATATTTTGGTTGAAATCATTCGTCCGCTCTGACGTCCAACTTCCTCAGCAAGGGCGACCTAATTTTCCTCTGTCCAGGCTCTTATTTGAAATAAAATATGTGTCGATCTGATCCTGCAAGATCCTTACTGTCACCTCAGGACTCGTGAATCGAAGTATATTCTCACAGAAGATTGAACCTTGCAGGATCAGAAAAGGATACTAAATTATCCACTGAAATTTAATATGTGAAACATCCTAAATTAGGTTTCCTAGCAACCTTAAAAAGAAATTAGGTCCTGTTTTGGGCATGTTACGTAAGACAATTTCTTGTTGTTAAAGATCTTAATTTGTATAAACGCTATACAGCTAATTTATTTATACTAAATAAATTTGAAGTCATATGTGTGGACCGAACCGCTTACAATTGTACAATCATTAATCAATTACAATGTCGTTGGACAACGCAAAAAAGTTCTAACTCATCTGAAGGCCAACCAAGACCACAAAATATCACCAAATACTGGCATGGCATGAATGCAGTTTCAAAATTTATCAAAATTTATTGCGTGGCGGAATTGTTATTTCTTAAGGGGCGTTTTTATCACTTTTAGTGATTTTTGAGTCCTATATACGAACATGTAAACGAGTCAAATAGCTTGAATAAACGAGTTATTAAAAAATTTAGAACTTAGCAAAGAAAAATTTTATAACCTCTAAAAACGCGCGTAAAATTAAAGTTAAAGTCACGCACTGAAAGTTATAAATATAACAATTACCCACAATAACAATAACTATTTTCATTCAAAACAAAACCAATACATTCACCTCAATCTGTCAGCTGTTACATTATTCAGGCAAATGCTGTGTTTAATGGGTCAATCAATTGATGACGTAGTTTACTCTAGTGGTGGTGCGAAGAAAGACTGCTTTAATCAGGGTGGGAACTGGGCCAACAAGGGGAACTGTGACGTCACCACTACGTCACGAGTCAACGACCCTGTCCACGTGCCTGCTTGTGACGCTCATACATTACTAAAATTGCTGCTGCGTTCACCCAGGTGAAGCGTGAGGGTTTTAAAAAAGTAAAGTTTCTGTTTAACGAGGCGAGGTTAGGACCAAAGTCCCTAAACCACTCAACCTCGACCTTAACGTATATAGTCGTATTACAAATAATTGTGGTGAGACTGCGGGGATCAAACTGAGTGATGAGTTCGAAATCGCGCGCGATACCAATCCACCACGGATCCGATTTAAATGCAATTTATAAAAATACCTAGTGGATTTTACAGGTATCTAATTATTTATTAACTATAATAAAAACATTACATAATATTTATATTAATTTTATGAAACCATTTTATTTTGCTTAAAAAATGTAACAATATGTCCAATTTCAAAGACTTTCTCGAGTGTAGGAATATAGTTGTTTAAAATCATCCACAAATTTAAAGCTGAAAAAAGTTGGAAAAAGAGTTGGACCCAGGGGCGTTCTATCCGCCCCTTCTTAAGTGAAAGAGATAACTCTCTGTTTTTAACTTTGGCACGAGTAAAGACGTTTTTTTTCAGTAGAAGAGCTGAAACATTTATACTTGAACGCTAAATCTATTGGTCCTGTAACCCAATTTCAGCACCAAAACCCAAATCGGTGGTTTTTAAGATTTTCAACACCATTTTGAAAGCAATTTCAACATGGCTGAATAAAGGTACATAAAGGTAAAAAATAAAGTTCTTCTTGTTTAACGAGGCAAAGAAGGACTATAAAGTCCTCTCTACCACTCAACCTCGACCTTTACCTATCGTTACCACTACAAATGTACATAACACATTTGTCAGTTTCAACTACCACAGTATAAGTATGAGTATTATCTGTTCACATAAACAGTAGATTGTACTTTATTAAGTCTAAACCCGTTAAAATGACTTATTATAGATGTTAATTTGTATAAACGCTAAATCCAACTAAGGTGTAGTGGTTTAGCATAAAGCTTCGGTAAGCAAAAGACCCGGGTTCAAACTCCGTTTCGGTCCAAATAATATTTTCATTCTCAAATCTATTTAGTAACAAATTATTATTTAGCGTTTATACAATTAAGATTCATAATGTTTTCATTTGACACAGCATTTGAATCTCTGTTTGAAATATTTCAGCTTGTTTTTTTAAAAGTCACTATTTGACAGTCCCATGTTTCGATAAACATTCAGATTTAAGTACTTATTTGAAGGCAGAACGTTGGCCGGATGGTGTAGTGGTTTAGTATCAGCCACCCGGTAAGCGGGAGACCCGGTTCAAACTCCGTTCGGTCCAAATATTTTGTATTCAAATTTATTTAGTAATAAATTATTATTTAGGTTTATAAATAAATAAATAAATAAATAAATAATATTTTACGTTACGAACAAAGGAATTTTGCATAGACAATTAACAACATATTAGCCTAATAAAAAATAGTTGAATATTATAAATTTTGTATTAATTGCTAATCTTCAATTTGTCTTCAAAGAAATCTTCACACAAGTAGTTGTAGTACATACCCGTTTGTAATTTTAATTTGATTTAGTCTGACTTTCTTTAGATTTTTCTTCTCTCAGAATTTCCAGTTGGTTGTTGTAAAGTTTCATCACAGCAGTAAATAGGAAATTTTTAAAATAAGTTGTTCGATGATTTGAATTTTGAATTTATTACAAGTCTTTAGTTTTCTAATATATTTTGATTAAAAAGGATTTTGAATTTGTTTTGGACGAATGTTAAAGTTTCAGATGTATAAAGAGGAATAGTCATAATGTTGTTTTCTTTGAATAAATTAACAGGAGTAACGTTGTGGTTTTCTAAAATAGCTCTTAAAGCTGACTTTTGAAGTACAAATAGGTTTTAATCCACGCAGGATCTTCCAAATTGTTATGTACTGTATGTTAAATGGGGGAAGATTAGTCCATAGTACATAGTGATAAGGGTTTCAGAACTACAGAAGGAAGACATTTTTCTGATTAAGTAAATCGCAACTTGAAATTTTGGTACTGATTTTGTTGATAATATGTTGTTGAAAATTTAAGTTTTGTCTAAGGTTAATTCCTAAAATTTCCTTCTAGATTGTTCTATTAGATTGTTCTCAATAAATATAAACTAATTTTGACTCATTTAGTGTTGTTAGGGATGAAAAAAAACTAATATAAGTAGATTTAGAATAATTTATTTCAAGCTATTGTTTTGGGAACCATTCAAACAAAATGTCGTTAAGGTCTATTTAGGATCTTCCAAATGTTAAAGATTTTGATTTTATGGTGAACAAAGTGAAGTATCGTCAGCAAACAATGCTTCACTTAGAGAAAGTGGTTTCAATGTAATATTGTTTATATAAATTAAAAAAGTATAATGGGCCGAGTACAATTAAGATCTATAATAAGTCATTTGACAGTATTTTAATTCTGTTGTAATATTTCCAGCTTGTTGATTTAAAGTCACTATTTGACAGTCACATGTTTCGATGTAAACATTCAGATTTAAGTACTTATTTGAAGGCAGAAATAGTTGGGCCGGATGGTGTAGTGGTTGTACAACCGCCCGGTAAGTGGGAGACCCGGGTTCAACCGTTCAGTCCAAATATTTTGTCTTCAATTTATTTGCATAAATTAGCTATTTAGCGTTTGTCAATTAAGATCTATAATAGTCATTTGACACAGTATTTGAATTCTGTTTGTAATATTTCCAGCTTTCATTGATCAAAGTCACTATTTGACAGTCACATGTTTCGATAAACATTCAGATTTAAGTACTTATTTGAAGGCCAACCAAGACCACAAAATATCACCAAATACTGGCATGGCATGAATGCAGTTTCAAAATTTATCAAAATTTATTGCGTGGCGGAATTGTTATTTCTTAAGGCGTTTTATCACTTTTAGTGATTTTTTATATACGAACATGTAAACGAGTCAAATAGCTTGAATAAACGAGTTATTAAAAAATTTAGAACTTAGCAAAGAAAAATGTTATAACCTCTAAAAAACGCGCGTAAAATTAAAGTTAAAGTCACGCACTGAAAGTTATATATAACAATTACCCACAATAACAATAACTATTTTCATTCAAAACAAAACCAATACATTCACCTCAATCTGTCAGCTGTTACATTATTCAGGCAAATGCTGTGTTTAATGGGTCAATCAATTGATGACGTAGTTTACTCTAGTGGTGGTGCGAAGAAAGACTGCTTTAATCAGGGTGGGAACTGGGCCAACAAGGGGAACTGTGACGTCACCACTACGTCACGAGTCAACGACCCTGTCCACGTGCCTGCTTGTGACGTCATACATTTACTGTACCGCTGCTGCGTGAAGCGTAGAGGGGTTTTTAAAAAAGAAAGGTAAAGTTTTTCTTGTTTAACGAGGCGAGGTTAGGACTACAAAGTCCTCTAAACCACTCAACCTCGACCTTAACCTAGCGTCAGCGTATTAGCCACATTACAAATTGAAAGTGGTGACTGCGGGGATCGAACCCGCTCTACCGGAGTGATGAGCTCCGAAATCGCGCGCGATACCAATCCGCCACGGATCCGATTTTAGGTGTAATTTATAAAATAATTGAGTGGATTATACAGGTATCTAATTATTTATTAACTACAATATAAAACATTACATAATGTTTATATTAATTTTATGAAACCATTTTATTTTGCTTAAATAAATGTAACAATATGTCCAATTTCTCAAAGACTTCCTCGGAGTGTAGGAATATAGTTGTTTAAAAATCATCCACAAATTTTAAAGCTGAAAAGTTGGAAAAAAGAGTTGGACCCAGGGGCGTTCTATCCGGCCCCTTCTTAAGTGAAAGAGATAACTTCTCTGTTTTTTTAACTTTGGCACGAGTAAAGACGTTTTTTTCCAGTAGAAGAGCTGAAACATTTATACTTGAACGCTAAATCTATTGGTCCTGCACCCAATTTCAGCACTAAAAACCCAAATCGGTGGTTTTTTAAGATTTTCAACACCATTTTTTGGAAAGCAATTTCAACATGGCTGAATAAAGGTACATAAAGGTAAAAAAAGTAAAGTTCTTCTTGTTTAACGAGGCGAAGTTAGGACTATAAAGTCCTCTCTACCACTCAACCTCGACCTTTACCTATCGTTACCACACATTACAAATGTACATAACACATTTGTCAGTTTCAACTACTTACAGTATGAAAGGTATGAAGCAGGTGTACAAAGTTTCTTGTGATCAGGTTAGTGATAAGGGAAGAGTTATATTGATCTAAACCAGCTAAACCCTAGTTAATAATGAACTACGATTACTTGTGTGAAGTTTAAGACTAAACTTAGTAACTTAGTAAACTAACTAATTCCTTATCTTAATGTCAAGAACATAACAAATTCGGTCCTTCTTTAGCAAAATGCTCAATTGGACACCTTTGCCAAATCAGTTAAAAGTTTGTCTTGTTTAACGGAGCGAAGTTAGGACTACGGAGTCCTCTCTACCACTCAACCTCGACCTTTACCTAGCGTCATTTTAATACATCAAAGCAAACTTTTATGTTTTCTATTCTGAGCAGAAATTCTTTAAACGTTTAGGAAAGAGTGTTTACGGAAGCTATGTTTTTTTTCTTGCAGTACGTAATTCAAGGTTGAAACAGTAGATTTGAAACTTGTTGTTGTGCTCCTTGTTCTGTACGTAAAGCGGATCCGTGGCGGATTGGTATCGCGCGCGACTCCGCGGAGCTCATCACTCCGGTGGCGCGGGTTCGATCCCCGCAGTCACCACTCACAATTTGTAATGTGACTATACGGTGACGCTAGGTAAAGGTCGAGGTTGAGTGGTAGAGAGGACTTTGTAATTTTAACTTCACCTCGTTAAACAAGACAAACTTTACCTTTTTTACCTGGCAAATTTACATTAATACCTGGCCACTTCGCTAATAAAGTTCTCTTATGATTAAATTAGCAAAAGAGCAAGAGATATTGCAAACAATATAACATGGATTTGTGGAGAAAACTTTAAATACATACAGATTGGTCTTACAGATAGCAGTGGCCGCTTCCATTAAAACGAAATTCGCCGTAATATTACGTCCGTAAACAATTGTGACCGCTTTTTAGGAAACCAAATCTTTAGATCCTGTTTAGATTAGGTTATTTATTAGATAACAATGAGTTAATATGTTAAGTCCCATAAAGAGCTTAAAGTACGCAGTTACCCAATTCTTTAGATAGAGTCTAAATTCCAGCCCGATTCCAGCCTCCAGCACTGGCTTTGTTTACGGAAACATCACGAGGATGCTTTTTATCATCTCTGACATCGTTAGACAAGGAAAGTAGGCCAGAATTTACTTAATGGACTCGGGGAGGAAAAGATTGCCAAAATTAATTTTAATCACCCCTAGAGAGAGGAGTTTGCGTGAAAATCATTTTAGCTTGTAATATTTCAAAACTTTATTTTATTTTTTTATTTGAGACAACGACCACTCCTAGAAGGTATTTTAAGGTGAATATGGGATGAAGGGTGAGTGTGTTGAGCATGCCGATGAGGTGTAGTCTTGTTACAAACTAGGGCCGACTGTTCCCCAGATTGGGTCATTAATTAATAGCCCAACGACCAATGGAATGGACCAACGGCTTATCGTGACTTCTGAACCACGAGGAGTAGCCATCGTGAAAAGTTATCACTGCGCCCGGGAATCGAACACGGGCTGAGCAAAGCACGCACTTTACCGCTGAGCTATGACCACAATAATGAGAAGAACATGTTATAATCTAGTTTTTCCGGCGCATATCGCGTCAAAACATCATTATAATTTGCTTGAAATAGTTTGGTATCTTTGTGGAGTACCATCTTCAGTCACTGATTGGCTGAAACTGAGCTACTTGCTGTCTGCTATCCTATTGGTCACAGGACTGCTAGCTGTCTTTTTGTAGCAGGGATGCCAACTGTCGACGTTCTCATTGGCTGTGATACTATCAGCTATGGCTGATAGCTTCTTGAAAGTTTAATGCTGTGTTCTGTGTTATTTTTAATTATTACAATGGTTCCTCGGATAACTCCCGGGTATGGAAATGTTTTTCAAAACTTTGACTTTGTCAAATTCGACTGCATGTTTCGTGCTGTTGCCGTGTTCTGCTATGGCTGACTTGCCATTTGTTGACGGACATATCACGAGGATGCTTTTCATCATCCCTGACATCGTTAAGACAGGGAAAGTAGGCCAGAATTTACTTAATGGACTCCCGGCAAAAGTATCACAGTCAAGTATCTCTTCGTCAATTAAGTCTGGAGACGGTTAAATAAGTTTTGAACGGCGCAGGTTAAACTTACTAAATATTACACACTTTTTCTAGGGGCTGTAAACTACTTTTCTACATAGTTGTTGGCCCGATGGCGCCAGTGGGATGCGCTTCGATGGGGGTTAAGTAGAACTGGCTATATGACATTGCACTTTTTTGGACACAAACAATGCCGCAAACCACACTTCTGAGAAATGGTTTAATCAAAGGTTATTGCCGTAAAATGGTGGCCAAGTTACTTTTGTGTTCAAATAATGTTGACTTTACCCCCAACACATTAAACATAATAAATCTAGTGATATATACATTTTCAAAGTACAGTAAAATGTGTTGATTTCAAGAACATGTCAGGTTCTTGAAATCATAAAATTATGTAGTTAGTTTTTTAAAAGCTTTTCTCGAAACTATAACTTCAATTTGTATCGTTGTTTCAAATCACTAACATTAGTTTCAGTACTTGACGACAATGGACCTAATAAAGTTTGTTTCGGTAATAAATAGAATTTCTTTGGATTATGCGTGTCAAATTTTAACCAGTTCCAAGCGACGTTTGTAAACCGTACAAATGACCTTTACAAAACTAATTAAATTTTATCACTTACGTTTAACCCAATTGGTTTTAAGACCATTTCTGACGAATAATAAACGCTTTTAAAGTGGAAAACAACTTTTTACGGCTTTAAGTTATCATATTTCACGGTAACATAATTATTTGAAATTAAGTGGATTTTTGTGTATTTAAAGGCTTGTGTGGATGGAACATGGAGTAGAAAATACAAAGTCAGTTTCTATAAACACAGATATTTATCATGAAATATTTATATTTAATTGTGTTTCTTGCCGTTGTCTCGGCCAGAACGGTAGAGGAGATTGACGACATCACGGGTAAGTGTTTTTCGATTTTTTTGACGTTTTTAATATCTTATTTTTATTGATTTTTTTAAATACTCTGGGGGTAACGTCAAAACCCTGTAACATAGTCCCTTGGAGGATTTCTAAGACAAAATGTGTCAGTCAATGTAAATTGTATCACTAACCTGATTTCTTATAATACTGAAATGAGTATAACAAAAACGAGTTGATATACAAACTTTCTTTCTTTGTGTTTTTGAATTTTTGTTCAAATCCATATTCATTTAGGTGCTATAAGGAGAGAGGTTTGTACTTAAAATATTTTAACCCCGGTTTTGGGTGGGGACACAAAAGACGTCAAAACAAACTTCTGGATCCAATAAAAACATTCCCCAAAGGTGTTTTCAAAATGTTTCCTTTTTTCAAAAGTAAAGGTGCAGAAGGAAATTTAAAACTCACCTTGTATAACAAATTCTAAATATATTTTTAGATTATACATATGTCTTAAATGATCTTTACTGCAGTAATATGTATTAAGATTTTATTATACGATGTACGATTGTTAAACGTTACTAATTTCCAAGTTTCTAAGCACAGGACCTTTTTAATAACTATTGTCGTGTTGTATAGATTTCAGTAAAGATCCCTCCTACCATCTACTACCACCACAGGACGAGTGTGGGTATATCTACCGCAGTGACAAGGTCGTTGGAGGCACCGAAGCAGAATTCGGAGAACTTACTTACATGGCCCAACTATTTTTAAGACGTAAGTTTTTTATATAATAACTTATAAAAGAACTGCCCTACATGACCCAGTTTGGAACACAAATAATACCGTTGACAATATACATAATAGAGAGATAACTCAAATGAGGCTCTGGTTCGGTGAGTTTTGCAAAAAACTATTTAATGTTTGTAAATTGAGAACATAGTCTATTATAAATACCAGCTGTCCAAAATCGAGATATGCACTTACAGGCACAAAATATAGCCGTAGAAAAACCTTCTTCAGACAAACATTATGATTAGCAATTGCAAATTTGGAACCAAAATAAAGCTCCGAGTTATGGGACAGACGATTTAAGAATAATTCCAATCAAAAATACAACTTTACAACAGGACCTACTAAATCACTATTTGAGATGCCGGCCACTCTCATGAGGGTATATATATTTATATTTAAGGCAAATATGTGGTGAAGGATGAGTCGTAGTAATGAGTTATGAGGTGTAGTCTTGTTGCAAACTAAGGCCGACTCTTCCGTAGAATGGGTCATTAATTAATAGCCCAATGACCAATGGAAATACAAGGACCAACGGCTTAACGTGACTTCCCTGCTAAACGTTTCGACCTCGCTGTGGAGAGTCATCCTCAGTAGCTGGTTGAGTGGCTGAGACTGGATTGGCCGTCCGTGGCGTCTTCTTATATACCCCAGCGGTGGGGTGGGGCCTGTTACTGTGGTCCTCAACCAGCTACTGAGGATGACTCTCCACAGCGAGATCGAAACGTTTAGCAATAACTATATTTCAACTGTGACGTGGCGTTGACCGGAAGCATTAGATCTTTAAGTATTATTTACTTTTTTCACAGCTGATAGCGTTTCATGCAAGCACGCAAAACCTTGATCGATCTTAATTGATGTCACTGATGACGCTTCTATATGCATTGACAACATTACAACAGTAAGGTTGCAACTATGTGAATATGTTCAAGTATATGAAAATGAAAACAGGTGTTTTACGTTTTGATAGTCACTTTTACATAGGTGAGCTTTAAACATCCCCCCTAACTTTTGAAAAAGGAACAATTTTGAAGATCCCAACACTCAAAACCAAGGTAATTTTAGTACGACATTGAAGACTTTTTACTCATTTTTAGGTTATACATATTGCACATTGTCAGGTATAAAATGCCACATTTCTAAAACAATTTATTTTGACTGGCAAATTTGTCTTCGAAATCTTCTAAGGGATTTTGCAACAGGATTGCGACATTTCCATCATTTAACAGAAAAATATGTCAGCCAAAGGGAATTGTATATTTAGAACCTTACATCTTATAATCTCAAAATGGGTTAACCTTAAAATAAGTTGAGATAAAAGATTTGTCTTTGCGTCGTTAAATTTGTGGTCAAATTAGCCTTCATTTCAGGTGGAAGTTGTATTAAAAAATTCCCGCAGGTCAACTTGTAAACCTCGTTTCTCTGTAGTCAGTCAAACAATTTGACCCCCCCTTCCCAGGTACTTGGATGACTCAAAGTACGTCAAACCCAATTTTAAAATCCTATGAAAAGTAAGCCCCAAAGGGTAGGACCCATTAAAAACTCACCGTGTATGTTCATCTTGAAAAACTTTGACACAACCTTGTTGTGCAAACTTAGTAGTTTTAGTCCTTTAAGTAACATACAAATGCACAGATATACCATATTAACACAAGCATCTAAGACCTACTTAACGGTTCAACTAACGATACGATTGTTACAGGGTATGTGTCCCCGGTGTGTTTACCTTTTGATCCCGAAATCAGAAAACAGGATTTGGTTGGTGATTTTGTGTTAGTCTCAGGTTGGGGACTTATATCAAAAGGTAAGTTAGAATATCAACACTATTCAATAATTAAGAGTACATTTCACTAAGGACTTGTTAGGGTGCGCGAATGCTTAATAATCAAGGTACTATGAATATGATTCCATTATCATGCAAAATGATTAAAAGCTTATTCGAGACGTAGCCACAAGCGCTACCTATACTGTATACAGTATATATATAATAAAAACAAAAACTGTCGTTCGACTTTATATAAAAACAAAAAACTTTAAAAATGCTCAGAATATATTTCGGCAATGCCTTTTCAACTGTAAATAAAAACAATTTAACAGTTAACCAAAACATACACAGAAACAATATAAACACATGTATAAAATAAAAGTTGAAGAAGTCTGCTGAAAGTATTGTAGAAGAAGTATATTAATATAAATATATAATAATGTGAATGTAAAAGCTACCTAAGATTTAGGCCATAAATTTTGATTTAGAAATGACTTGATAGTTGTTCTAAACTTCTTAAATAGGAAACTTGAATTTTGCTTTGTTTGACGAATTGGTTTGATTTTATATAAATTTTCAAAGGTGTCTTGATGTTTCAGACCGTGTAGTACTAAAGGTTTCATCCTACCAATTCGTCAAACAAATCAAAAGTCAAGTGTTTCCTATTTAAGAAGTTTAGAACAATCCTATCAAGTCATTTCTAAATCACAATTTCCTGATGGCCTAAATCTTAGGTAGCTTTATACATTCACATTATTTTTATCTATATTAATTTTATACTTCTTCTACAGGACTTTCAGCAGACCCTTCTTCTACAGGACTTTCAGCAGACCCCTTCAACTTGTATTTAATACATGTGTTTATATGGTTTCTGTGTATGTTTTGGTTAACTGTTAAATTGTTTATATTTACAGTTGAAAAAGGCATCGCCAAAATATATTCTGACCATTTTTAATTTTTGTTTATACATATATATAGATATATAGATCTTAATTTGTATAAATGCTAAAAGCTAATTTATTACTGAAGAAATTTGAAGACAAAAATGTTTGGACCAAACGGAATTAAACGATGGTCTTCCGCTTCGTGGTATGGTCATGATGATCACTCAGACTATCTGGCCCAACTATTTCGCCTTCAAACTCAAAACCTACCTAAATCTGAATTTTATCCGAAACATGTGACTGTCACCTATACATATATAAAGTTTTCCAATTGACTCAGGAGGTGTTTGGCAACAAAACTGCAAACCGCACCTTTCTACGACGTTTTGGTTTATTTGACGAGAGAAATTAATAACTCTATTTTAATAGAAAATTCGCTAAATATAGTTTTCATAGGCTTTATACGTGATAAGTTTCTATGGACAAATTTTCTCGTCCAGCAATTAAAGATAAATTAGAGTTATATAGTTCATATATTTAATGGTATTGATTAAATACGAAAATTATACAGTTTGTTACTATTAATTGTTTAAAATTTAGCACTAAACTCTACTTTAAGGAATTCAACAGATTTTCTACATTTTCAAAGTTACAGTTTCATAAACTACAGTATATCACTATATCATTATGTGAGATGCCGACCACTCTCATGAGGGTATTTTAAGGCAAATATGTGGCGAGAGATGAGTGTGATGAGTAGTAGTAATGAGTTATGAGGTGTAGTCTTGTTACAAACTAAGGCCGACTCTTCCTTAGAACGGGTCATTAATTAATAGCCCAATGAGCAATGGAAATACAAGGACCAACGGCTTAACGTGACTTCCGAACCACGCAGGTGATGGTCTGATATGTCTAAACGATGGTGGGAGTTGATGCGGGTATCATCAGATGATCACTGAGACTATCTGAGCCGCTTTCGACCTATATCATCCTCAAAACCTGACCTCCATGAAGCTGGATTACAGGACCACGCCAAAAACGGTTCAAAGTGCAATTTACTAAAGGTTTATTATTTTCTAGCCTCTACACCTGACATTCTACAGAAGTTATGGCTGTCTATCACAAGCCATGAGGTATGCGAAGAAGACTGGGCGAAGTACGAAGTTCTAGAGTCTCATCTTTGCGCTCGTGTATCCAAAGCATCCACACGCAACCAAGATTCTGCCCGAGGGGACTCTGGAGGTCCTCTAGTCTATCCAGCTCAGTTGGATGACCACCGTAGCAGATATGTTCAGGTAGAAATACAGATCCGTAAAGGATTTTCATAAATGCTTTCTGGGTGATGTACTTTAATGTTGCTTTACAAATTGATAACAATAGTTTTCATTAAAATCTTGGCTGCCAATTTTGTTGTGGTTGAATAAGGCTCAATACTGTACAAGTAACCTAGTTCTTCCCGATAACTAACACGCGTCAAAACATCATAACTAACTTGAGATACAGTATTTCGGTCTCGCCAATCTTCAGTCGCTGATTGGTTGAAACTGAGATACTTGCTGACTGCTA
Source organism: Matsumurasca onukii (assembly GCA_018831715.1). Taxonomy (NCBI): domain Eukaryota; kingdom Metazoa; phylum Arthropoda; class Insecta; order Hemiptera; family Cicadellidae; genus Matsumurasca; species Matsumurasca onukii. The sequence continues at coordinate 89,561,198 of CM032058.1, forward strand.
CCCTATTGGTCCTATATCTGGTTGGCAGCCCTGTGACCAACAGGAAACAGACATCAATTATCTCAGGAATTTAAAGGGAACGAAAAAGCCGATCTGCTGGCTAGAAAGGGAGCGCTGTCACCTTTTGCCGGTCCAGAATCAGCGGTAGGAATCAGTCCTTCCCTTGTCAAAACTATGCTAGCTGATAGGGCAAAGGCGCGACACACTGAGCGACGGAAACAGCTACCATGCCAGGAACCCGGTAAACGTTTAGTCAAGAATCCATCAAGGATACTTACCAAACATCTGACCAGTCTTAGTCGCCAGAACGTCAGACTGGTAACATCGTATATCACAGGTCATGGGCATTTCCAGAAATCACCTAGCAAAAATGGGTCTCTACACAGGAGATACTAGTTGTAGGCTATGTGAGCGTACTCCTGAGTCCGCAAAACACATTCTTATCGAATGCGAGTGCCTGGAGGTCAGGAGAAGGGGTCTTCTAGGGTCTCGTGAGTGGCAGGAGTTACACCTCATCAGAATTGGGTAGCGCGATCCTCGAGCTTTGTAAGCAAACGGGGGTGGGGCTGCCTAATTAGGAGAACAGGGAGCCAGCACAATAAACCAAAGAACTGACGTGCGCGTGGTCTTGAACAACAAATTTCCCCGTCAATCTAATCTAATCTCAGTTTCAGTGACTGAAGATGGTACTCCACAGCGAGACCGAAATATTTCAAGCTAATTATAATGATGTTTTTAAGATCCCTATCTTCGTGTAAAATTTTCTTACGGAAAGAAAAATTACACGAAAAATCGAAATATGACGGAAAACGTTGATGGTTTATTTTGCAAATTTTATCATATGCCGATTTATTAAAACAAAGCGTACAGCTGATAATAGTAAATAGCTTTAGTAAACGTGTGTTTTTGTGGACATGACAAAGTTTGCCACGTCAGCTAGTAAAAGTAAATACATACTCGTGCAATCAAATATAAGACCATACAGCAGATAAGCTGAATAGAACGGTTACTCAAGCCAAACAGGAACTCCTGTACGTTGTGGAATTCCGTATCAGTAAAAGCAATTTTCAATGATCACCTCTAGACTTTTCTTTCTAAATTATACGTTTATATTAAGCTGTACAATAACAAAACCTCTCTTTGTAAAAGAATTCAAAATAATTACTGTACACAATGTTTACACTCTAAAAACAATAATGCATTATACAAACTATTTTTTTCCTTTGCTATGTTTGTTTACACCATTTTATTTAAAAATATGTATAACAACTCTTACCATCTCAAATTCTTTAAGCACTACAAATAACGTACACTGTACAGTCTGGTGTAGTTGTTGTAATGGGTTTATTGGTTTCAGCTTGGGGTTGTTTCCCTTGGGGATGATGCAACCACCACTTACCCCTGGAATCGTACACTGAGGGCAGGAGTGTATGCCAGAGTCACATACTACCTACCCTGGATACTGAAGAAGATACGGTAGTAGACGACGATCAAAGAGTAGTTCAACTACTCTAATGAGACTCATGTATGTCATGAAAACGAAAATAAATATTGTTATGACAAAACTAATATCTAACCAAGCCGACACGCAGCTAAGCGCTAAAGCGCCGCTCGTATGAGTGAATCGTATTTCCTTTGCAATGTGTTACTCTTTTTCGCTCCGCTCATAGCCTCGCTTTGGCCGAATAGTGGCATTCGGCCCATTCTATTCACTAAATCACTATTTGAGATGCCGACCACTCTCGTGAGGGTATTTTAAGGCAAATATGGGGTGAAGGATGAGTATGATGAGTGGTGGTAATGAGTTGTGTAGTCTTGTTACAAACTAAGGCCGACTCTTCCTTAGAATGGGTCATTAATTAATAGCCCAATGACCAATGGAAATACAAGGACCAACGGCGTAACGTGACTTCCGAACCATGCAGGTGATGGTCTGATATGTCTAAACGATGGTGGGAGTTGATGCGGGTATCATCAGATGATCACTGAGACTATCTGAGCCGCTTTAGACCTATATCATCCTCAAAACCTGACCTCCATGAAGCTGGATCACGCCACGAGTCCAAGTCAAACATTACCAGTTCTATTGCCAAGGGCGTGACGAGGCTGTTCACTACGCTCACAGCATTGCTCAGTCTTACGTGTTCTTTTACTGCACGTTTTATTACATATCGTGAAGGTAAAACGCATTTAAAATTGTATTGAAATCAGACTACTAATAACGCTGTTAGCAGACAGCAACTACTGACTGAAAATGGTACTCCACGGCGAGGCCGAAATATTTCAAGCAAATTATGATGATGTCCCCGGATTTTGGCTGGGAGGTTGGTGAAGCAAAGTACGTCAAAACACACTTCAGAATCCTTTAAAAACATTCCCTTAAGGGTTTTAAAAAATGTTTCCTTTTTCAAAAGTTAAAGTGGGGGAGGGAAATTAATTTTAAAACTCACCCAGTATATTACATACAATGTTGAAATTTTATGATGGAAATAGCTTTGTACAAATGTACGCTTAACTTGTAATATTTGTAGTGACAAATTTAACTTGCCAATAGATTTTCCCGTATATTTTAATTTCCACTGCCTTTAGACATTATTTATGATCGGAGGATATTGATCTATTGGTATTAGAAAGAATACAGAATATTACGTTTATATCAGCCTAGTTAAAATATTAAATATATATAAATGCATTTGATGTTTATGTCAAATACTCGTATTGTTTACGACTTTATGGGGTGGAACGTGCTTGTATAAAGTATTACGGATATTGAGGAGTACACACTTATAGGTTTATCAATAGTTTTATACTTAACTATCAAACTGATGTAAATCTTATTATTATGTAAAAATTATTGCTACACTTTTCTTGTTGACATTACTATCTACTGTAGAAACGAAAAAGTTCTGAAAAATAAACTCACTTAGAGATTCAACAAATAATTTAAAGAGATTCTGTTCCTCAACCTAAAGAATAGAACAAACACGAAATTTAGTTTGCATTGTATAAATAGTTTTTAACAATTGAATTGAGCTTTTAATAAACATTGTTAATAAACATTACCCCGCACCACAACAAAGTACCAAAGTTACCTAGGGTAGTATCTTTAAAGGTTGATAATAATGTTCTTGGAATTCTTAGCGTAGAAATTTAGAAAAGATTCTGGAACTAACATGTACGGATAGTCTGCCTTGCCCTGTATGTTGTTGAGACATGACAAATTAAAAATCCTTTTAACAGAGATAAAACCGCCACCCTTTTTACAAAAATGCTCGTTTTATACTACACAACATCGCAGTACATAATTATCGGTTGAAGCTATCAGCGCCATTCAAAGTTGCAAGCTCCCTTGTTAATTAATACAAGAACCAGTCAGCTGATTACCCCCCTCCCCCATCCAACCATCCCACCTACCCCACTTCACCCCTGACCGTTCCACTCCCCCTTCCACTACTACCAACTGAAATCAATCTCTCACCAGTTGCTTTGTCAGAAACTTCAACAGCTAGTCGACTAATAAAGGTATATTAAAACTAAGTTCGAAGGATTAGTAAAATGAAATGAAAAATCCCTTTTGTCTTTCAACACAATGGATGTACTTGAAGTTCAGTCTTGAAGATTGTACTTTCGCAGTACTTTTATTGGTTTTTGACTGGGACTCGTGGCGTGATCCTGTAATCCAGCTTCATGGAGGTCAGGTTTTGAGGATGATATAGGTCTAAAGCGGCTCAGATAATCTCAGTGATCATCTAATGATACCCGCGTCAACTCCCACCATCGTTTAGACATATCAGACCATCACCTGCGTGGTTCGGAAGTCACGTTAAGCCGTTGGTCCTTGTATTTCCATTGGTCATTGGGCTATTAATTAATGACCCATTCTAAGGAAGAGTCGGCCTTAGTTTGTAACAAGACTACACCTCATAACTCATTACTACCACACATCACACTCATCCTTCACCGCATATTTGCCTTAAAATACCCTCATGAGAGTGGTCGGCACGAAAGTGATTTAGTGATCAAATCTCGCGATTTTCCAGAACGAAAGTATTTAAGCGTGCGTCAGTGACGCATTAGATTTTGTGCATCTCTCCCTTGCAGCGCATTCTGTGCTTGGGCTGCCTATGTTTATTTTCCTGCCTCAGCCATGTGGCATCATGCGCTATCTACCTACCTTAACATAATCTTTAAGTGCAGTTATGAAGGTTTCTGATTTGATTATTTAATGTAATGTGTGAAAACTAGTGGTTAGATCTTATGACAGTTTCTAAAATATGTGGAATATAGTAGTTTTTTTGAACAATGTAAATTTGATTTTGTTTCCAAATCAATATCTGTAAATCCAAAATCAAATAAATTACCCAGTAAAATGTACATCACCACAAAGTAGGCAATACTTATAGAATACGGTATTAAGAAATATTTTCCTAAAAATGTTTAATTTTCTCATGAGCTTGTTCCTTCATGTGAGGAGGGTGAGCTGATTAGACACTTGTTGTATTTCAAGTGTTTCTATCATTACCCAGTAAAAGGGTTTAAAGCTACTTTTTAAGACAAAACACGTTTTATATTTTGTAGCGGTAATTGACAAATTAAAGAAAAAACCTTGATAAAATAAATTTAGATAAATGATTCCTGAACGACAAATTTCCAGCAGAAAGCTGACAAACAGAAAAGTAACATTCTGCGTTTTAAGAATCTGAAGTGTATTGTTCCTTGAGGGCTTGGAGGTTGTCGTAAAATACGCGTTTATCTGCAGCGTAACGTCTTTAGGGTTATCTAAAGTATACGTATACGGTTATAGACCTACGAAATCTTTCCCCGGGCCGTTCTTAACTTAGGCGTTTCTCGATCAAAGGCTTAAAATTGATAACGAAATTGCCAAATGGCGTAACATTTCGTTTTTGACGCTTTTGAATTTAGATTTATTAGTGCTAATAAATTTGATTGACACGGCTAATAATTTCCATTTTAGGTTTCAAGTTTTTACTTTGTTGTTAGATTATTTAACCTTCTTTACAGTTTTATTCATGGTTTTGGTGTATAAAATGTATGATTTCTTCCAATCCAAACTTCATCTTGTCTTTAGACTACGTACTGTACCGAGCACCTGGGTCTGTAGTGCTATACAATGGTCCGGCTTGTCAGTGGCACTCCCGGGAATCTAGAGACGTCGATGACTGACAGGTTATTGCCTAGGTCTAGAAACTTTGATGGACGTGATTGACCGGGACTTTGATAGACTGGGACTCGTGGCGTGGTCCTGTAATCCAGCTTCATGGAGGTCAGGTTTTGAGGATGATATAGGTCAGATAGTCTCAGTGATCATCTGATGATACCCGCGTCAACTCCCACCATCGTTTAGACATATCAGAGTCATTCGACTAGAACGTCTTCCACTGACGGACGAGAGAGTGCTTCCAGGAGGACAAGCTTGGACGAGAGAGTGCTTCCAGGAGAACAAACAAGCAAATGAGAGAGTGCTTCCAGGAGGACAAGCGACGAGAGAGTGCTTCCAGGAGGACAAGCGACGAGAGAGTGCCCCAGGAGGAATGCGACGATATGCTTCCAGGAAAGACAAGCGACGAGAGAGTTCCAGGAGGAATTACGCGATCAGTAGAGTGCTACTCAGGAGTGTAATGCTTAATAGAGAGTGTCTATGAGTAAAGTGTATGGAGAGTACTGTGAGACGTTGAGAGAGAGTTCAGAGGACAAGCGACGAGAGTGCTTCAGGAGAACAAGCGACGAGAGAGTGCCTTGTTGAAGACAAGCGACGAGTGCTCCAGGAGGACAAGCGACGAGAGTGCCCATGGAGGCATCGGATGGAAGGAGTCGCAACCGGAGTGAATAGAGTGAATAGTAAAACAAGAAACTGTACACAGTCTAATAGTTTGTAGCCATTGAGTGATTCCTTAATTGAGTTAAATATTAGTGAAGTTTTTTTCAATTTCAAACTTAAGTAATTGGTCGTAAATAAATATTAAATCATTTTTGGAGAAACCCCACTGAAAATATTTCAATTATTTTAAAACACAAAATGTTACGTCTAAACTGTGCTGGACATAATCAGTTGTAGACAAAGAAGATTACAAAAATATATAAAATGTATAAGTATTTCATTTTGAATTTTTTATACTTCTTATACATTTTTATTTTGACATTTTATATATATATTATACTCTTCTTTGTCTTCAAATGATGATGACTAGCACTGTTTTGACGAAACGTTATGTGTTTTAAAATAATAAAACCTTTTCAATGGTTTTTCTTCCAAAAAAGTGTCTTTATTTATTAGTGAAGTTTAATTACATTTCAAATAAATAGTGAACAAATAAATACTGACGTCTTATTACCGGTAACCTGTAAAACAATAAAGTACTTTTAATTCTTTTTTTACACAATTTTTGGACTTATCAGATGAATACACTTATTTTTAAATAAAACAATAATTTATACAATATCATCTAGTTAAAAATATGTACTCGAATTCGAAATACAACATATGTTTAGGCTCCTTACCCAGAAAAAAACAACGTAAAAAATCTTGATGAACATTCCGTAAAATACTTTTCTATCCTTAACAGGAAATCGTATCTAATGTTCCTTTGCAGAACTGTTCTCAGTAGGACACTTTGATCTCACATGAATTCACAATCAAATCCATGTCATTGGATAAATCTGGTAACAAAGTAGAAATCACTACCTTTGTGTTCAGCATTGTATTATTTCTTGACAATAAAGAGATGCAAACAGATTTCATATCCTTGACACAAATTCTGTTTCTATTAACACAGTTTATTTTCAACTGAGAAACGCTTGAAGCTGTACGAAAGGAGGCCAAGTTATTTCTCGCCTCTGAAATATATATCGAACACTGTGAACTTGATGTTTTATATAATTTTTAAACACTTATGTGTTATATTTTTTGTTCACTAATGACAAGGAATTATTAAAACTATGTACATATTTTATTCATAGTTTCACTAAAGCACGTTTTAATTCGTGGTCACTAAATGTTAAATGGTTTAGACTTTCGAGGTTTCGAAATTTTAGCTACATATTTTAAACTAATTTTTCCTTTTTAGGTTTTTTGAACAATGTTTTCCACAAAGTCAGGTAATCAATAGTTATCGATGTATTTGATTTATTTCCAAATCAATATCTGACGTTAACATAACCCTGTAAAATATACATCACCACAAAGTAGATTACATTACATTAATCAACAAGATAATACTAATATAATACGGTATTAAAAAATACTTCTTCAAAACTGTTTGATTTTCTGATGAGTTTGTTGCTTCATGTAAGGGGTACGCTGATTAAACCAAGAAGTGCACTATTGTCCCTAAGGTCAAGCTCTTCTGGCAATTACTTAGCAAGGTTAACACAAGTGAATAGCTTCCTAAGGAAGCCTTGAGCTTAGATTAAAGTAGTTTACGGAGAAAAAGGTCTCGTGAATAAAAAGAACTTTGAGGTTTGGCGAGTGCGTCTAAAAATATTTTTTTAGTTTTACGTAGATAGTTGTATTCTTTTAAAATTTTGTCTCGTCTGGTGATTAGTTAGGACAACAAAGTCCTCCTCGACCTTTACCTAGCGTCACCATAAAGTTACATTAAAATTCATAAAGTGGCGGAGATCAATTTAATTAGAGAAACGGACTTTTCTGGACACTTCAGGAAGAAAGCTACTCCCAAGGGGAATACCATAAGAGTTACCATAAAGTAACTTGACAGATTGTTAGAGGAGACTTCGGGGATCGAACCCGCGCCACCGGAATGATGAGTTCTGGAGTCATCAACGGTACCAATCCGCCACGGGTATTAGCCCTGACAAAGCCTTGGTATTAGGAGAAATAACGTAGTAGTAGAACTAAAAATAATTTGTGCTTTTGGATAATTCGACACCAAAATGAACGAAGGATAAATAAACTCGCGAGGTTTTTAAGAGGCTATTTTGGTACAAAAGTATCTTTGCCGATCTATTTTCATCCTCATTTCGTCAAGAAGGATTAAGCTTCCAAACACTCGAAAGTTTGTTCATCCGTTGTTGAAGTTTCATACATTCCGTTGCGTTTATAAATAAAACAAACAAAACGTGATTGATCTTTGCGTTGTGCTCTTTTAATTAATTTTTTGTGTCCCTCTTGATTACCCTGACAGATGAGGTGTATTTGGAATAATTGGTTGACGGAATATATTTTTATTGATCTAGAAGAATACGTACAATTGCAAATGAATTTATTAAATTTAAATTTTCTTTTGATAATAAGTACAATTGCCATGATGAACTTTGCTCACAACCTCATATTTCTTGTGGTCGTGTTGCAAGGCTGTGAGCGTTGCGAATACTATAATTAAAATAACAACCTTTTTCAATGTTTATAAAACGATAAACATGTTGGTTTCATGTTGCGATAAGCTCTTATCTTTAACTGACATCAATTACGTCATAACGCCTATTGAGCAGTTTCATATTTGTATGATTATTATTTATTTTATTACTCAACCAATCTCGATCATTAAAGGGCCAGGGGTTGAAAGTTTTACTGCTGGTGTGCCGAAACCCTCTGAACTTTAATGAAAATCGTCGTAGCTGTTTCTAAAGTAGACGTAGAATATTTCTTATGTGTACGGAAGTGCCTTCTAATCCAGTTATAAACCCCCTTTTCATCTTTAAAATAGTCACTGATTGTATTTTACTTTATTTGTCTATGCAATTCTATATCCGGAAAAACGTTTCGACAATTAATGAATCTAGCTTTTTGTTTGAAGTTGGTTGTTGACGGTATATTTCATTGGTTGAAATGATTTTACGGACGTTTTTATACATCGAGATTTTTATAATTATTATCGGCGATTTAAAAATCTCGAGCTAGAACAAAGTCTCCCAATACAAGTACTATATAAATACTCGTACCCTTTTGTTAAACAACAAATAGAAAAGGGAATAAAAACAAGGAGGATTCTTTCGTTTCAAAACGATTTCAACTTGAGGTAAACCAAAAGTAGTTCAGTTGAAACGTGTTTTAAACGAAAATTCCTAAATTTAGCGAATTCGTGGCGGATTGGTATCGCGCGTGACTCCGGAGCTCATCACTCCGTTGGCGCGGTTCGATCCCCGCAGTCACCACTTACAATTTGTAATGTGACTATATGGTGACGCTAGGTAAAGGTCGAGGTTGAGTGCTAGAGAGGACTTTGTAGTCCTAACTTCGCCTCGTTAAAGAAGACAAACTTTACCTTTTTGTACTTTTAGAATCCTCATAGGTTTTTATTCCCTTTTCTATTTTTATTAACAAAAGTGTACTTATAGAATGAGGTCATTTGGCACCTCAAGGTATAATATATAAGTACAGATACTATGTAAGAGGTACGAATGTACACAGCACAAGGGTATGTGTCTGGGCTAGATAGACTCCAGGGAAATGTGGCAATCGCCTGATTACAAGACTACCACATGCAGTCAGCTGTTGTACTGTCTGTCTCGAGGGAAGTCGTTCTTACACCCTTGGTGCTCTATCGATATTACCAGCATATATACGTGGATGTGGACTTGTGGCGGGTTGATATCGCGCGCGACTCCGGTGCTGGCGCAGGTTCGACCTCCGCAGTCACCATACTGACAATATTGTTAAGTAACGCTAGGTAAAGGTCGAGGTTGAGTGGTAGAGAGGCCTTTTAGTTTTTACTTCGCCTCGTTAAAAACTTTACCTTTTACCGTACACTTATACTTTGAAGAACTAAACATCCGCTATTCAAAACATATTAACGTGGTTTTGAGTTTAGATGGTTATGCACGTATACATTTTAATAGCTTATTTATTATATAACAAACTTAGCTGCACAAATTTAAATGTTTAAATATTTTTTACTTTTAACTATTTTACGGAACTTTAGAATCTTAACATGAATTAGATATATTATTACGGAACATTCTGTACTAAGAACAATAACTATTGATTTTAATTTCTAAAACAGCATGTCACGATTAAACAGTAAACGCCAATAATATTTTTGAAATATAAAATACTTAATATTTTAAAAGTACTTTCAGAACAATATGTATAGAGTTCTGATGGCTACTTTATACTCTTTTCCCTTTTGTAATAACTTTAATGAGTTGAATGAAACCCAGTCATTTTGGTCAAAAATATTGTATTTTAAAACTAATTAAATTTATAAAAATTATTTTAACACCTTTAAGTTTTACCATTTTTTAAAACTCCCTAAAATTAAAGTTATTTTGTTGTACATTAATACGTGTGTTGTATTTTTAATTTACTTCAGGGAAAATTATTATTACTTACTGCTTAAGTAAATATGTGTTGAAATACCCCTCGAAACATAACTATTGCCTGAATTAACCATACACTAAAAGTAAAAGTACCTCTGTCGCTGTGTGCCAAGGAAACCCATGCCTTGTGAGCGCCTGCAAATAAATACCGACTATTCCCGCAGCACAGACATGTACCAGTTTCACCGCCGACGCCGTGCTTTCTTGTCATATCAGGCTGTGAACGAGTGTTTTAAAACACATTCATGTTTTAATGTAGTTAATACTTTTTAAATTACAATTTTTATATTTATTAATCATTGTATAATGTAATAATTAATAAATTATGTTAAAAACGAGCGAAGATTATATTCACAATACCCAACTTTAAAATTCTGTTTTGCAGTAAGCCACTCTACATATAACATCCATTCTTCTTTACATTACGATGGAAGATCTCAGCAAGGTTTCACTTATTCCTGTCTATTACGTGTTTAAATCCAGCTTTAAATATTTGCTTTGACTATTACATAATGGTTTGGCTCTTCTAGTTCTTTCGTTTCATTTCTTAAAGAAGGTTAATATTTATTTTGTTTAACTATCCTGTACAATAAATATTAAGTGACTGTGGAGTCCAAAACCCCGGTGACGCAGGGTCGTTTCCCGCAATCAGCACTAACAATTTGTTATTTGACAATGCGTTAACGCTCGGTAAAGGTCGAAATTGAGCGGAAGAGACGACTTCGTAGACCTAAATTCGCCTCGTTGAACAAGACAAACTTTACTTTTTTAACAGCGTCCGGAGTATTTAAATGAAGACGGTTGTATTTCAATCAACTTTGGTAATACTTTTCATGTTTTCTCTTTAAGAGTGCACAGTACTTGGCGGCCATTTTGTTTTTGACCCGTAAGAACAATGTAAAACAAGCATTTTCTTGAGACATTTTCACGCCCACAATTTTCATCAGATCTTTTTGAAATACGTTTTATTTTAAAGATGACAATGTACTGCAGTGTCTCCACTGAACCCTTTTATGAAAATGTTATTAGTTAAATAGTGAAAAAAAGAAGTTTAAATACAACGTTTCTTCAATTTTTCAACTTATGTCACGGTTAAATATTTGATAAATTAGAAGATGGAAATTCATCTTAGCGGAGTCACTAAAATATTTAATTCACTTAAAACAAAGTTATTTGATAACAATCCGATAAAACTGTGGGCGTGAGGTGTCCCAAGAAAATGCATTTTTACATTATTCTAAGGGACGAAACTCAAGGTCACAGCCACTCTTCAATTGAAGGTGGAATGTGCGTATCGGTTCGTAATATATATTATCTACAGAAGAGATGGTCCAGGAAGTGGTTTGTGCAAACAGAGTGCAATTAGAAGATGTGTACACTAAGTCAAGTCTGGGTAACTCTACGGATATCCGCTCTAATAATCTAGGAACTGCGTAGTTCATTTCATCATATCAAACCACGACCAAACAACATATTTGCAAGCTGATGATTTTGGTAGGGATCTTTGGCATACGAAAACTAGCTGTTATAATAGGTTTTCAAGTCCATATTGTGTGAAGCTTTTTTTAACGATGGTAGAATATTTGAGGTTTCAAATATTATTACGGACCATTGTTTATTTCGTTTTTTCTGGCTGCCCCTTGTCAAAAATGAACCTAAGCGTAGGGATAGTCATAACTTTCGTCCTAACTTACAGCAGAAAATAGCACAAAATCTCATAACGTGGTATTAAGAACTCAAAACAAACCGCGGAAAACTTAACTAGTACTGTATAAGACCCCATTCCAAAATCCACATGTATGATTTGCCCAAATTTCATTATAACTTAACATCCCGTTAGACCTAGAAGCATTTATCATCATGATTCACCGTGTACTTTCTTAATTATTGCGAGTCATTTTAACTCCTTTATTAGAAAAACTAATTCATTCGTCAAAACTCTAAAGAATTTCTTCCCCTCCATTGGCTTTGCATAAGCAGGTATTTTTGTGTTCTCTGTTACGATTGGTCAGGCTGATACACGTCTGTGATTGGTCCGTCGACGGGCTGTTATCACGACGTGCTCGGTTTCTATAGTAGTTTCTCGATTTCTTGACGTTTCAATTCATGTTGTATTGTTTTCTAGGCTAGTTGTTTTAAAATTAAATCAATTAAGAAGAGAAAACTTTGTTGTTTGTTGGTGTGTGACTGGTCAGCTTGCGCCCATTCCTTTTAGGCTAGCTCTTTTCCTATTGTGTTGTGTTATGTTTTAGGTTACCTTTTACCTGAAGACGGGATCATATTCCAGATAACGAAACGTCGTGTTCTTCTTGCTCACTAAGCCAATGAAAAACGTCCGTAGTAAAATTTAAATCCCATGTTCCATTTTACAACTACATACATCTTTCTTTAATTTATTGTAGACATAATTCCACAGGGGGCAAAGCCCCCAGAGTCACGGATATGCTAAAGCGTACGCGTAAACTCGGTGTCGTGACTTCATGTTAAACAGAAACCCCCGCTTCCCACTAAGTCCTTATCAGTCCCCTTATCAGCACTCTGCTCTAATCTCGAGGACTCTGGGCTCTTAATTAATTCAAGACGAAGTCAGCGGTTTAGCGCCCTTTACAGCCTTTGTAATCAGTCTACCAATCTTTGTCAGAATATATTGTACATTGTTTCATATAAATAACATTTTGTGAACCTATGACGTAGCCATAAACGAAAATTGTCATCTATCAAAGGAAAACGAATAACAAGTTTTGTTTTCAACCCTCAAATTTTAAGCATTTTGAATTTTTTAAATGACCATTTATGCTTAGGTTTTCTAAACACGTCATAACTTTTTGTAAACGACTTTTTCGAATGAATAAAAAGGACATGTAAAAGGATAGCATTGTGATATCAATATTGAAGCTTTGAACAGAGTGTACGAACTCTACGTAGAAAAACGGACGAAGTTCAGATTTAATTTTATTTTGAAATGCGTTCTTTATAAAGTATTGTCACTGAAAAGGTAATTACCTTTCATGAACCCGCTCTCAAGAGAATCGAACCCGCTCTACCACCGTGATAAACTCCGAATTCGCGAGCGCTACCGACCCGCCACGAGTCACCGTCCCATTACTTTGAAAGCTAAAAAACAAAACCGTTCATTATGTTCTTTAGCAAACTGCAAGCCGCACATTAATATAGATAACCTTGGTAGCTAATTTCCTTTGGACAAATTAGATATTCATGCCGTTAGTATGGTAAGATCCAGGCTTGAGACCATGAAATGAGCGCCGTTCTGATTCCCAAAACATTCTGAGAAATTTTTCAAGACTTCATATACATTGGTAAATGTGTGTACTATTTACAAGTCGCATTTTTCCAATGTTCATGAAATTTTGTAAAAATTTTCCTTTTATAAATACTTTGGTCTAGTTCGTTAGCAAAATCAGACTACCTGAAGCACCCTTTTGGAGGGAAGAGTTCTCTTAAAAAGCAGTTTTAATTATTAAAACCCATACATTTCATCAGATTTTGTTTAAACTTGAAATATAAATATATTTTAACGTTATCTATCAATGTATCACAAATTATAAAAATGCATTAGTTTTTCAAAATAGCGGCCAAATAAATTATTTTTACTATAACAGCGGAATGATTGTAGTCCGATTTTAATGAAATTTTAAGTGCGTTTCCCTATGGTACGTGGTATAACTTGCAACGTAAGCCCATGTAGACCGAGGCCGAAGGCTGAAGCGAAGCTGTGAACATAGGATGATAAAGAATGCAAAGCCAGCAAACCTGTGATAACAAGGAAATTCGCTTTAGCGCTTAGCTGCGTGTCGGCCTGGTTAACTTTGAAACTGGCTTCTCCAGTGGTTGGAAACTTGGAGACTAATGATTAGTTAGTTGCATAGTTCGAGAGTGATACCACGTGCTTCTAATCTTAGCGATATCTTAGTATCGTTAATTAAACTGTTTAACTTGTGAATTTTGTTACGGATTTATTTTAAATAGTCAGAAATGTAACAGCGGATTATTATCCTATTCAATTAAGGGCGTCTTATGTGCAAGACTGTCTTAGAGAACTTTGTGTTTTTTATACAGGTGAAAATTATAAAAATACAGATTCGTAGTAGAAAGGTCCGTGAAAGTTATTAGAGATGGTTCATTTCATCGGTAAGCCCATTGCCTTTGGGATCAAGAGTTCTAAAAAGCTCAATATTACATATGATTCCGAAGTGCAGATTCACTATGGGTCCTCTAGATCTACATATTTTTAGGGAAATTTCTTTGGAATAAAAAGTAAGATATTCACGCTGTCTACATGACAAGACACAGGCACGGGACAGTGAAAAGAGCACCGATCCTGACCCCAGAACGTTTTGAGCATTGTTTCCAAACTTTATATATATGTATGTATATACAATATATTATAACGTTATATACACATGTAAGCAATTTATATATGTATTTACTCTACAAGCCGCATTTTCTCCGATTTAATCAAGTTTGGTGCACGCTTTTTTAATTTGTATTGAGTTTGTTAGCTAGCAAAATTGGAAGTCTGAAGTCCCTTTTAGATAAATATGTATTTCATAACTATCTATAAATGTAACAGAAATTATAAAACCACCTTCTTTTTAAAATTGTGGTAAAAAGGTTGTTTTTGTTATGGCAAGTCCGATTATAATGACATTTGAAATGCATTGTCTTTTCATTATTAATAAAACTTGCAAGTCAAAGTTCACGTTAGTCTGAGTATGAAGGTCGAAGCATGGCTGTAAGCGTAACTAACTAGAGTTACAATTAGCAAATTAGAGTGCCAAACTACAAAGAAAATTCGCTTCACTCATGCCAGCGGCGCTCTACCGCTTAGCTGCGTGTCGGCTTGGCTTAGCAACAGCGTACCGGTATTTAAACCACTTGAATTTCACTTTTAAATCTAGTCACACCGTAGATTTAATTGGAGCAAAGCCTAACTGAAATGCGATCCTGACAAAGAATGAGTTCAAGGTTTCGATTTCTACTGATCTAAGTTCATCTTCAGGCTATAGGATATCTGCTCCAGTTGCTTAAAACACAATCTAGGACACAATGAGAAACTGAAATAGACGTTGTACAATTTAGGTCACTTTGAAGATCAGGATCTACAGTTGTTTAATCAAAGTATGTACGTTATTGGCTCTTTAGTTCTTAAAGAATCTTTAACATTATCATCTCTACGTTTTCCTCTTGTTATTATTTTTTAATAAGCAAAACGTGTTTTATTAAGTTGTGTGATAAAAATTTGCAACATGAAGAAACCCCAAAAGGTTCAAGAATGCGCTTTGGAATGTTTTTAGTAAACAAGGCTTGCTAGATACAATTAGTTATTTGTAAATTATTAACAGAAATATGTTGAGAAAGAGAATGACTGTGGATTTCTTTTGTTATATTTTAGTCTTTGACTCGTGGCGTGGTCCTGTAATCCAGCTTCATGGAGGTCAGGTTTTGAGGATGATATAGGTCTAAAGCGGCTCAGATAGTCTCAGTGATAATCTGATGATACCCGCATCAACTCATCATCGTTTAGACATACCAGACCATCGCCTGCGTGGTTCGGAAGTCACGCAAATTTAGTTATAGCAATAAACGTTATGAGCTCGTATATCTTGTATGTAAATCATTTCTTTCAAAGTTTTCCTCGACGAATATCTTAGTAAAATAAAACCATTTCAATAAATAATAATCGACTATCAATATAGTTTAGAACAAAATCTAAAATCAGGAAAAGCTGAAATAATATACTAGGCTGATAAATAAATCATAACAATACTATATCTAAAATCACAGTTGTGAGTTTATAGGTTAGAGTAAAAATCTGACTTACCTAGGCATATATTTTAACAATTCCAAAATCAAAGATTTTCAATAAACGTTTTACAATCTGTATTTCTGTTAAACCTTTAAAAATGGATCAGTAAATCATTACGGCTGTACCATGGTATGAAATAACACTCTAAATTTTAGAAATCCATAATTATTTTCAAACTCCATCTGTAATAACAATAATTATTCTAGTAGCTCAAACTGTACAACTATGCAACAAAACATAGCAAAAGGTACATAAATACTTCATACAAATCAAAATTGACTCGACAGGTGTTATAATTCAACACAATAGTTACAATTTTAGCTAGTACAAGAATAAGATGAGTCTCCAAAAGGTCGAACTTGAAAAAGGTCTTAAATGAAAATTCAAAACACACAACTCCCAGAACGCTCGACTTGCCTACCTACGTGGTCAGAATACTCATGCAATCTTGGAACCCTTGCTATGTCCCATCTGTGCCTACTATCAATTGTTTTTGAGGAATTTCCTTTTGAAAAATTATATTCTTGCCATCAGCATCGTTTGAGGCCCAGTCTTGAGACTATGATATGAGCACCGATCCCGAAACCTAGAACAGGTTTTGATTAGGTTTCCAGAACTTTATATAATATGTTTTATAATTTGAGAGAACTCATGGAGGCTTAAAATTTTAATGTTACTTCTTTTGTGTTTTTTTTCTCTATAGATCTAAGTCATTACTAGTGGTATTGTATTTTTAAATTTATTGTTATGTCAAATAAAACAAACTTGTTTGTACAATAGTTGACAATAAATCTTGTTGTTGTTGTTATGTAAAAGTGTAGCATCTCTTCAGGTGGCATTTTTTGTCACTTTTCATAAAAGTTGGTACAGAGGTTCCGTTTGTAAAATATCGGTCAAGTTTTATACCATAAAACCCATTTTAATAAACATTTCCAGCGTAATTTTACCGTATTCGCTAAGATTCACGGTAGCACTTAAGGCTATGATTTTTTTATTCTGTAGAGGTTTTAGACTGTGATAGATCTGAACCTGGAGGGCAACGCCGAGAGTTGCTAGTGTCATGAACTCTTATCAACATATTGATCGGCTCAACACGATAGATAACAGATAGATAATGCTCAGGCAGACTTCACCGGGCTTCTCAACTCTTAACCTTAAGAATCAGAATCGAAATATTATATTTTCAGGACACGTTACGTCATGTAATATTAAATCACTAAATCACTATTTGAGATGCCGACCACTCTCATGAGGGTATTTTAAGGCAAATATGTGGTGAAGGATGAGTGTGATGAGTGGTAGTAATGAATTATGAGGTGTATTCTTGTTACAATTAACTAAGGCCGACTCTTCCTTAAAATGGCTCATTAATTAATAGCCCAATGACCAATGGAAATACAAGGACCAACGGCTTAACGTGACTTCCGAACCACGCAGGTGATGGTCTGATATGTCTAAACGATGGTGGGAGTTGATGCGGGTATCATCAGACGATCACTGAAACTATCTGAGCCGCTTTAGACCTATATCATCCTCAAAACCTGACCTCTATTAATATTGTGTACAGACCGGTAAATAAGCCATGTAGTCAAGGGTAAATTAAAGTAAATAAACCATAAAGACACAATATTGTACCATAAAAGAAGTTTTAACATTTTCCACTATTGAATTCCTTTATAAGTTTCATCAAAGCTTCTACAAGGGAAGCGTTCATAAGCCTTCTGAACTGTACAAGATGAAATTATTTCATGGAAGTCATACAACTGTAACTACTATATTGCTTTCTGATTAGGTTATTAAGTAGATTGATCATATTTATGGCTGCTAGAAACTGATTTGATGAATGTACAATTTATAACACTTGTAAGAGTGCGTAAGCAATATTTGATTCTGAATCCTATTGAAAGTTGTTCTCAATTATGTGAGTCATCTTAGTAATCATCATTTATAAAAATAAGTGTATTGAAATTTAGTTCATCATTGCATACTTATAGTTATTGCGACAATTTTAAACCCGCTAAAATAGGCAAACTAACAACGTGAATTTTTTACTCAGTTTAAAACTGTTAGAAACGTCGTCCAAGACAAAGTAGCAGGCAGGAGTGAAACGGCCAGTAGTGCGTATGACCTAGTGACGTCACAAGTTGCACGTGCCTGTGAGGTCATCGCCCCGTGACGTCATGAGCCTCCCTTGGCCTACTTTCCACCCGACACAATGCCCTTACACTTCCACCCTCCACTTCCGGGTGTCCTTCCCTCCATCCCCTGACCACCGCCGACCCTTCAAATCTGCAAGATACGCAGATTGTTATCAATAATAACAATTGCTAAAAACAATGGATTATTATTTACTTGACTGTGTTACTTAATTGTGTTTTATAAACTATTTAAACTGAGGTAACACTTGAGATAAACAAATCTCTCCAATCTATAAATTTTTTTATGTGAATCTATGGGGTGCTGCCAACTTCACGTATCTTGAACGAACGGTCCATTGTAAAACACGTACTAAATTTAAATCCAAACGGTAAAACAATATTGAAGACAAATATTCTGAAGAGTGTACTGACGTTTGGCTAGCAAACAATTACGTAGGTTTTGCATTTACCGAGGAGCAGACCGTCCTAACTTTTGTACTGCAGTACAGGGTGGCCCATAAGTCAGTTGACAAACATGCGTTCAATGAAATGCATGTTTGTCAACTGACTTATGGGCTACCCTGTATATAGATTTATTAGATGCTCAGTTCCTCAAACTACAGTGTAATTTTCAAAATAGCTATTGAATTATTGGGCTTAAGGGCCCAACTACCTGCAAGGGTCTGCAATAATCCTAAATACGCCCACATTATAAAAGTTAAAATCTTGTATTTAAATTCATTTGTTTTATTCCTTTGACACCTATCTACACGCGTAGAGTCCGTGCGTTTCTTCGTGGCGCTTGACCTTGACGACTAACCAGTTATAACTGGGGTTTCGAGGGTGGGAGTAACCAACTGTTTAGTCTTTCCATGGCACTCGTACTGTGAGGAAAGTCTATTACTGTACTTTTTGAAAATATCGATTTGTTCCCCCCCCTGTCCCATCACCAAGCGCCACGAAGAAACGCACGGGCTCTATAGAGCGTGTTTTTCTAAATTATACGTTTTAAGTTTACAGTATATAGTAGGAAAGCATTCGACGATTTCAAAGTTTATTTGTGAAACTATTGAACAACTTATGAGGAGTCGGATATTTCCTTTCGTTTCCAAATATATCATGTGTATTGATGTTTAAATTATTTTGAAAGGCTCAAAAACGTTTCTGCGTAAATATTTAAAAGCGACGGGTTTTTACAATTAGGCCGCATCAGTTAAAAGAAGGCCCTCTGATTAGCCAGTTGTTACATGCTCAGTGTCGTGTGTTCCTTGAACGGACAAGCTTTTGCTTTCTCTGAGGTGTCAACTTAGGTTCAAATCTTTTACTTAATAATTAGCCGAATAAACCCAACTTTGTCCGAACTACAAAGATGGCTGGAAGGGCGGTGTTGGTAAAGTGCCAAACAACGACGTCAGAGGGCGCCACGTGTGGCAGTGACGTCACAAAGGACGCTCAGCTGTGACCTGCTACACTCACACACGCACACGCACCGATCAGCTGGGATTTGCAAACACTCCACAGAGTATTGTATCAACATTCGGCTCTCTTTATTCAATCGCGCGGTGAAAAGTAAAACTTTTATTGGTTTGTTTTGTTCTCGTTCGAAACGAAATTGGTTTTGGTTAGCCGAAGTTGTTACAAAAGTTGTGTTTTGAAAGGAATTTGGAGAGTTTATGTATATATATGTGACTCAATTCAATGCAATTTTTAAATAAATAAACAACGTATTTCGTACTTCAATGGTAAATGTATTGCATTGTTACAAATGGTGGACCAAATCATGATTGATGTTTTATTAAGTTAAAAGCAACCTTTTACAAACGAAGATAAATCGTATTAACACGAACAAATATTAATTGTCTGTCCCATGGATATCTTTTGTCCATATAATAGGCAATTAATTACCTCCCTCAATACACAAGAATTATATCAAGGGTTGTTACATCCCCGGGATATTTTTATGAGAAAACAAAACAAAGACTGCTCGTGTGACGATGATGTTTTCACTCTGAAACATCTCGAGGAGGAAACAACCCTTCCAACAATTTTTTATCGAATTTCCTTGGAAAAATGAGGTATTCATGCCGTTCTCATGGTAAGGCCCAGTCCAGGGACCAAGAAACGTGCACCAATCCTAACACCCAGAACACGTTGTGAGCATTTTTTTAAAACTGTATACGCACATGTTTATGTTTGTACTCTCTACAGGTCGCATTTTTCCCGATTTTCATGAAATTTGAGACAAATGTTTTTTTTGTAAATATTTGGGTCAGGTTTGTTAGCCAGCAAAATTGGGCTACCTGAATGACCCTTTTGGGGGCGGACTTTTCATCAAAAAAAGGGGTTTAATGATCTAAAAATCAGTAAATTTCGTCCGATGTTGATAAAATTTGAATAAAATATGTATTTTGTTGTTTTACATCAATATACTACAAGTTATGAAAATATGTCAAGTTGTTTTAAAATGGCGGTCAAAAAAGTGATTTTTCACTATAACAGCGGAATAAGTGGTCAGACTTTTTTGACATATAAAATGTGATTTCCTTTCATGATATGTAGAATTACTTAAAATTTTAAAACCCCGTAAATCCGAGGCCGAATGCCGAAGTGAGGCTGTGGGCGTAGGGAATTAGAGTAACAAATTGCAAAGGAGATTCGATTCACTCATGCCAGTGGCGCTTTAGGCCTTTAACACACTTAGCTGCGTGTCGGCCTGGTTTTAAATATTAACGGAGGTAATTGAAAACCCGTTGATAAAACTCGGATTCGTATCGAATATAACTTCTAAGACCAGTCGTGTTCTCCATAAACGTTTAATTTTCTCGTCTCAATTCTAATTCCGAAAAATAATTTTCCTTTTGTCATTTGTTTTTAAATGTTACATGCTTAAATTATTTTACGCCACACTAAAACTGCTAAACAGACATCAACTCGCTACTTCATAAAAGCTTTACTTTGGAAAGTGAATAAATATTATTCACATAAAATCTAATTCTTTTGGTTCACAACCACGTCAAAACATCCCCTAATTAGCTTGAGATAAAAGGTAAAAAATTTATTTTGTGTGAGATATTTTGGTTTTGTTGCGGAGTACATCTTCAGTACAACAAAAACTGAACTGGCTGGTTTGATTGGATGGAACTGAGCTACTTGCTGCCTGCTATCCTAGTAGTGACAGAGCTGCCAACCGTCCATTGGAGCAGGGATGATACTGTTACATTGGCTCCATTGGACGGTTGGCTGCCCTGCCACCAATAGGATAGCAGACAGCAAGTAGCTCAAATTCAGCTAACCAGTTTCTGAAGATGGTACTCCACAGCGAGACCGAAATATCTCAAGCTAATTATTATTATGATGTTTTGACGCAGTGTGAACCGGAAGAACTATATTATAGTCATGACACCAACCGCAAAAGCCTGAGAGTCAAATTATTAAAAATAATAAATATTTTCTTGTTTGGTGAACTGGATTTACCCACCTACATAGACTAAATTGTTCACACAATGAATTTGCCCAGTAAATTACCTTATTCTTGTTTTGTTGTTTACAATTGTAATGATAAACCTACACTGCATATCCGGTGGCGAAATGGAATTGCAGATTCATTTGTTTTGTTTGTTTGGTTAGTAATATTGTTCCTGAGATTCCGTTGTATCTCTTCGAATAACATAAGTTCATGTTGTTAGCATTATCGTGTCATTGCTATGGGCTCATTATTTTTAGTGGTTTTATCGTACTAAAGGCAACGTAGAATTGAGTCGTTCAATTGTTTTTAATCACTAAATCACTATTTGAGATGCCGACCACTCTCATGAAGGTATTTTAAGGCAAATAAGTGGTGAAGGATGAGTGTGAGTGGTAGTAATGAGTTGTGAGGTGTAGTCTTGTTACAAACTAAGGCCGACTCTTCCTTAGAATGGGTCATTCATTAATAGCCCAATGACCAATGGAAATACAAGGACCAACGACTTAACGTGACTTCCGAACCACGCAGGTGATGGTCTGATATGTCTAAACGGTGGTGGGAGTTGATGCGGGTATCATCAGATGATCACTAAGACTATCTGAGCCGCATTAGACCTATATCATCCTCAAAACCTGACCTCCATGAAGCTGGATTACAGGACCACGCCACGAGTCCCAGTTAAACGTTGTAAGCAACAAAACTGTATGTGCATAATGGCAAATTGAGCTTTTCCAAATTAGATTAACTTAAAAAATTATTTGCTTAAAGTTTGCTGTTGACAGTGAGATAAATTTTTACTTTAAAATATTAAAAACGTTATTATGCTTCACATACATAGTCGAAAACATTCACGCAGCGAATTGGTTAACTCAAAGTGAACTCATTTTAACTCCTTTGTTAATAAAACCAGATTCATACTTCAAACATCTTAAGAATTTCCCATTGGCTGTGCATAAATAGGTATTTCTGTATTCTCTGTTACAATTGGTCGGTCTAAATCACGGCTGTGATTGGTCGTTGAACCTGCCAATGGGGCTGCCTGATGGCTGGCCAGGCAGTCAGTCCGTGTGCAGCTGTCACTGGCCGTTGACGTGATTGATTTCTTTATTTATTTGTAATTTCGTAAAGCTGTTGTACATGGTGTGTGGTTTTCTAGGCCACCTGTTATCAAATCAACAAGTTTAAGGAACAAAATTAAGGTTATTTGGTGGTGGGTGATTGGTCACCTTGCTTTGATTACTTTTAATTTAGCTCTTTTCCAAATGTGTTGTGTTTTAGGTTACTTTTTACCTGAAGACGGGGTCAGATTTCGAAACGTCGTGTAAATTTCGTTCACTCAAAATCCATGTAACGTAGGCCTACGTAATAACATTTTAACCTCAGGATTAATTTATTAATTGTATTACTCCAAACACCCGCTGTTTACGAATTCCCCCACCAGAGCAGCAACTGGGCATGAATGACTAAGCGCACAGTGACGTCACAGTTGTGAGATCAATGGCGATGACGTCACGGGCTGGAGTGCAGGCACGTGTGTTGGGGACTTTGAACCCCAATCTCACGCACCCTCACCTGACCGCGGTGTCGTGCTAAATATAGTCAGTGTGTCAAGCGTACTCAGCGCCCTAACGTGGATTTTTAGCGACTTTCCTTTGGAAAATCATATATTCATGCTGTCCGTATAGTAACACTCAGACCCGGGACCATAATAATAATATTTATTGCCATTTACAAAAATCATTGTGTGACAAAAACAAAACAACAAGAAAGTAAAACAAATAAGTATGGCAAAACCACCATCAAAGTACAGGGTAAAAACTAAAGACTGACAGTGGACTAATAAAAAATCATGAAACGTGCACGGATATGAAAACTTCATATGCCATTTTTGGGGGGTTTTATCAAAAAATGTTATAACAGTAAATTTTATCCGATTTTGATAAAATTTAAAACAAAATGTGTATCTTAATGGTATCAATATACCAAATATGGAAAATCCATATAATAAAACTCCAAAAATGACGGCCAAAAGAGATTTTTCGCTCTAACAACGTTGTGGGTGAATCCCATTTTAATGAAATCCAATGCAACAAAGCCCTGAGGCCCCAGGCCGCAGCGAGACTGTGAGCGTAGCGAACTAGTTACAATCAGCGAATTATAGTAACAAATTACAAAGGAAACTCGCTTCATTCATGCTAGCGGCGCTTTAGCGCTTAGCTGCGTTTCGACTATAGTTTTACTTTAGTTTATTAACAAAATCAAAACAAAAACTATAAATTAAGACACAAAAACTACCCTTGAGTAATCGATATAGCCCCGGGGTAAAGTTTGGTAGAGAGAAGGTAGATCAAGTGTTGACGGGATGCTGTTGGTTTGTGGCGGGAGGGGGTGAGGGGGATCTGAAGTCAAGGGCGGTCTTTCCCTCCAGACCTCTCCGGCTGATTGGGTTTACACAGGGTGTACAGACCCTTAACCGTGAAAATAACTGTCACTGAGCTCACCGAAGTAAATTGTGTTTGTGTGGTGTTAAAAATCAACATTGGATTTTTTATGGAAATAAGTAAAGGTAATAGGTAAAGTTTGTCTTGTTTCACGAGGTGATTCGTGAGTACATAGTCCTCTCTACAACTCAACCTCGACCTTTACCTAGCGTCAACGCAAATAATTGTATGTGATGACTGCGGGGACCGAACCCGCGCCATCGCACCGAACTGGGAGACTCAGGACGGTAGCTCATGAACGTTTGCCTTCACAGGCAGGAGTTCAACTAGTCAACAGACTCCCAAATTCGATTAAAAATGCACCTATGCCAAAGGCATTCAAAACTCGCTTGAAAAAGATTTTGGTCGCAGAAGCATTTTATAATATAAACGAGTTTATGGCACATGACTGGGGCTTCGCGTAAACAAACCACGGACCAAGGGGCCAGAGTGGAACAAATTCGAGTGAATGAGAATTGGGTGAATGCAAATACTGTATGTTTGAATGGGATTTCGATGTGTATGAATGCAAAATTTTAGATACTTAATACAAATGACGGTTGCATGACATGTATATGTTTTACGCAATAAAAGATTTATTTATTTATCGGAGTGATGAGCTCCGCACGCGATACCGATCCGCCACGGATCCAGTAAGTATTTGCACCAAGTCGGCCCGGGTTCAATTCCCGATGATGCAAAAACAACTTTGTACACTTCCTGTGGTTCGAAAGTTACATTAATTCCATATTTACCTTAAAATACCCTCTAGGGTTGATCAAGTCATATTATCAAATTAAAGTCATTTAACAAATGTTTTCTTTTGCACAAATATAAGTGAGCATCTATAATCTAGCTCTTCGGTTTCCCACCGCGTACGAACTCCATAATTAGGTTGAGATATTTCGGCCTCGCTGTGGAGTATCATCTCTAGTCACTGATTGGCTGAAGTTTGGACGCGGTGTGAACCGGAAGAACTAGATTATAGTTGTGACACCGGCCGCGAAAGCCTAAGAGATAAATAAGCATGTATATTATGTGATTATACTAATTAAATTTCAATAGTCAAATGCCTCGTAATTTTGCTGTACTCCCTACCCTTGAACGTTTCAAATATGAAAAGTCAAGTTTTTCTCACATGAGGACCTTAATAGTTGTGGTTCAACTCACGAAAATAATCTTGAAAGCTGAGCTCTAAAATTGACATCAGCTTTGCTTCAAAAGGCGCTTCGTTACAAAATATTGGCTTTTGAATTTTAATTTGTTTTTAATTACTAAAAGAACTTAGTAAATATTGCCTTGGATAGCGTGTTACTTGTCCAACTGGCATGCCAGCCTTATCTTAAGTCGTAGAAATAATAAACTGAAATTATTATACTAGTAAGAAATTAAGTATTCTCGTGTGTTTATCTCTAATAAGAACATTTGCACGTAAAGATCGTCAGTACTATTCATGTAATAAAAGCCTAACCATAAATCCTTGTCAGGAAACCCATAAAACGAACAGCTATAAACTGGATAATGCTTCCCTATTCAACGTTAAGTAGGTTTTATATTCCTTTCGCACAGCAAATCCGCCTAACCTTAACATTCGTGACTCCGCTAATGTTGGCTGAACCAAAGATAATGATATGGTGGGTAGATAGTTCATAGATGCGGAATGGGTGAGGCAGCCCAAGCACAGAATGCGCTGCAAGGGAATCCTTTTAAAAGTCTCAAGTTGAGCCACTGACGCACGCGCAAGTTCATTCGATCTCGAAAATCGCACGATTTGGTCACATTTAAGTCATAATCATCGGTCAAACTCGAGCATGTGGAGCCGACTGGGAGAGAAAGACGGCGAGAGATATCAGCGTTCGCAGTGCATTCTGTGCGGGCTGCCTATAATTATGTAGTTTTTCCTGCCTCGGTTATGTGACATCTATGCTTTATCTACTTACCATAACATTATCTTTGGTTAACTTGAAGACATTACATTAATTTCCTCGCAGAATTATTTGACATGAGAATAGTGACTTTTTGACGGAAATAACAAAGAACATTTAACTAGCTAAGTACTATGTATGTTACTTAATTTGCTTTTCATTTATTAGTTTTAAGTTACTCCTAATATATAAATAACCTTCATAACCGTACAACACTAATACCCGTAATTTTTAGAACTTTAGAAGGTATTTATGGCTTATGTTTAATGAACGCGTATGGTTGAATCGAAACCAACAGCTGTAAAAATTGCAAACTTATTTCAGTTTTACGTTATTTGTGTGAGTAAAAAGCTATAATTTTTTTTCTCTAAGAAATTCAACTTAAAACAACTTCAGATATAATGCCAAAGTGGGAAAGATCTTGCATGATCACGCATAGGTGGTCTACTTAAATTTCATAGAAACATTTCAGTGTTTATTTTATATTATTGTTACATTTTTACGTATTTATCTAGTTTCATAGTTATACTCTTCATAATTAATCATTAAATGCTGTAGTTTCAACTATTATAAATTACATATAATTTGTGTGTTGTCAATCTGAGGGAATGAAAGCTCTAGATCTTTTTGAAAATTCTTTTTTGAAAATGTGTTATTTCATTTTGAAATGTCAACGTCCAATACTAGAGCGGACAAGATTGGCAGGATAAGTTCAAAGGTTGGTCGTAAACTAAATTAGCAACGCCACGTGTATCCTGGTCGTAAAATTTGTTTTAGCATCTATCGAACTTTTGGAGTGTTCCTACAGCTGATCAACTAAATTTTAAACAAACCAAAAACAGAAGCCACTGACAATATTGACGATGAGAACCTATAATTTATTCAGTGCAGTAAAGATCATAGTAACAGTTAGTAGAATTTAGTGCGGTAAGTTTTCGCTTCCATTTTCTGTGCAAAGAATTTGGTGTTGTCTGTTACAGTTGGTTAGTCTGATTCGCGGCTGTGATTGGTCGTCCGCTGCTCCGAGCCAGCCAATGGGACTGTCTGGCGGCTGGTTAGGCAGTCAGTGGGCAGCTCTCACTGACCGTGGACGTGCTTAAGTTCTTTTCTTTTTTTCGTAAAGTTTTTGCAAAAGAATTGTATGGATTTCTAGAAGGTTAAGGAGAAAAAATTAAGGTTATTTGGTAGTAGGTGATAGTTTAGCTTGCGCTGATTACTTTTAGACTGGCTCATTTCCTAATGTTTTGTGTTATTTTTTAAGTTACTTTTCACCTGAAGACGGAATCAGATTCCAGACCCCGAAACGTCGTGTACCTCAAAAACGTCCGTAATAATATTGTTACCTTTTTTCGTGGAGTTTTAAAGCGTTTTCGTTATAATTCGCTTCAGTCACTTGACAAATGAAGGATGAAGGACGTGAAATGAAATGAATGTGTGATGGAGGTGGATTTCGCATCAAAGAACGAATGACACATTTCTGTCAAAGTGGCCGACCCCACAGATAATCAGTTTGACAGCTGTATACACTTCCCTTCCCACTTCCGGAACAAGACACAGTAATAACCTTCTTACTGTTCCTTCGTCGACTTTTCTACTTAGAAACAACCGTAAAAGTACCGCTCAACGTAAGCTTTGTTAATTGAATAAAATGCATTAAATAAGTAGGCCTAAGTAAACGTATATAATAAAAATTAATAATTAGGTAAAGTCCATAGGGGTGAGTCTTTTATCGGTAATACACATCATGTAAATTCAAAATATAAGATACGGGTCTAAAGTATTTAACATATTTTAAATCTAAGAAATGTTAAGATTGAAAATTTACACTGTTACCTTTAACGAGTTCTACGGTGTCTTGTTTTTAACTCGTTGTTTTCTATTCATTTCAACAACTGAACTAACCCAACACTTAATAAACTGGTTCAACTAATGAACAATGAAAACCAATCGTGAAAATATTTTCCCACATGATCTATCTATATAAATAAAATAAGACTTTTGTCTGTACATTGCAATGAATCCATCGGGTTTTATGGTTATTTGGTGCATATAAACTTTGCAAAGACCGAAACTGGTGTCAAAAAATTCTGTCTGTCTGTCTGTCTGTCTGCCTGTAACGTTTTTAAGGCATCTTGGATCGCTTATAACTCAAAATCGGCTGAAACTATGGCGGTAAAACTTCATTTCAGGGTTTAGCCTATTACGTAGTATGTCTTTAGCTATACTTTATACCCATACAACATCTACAAAATAAATGGCGAAGGGCCAAAGTGGGCACTGAACACGTTTTTAAGACATATTGGACCGCTTAGAACTGAAAATCGGCTGAAACTAATCGGTAGTGAAACTTTGTTTAAACTAATCGGTAGTGAAACTTTGTTTAAGGGTTTAACCCATTACGCAGTGTGCCTTTAGCTATAATTTGTATCCATACAACATCCACAAAATAAATGGTGAGGGACCAAACTGGGCTCTGAAAACACCGGAATGGCGGGATTACTATGACTCTCACAAGGTAGCCAAACACCGATAAACACTTATTTGGTTTTCGTTTGTCTGTACATTGAAATGAATCCATCAGTTTTTGGTTATTACGTTTTCTTACACTTTGTAAAGACCAAAACTGACGTATAACATAAAACACAACCGTGCGATGAAAAGGTACGTCAGCTGGGAAACTTAAAGCCCATTTTCAAAATAAAGAACAGGTGTAAGGATCGATAGTTTGATGCCAGTACCCAATCTACAGCCTGCCTTTGTACAAAAATACTTTAAAGTCATGATACTATAATATTTTATCCGTGGCGAAGCACGAGTACACAGCTAGTATGATATATAAAACACGAAAACCCGTTTAAAATCGCTAATAATCGAGAGAAAAATGTTAGTTTAAAACATACAGAACACACACGTACAATGAAATCATATCCTGACAACAGTATTGGTTGATTCTGAAATCGGAGAAAATGTTGCGTTTTCGTTTGTAAAATATTACAGTATGTAGCTGAAGACTATGTATCTGCAAAGTAGGCCTACGCTGCAGAAAAAATCAATTAAATCATTATAAAAGTCTTGAAAGCTTTTGGCAATGGGTAATTATTGCTATAATAATGTATTTCATGGCTATAACTAATAACTGTACACAAACCCTGCAGGCATCAAAAAACTTAGACCTAGGCCGTATTCCGAAAAGTCCTAACCTCTAATTAAACATTGAATTTTGGTGAAAGGCTGTACAAATTATGAACCGTTCGATTTGAGAAATAAATTCAACACTAGGACCAGAACATTTGTGCAGGTAACCTAAACATGGTGTTTTTGTAGAAATAAATAACCTTCAATTTGTGTTGCCCGAAGATCCTAGCCTTGCTAGGGAAAGGACTCGCAAATTAAATTCTTAAAGTATTGGCTTTTATTTTCATTTTGTCTAATTATAAATGTATTCCAATACTATGGCTCAAGTTCTCTAACCTAAACATGACTTTAATAGGCCTAGATAGTGAACTGCCGAAGGGACGTTCGTTGGCTAGACGATTCGTACACACATATTGTAAGCGAGGTTATTAGTAAGCAAACAATTTTAAAAGCACTCACCAGCCGGCTAAATCCACTCCAACACTCCAGATGCACCACAGGAATGAAGATTTTGATAAACACACACATCGCACAACACTTCACTACCGCACAAGATTGCCGATGAATCACACGAAAAATCGATTGTCCAAAATATCGCACTGTGCCGATCTAATGTTTCCAAAAGTACACACTATCTAAGAAACACGATGTGCGACCGATATTACAACACGAAATAACGCTACTAACCGAGAGTTATCTAGGTTAAAATTCTTGGAAACGATAAGCGAAGATTAGATCAATAATTTTGCCGGCCACTTCTTTCCACTGTTGCTACGCGGAGGGGAACAGCTGATTGGGAAAATTGGAAATTACCCATGATGCCAACTGATTTTATTTTTGTTAGTTTTTACGTTAGAGTACTGTATAAATAAACCAATTGATATTATTGTTTTCTGGACGTTCGGTTTTACATAGTT
The DNA here is from genome assembly GCA_018831715.1 of Matsumurasca onukii. Lineage (NCBI taxonomy): Eukaryota > Metazoa > Arthropoda > Insecta > Hemiptera > Cicadellidae > Matsumurasca > Matsumurasca onukii. Next base: position 89,591,382 of record CM032058.1, read on the forward strand.
CTTATTTAGTTATGTCTATAAACAAATATGTTTTATCTGTTTGTCAAAAGAATGAAAGTATACTATCGTAATTCAAACTAACTACAAATAACTTGTTACAGTTGTTTCGGCATAACAATAATTATTTCTCTTGTACATATATTATTGTTGAATAAATTGCTTTGTTCGTAATATAATTAGTTTATAATTGATGTGATTTATCGAATCTAAGTTCTAATACAATCCTTATTGTAACATTTCTGAAGTGTTTGTATTAAAATGTGTTTTAAATATTCTGGCTTTTGTAAACAATAATATTTCGGTTGGTCACGTTTATTATTTCAATTTCAGCCTTTGTCATGTACTTTGATGGTGGTTTTGCCATATACTTAATTTTAATCATTAATCTTCTTTTTTGTCAGATAATTCTTACTATAAACGACAATGAACGATTATTACTATTATTATTTGTAGAGTTATATTTGCAGGGTATTATAAGCAATCTCCGCCAATAAATCTTGGGGGCTCTCCCACGGAAAAATTAGCCTTTAAAACTAATTTCAGCTTAAAGCTAGGGCCTCCAATCGTCTAACTAATGGATGTCTAAAAACTAAAACCCAATTATGTTAAATATCTTCGATTCGAACAACATGTCATCCTTAGCCAGGTGAAACCCCTAATGGTTATCGACACGCACGGGAGCTAGAGCGGTACCTAACCATAATCCAAAATCGTTATTAATAAGTACGAGGGTTATCCAGAAAGTAAGTTACGTTTTCGGTTACCTCCGCTCGGGGCAAAGCTAGCGCGGCCATCTTGATATGTGGTTCAGTCTGCATCTAGCCGATCAACTCTCAGGTCTGTGTCGTACTTTTTTACGTTACAGTGTCACTTGGAAATGTCTTTGTCAATTGAAAATCCCACCAGCTGTAAAGTGCGTGCAGTAATAAGGTTTTTGGCTGCAAAAAACTGTAAACCGATTGAAATCTATCGGCAGCTTTGTGTGATTGAATGGGAACAATACCATCACTGAAGGTGGAGTGCGTTAATGGAGCATTCGCTTTAAAAATGGCCGAACGAATGTGCACGACAAAAAGCGGAATGGAAGACCCAGCTTGGCGAATGCCGAACTTGCGGAAAAAGTTAATGAAATCACAAAAATCAGTGAATGGGTGCAGCGTTAACGTTTTTGGACCATTACCACAAATATGGCGATTCACTACTTAATCGGGTTGTTACTGGTGATGAAACATGGGTGAAACATGTTAACTGTGAGACGAAATTGCAGTCAATGCAGTGGGAACACACAAATTTCCCTCAAAAACAAAACAAAAAGGCATGCAAACGATGTCGATAAGGAAGATTATGGTGACCGTATATTTTGGGACGGTTTCCTCATCCACCGACCACCATACAGTCCGGATCTTGCACCAAGCGACTACCACTTGGTCCCAACGATGAAGAAGTGGCTGGCAAAGCACTGCATTTTCACGATGGCGAACGGCTGCAGGAAGAAGTAACAAAATGTTTGAAGGAACAAGCGGCAGAATTTTATGACGAAGAAATTTTAAAGCTCGTCCATCGGTATGATAATTGCCTAAATTTGTATGGCGATTATGTAGAAAAGTAGTATTTTAGTGTGGCTTTCAAATGTATATAATAAAAATCTTGTCCTATTCTTCGTAGAATTTTTATTCCAAAACGTAATTTACTTTCTGGATAGCCCTCGTAGTTTTAAAATGCCTCTGAATGTAAATACCAACTGATTTTACACACAGCATTATATAATCCAATCTAGTTTAGATCTCAATTGAATTTGCTGTTATAGTGGTATTACTATCTATTGCTTAGGTTTTAATAATCTGTGTTATTTCTGCTTTTCATTGGCAAAATCTTTGTTTTGTTTGTTGTGCTTGACGTAAGACGTTAGCGGTTACCAAGTGTAAACAAATTTTAAATTTGTTGTGTTTATTCGTGCTTTGATATTCTTTTACTCGATAGAATACCATTCTATTCGATATAAAGAAATAATGAACGTACATATTTATTAATTTTCCATAATAATATATTTTTCTACGCTTTGCAATGTTTATTTTTAAATACTACAGTGACGCTTTAATTGTCCAGCTAGAGTAAGTTAGCTGGACTCTGAAGTGTTTACCTAAGTATAGAGCCAAGTAAATTAAATCATAATATTTTAAAATTTTACCGATTTTCATTTAATGTAAAATTTAAATGTTGGGATCATTATTACGTACAGTAATTCGTAATGTGATCTAAGGAAGTCCAGGGACATGGGTCAAATGTAAAAGAGGACCAGTATTAACTAGGCCTAGTCCAAAGAGGTTGGTGGATCTTATTTTGTCACATTTACGTGGAAATCCGCGTCTTTGCTTCATAACCCCTTAGCGTAGGATGTCACTGAGCCGAAACACATCCAGCGTAGTTTTGGTTTGGTAGTATCAGTAAATTAAGCTGTCGGGAATAGTTGAACCTAAACTGTCTGGTAACATTACTTGAGCCTCAGAGACAATGAAAAGGCCCAAGAGAGCCTATCTTACCACATAGTGTTGACTGCTGTTGATATTAATAGGGTTCGCATTTCTTGTGTGAGTGATGATTGAAGTCTGGCTTTGTTGATGGTAAGAAGAACTTCGTAGTTAAAATATTTAGAGAGGCACTAACAAATTTTACACTTACGTAAGTCTCTCATTTAGTATGTTCTGTAAGCGCTATCAAACTTAACACATTCACTACGATAATCATGTTAAAACATGTAAATAGCATTTCATTCTGTGTAATAATTTTGAGTACCAGTACTCCTGACGCGTTAAACAACTGTACTTTTCTCAGACATAATTATGTAACTGACACAATCCAGAGTTGTAATTAGCTTGCTGAAATTGTACTGTTTTAGATGATGACAGAAAGTAGTGGACACTTTGCTTCTACCTCAAGAAGAAGTATACCAAAATGTCCATTCAAACTCAAAAAACTAGGAAGAGATGGGTAATTACTTATCAAATTTATTCAATAGAAGATCCCACCTTTCATTCCGGTGGGGCCTGCTTATCCGCTAAGGTTTCTTGCCAAAGACTAAAAAATTAATAAACAATTTCGTTTAGTAAAACCTAGCTAAAAATGCAAGTTTAATGTGTTTTTAGATAGTTTATTTCCAGAGTAGCAAACTTCAAGATTTCCACATTCAGTGCTTTATAGGCTTAGTTGGTAAAGAAAATCCAAACCTATTTCATTTTGAAAATATCTATTTTCAATTTCTTACACAATGTTTGGATTATTTTAATTAGGTATGTCACCATTAAATGCATAAGGACAAGGTTCTACTATAGTTTTGTTTTTGTAAAGTTTTTATAGTTAATTTTTTTATGTAAGACACACGGTAGCCAATTTTTGTTATATACCTACGAGTTAATACCCTTATTACCTTGCAGTTGTTTTGAATTTGGAAGTTATTTACTTGCCCAATGGCAACACCAAGTAAGGCGTATATTCACATTTAATGTTAAATAAATATTGTTTTAATAAGGTTTGGTGCCTGTACATTCAACTGCAACCTTGCATATGTTTTGTCAAGATTTAAAGCCTTCGAATCGAAATCAAAGAAAAGTATGGGTTCCAGGTTAGTTCTTCAAGTTCACCACACTTTACCAGACGGTGGAGGGAAAGAACGGACTTACAGATTCACATCAGCGTCGTTTGACCTCTCCGGGGAAAGATTAGTCGTGTCTGATCCTCTCGGCAATGCTTTTGTTGTTGATCTTTTATCTCTCAAGTAAGTTAGATTTGTTTACGTCATAATAAAAATGTTTGACTAAGTTATAATTTAAGTTTTACTATTTGCTTTAAATTGCTTTACTACCTCCCGTTTTAAACTTAACCATTCCAAATCCATGACAAATCATGGCATGTGTGTAGCAACCTTCCTACTTGCAAGATTGAGTTCCATCACTGATATTTAATATTTAACTTAATATATAATTTTGAGATATTCGAAAAAGAAAATATTTTCATAAGTTTATTCTTTTGTAACCATTCTATTTTAAACACAATACTGTAACTCTACACAATATCTTCTATTTGTTTAATAGAATGTATCGTGTGCTAGTAGGGTCCTTTTGATTCATAAAAACAATATTTATGTCAATTATAATTTCTCAACTTGTCTCATTAAAGTTAGACATGAACAACAAAGAAAGTTGAAAGTTTTAAAGTAAATAACTGGCCTATTTTTAAGATAAAAACTATTTGAAATTATTTGTTGGGTATGGCCTTAAACTGCAAAAATATTTAATACAAATCCTTAACAGTGTGAAATAATGTTTAAAATTACTTTCAAATGTAGCTTCAAAGTGATGAACTTCATATTGTTTCAGGTTTTGGATGCTCCCTAAATTACCCGTTTGCAACTTTGTGAAGTTTTCGCACTATCCAACAAAAAAACATGATATTTTAATTGCAAACAACGACGGTCTCATACAGTTTATTAACTGCGGTAAATACATTTTTCCACCATTATTATACTCCGTAAAGTAGGCAGTTAAGTTATCGTGAAACAAGCGTAAGTACTGTATTTAATATCTCAAGAAGCAATTTCAAGTATAAAGTACTTAACCCTATTTCACTGTGTTTTTAAAACTATTAAATATCCTTAATTTATAACTAAAAATTGTCTAGCGGGAAAATTAGCCTGAGTTAATAAAGGTAGCTTAGCCACAAAATTTTTAACTTTAAACTATTTTATTAAAACTTTCAATAGGAACTTTCTCAGTAACTTAACTTTTGAACAGTTCGAAGTTGGGTGTCAATGTCTTGTATGTAAACTTCTCTTACACCATCTTGTTATGTTTAGCAAATTTTTGAAACGAAATGCATTCTAAACATTGTTATGTATATATTCTCAAATGCTGTTGGATATAAATAAATTTGAATTGCTTATCAGAGACTGGAGAGGTGACGGGAGAGCTAGCAGGGCACAAGACGAGACCGTTCAGCGTTTCGTTTGCCGAGGAAGAACCGTTCTGTGTGACGGTTTGCCCCAACGTCGCCATAATCTGGGACCTGAGGTCTAACTCTCTGTTGCATCAGCTTACGCTGCGCTCGTCTATCGGTATCAAACAGGTAGAATCACAAAGCTTTCATGTGAACCTCCGCTGAGCGAGGTAGAATTTTCAGACCAAAAGCGGCCCGATGTATCGGTTATTTTTGAGTTACACAATAATCTAGTCTCGAATTATTGGTGTTACAAACATGCCAGCTTACTTTGGAAATTTAATTCAGTTTTGATAGGAAGATTACAATTGTAAGCAATAGCAGAAACTATAGAAAACAATCGGTGAAAATGCAGCCAAGACTTGGTGACGGGACTGGGCTGTATCAAAGGCAATGAATGTTATGGTAGGTAGATAGCGCATAGCTGAAGCAGGAAACTACATAATTGAGGCAGCCCACGCACAGATAGCGCTGCGAAGGAATTATTTTAAGAGTCTCAAATAGGGCCACTGACGCACACGCAGGTTCGTTCATTCTCAAAAATGATTTAAGTTCCATCGACATCGGACAAACTCAAGCATGTGGAGCTCGAGTGAGGAACATTGCTTACAGAATTAAGCCTACCTCCACCAGCAATACAGTGTATTCTCAGTGCACAAGTCAATTTTTAAGGTACTTTCTAAGAAGCTTCCTCCGTAAATTATGTATTCCATATTATATATAGCTCTTGACATAAAACATTCAGAAAAATTCATGAAACTAAACAGTTTTGGTGTTTGGCAGGTGAGGTTCATGCCAGTGTCGAATAACATTCTTGGGCTGTTTGAAGATAGCTCGGTTCATATTTGGAAACTGGAAAACTTGGAGTGTACAAAACAGATTTTCCCAGATGAATGGGGAGGACCAAATATAAAAGCTGTTGCATTCACCAGGTAAGAATCAGTCATCCTAAATTAAGGAAACTTTACTTTTAGGAAAATCTGGCAGAACGAGGTTTTATTCTAGGAATCATCAGGATCATAAAATATTTTTATTTTCCGGTTTTAAAACTTCCTTACAAGAGAGTTATAGTTACTTCCCCCCAATCAATAACTGTTGCAAGCAACTTTCAAAGTTAAATACAAAATCAAACTGATTTTTACAAATTAAGTATGCTAGAAAACCTTTTGCAAACAATTTGATGTAGCAGTTTATTTTGAGTCAATCAGGCTATAAATTTAAATGATAGCATGCAGCAGCTGTTTTGTTTGACTCACTTAAATAGGATCTTCAGCATGAAACTTCCAGAGATGTCAACCATAATTCATATCTTGTTGGACTCAGGAACGGGCGAGGCATGGTACTGGGAGGTCAGTCTGCGACACTGGCCGTGTTCCTGCTCGACGACTGGGCTCTCCAGAAGTTGATAGCGTTGCCAGACCGATGCAAGGGAATAAAGCAACTGGAGTTTGTGCCACGATCCTTTGACGGAGGAGCAAATAAGGTTGGTTTGAGAAATAAAGAATCGTTGGACTCGTATTGAATGTAGCCTATTTAAAAGTTCAACAAAAATGGTAATAGCATAGACACCGGAGAAGAATTGCTTTTTACTACAAAGTACTACCTACTCAGATTACTTTATAGTGGGGTACATAAAAAAAATGGTAGTTCACACAATTACTGGGCAGCTTTGTAGTTATCCAACGGGTGGTTGGATCAGATATCAAGGTGAGGGGTTGTCGCTGCAGGGTAGACCGTGACTTCAGGAGAGGGTTTCCATAATCTTGGGGGTGAAGGTCCCCTGAGTGTTGGCAAAGCTCTTTATGTCTTGGGGGTTTGAGTCCTCTAAGTGGTTGTCAGCGGCCTTGCTTGTCGCTTTCACGGATTGTCTGGTCAGCCAAACCCAGTCCCATTCCTCCTAAATCCTGACTTTTTTTATTCCGGTGGTAGCACAATATGCTCAAAAGGCGTGGCAGACATACATAAGGGTAACCAGTACACCACTTGATCCCCTCTGTCTAAAATGTAACTACCAAGTCTCTGAAAGATTTTAGGTCTCTTCAGCCTATTTCAATTTCTGTCTGACTTTCTAATAAAACAATTTTTATGACAAAATTTCAAGGTGGTTCAGATGTTAGGACAATGAAATGTATGTTTGTTATTGTAATAAAATAAAATCTCATTACAAGTTATAAATTATTGTTTTGCCCTAGGTTTTGGCTGTGTTGACTAAAAGCTGTACAGTGATGTTTGTTGATACTGAGACCTCCACTTTGCTGAAAACTGTTGACCAGCTGGAGGGTTGTGTGAGTGAGTAAAATTTCAAACTAACCGCCAGTAGTTACTTTCACTGTTGAAGCCTTAAACAGAGTTGATAAAGTTCTAGAGTGCTAACAGGCAAGATTTTAGTTATTGCATGTTGAGTTAAAAAGAATATAATCAAAATTGTGCTATGAAATTTATAAAAAAGGCGACGTATACGGCCCCTAGCCCTTTCTTAAACTTAGCCTTATTTAATTTTTGTCTGTAGAGCTTCAATAGAGTCTTTAGGTATTCAAGAGTATTAATTCTCCTGGAGTCTGCCCAGCTCTTCAAATTCAAATACTTTACTACATCCATGGGTTACTGAATGTGTTTAAACTTTAAAGGTGTGGATCCAATCCTACAATTTCTCCTACTGAGTACAACTGAATTTAGTAATCGACTATAAAGTGCCATCCTGCGAAGTCAGGGGTATCCTGAGTCCGAAAAACCCGTCTTAATTGAATTTGAGTCCCTCGAGGCCAGGAGAAGGAGGGCTCTTGAAAGTCAAGAGTTACATCCCTCCGAACAGGGCAGTGTGATCCTTGAACTATGTAAGCAAACAGAAGTGGGGTCGCCTACATATGAGAACAGGGAGTCTCAAACTATAATCTCAAATAATCTTCGGTAATCTAGTTACTCCTTCCTTCAGACAACGAACTGATTATGATCTAAACTGTTCTGTGTGCACAGGTAGGCTAGAGAGCAGTCTGAGCGGGAAGTACGTAGTGCTGGGGATGGAGACTGGTCAAGTAAACATCTACGCAAGCAGTCAACTGATAACGGGAGGACAACAATCTACTCTAGTCTCTGAAGCACAAGGACAAGACCATAGCCGACCGTGTCCGAGGGTATCACAGAGTAAAAGCTTGAAAGAGGTAGCTTCGACTTTTTTCAGATAGTTTAGGGAGGTAAAGTTTGTCTTGTTTAACGAGGCGAAGTTAGGATTACAAAGTCCTTTCTACTACTCAACCTTGAACTTTACCTAGCGTCACGGTATAGGCACTTTACATATTGTAAGTGGTGACTGCGGGGATTGAACCTACGCCATCAGATTCTGTTCTTCCCTTCTTTTTAATATGTTGCTTTAAATATTGCAATTACTACTTACTCCGTTACAAAACGTTCTTCATCATCAGTCTAATTTCATCTTTCAGGTGAAGAACTGCATAGATCTAAACAGGCTGAAGCCGATACTGAAAGAGTTCGGAGAATATCCATCTGTCTATCGGAGCTTGATTTGGAAAACCATCTTGAATCTTCCAGAGAACCAGAATGCCTTCGTAGCACTGATAAACAAAGGCATCCATCCTGCCTTCTCAACTCTAGATAAGGTGTTTTCCCTAACGGACAGATCTCTCTCCAGTACTGTTAAAAGGTAACTAGCAATACTTTGTATTTCTTGTAGAAAATTAGGAGGTTTTGCTGTTGGTAATAAATTTTTCTCAGTTAAATCGTTTGATTGATTTATATTTATCAACCTGAGGATTTACTCAGAAATTATTGAGTAATTATAAAACCCATGTATTTTTTGTTGTTGAGTTCTGGATGGTTTTATTGTCATAAGAAATGTATTTAAATTGTGTAGAATAAGAAGTTATTTTGTTTCAGGTTGCTGTCTTGCCTTGTTTACTGGTCTCCAATTTTTCTTCAAGTGAAGTATTTGCCGATTTTTGTCCTGCCTTTTGCCAAACTTATGAAACACGACCAGTTCGCTTGTTTTGAAACGGTTGCCTCTGTCATCGGTAGGTACTTTTTAACAAGTGAATTTCATTCTGTGTCTGATGATCTGTTTGCATTTAGACAAGTGTACAAGCAAAGGAAATGTTATGGCAAGTAGATTGCGCATGGATGCTGAATGGCTGAGGCAGGAAAATCAACATAATTGCGGCAGCCCAAGCACAGATAGCGCTGCAAGGGAATTCTTTTAAGAGTCTGAAGTAAAGCCATTGACGCACACACAAGTTTTCAGTCATAATATGTACCTAGGATGAGGTTTTCTATAGTGTATCCTGCTGCAGAAAACCGCAATACTCTTTTTATATCCAAAGGGCAAACAATTGGTCTTTCTTTTAGAATAGTTCACGTTCTAGTAGTTTAAAAGAGACCAAATATTCAATCCTCGTACTCTGTTATGTTCCCAGTGAACTGGTGTCAAGGCTGGTTTGAGTATGTGCCGTTCCCACCTCTCAACGTAATTGACACGATCAAGAAGCTTCTCTCCAGCTTTGACAGTCAGCTGTTGTCTCATTTCACCACCTGCCACGTCACTCCAGACCTGTACATCTGGTCTCTTCTGGAGACTGCCTTCTTTGAAGTAAGAAAACAAGTTGCGAATATAACGTCCTGAGGATCCAGATAGCAATGCAGTTTGCAAACAATTGATGATGCCACTTGATCGGTGATGCACGTGCTATCGGTAATTAACAATCAAAGACATTGAACACCACATACATGCTTGTTTAACCATGTTTGACAGCCAGCATGATCTTCTCCTGGCCTCAAGGGACTCACATTTATTGAGCGTGTTTTATGGACTCAGGAGTATGCTACAATTGGTATAGTCTCATTAGATAAAGACCTTTTTTTGGCCAGGTGATTTCAAAGTGCCTATGACCTGTGATGTATGAAATTCCCAGTCTGATGTTTTGTGACTAAGACTGGTCAGATGTTTAGTAAGTATTCTTGACGGATTCTTTGAAAAAGTTTAGCGATCCTGACATGGTAATTGTTTCAACGCTCAGTGTGTCTTCAAGTTTTTGCTCTATCTTCAGCATATTTGACAGGAGGGGACTGATTCTACCATGGTTCTGGACCAGCAAAGGACTTATAGGCCCTGCTCTAGAAAAATGCAAGTTTGTGAATAGCAAGATTTCTGCTTGAAACACTGATAAAGAAGCCTCCTCAAGCTACCTGGGTAAGAGATTGCACTCTGCCGACTCTGTTGTCAGAGCCAGCCTTTCCTTATCAATGAAGCCTGTGTACCAGACTTTGCAGTTATTGATAGTTGAGAGAGATTTGTCAGTTGCCCACTGTTGCAGTGTCTCTATGAAAAGAACTCATTTCAAAAGGATGAAGTAACTCTGAAGAAAAGCCAAATTTTCAAAACTGCGTTAACGTTCATTGCGTAGTCCTACTAGGTCTATACATAAATAATAATATTGGAAAACCCCTATTAAAGTAAGCATTTTTGAAATGTTTCAAAGTTGAATTGTGAAAGGTTCTAGGGTGGGCGGAGTGGCAGCAACTGTGGGACCACGTGCTCTCCAATCATCCTGCGTTTCTACTGTTCACCGTCGCAGCATTCAACATAACGTGTCGCTCAACTCTGCTCAACATCCACCACATAGACGACTTTGAGGTACAACAACGGTAGAGGTGTGCAAGACTTTAAGAAAATTTATTTCTTTCTCAACGAGAATTTTCATCCTTATAAAGTTGAGAAGAGAAAAAATGAAAACCTAAAAAATGTGTAATACATTCTTACATCTTGTAGAAACGTTCTTCAAAACGCGGAAACGCGTCAGTCAGTTGGACAAGCAACCCAACCGATCTTAAAGTTAGTAAAATATACGAGTTTGACCTTTCTTGACAGGTAGTTCTCTCACTAAATCACTATTTGAAATGCCGACCCCTCTCATGAGGGTATTTTAAGGCAAATATGTGGTGAGGCATGAGTGTGATGAGTGGTGGTAATGAGTTATGAGGTGTAGTCTTGTTACAAACTAAGGCCGACTCTTCCTTAGAATGGGTCATTAATTAATAGCCCAATGACTAATGGAAATACAAGGACCTACGGCTTCTCAATTTTACTAGTAAAGTAAGAAAATATCACTTTCATAACCGTAGTCTTATAAAATGCCAGATTTATTGGATTCAGCATCCATTGACTCAAATTCAATATTTTGTATTAAACAGCACTTCTACCACACCGAGGCAGTTATCAACATGAGGAAGCTGATAACAAAGGCGTACCAGATGTGGTCGAAAACCCCAACAGAGTCGCACCCGATGCTGGCACTCAGACCTTTGCGGCCTCTGGTAAAAGGCAACATGTATCAGATGTTTACTGACTATCCCAAGCACCTTCTGGACCATCAGGTACGAAACGAGATCAGCTGTTTTTCTGTTATTTGCATTAACCTCTAAAAAACAGGGGAATCCCAGAATTTGCAATATACTGGAAATTTGAGAATAATGCAGAAATTTCATCCCTAAATGGGGAAATTTTGAGAAGGGAGGTCGCGAAAATTGTGATTTTGTCACGAATGCCAGCGGGAATCTAGAGATAGCTGCCAAAATTAGTGGGAGTAACTATGACTCTCTTTAAAATAATCCAAGCCTGTTCACCCCAATAAATGTAAATCATTAGTAAATAGCATTGGTGAAAGAACATTCTCTTCATGTTATCCATTTACTTTCGAACACCAAACTCAAGGCTTTAACTCTCCCATACTTTCTTTAGAGCCTCTAAATCTGTCTTTGAGAGTTTTTAAATTTTGATTATTCATATTTATTATTCAATTTAGCTAAAAGGAGTTCAGATCATTGTTTAGAGTTAACAACTTGTGAGCTATATGTACAAAACGTTTAGACATATTCCAGTGTTTGTAAAAGCGTACATTTTTTTGGAGAGATCAGTTGAAAGTTGTTGACTAATTGAATCTTTAATTTTGCAGGTTGAAAAACTAAACAACTTCTATGAAGAGAAAGCAGCTTTAGAAAACCAGCACTTAGAAATAAACAAGCAAAAAGTTGGTGTCGACTTTGAGAGAAAACAACAAGAAGAGGCGAGAGAAAAAAGAAGCAGACTAATTGGTAAAGTAGAATTCAACCTTGAACTCAAAATGTTTATCTTCCAATGAATATGAAATGATGCTAAGCACATCCTATTAGACTGTCCCTCTCTAGAGATCGAGAAAGGGGTGATTGTGGTGAAGTTCATTTGTCTGAGCTTGGGGGAGTCTTGAAGCTTTATGCTCCCACAGGGGTAAGTCTCCCAGGCTAAGGTAATCAGAATAGTACAATAACCTTTGGTTGGTATACAGTTGGTACATTAGCAACTCTACTTTAATCTCACCTAATCCAATTAATTTAAAAATCATGCATCTCAAATTTATTTATTTCAGATTTGGAGGAGTCATATAAAAATGCACTTCTGAGAGAGGAAGAACAGTTGGAAAATCAAAGGTTAGTGTAACACTTATAACAGTTTTAGTACATACATATTTCCTACATCGTCGATGTCTTATCTCAAACCTGTCATGACTTTTGTTAAGTTTAAATTCATGTAACCAATTATTCTATCGCTTTACTAGGAGAGATGTGTCGGCGGCTCGAAGGGATCTGCGACAGAAGGAGGTGACAGTACGAGCCCAAGCACTGGACAAAACCATGCAAGACAAGGCAGACAAGTACGCCCAGCTGGAGAGACTGGTGGAGCAAATCCAACACAAGGTACGCGATCTAAATATTTCTGTTGGTTTTATTTAAGTTTTCCACTCAAGCTATTTTTTCCATCTGCGTTTGAAAGCCCTACCTACCTGAGAGGCTCGCTGAGCGGATCCGAGGAGGGTTGGTATCGCACGCAACTCTGGAGCTCATTTCTCCAGTGACGTGGGTACGATCCCCGCAGTCACCACTTACAATATTTTGTTAAGTGACTGTCGTAACACTAGGTAAAGGACTTTGTAGTTTAACCTTCGCCTCTTTAAACAAACAAACCTTTTTACCTATATGGACCAAGTCTAACAAGCTAACATGAAACAAAACTCTTGGTAAAACACTAGTCATTAGTCTACTACTTTAAATGCAGGGGTTATCGGCTCACCTAGGGTAAAAAAGGTGTGTTTCTTATCAGTAATCCTCAGTAAGTCATTGTAGCCCTCCTCTAGGAGTAGGCTCAACACACTCACCACTTTGGAATTGAACCCACACTCTCTTAGCCTTGACCCTCTCACTATAACCACCAAACCAACCAGGCAAAGTGCTCCAGGATGAAACAACTGTACATATTCTGACGCAGCGAGGTGCTAACAGGAATGCTAGTGCCAGTGTCGATTGAGGCAGGGAGATTAGATTCATGGACCTTGGGAGTCCACCATTTAGGTCTCCAACCAAAATCGACCCTAACTGACTGCCCATGGAAATGAACTGTTAGCTTACAACCTACTAGAGAGCATAAAGAGTAAGCCAACGTATTCGGACATCTGTAATATGTTTTAGTCCGTACCATGTTCACACCCCTATTATAAAAGGTAAAGTTTGGCTTGTTTAACTAGGCAAAGTTAAGAGCACAAATTCCTCTCTACCACTCAACCTCGACCTTTACCTAGTGTCACCGTATCAGTCAATGTTACAAATTGTAAGTGGTAACTGCAGGGATCGAACCCACGGTACCGGAGTGATGAGCTCTGGAGTTGCACGCGATACCAGTTCGCTTACTATAAAAGAATGTTGGAGATTATGTCCACAATAATGGATCCCGCATTTTATAAGTCCACACTTGTTTCGGTTATCACAGCTGTTAATAAAGCAAAGTTTACTGGAGATTTTACCGAAATCAAATAGGCTAGTTTAGGTTTATTGGCCAGCTACATAAGAAGTGAGCTTGCTGAAATATATATTCCAATCCTATATTGATTATTCAACCAAAACATAAGTGCATTTAAATAGTTACGGTTTGTTTAGCCAAATCTATTTCATGTTATTTTTAACGTTTCTAGAAAGGAACTTCGGAATACCAGTCAAGCGGCAGTTGGTTATCATCTCAGCAGTCGTCCAACCCAACCTCCCTTCGCTTGCAACACGCCTCGGTAGTTCATCATTTGTCAAAGGTAACCTCACCACTAAATACTGCCAAATTATTTTACAAAACCGGTTTATACAGGGTTTCAAGTAACACAAGCGTTGTTGCAGTTGAGGAAACTCTACAGACAAGGGCAAATGGCTCATCCTGACTTGAAAATGTGCATCAGTAAGTTTGAAGATCTGCTCGTGAGGATAGAGAGTGCCTTGGAGAGAGAGCAAAGCTCGAAACAAACACTGTCATGCAGAGCAGGTGAGTTTGGTGAATTTACCTCCGCAAGTTTTTACATTAATGTACTGTTTTAAGAAAATCTATGTTTAGTTTTTATTAATAGTTAATACCATAAGATAGTAGTTCCTGACCTTCATCTGCACTACACTTACAAAGAATTTTTATTAAGCTTTGACTTTACGTTGTTTTTGTCTTGGTTTGATGACAGATAAAATAAAATGTCGTATAAGTAAGACTCTACTGTACAGTGTAACAAATCCTTAACAAATTATTTGACCTCTTTGCAGCCAAAGTGGCGAACAGGACTCTTGGGAGTGTTATTTACATTTTCAAACAGTTTATCTAACCGAAGATGGTTTGTTTGAACGGTTAAAAAACTGCAACAGTAGAACTAGTGATTTCTACCATTGCTGGTCATTTCTTTTATCATGCGTACAGGCCTCTTTGTTACCCTAAGGGAAAAAGCTAAAATTAAATGCTCCACGGTTGATTTTACTGAAAGTCAACAACGAAAATTGTTGATTTATGTATTCAGGTACTACTATGGTTTCAAAATAATGCTAAGCAATGAGCCTGTCACCAACAGATAAGATTGTTTAGAGATTTTTATTTTCTCGCAGATAATCAACCTGGAAGAGGAGACGCAAGCTTTAGAAGACGAAGCTCACAGATTGTTGAAGAAATTAACGGTTAACACAGAAGTCAGTCAAACTGGGCATTGTTCGCATCTCGATTCTACAGGTACACTTTCTACTGAAGTAAATAGTTGAAACGAGGCTCTTTGTTTCCTTTAGATTTTACTAGTGGCTCTAAAGTACCTTTATGCAATATTTGCTGCGCAGTAAGCGTTTGAAGTTAGTCTTGTAAATAAATAAACTGAATCCTTTGGGTTGGAACAATGAAATTTGTTCGAGAACTAACTGTAAGAATCGTTTCAAAGCAGAATTTAATCGACTGCGCTAGCATAAACTTTTAAAATTCAGCAAGTAAAAAGTTATGTTCACGAAGTACTTTATTAAGTTATTTACAATTTTTAGTAAGATACAAAGTGTTTTCAAATATTGATGTTAAAATTTAAACTAATAAACCAGCTTAAAGAGAGTTGAGGACCGTTTCCTAAACGTAGGAACATGATCGTTTGTTGATTCTAGAACTATGAAACTAGGTTCACTTTTCCATAAGCGCAAACTACAGGATAATCGATTTCTTCTATAGACTCAACCCTATTATATAGTATATAAAAATTAGTAGCTTTAGATAACAAATCAGTGAAATTAAACTTATTTTTCAGGTTTCATTAAAGGAAAGCAAGAAATATGTTATTGTTGTGGTGATAGACAAAAAGATTGAATTCAAATACTTATTTGAGTTATTTAGGTGAGTGATACAAGGAAATCACAGGTTTTTTGTAGTGTTCAATCTGAAATCCAAGTGATATCTGTTACTAGATTGTGTTTACCAATCAGAACTACTTGAATGAAGTGCTACTTGAAATGAGTATACGTGTGGATTAAACGAATATCACAAAATCACATGGCATTCAACTCACATTCCCCGCTGTGAATATTTTTACATACAAATAAGTTTTAAACGCGGCATCGTTTTGGTTTTGAAATGTCTTCAAATTGTTCTAAACACTTTATTGTCAATTAAAATGTATCTAGCCTTTTAATTATTGTATTTATTGAATGTTTTATTGCCCCCCGACAGACTGAAATATGATTGAATAAAATTTCTATTTATGGATGTTAAGAACAAAATTCAAGAAATCAATTTCACTTTGGAAAAATATGTACCCTATTTTATATATAATTATTGATTGACTACAGTGTTGATAATTTAAATAAAAATAATTTATGTTATGTACCTTTTATTTAATAAATCCTAGTTCCCTTTATATCAGTTTTATTTTTATTAGTGTTCAGAAAATATTAATTATTGAATGATAACATACCCATCATGGTCTAGTGGCTATGCCTCTCGAGCTTGAGGTTGCGGGTTCAAATCCCGCTCTAGGCGGTTAGACTTGGCACCTCACATATACCCTCGCAGAGCACTCAGGTACGTGAGGAGTTACGCCTAGTAGCGCATCCTGGTAACAAACACTGGAGTCAAAACAGTATCAAGTTCACAACGAACTAACCCCTCAATCGTCCCGATTCAAACCCCCAGTCGCGTAGTCCTACTGGGCCCAATCACGGATTATTCTTAAAATGATCACAGAAAATATGGTCTATTCTCATTAAAAAGTGATATTATTGCTAAGTATACAAGTCAGAAAATGCAGCCCTTTGCAAACATAAGTGTGCTAGATTTTGCATTTGCTTCAGAACAACAGAGTATTTTGATGTATTGATGGTAAAATTAAATATCTGATTTTCATACAACAGTTTATTTTTTGTAACATAACATTATTGCTTAATTAACCAGAACAGTTTCAAAGTTTTACTGTACAGTACAATATAAAGTGTATACACTTAAAAATGAGCAAATACAAATAACGGGGAAAAATAATTGTATAATGTTCAAATTCATTTCAATTAGCCCCTGAACTGTGTTGTTAATGACTAAAATTAGGTTATTAGTTATTACCTCCGTCAAACAGTTCATCCTTCTTCCTACTGCAAAAAATTGAACTGTTGGACGGAAGTAATAACCTAATTTTAGTATAATGTTCGTTAGCTACAATGGAATGTCGTTTAGCTTGGAATGTGTCATTAGAACATCTTCAGGATAGTATTGCATAAAGATTTAGTACAAAATATCTTTAAAAAGTAACTATTAACAACCAGAATGGAATGTATTGCGTTAGGCGTTGCATTGAGTAAGGCTGCAGTATTATCACTCTGTTTCTTGTATAAATGAATGAACTGGTGCGGGAACTTTGCTTCTTCCGTTCAGGTACATGAGTTCGAAGATAACCACACACTCAACAACAGTGGCTTCCAACTTGGATATCAGTTGACATGAAGCGGTCAAACTACCTGCAAACAGATCATGTTTTAGTTTTGATTGAAACTATGTACATTTTTTTAAATTGTATAGTAAAACGTTTATTTAGTGGCGGCTCGTGAGCCTAGAGGAAGGTGAAGGGCAAATCAGCTGTACTCCACCATTTAACAGGAAAAATACGTTTAAATATTTATTCTTAACACGTAGACAGAAAATTCAAGATACATTGTTTATCGCTAATATGAGTATTTCTCTAGGAAACTACGCAAATAATTAAAAACGTAGTTATTACAGCTTGCATGTTCTAGCAGGGAATTAAAAGTTAATTTTTGTAATGTTGCAAAAAGCAATATGTTGAATTAAAACATTGAACTACTACCGTACTAAGTGGAACACTGACAACATATAAATCGTTGCATAAAATTATTTTGTAGTATGGATCTGTAAAAAATAATATACGACTATTTAAAATTAGTTGTTAATTCCTTAAAAATGTACATAATCAGGTTGTGTCATTGCAAAAGTAGGCCTAAAACAGAGTATTTGAGCCACGTAGTCAACTGGTCTGCTGTCTGGCGGGCTACGCATGAAGTGACGGGTTTTGAATGTACACTTCTAGCATCACTCATTGCTATAGCAACGCAGCCCCTTTCCTCGCCTCTCAGCGTCTATCCCTACCACGTAGATAAGCGTCAAGTGAAGGCCAGAACATAACTCTTCACCTACGAAGTATTCCGATCTTACACGAAGCAGCCAGTGGCAATCGTAGAGGCATACTAACTTTCTGTGGCGACTATCGATTGTTGCTGTCGAGTTTTGTGATTCCACGGATTTTGGAAACGGAAAATTAATTAGTTTAATTTTTTCCCTTCTAAAACATAGGTGAAGTGACCCTTCACCTGACGAGCCGCCACTGTGTTTATTTAAACTTCTACTTACCTCCAGTAGCAAGTAAATCATCTAGGGTACAACTTTTTGTCCAGGACTTATGCTTTCAGTCTGGATTTCAAAAACATCCTAAAAAATTTCAGAACCAAATAAGAAAAGAACACAACTGACTTATGGTAATATTGTAAGCATATTCAAATGTAAGATATTGCTAAGTTTTAAAACTTCTCAGTTTGGAGCTACACACTAAGCATAACTAAATACCCCTAAAGCTACTATTTGGGAAACCCGGCAGTGACACATCCGTTGGCTAGCAGAATGGTGCAACGCTTATGGGGTTAAAAGGCAATACTTACCTTTGGCGTACCTGAGTGACATTTTGATCATTCAAAAGAGCCCAGTAAGGGTCTTAGCTGGTGCACAATTTAGAGATCACTATAAACCTCTTTTCGTTCAAGAAAAAGTATTAACTGTATAAAGCCTATTTGTTCTAAATGTTTTAATAGAAATTAAGAAAGGTATTCCTAGTCTCATTGTTAGGTCCGATGTACATATGCACAATACTAGGAATCAAGGTAAACTGGATGTTCCTTATTGTAGGCTAAGTAAAGCAACTAAAAGTTACAAAATTCTAGGTATTAAAATGTTCAATAAGTTACCATTAGCATTAAGAAATATTGAGCCTATATCTAGATTTAAAGTATGTTTGACAGAGTGTGTGATAAACCATCCACTGTACTCTATTCAAGAATTTTTGACTGTAATACTTTAATGTACAGCAATTATTTGTAAAATTTTGTAACTCTGACTATGTCTATTGCATTTCATGTTTAATGACAATAAAGCATTCTTATTCTTACCGTGCCATACTCTAACGAGTAAGATATCTGAGACACTTTCCCGCGAAGCTTGCCCTTCTTCCTGATCGGGACGAAAGGAAGGCCAAGTTCCAGAGCGATCTGAGGTCCGATAAGGAAACCTCTTGAGTCCAAAGCAGCGACTACATCGACAGGCCCAAGCCCCTTTATGTGATCCAGCAACAATTCCTGCAGAGCTTTGAAGGCATTGGGGTTTCTTAGGATGGAAAATACATCCCTGAAAAGAATATTTGTTGTTAACATATTTATTGAGTATGGTTTTCCCTAGAACTGCAGTTATAATTGATGCCAAAATACTTAAATCAAGCAGTTCTTTAATTGTTTCCAACTAGTTTTTTTAGCAAGTCTCATTGTTTAGGAGAGCACTACAATTCTCCCTCCACTATTAAAATCCTCATCTTGATGGTCAGCTGATTCAAGAGAACGCGTATTGGATTCTGTAGTGTTTCCAAGTGGAATGCAATGGTAAACTTAGGTGAAATTAGAACACTAGTTTTGATTTGAACAAGGCAGGAATACGGAATACAAGTGTTGTAAGTTACATGGCTACTGGAGGAATGCCCTTACTGCAGGAACGCTAGGACTACAGAGTAGGGGTGATGCTTTCACGGGATTAGTTGAAAAAGTTAGGAGATGTATCGGATGGTGGGTGCATGAAGTAGTTTACATGTCCTTTATTAAATACTAATCTCTGAATAATAGGCCTAATCCAATTATAGATTTAAAGTAGTGATTCAAATAGCTTTTCATCCAGAATATTCTGTTCTATATTTAAGGGAAGTGCGGAAGACTGTTGTGTTTATGTGTGTCTGTGTGTAATTTTGACGTGAAGATCCCTACAATCTTCAAGACATCGTAGTCTTCCGCTAACCTTAAGGTGAGTGAGGCCCAAAAAGTCAGAATTTACAGAATATTCTGGTTTGACACGTGGTTTTATTTCAAAATTATAGAAATAAAACAAAAACCAATACTTAAAATCATTTAAATTGCAAGGCCTTTCGATAGCAAGGCTATCATCGTCGGGCAACACAACAAATTAACACGGTTTTATTTCTATAACTTTGAAATTTAGTCCAATACTATGGCTCAAGTTTTCTATGCTAAGTGGTTTTATACTTCTCCGTTTCTGGCTGAAGATTTACCTTACATTTACAACGTAAACTATTATTCTTGAGTGTACTGTATTATTTTTAGAGTATTCTGATAATACTTCCGTTTTATTTTACACAGTGAAAATATGTACATCAAAAACCGAAAATAACATTAGTTTTAAGTATTTGAATAAACAAACACTTCAATTTCAATCAAAACTATTAGGCCTAGTCCAAGCAAGAATCAAAGGGTCTCTCCCAGCATACTCACACAAATACTATTCCTGCCTTTGGGAAATCTTGATACCGTTGAATATGTTTCTTTACTAATTCCAACTTGCTATCGTTTTGTTCCATCACTCAACTGAAAGAAATAATAAAGCAAGTCCTAGTGTTGCTATTCAGTGATATCGCCGACCAACCTAACCTTACCCACACAAGTAAGGTTATAATTGAAACGTCTTACGAAAACAACAACAACAAAAAAGAAATGCTTTGATGGGTCCAGTTTAAATAGTTCACAAAATCCTCGCCAGACTTCAGCACCATGCAGAGACGCAGGTTTCTATACTTAGTTCACCAGCTGGTCACATTTGTCAGCAGCAGCACTGAACAGATAAAATATTTGAGTACGGTAGACTATAAGGTAAAGAAACTTTTTCTTGATAATTTTAGTGGCCCTTCAGGGACATCGTAGTTTCTTACTGTGATCCTCGCCACACAAATATATTCCTTTTCAAGATTGTATGAAATGAGGTCTGGTGGGAAAGCCGTGAACTATTTGAACCCGCTCAGTTGTGGACTTTTCCGCTAGACAGCAGAGCAATGCACTTTTTGAAATATTATGCTCCTGTCATTATCAAAGGAATTAAAGTATAGTGGCAGATTTTTCCGCTAGATGGCATGGCGATGCACTTTTAGAGTCCTGTTAATAGGAACTTATATTTAGCTCTAGTTACGAACTTCTCCGCTAGAGCAGAGCAATGCACTTTTTGAAATATTACGCTCCTGTCATTATTAAACTAATTAAAGTATAGTTGCAGATTTTTCCACTAGATGGCATGACGATGCGCTTTTAGAGTCTTGTTATAAGTATCTTATATTTAGATCTAGTTGCGAACTTATCCGCTGGATAGCAGAGCTATGCACTTTTTGAAATATTATGAATCCTGGCTTTATAAACCAAATGAAATTATAGTATTAGTAACAGATTTTCCGCTAGAAGTCATTACAATGCTCTTATGAGTTACAATGCTTCAAGAGATTATGACGTGAAAATCTGACAACTTTAAGTAGTGAGCGTATTTAGAGATGCGTTTCATTGAGTCATTGCAATTCATTAATACAATTAATAAGGATAAAGTTTATTATTATCTCAAGGTTTAAGTAAAGGCCACGTAAAATAATAACTAAAGTTTTATTTCATATTAGCACTGTGAAATAGTTTAGATTCTTGGATGATGATATAATTATGATGATCCATGGAAATAAATATAGGTCTTTTCTATATGTAGATATTTTTGGAGATTTCTTTTCTTAACGTTGTAGTTGCATCTATTCACGCGATTATTTTGTTAGTGAGATCCACGCTTAAGCTCCACCTTTTGCGCGTTACGCGTATAATGATTATATCACATGGCGTACATTTAAATTGGGATTATTCCTCCCCCGCCTTCGTTGCGGCAATTGCTCAGTACTTAACTTAGGTAAACGTGAGTTCTACTTATCGCGCGCGCTAATAGGAGAATTTATATTTTGGCTGCCCTCGCTGCGACGATCCCCCTTACCCGAAATTTAATATACCATTAGGACGTTGTTACGAGAAAAGATCGTTTTAAAGGCTGTGGGTGTCCTTGTTTCCTCTCTTGTTCCGGCTATAAACAAACACACACACAAAAAAACAAAACGCATGGTGTTTTCAATTATTAGTTTTAGGTTAGGATTCTAATAACTAGTGAGGCCGGAGGCGTTTTGGACGATTGTTTGTATAAAAGGACGGGTTGTTGAGGCTTTTTCATAGGCTTCATAAACAAAATTCTACGGAAAAAGTAAGTAGACCTAGCTATTTTGTGAAACATGATTTCGGTGCATAGTTAAGGATTTGCTTATAGTCTAGGGAGTCCTAGACTAAAGTGACCATATTTCCAAAACATAACTCTATAAATTCGAGAATAGTGATCCTTCCTTCTAAGTAGTAAAAATTTATTTAGCACAACAAAATAGGGTCCTCACACTTTTTATTTATTTTTTGATACGCAGACCATATTAATAAAAGATAGGTTAGGATAGATTTGGTCAGTTTAGGTTAAGGTAGGTTAATGCAGTTTTCACAGCCTATTTCCTGATTGTAAATCAGTCATTTTTTATTTCTGGAAGAAAAACTTCACTATTCTGGAATTGCACCTAAATTTCTACCCCTCACTTCCAACTACTACCACAGTAGCCTACTATCATCCATCAGCATGCTATTTTTAACTTTCTTTAATTGTAACTTCTCTCCTATCATTCTGTAAAATAATTGAAAAATGGTGATCACCATTGGAAATAAATAAACTAGACGGAAGAACTAGGTCCGCTTTCTCTGTTTAATGAACTCCATATGTAATCACACCCAAAATAAGTACACTTTTTGCTATGTTTTGAAGCTTCTATGAAACTGCATTTCAATTGATTGTGCAAGTTCTTGGCGCAAGTGGATCACATTAGTGGAGCCACATGATAGGTGTGCGTAATATTTAGACTTGTGGTTCCAGACTAGGTGAGGTAGGTGTTTGGTTCATCTCAACCCTCAAAACGCCAATTTCTGTTCAGAGTTGGTATCAGGGTTAGATATTAGTTCTGTAGTAAATCACTATAATCAACCATGTTTTATGTTTGCAGGATTTAGTCAAACTAAATGGGTAGCAGAGGAAGGGGTAAGTAATACAAATTCTGAATTTGAGTAACCTAATCTAATCTGTCATTGCAACTGTTGATATATTTTCAAATCTTTCAGTATTTACTTTAAAAATTACTAGGGATTACTAAAGTTCTCAGTATGTTTTGAAAAAGTGCATTCAAAGTTAACAACTTAAAGCGTTTTTTTTTTACATTCTAACTTTGAAATATTTAATGGACGTATGGAGGGCTTACACTATGGCCGATCCAGCTGCATTTTATTTCCTCCCTTCACCTGGGCATCGTAGTAAGACGATCTTGTCAAAACAACTACAGTAGGCTCTCGACTATCCGGCCTTTTGTGGCGGAAGGGTCTAATGAAAAAGCCGGATAGGCCGGAGTTCATTGAACTTGGACACGGCACAGTGCACACGCACTATCTTTGGCTAGGTTGTTTACGGTAGACGCCTTCAGTGTGGAAAACGCAAGCAACATTACTGCGATGCATTGCAAACTTAGCAGTTTCACAACTGAAGGCGTTCCAAACCCTGTTTTGATTTTTAACGTTCTTTGTGGCCATGAAATTTTTAAATTTTTACAAAATGGTAGGCCGGATAGTATGGAGGCCGGATGGTCGCGAGCGGATAGTCGAGATTCTACTGTATTAGCTTACGCCCGCCCAGGCATTCCAAGTAATACCATTTAACAATTGTTATGTTTTTGCTAGGGCTATGCAGACTTGGGGTAGTTTTCAAAATAAACGAGCAACCACACACAGACAGACAAATCTCCTGAACATGGTTTGACCCTTCGCCCTACTAGATCTGTTTTGGTTATAGGTGGTTTTCGTGGCGGCGGCGGCTTTGGTGGGAGAGGAGGAGGCAGAGGATTTGGAGGTGGCAGGGGAGGGGGAAGAAGCTTCGACCAAGGTCCTCCAAGTCAGGTAAGAATTGACATGGATCTGTAATCCAACTTGTAATTTTATGCCTGTCCGTTAGAATCCTACTTCAGGGCTCTAAATTAATACTATTAATTACTTAAGTTTCTTTATCCCAGGGAGGCTGTTAGAAATGTGTACATTTCACAAAGTTACATTAGTTGGACATAGAATAAAAATTGTAACTGATGATAAATGAATACTTAGCCTACTGGACTTATAGTATTTATACAAATTTGGCTTTTTGATAATTAAAATCGACTATATAATAATTTAGTTTCATCTTGTTACCTCATGTCTCCTTGTACACTTTCATATTCAAAAGACCGTGTTTAAGCAATTCAATACAAACTCAAATTACTATCAAGCTACTAGTTTCCAATACTACCCCGCTTAGTTACGCTCTTGTGGTGTGGCAAACAATAAAATCCCTTTGTAAATAATTTTAGATTGTTCGCTAATCAAAGTGAATGTTGCAGGTTACCCCTTTAGGCTACTTTGACTACACGTGTCAGGATGAATTGATTTGCAAGGTGGAAATCGAAGATGTACCGTACTTCAATGCACCTATCTTCCTGGAGAACAAGGAACAGGTCGGCAAAATCGACGAGATATTCGGCAACGTAAGGGACTACTTTGTTTCGATCAAACCCAGCGACAACATCAAGGCTTCTTCATTCAAAAAGCACCAAAAGGTTAGTTTATGAAATGTTACGGTTTATGAAGGTGGATTGGTATTTTACAGCATTTACTGTGCAATAGTATGTCTTCCCAGTGATTAATTTATGTAGGTAAATGTCTGTCCACAAAATTCTACTTTCAGCAAAGCACAAGAATGTTAGCTAGTAAACTATAAAATTACATATATTGTGTAAAATCTTATTTCTATAACAATATTAACAAGGCTTTCTTTTCTGTCTAGCTGTACATTGACCCGGAGAAGCTCCTACCCCTGAAGAGATTCCTGCCTCAGCCACCAGGCGCTAAGAGAGGGCCAGGAGGAGGAAGAGGACGAGGTGGTGGCAGAGGCGGTTTCGGAGGAAGAGGAGGTGGTGGAAGGGGAGGAGGGGGCTTTGGAGGTAGAGGAGGAGGTTTCGGTGGTAGAGGAGGAGGAGGAGGTTTCAGAGGCAGAGGAGGTGGGGGTTTTGGGGGGAGAGGAGGAGGTGGGGGTTTTGGAGGTAGGGGAGGAGGAGGATTTGGCGGCAGAGGAGGGGGTGGGTTTGGAGGTGGAAGAGGGAGGGGAGGCGAAGGATTCAAAAGTAGGAATAGTTTTGGTTAAAACTTTAGTTTTATTATGATTAAATAATTTTTTTATGTAAGTGCGTTAATATTCATTCAATTTACCCTTTATTGTGTTTACAAATTTGAAATTTGTATAAATGTATATAGTATTATTTTACTTCACAAACAACAATATTTTTATAATTTTTACTTAAATTTCAGCTGTTGTAATTTTATTAAGGGGTGCAATCATATTTTATTACTGTAGAACAACTGTTTTAATAAAGAAATATTAAAAATCTAACTTGTATCCATTTATTTTCTACTATGATAAATACAAGATTTAATTTCAAAGCCGTTGTATGATAATAGTTATGGTTGACTTGTCCTTCCATTCTAGTCTTTTTTCTCAAGACCAGTCTCGAATCACAAAGTTTAATCACCAAAGCTTAGATTTATTTCTCTATTGTCAAATGACTTGTCGGAAAAGTAATTAAATTTTGCTGTATTATTAAGTTGTAGTACAACTACGTATATTCAAATCTAGAAAATTGGTCTTTTTAAAGTTTTCTAGCTCTCCTGCCTTAAAAAGCGGCAGAAAAATCTTCTCATTCTTAGTCCAAGAAAGGAGGGAAGCTCCCAACCAATTTCAATGTGAGGAGTGAATTAGTAATCACATTGCACATAATTGGTAATTGAAAATCATGATAACCTTAAGTATGGGACAGTATTTAAGATCTATATCATCCAATTAAGTGTAGGTAAGGATAGCAGCGCAGAGTTTAGGTCAGGTGCCACGGGCCCGTGACTTGCAAGCTGCCTGGAATTTACGTGCAAATAAACCAAACATATTTGAAACAGCTGTCATGCTGTAAGTTTATTTATTCTGACATACAAAAGCGTAGGACTGAGAGCAGTCTTCTGCCACCCAGCTGAACCTCTGTCCCAGAGCGACACAGTGTCGGTTGTCTCTGGGTTCCCGGCTTTGCCAGTTTGTGAACTTGATAGTGTTGAACGTGGAGCCTGCCACCCACTGGAATCTGCCCCGCTTCTTCAAGTCACTTCCGGCCAGCCATACCTTCTGGCTGTCTAGACCTGTACAGCACGTAGTAAATATACTAGTGTAAGGAGCACCTCGCTCTTACGTAAGTGTGGCCATGGTAAAATAATTGTTACAGCAGCGCAGGGGGTTATACTGCAGCTATTTGGTGCCAAGGACAACCTAATACTAATACCATTACGCTTTGACCACCCCTTATTCCAGTGATAAACTAATTTGATGTAAAACATGTTATACGAGGTCTATCCAATAAGTTCGCGAACTAGTTCAATATCGCGGCCTTGAGGAAACGTAAAGGTCCGTCCACTACATCACGGGGACTACTAGACATCCAATGAAGCGTCAGTGCTCGTTTGACAGTCGAGCTGTACCTATCAAGCTGACAGTGTCAGTTTAGATTTTATTTGTTTTTGCTGTTTGTCGAAAAAAGGTGATTGATGAAATCACTGAACAACGAATCAACATCAAGTGATCCAGTGATGCCCTCTCGTTACCATTTTGCTCAAAAACCCATGATTCATCTCCATTGATGACTCTCTGTAAGAACTCACCTTCGTTTCTGTCAGTCTTCCAATCATTCACACAGTCAATCTTCCTCAACTTTTGTTCTGGCGTCAGTGGTTTCAGCACATTTTTTGCACAGAGTTTTCTTAAGCCCAAATGCGCCACTAAAACGGTATGAACTGATGACGTGCATAAATTAAGATCGTCTGCAATCATTCTAACAGTTTTCCGACGGTCATCAGACACCAGTGCTCGCACACGAACAATGCTTTCACCCACACATGAGGTTGAAGTTCGTCCCTGGATTGCATCATCTTTAGCGTCTTCGCGGCCATCTTTGAAAAGTTCGATCCACTTGAAAATGGATGTTTTCTTCAAGGCATTATCTTTGTAAACAGCCCTCAAAATATCCGTAATTTCTTGAGAACCTTTCCCTAGTTTCACTAAAAACTTGATGTTGATTTTTTGCTTTGTGATTTCATCGATCTCCATTTTTTGACGAACAGCAAAAACAAATATAAACTGACACTGGCAGCTTGATAAGCACTGTTCGACTTTCAAACGAGTACTGAAGCTTCCTTAGATGCCTAGTATTCACGTGATGTAGTGAGCAGAGCTTCATTAAGCCTCAAGGCGCCATATTGAACCAGTTCGCGAACTTATTGGACAGACCTCGTATGAATAGCTAACTTAGTAACTTTGGGTCAAAACAAATTGCTTTAATGGAAACAAGGTTTCAAACTGCACTTCAGATCACACAAATGACTTGTAAATATAGATACACTTAACTTGAACTTAATGGTCTTAATCCATGTTCCTAGAGAACAGGATGGGCGTCAAAAAGTCTTCTTCTGATTTTACGTCCGCTCCAGGTATTCCTCAATGGAGTAAAATTCACCTTCCATGAGCCATTCCATAAGCTTGCCTTTAAAGTTTATTTTTACAAGTGATTGCATGAATTACCTTGTTCGATAAGTTGTTCTTCCAAGCTGTTCTGGTCAAACCGGTTTTCTATAATTGCCAGCATTCGGTTTTCAACCTCACAACGTTTGAGTGCTTCAAACCAGTTAGCCTGAAAATAAAGCATAATATTAGTACTTAACCAAACATTGTTGTTAACATTTTCATTATTTTATTTACAATTTTTTGCCTGTTGGGTGTCTACGTTATTGTTGAGGACTATTCTTCATTTAGATTCAATAGCAATACAGATTAAATATTCACCTCGTCTTGCATGATGAAAAATTGTTTTTTTGGCCTGTGAATGAAATATTGGACACAACGATGACTTGGATTATCACGGTCTTCAGACCAGCATCTCACAGCGTCAATCAGGCCAGGCTCTGAAAATAAGGCAATTTCAACCATTAGTATACTCAACAAAAGTTAAGGTATCAAACGTATTATTAACCCCGACAAAATTTAGTACTCACCACCTCTACAACCTTCGTCTCTGTCGTAAGGGTTTCCAGCAAATCCATCCTTACATCCACAGAAAGCTTTGTTTCCGAGTATTTTACAGTTAGTGTTAGAGCCACAATGTGCTTCACACGAAGGTATTATTTCTGAAACATTCACATGATTTTAGTCAATTTGGTTAAAAACTCATTTAACTACAGAACAGTACAATATAGTCTTGCTTATTCATCATAACAAGGGCACTGTACTTACCTCTACATCCTTGGTTTTTATCTTGGGGGTTTCCTGTGAAGCCATCCCTGCAAGAACAGAACGCTGTGTTTCCTTGTATTACACAATTAGCATTCAAGCCACAATGCCCTTCACACGAAGGAGTAGTTATTGTTTCTGAAACAAACAAATGACCACATGTTTGTGAGCTAACTTTGTCTAATGCTACAGTTCAGTATTGTTCACTTATAAAAATGTAACCTCTCAAAAAATTGGCAGTTATAAGGGTCAAAGTATTTTTGTTGCAATTATCATTAAGATATGAATATAGTCATTTACAATACAGCTTTCAGCTAAAGTTATAAACATTACATTGGATTAAAGAATCCATTTAAAGAACAAAAAGGGGTGGCCTTGAAGCCAGATTTTTAGAAATTGAGCAAACAGCTGCTTTTTGGTTTTCTTCAGGTGTTCTGGCAGTGAGTTCACATCTTGGCCCAAATGTAGCGGGTCTTCTTCTCCGTTGCGCTGAGTCTATGAATGAGTTGCTGGCGTGCCTGGTGTTGAACTTGTGTGGGTTCGCATTCTGTTCTATTACTGAAAATACATGTACTTAGCCCGTTTGTATTACCAAGTCTAAAGGAGGAAAAGAGGCCATTTTTAGTTTAAAACTTGGAAGCTTAAGTAAGTTACTAATGCACGCTAACCTAAGTAATAAGGCTGGTTGTAGAATTAATTAAGTACACTTGGCTTAAAGTTTTTACTTAATTACCAGCTTTACACTCTTTTTTTTTAATATGTCGTTGACGATGTAAGAATTTCTGATATTTAAATATTATTGAGGGTATTTGAATTAAAATTGTTAGTGAACAATTTTTGTTAGTCTTGTTGTTTTTGGTCTACAATCAGAAGTTTGAACTGATTGTCTAGTTTGGAATAATAGTTTAATTCTATGATCATGTATGTTCAATTCATTTTGATTCAACCTCTAATTGGGTGGAAAATCAAATTCTCTACAGCTTTAACGTCTTGAATTTTTGTCGTGAAAGACCAGCACATACTTAACACCCTTCAATATTCTTGAAAAACTTCTGATTCCTCCCTCAGAAGTTTAGTATTTACCTGTACATCCTTGGGTTCTATTGTAGGGGTTTCCTGTGAAGCCATCCTTGCAAAAACAGAGCGGTCTGTTTCCTTGTATTTCACAGTTTGTGTTCAAGCCACAACGCCCTTCACAAGAAGGAGTAATTGTTTCTTAAACAAAAAGAATAATCAAGTGATTACAGGCACATTTGTTCTAAATTACAGTCTAAATCGGACTATACTAAACTAATATTAAAGCTCTATTTCAATTTGAATTAGTACACTAGAGTACCGCTAATCCGAATCCCGTTAATCCGAAAATCCACCTGATCCAAACACTGTTAGGAGAAAAAATCTATTAAATTGTTGAGTTGGTAAAATAAAACTGGTTTTGCAAATTATGTCATACTATAATGTGTTTAATAACAAACCAGCATTCACAATGACGCATTATACACGCAGGTAGGCGCTCAAAAAAATACCTTCGAACCAAACACACTGACAGTATTACACGGTCAGTCATTGTATGTTTTCGGAATGGATGACCGTACTGGCCTGGGCTCAAAAGGTCAGTGTCCTGCTGTTACGCACGTAAACCCTCCTGCCACATCCATCTGTGTACTGCCCACATCTGTGTACAAGCATTCAAGGCTGTTTATTATTGAAAAGTACTACAGGACATACAAACATAATTTCTTACATTTAA
The DNA here is from genome assembly GCA_018831715.1 of Matsumurasca onukii. NCBI lineage: Eukaryota > Metazoa > Arthropoda > Insecta > Hemiptera > Cicadellidae > Matsumurasca > Matsumurasca onukii. The sequence continues at coordinate 89,621,516 of CM032058.1, forward strand.
GTATAAAATACTAGTTGTTCAAAGTCAATATATGACCTAACAACATCAATATATAATAAATGCACTAATTCATGCCAAAAATCTGCTTAATTGGAATTTTTGCTAATTCGAACAGGGTCCGGTCCAATTAGTTGGATTAGCGGGACTCGAGTGTATGTTGAAATTGTATTTTTTGTTCTAAACAAGTTGTAAATTTTATAAATTAATTTTCTTTACATAATAAATACGATTAGTGTATGATTTGTCTTTACCTTTAGAAAGACTACAGCCTTGTCTAGGGTTTCGGCCAGAATAACCGGGTTTGCATGTACAGAACTCTTGGTGGTTTTGAGCTATACAGTTAGCGTTTACACCGCAACTGTCCCGATTGACGCACAAGTCTACGCAGTGAAACCATGGAACCAACTTGAAGTTGACTAACTTGCATACCTGGTTGCCGTTACAGTTGCTGTCTTTTACGCACCAGCCTGCAAATCACATAAAATATATCAAGAAAATGTATTACAAAAATTTCATCTTATTGCCAATACAATTTGCTATAACAAAGAATACTGTTCAAAATTTAGTTATTGTTGTATAAATGATTCCTTAATATTGCTATTAATGATTTTATTGAAACCAATTGAATTTGAATTAATGTTTTCTTATTTAAATTAAACTTATGCCAAAAATCACTGAAAAATTTTGGAATTGTGCGCGTGATCCAATAAATAAACTTATTACTTGAAAATTTTGAATTTGGTATTTTGATTTGTAGTAATTGATTGTTTGATTGTAAATTTGTCTTTTCAATGTCCACATCTTCTGGTTGTGTATTACTAATTTCGAATCTAATTGTAGGGTCCAAGATAATTCCGTTACTTTTAATTTTGTCAATCACTAAAATGTCACATCTTCTTGTAGAGCCGTTGTCTGCAACTGAAGTAATCTCTTCATGGATTTTAAAGTGTTTGTTCTTCCTCATGGCAATAATTGTTCTGATTCTGTGGTGACGTTTTTTGGGAGGAGGCTACCAAAAGGACACTGTCCAAGGACATGTGGCAAAGACTCAAAATGAAGTGCTGCGTTGGTAGAACAATGCCTACAACGGTTGCAGTCCCTGGACCTGCCTTACATACTCTAACTGAACGCGTCTCCCACTATTTTAAATATTCCTTGAATTCTGAGTCAGTTAACGTTCGCAGTGCTCACTTTTTTTGTTCAGTGCGGCACATTGTTGAAATAAAACTGCACCTCTTCCTTTTTGTGGAAGTGAGCACCAATTAGTATATTCTTCTTGAAGTTTTGTCTTCACTTGAGTTCAAATTTTATATGGAATAGAACAGTTCAAGAATATTTGAAAAATTTAGTTATTTATCTTAATAGTTAAACTTGTAAAAACTCAAAAGCCTCAATATGTATTTAAAAAATAAACAAAACTTATTTTTAGTCAGTTTTCAATGCACCTGTCTTTTAAAACAAAATAACAATTATTTTTAATAATTGTCTTGCTTTGCTTTCCTCAGCATATTTTTATAGGGTGTGTATTCACCCTAATTCAAAATTAAAGACTTTAAAACAAAATAGTGACACAAGTACAGACAGTTCATAACAAATATTTTTTTGCATCTAAATTAAAAAACTCCAAAAGAACCTTAATATTGGGCTTGTGTATCTTTTTTGTGATTACATAACATTATCTACAGGACCAAATCTTTGTGTCCATTATATCAAATACATTAAAATTGAATGGATTATAATATATACTTACTGCTGCTGTAAACATCCAGTACTTGTGCACAAACTATAAGTAAGACAAATGAGAGATGCATTATAATGTGCGAATAAGAAGTCGCCCCTCTCACAAAACAGTAGTGACTAAACGAAGGAAGATGTTTACTGGTTACTTTATTAGAATATACACGAACTGTGTTACGATACATGTTGTAATATCATTCATGCGCCAACCAGAATAAGAAATGATGATTTCATCGAGTAGTGAAATGGTTATCTGATGATACCCGCATCAACTCCTACCATTGTTTAGACATATCAGACCATCACCTGCGCGGTCTGGAAGTCACGTTAAGCTATTGGTTCTTGTATTTCCATTGGCCATTGGGCTATTAATTAATGACCCATTCTAAGGAAGAGTCTGCCTTAGTTTGTAACAAGACACACCTCATAACTACCACTCATCCTTCACTACATATTTGCCTTAAAATACCCTCATGAGAGTGGTCGGCATCTCAAATGGACTAGTGTTCCACGCAAGCTTGACCAGTTTACTGAGACGACAGCTTCGACTAGGTGTGGGAATGATCGTGTGGTCTGCAGCGTCAACTGAGGTTATGGCAATTTAGGTCACGCGGATTCAAATTCTGCAGCAGGAGCAATCAACGGTAAGCTTACTTGCCTGTGGTTTAGTAATGGGGAAGGCCCACGTTAAATAAACAGTCACCAGAACGGTGGAAGTTGACGGCGTAAGCCTGTTTAATATGGATTGCTCAAAACACCTGTTTTGCTACTTTTTGGTTTTTATTGAGGAGGAGTTTTGGTTGCTTTTGGGTCTATTACAATTCCATTAAGAGACTGCGTTTGGTTAAGTCAAGGGTTAGGCATAAGTAAAATGAATTTAAAAAAATACAGAAAACTGTAATTTTGAAAAAATTGGCCCAGGCTTCAAAGTGCTAACTAAATAAAGCCATAAGCAAATGAGTGCTACAGTGTGGTAGTAATAGTACTATTATCCACAGAGTAATCAATTATTCAAGAAGTGAAATGTAAAAATGAACAATAGAATAATGTCAAAGGGCACAGATAGCTTCACAATCACAGTTCTAATTAACGTTTAACCATTACATTCAACATTCATAGCAATATAAATTATTCTATATTTTAAGTAATTTAAAAACAAACCAGCATTAGATCAAAATATTTTTATGGCCATAATTACAATTTAACTTTAATTGTGACAAAGTCAAACTCGGCAATTTTATTTACTCGCAAGTAGCAAACAAATTGTATTTGATGTTTGTTGTACTGTTCAAATCCAATGTAAGTTGTGTTACAACTTTAGTTGTAACCAAGCAACACTACAAGATAGTAGGGGACAAAGAAGATCAGCCGGATTTACCATTTTCAACAGACTACGCACAACCAGTTACGCGGTCTCTCTCCCAAAGTTTTTATTTTCCCTATTTGAAAATGTACTTTTTGGTAATGTCTAGCCTCCGCCAACCTTTGTAAATAGTGTAAATAGTTTGGATATAACAAGCTACTTTTTGAAGTTTCGGTCATCGACTTAGGAATCAAATATCAAGTAAGTACTCTAAACAATTTTAGTCTTTTTCGGTTAAATTCCTTCCATCTTGGGTGGATCCAAAATTTCTTCCATACAACTCCTATGGACACCTCCCGGGAAACAGCCTGACCTTTGGACCCTGGCGTGAGCGTCCTGACATCAAACCCATAGGTCCTTCCAGCTGACTTTTATACTTTTTTCCGCCTGTCTATTTTGAGCACATAGCTCTCATCCATTCATGCAGAACACTAGGCACTAGTAGTTTGGAATGACATGGAGGGTAGAGGCGTCTGACGTCACACGTAGGCCATCGGGATACGGAGGCTATATTTCCTCCCGCCATTTTACCCAGTCACCGTACCACATGACATGTCATGAATGATTGGAGGCGGAGTCTACGCGTGACGTTACACACCCCTACCCCTCCACGCAATCCCAAACTGCTAGAGCATAGTGTTCCGCATGAATGAGTGAGAAGTATTTGCTCAAAAACTAACAAAAGTACAAAGGTCAGCTAGGAGGACCTGTGGGTTTGACGTCAGGAAGCTGCTGCTCACGTTAGGGTCCAAAAGTCAGACTGACCCTCAGAGAGTGTCTATAGGAGTCATAGAGTTTTATACAATCTTCTTTATTGTATTTTTTTAGTTTAACTTTAAACCAGTCTTGTCAAAAAGACAGCACTGCTTGTAAATTTCAGAGGTGGATTCAGGTCTTGCAAATTAAATCAAATACTGTTCTTAAAAATAGAAATGTAATTGACACATATCTGAGTGTTATGATGTCACTGCCATACCAGAGGATAGGCTAGCCAAGATTTTCAAATGAGGGAAAGGGCTCACAAAGGGACTTAGAACTCTGTTTTCTGCCTGTCCAAAAAAAAGTATTATTCAAAAGGGTGGCCACCAGAGAGTTTGAAAATTTGGTGGCCACCAGAGCACTTCCAGCTGAAACAAAATAGGAAGGGTGGCCTCTGAAAATTTCTCATCAAAACAATGTGTCTTCATTTCCAGTGTAATAGACAGTTTTGGTGTTTTTGAATTCTTAAGACTCTCACAAATTTATGTTTTTACACTTCAATTTCAAATATTTTCTGAAGAAGGGCTACAAATGAGTTTAATTGCAGATAATAAACAAATTGTGAACAACAGGAAATTCTCCAAATTTCCTCTTAAAAAATGATGCCTGAAAAAACACGGTGGAAAGCATAAAATTCTCTAAATTTTACACTTGAAGTTTTCAGCCACTAAACTGATGTTAGTTTCAATTTTAAAGAGGCATACAAATTCGTAATTTTCTGAGATAAAAGGAGGAATAACTGACAACCACTACGTGACTGGGACTCGTGGCCTGGTCCTGTAATCCAGCTTCATGGAGGTCAGGTTTTGAGGATGATATAGGTCTAAAGCGGCTCAGATAGACTCAGAGATTATCTGATGATACCCGCATCAACTCCCACCATCAGACCATTACCTGCGTGGTTCGGAAGTTTGTTAACCGTTGGTCCTTGTATTTCCATTGGTCATTGGGCTATTAATTAATGACCCATTCTAAGGAAGAGACGGCCTTAGTTTGTAACAAGACTACACCTCATAACTTATTACTACCACTCATCACACTCATCCTTCACCACATATTTGCCTTAAAATACCCTCATGAGAGTGGTCGACATCTCAAATAATGATTTAAAGATTCGATTTTTAGACTCTTACCATTGTAATAGCTGACCAACCAACAACATGTCCACCTTTCTCATATGTAGAATAGTGTGCAAATAAACCAAACATATTTGAAACAGCTGTCATGCTGTAAGTTTATTTATTCTGACATACGAAAGCGTAGGACTGAGAGCAGTCTTCTGCCACCCAGCTGAACCTCTGTCCCAGAGCGACACAGTGTCGGTTGTCCCTGGGTTCTCCGTTGTGCCAGTTCGTGAACTCGATAGTGTTGAACGTGGAGCCTGCCACCCACTGGAATCTGCCCCGCTTCTTCAAGTCACTTCCGGCAAGCCATACCTTCTGACTGTTTAGACCTGTACATCACAGTGAACATGTGTAGGAGCAAAGACAATGTGTAGCCTAGGGCTATGTACGCCTTACATACTCTCAGGGAGTGGTCGATGTCTCAAATCAAAGTACAAGGGTCATCCAGAAAGTAAAGAACGTTTTGGCATGGCCAAATAAAAAATAAAGATATCAAGACAAAACTTTATTTACAAATACATAGAACCTTCCTCTACTTTTCAATCGCCATGGATTTCAAGACACTGGTTGTAACGTGGGACCAGTTTTTCCATACCCATGTTCTACGCAATGGCCGACAAAAACATGAGCCAGGATTTCTTAGCTTCTTTGAGTTCCTTATCGTTAGCAAACTGTTTTTACCCAAAAAATCCTTAAGCTTCGGGAATAAGTGATAGTCACTCGGCATTAAGTCAGGGCTGTAGTTGTTTCTTTTCTTGGCATACTTTGACATGGATTAAGCCATTTCGATCCCAAAAAACAGTTGCCATGACTTTTCGAGTGTTTAAAATTCACACTTTACATTTAGCGAGGTTTTCAATTGTCGATGCTATTATTAATCACTGTGGACACGAGACGCGTGATCATACAGCAACGAACCTACACTCAAACTGAAGAGGAAGAATGTAGCTAGCATGCGGCTGCACGCACGCTCGTAGTGGTGAGGGGTGTGCGCAGAGTGTGATGCGCAATCGTTCTTTACTCTATGGATAAGCCCTCGTATTTAGCCACTAAGATGCATCACCACAATCAGTTCTACTTTGATACTTTGCTTTAAGACACCGACTGATAGAGGGTATTTTATGGTGAATATGGAATAATAGCAATCCACCAGATTAACCTGACTGTTCTGTACATTTCTTGAATTAAACAGTTTACCTATTTCAACTAATGCTGCTTCCAAGCTTTCTTGATCGAACCGGTTTTCTATAATTGCTAGCATTTTGTTTTCATCCATGCAGTACATGTGCCAGAGGCCTAACGAATAAATAAAAGTTTTAAATGAAAACCTCACCTTTTCTTGCATTATAACAAATTGTTTCCTTGGTCTCTGATTGAAATATTTAACACATCCGGCACTTGGATTGTCACGGTCTTCAGACCAGCACTTCTCGGCATCAATAAGGCCAGGCGCTGAAATACACCAACAAACTTTGTAAACAAATATCATTATATTTTATTTGCAGAACACATTACATGTTAATAAACGTTAGGTTGGCTATTTTAATGAAACAATTTCAATATCAACAGACTATATCTAGGTCCCGTTCAAACATACAAGTCAAACAAACACTCGCAACTCTCATTCATTGTCAATTCTTCTATTACACAAATATACAGCGTGTCCTATAAGTAAAGTGCCAGACTCTGGGAAAAGGTTATATGGGTCAAAATAAAAAGAAAATTAAGAATAACAATTTTTCTAAAAACGCTTATTTAACCAGATATTTGCCATGTTATATTTTTCACTAATTATTTTCAGCGCACATTTTATTATCTTTCACACCATTTATCAGATTCGACTCAAACTTAGCATAAATTTGTATTTTAGTAAGACCATTTAGGGAAAAAACTACCAGCATGATCTTACTAATCATTTTAAAACAGTGGCTATTTTATGGTTTTTTCAGGGCATTTTTGGCGTTACACCTTAAATAGCAAATAAACAGTGTGTTTTACAATAAAATATAAAGAATACCGTTTTGTAGCAAGTTCTATTACCTATCTATTGACACCAAGGTCAAAGAAATCGATTAAGAATCATAAAAGTTATAGTGGAAACTGTGGCAAACACCAAGATAATAAGGTGGAAAGTTGTCTGTTTTCAGCCAGAGTTTCCACTATAACATTGTTGATTCTTAATTGATTTCTTTGACCTTGGTGTCAATAGATAGGTAATAAAATTTGCTACAAAACATTATTCTTTACACTTTATTGTAAAACTCACCATTTATTTGCTATATAAGGTGTAACGTCGAAAATGCCCTAAAAATACCATAAAAAGCCATCGTTTTTAAATTATAAGTTAGATCATCCTTGTAATTTTTTCCCTAAATGGTCTTACTAAGATACAAATTTATGCTAAGTTTGAGTCGAATCCGATAAATGGCGTGGGAGATAATAAATAATTAAGGAAACATATAAAATGGCAAATATCTGGTTAACTAAGCATTTTTGAAAACATTTTTATTCTTTATTTTTTTTTAATTTTGACTTTTATAATTTATTTTTTCTTTATTTTGACCCATATAATCTTTTCCCAGAGACATAGTCAAATTTTTGTAGTGGAAAAGACATAACCTGTCTTACTTACCAGGTCTACAGCCTTCGTTCCTATCGTAGGGGTTTCCGGAGAACCCGTCCTTGCAACCACAGAAAGCTCGACTTCCATACATTTCACAGTTAGTGTTCGAGCCACACTTGGCTTCACACGATTCTGAAACAAAATAACAAGTTAGATTGTCTCAAGGCTGAACTTATTGGGATATTTATATTTAAAATGATATAAACTGGCCAATAAAACGTTTTACTTGCCAAAAGTGTTTCATGAACTAAGTTCATATCATCAAAGGCTCTTAGATTAAAAAGCTTTAGGCAAGTAAAACTTTTTTATTTGACCGTTCGATTAAGTTTAAATTTTACAAGTTAGGTCAAGGCCACTTTTTAGGGACGGATTTAGATATTTGCTGTAGGCAAAGTTCTTGCCAACCTCAGGCCTTCAACCAAACTTTCCGGATAAATATAATTTTATTATACATATATTTTTACTCATTAAGGTAACAGTTGTGAAGCTCATAAAATAAGTTGTGAAAAGTTGAGTTGCCATCTCAAGTTTTAAAATTCAAGCTTTCCACCGATACTTCAGGCATCTAACTTCTTGAGAGCTTTAGCCGAGGCATTCGAAACTCAATGTTCCTTGGCAGTATTAATTATTATCGTTACACTTTTTGCAACTGCAACTTTGGAAACTCAAGATTATCACCGTGACATTCAAGCCTGAAATTTACATTGATATTTTTGGGATCCCAGGTTGCTACTAGGTTTTTGGGACCTTTCATTGAGCCTTCCAAATCCCTGAAAATAATTTTGATTTTAAAAGAAACTATCTTGAAGTTGAAATTAGATTGAAAACTCCACTTCATAGAGTGCAATCCCACAAACTTGACCTCTAAAAGTTCATCCCAACTGAAGTTACGGCAGTCATTTTTACACTAAGTCAACTCTTAAACTTTAAGCGCCATTTTGTCACTTTCAACTGAAATTTGTAGCAATAAATTCTACTAGAAGACAAACTATTATTGCAGACATTTTCCATCGTTAGTGAGCAAAAAGATCATGATGGAAAATTTCCGCATTAATAGTTCATCTTCTGAAATCCTCCAATCGTCAACAACAGACTTCAAACAAAGAAATTCTACTAACAGTTCTTTTGATTTATATGTCACATACATCTTGAAAGAATGAAACTACTCTTTTGGTTCAGTGTGTAATGTGTATAGATTGGCTCTAAATTAGGGTAGAGCCTTTATATTATGACTTAATCTATTATAATGACAACCTGATGAGTCAGTTAATTATAAAAGTTATTATTATAAGTGAGTTTGTTAAGTTTTGTGTTCTTGGAAGGACAGGGATGAAGTAGTAACATTTTTAGTTTAATTTAAGGCATGGAATTGTTAATTATTTTAGTACTCACCTACGCAGCCCTGATTGGGATTTCCTTGATAACCTTCTTGACATTTACAATTTTCCTTGTGGTTTTCAGCTACACAGTAAGCATTTGAGCCACATGTGTCGTCATTATCGCAAAGATCTACGCATCTTGGAAACGGCACAAAAATTGCTACAAACCACTTGCAATACTCGGTTTCTTCACAGCCAGAATCCTTTAAGCAAAGGCCTGTAACAAATAAACTTAATCAAACACTAAATTGAAAACTGCAACTATCCCTCAAGTTAATTGTAAAACCTATGTATATACCATACATAAAGGAATAAGTCTTTGAGAAAGAAAAAGGTGTGTAGAAATTTGAAATATTAAATACACTCGAAGTATTGAAAGTTAAAACTTAGTCTTTTGCCATCAAGAAAATACTTCAAAACCTAAGAATTATGTTCAGAGTTTGTTGTTTAAAGAAAGAACCGAATATTTGAATTACTAACAGTTTTAACACTGTATGCACAATCTCAAATAGCCAGTATATGGTAAAACAAAATTAAGTCTCCTCACACCAGAATGAAAATTATCTGTTAACCTAAAGAAAAATGTAAAATCCACTCTTATTTAAGCTTTATTTATGCTAGGCTTAAAACAATAACAATTTATTCTAATGGAAAAATATCTTTCAATACTAATAAATAATAATATATTCTCCTGGGCTTAAAGTAATACAGTAGATTATCAAAACCACATAAAGAATAATTGAACGCATGTACTCACTGTCTACATCCAGGGCTAGTCCACAAACTATAAGGAAACCGAAGATGAATGAGAGATTCATTGTGTTGAAAAGCGACAGACTCCAATCCCACGTGGTTCTGGAAGTCGGTATAACTCTTCTAGAAGTCACTAACAGAACTGATTAAGCTTTGAAGGAAGCCCACGGTTAGTTTAATGGACAACCTACACGAAATGTCTTGCAGCACATGTTGTAATCATGTCCATTTCATGAATCATTTCCGTACGCCCATCTCGCTAGATAAAAATTTATCTTTCATCGTCACATGAAATGGACATCATATGGTGTAAGTGTGTCATTACTTAAATTGTTCATGAAAGTTTCAGAATGACAGGAAATTAGTTTAACTGAGTGTTTCAAAAGTGAGTTGACTATTGACTCGCCTTGACTATTGAATAGCTGAACATTTTCAAATGCGCTTAGTTACTGGGGTTTACGAAAATAATTTTTGACGTGATTGGGGGCTTCGCCCTCCGCCCAGAAGTGAAGGTTTTGGGGGGCTCGTCCAAAATTTCTTATTAGAACTCCTAGCTAGCGACCCGTCATTTTAAAGGCTACAAAAATCCAAAACTACCCATACCCTAAAAGACTTTCTGACTCTTTTTTTAAACACTGCTAAAAGAACCATATAAAATGGGCAAAAAGAATGCTTTAAACTATCAATCGAGAACGGAGCATCCAAGATCCATTGTAAGGGGGCAAACCCCAATCACGTAAAAAAGTACTTTAACACACCAACATGCATTTTTTACAAGTCTGGAGGAAATGTCGTCGACGCCGGTAGAGGATGAAGGCTTTAGCACTAGTATGATAGCTGGGACCTCTTCAGTAGTTGCTGGAAGGAATGAAAAAGTACATTTTCAGCGTCTGGCTTGAATAAGTGGTAGTGGTTTTCTGTGAGCTGTTTGCTTTTAGAGCTGAGTTCACAAAACATCTTGGACTGATTCTGGACCAAGAGCTTTGCTGGGACGTCCATGTCAGTCAGCTCTGTCAAAGGCTTAGCTCTTCAATATTTGCACTGAGAAGAATTGACAGCGTTGCAACTTCCGGCCTTCGTAGCAGCATATCGTGCACTTGTAGAATCTCACATAAGATATGGGATAACCCTTTGGGGAACTCCACCAAAGAAAACATCCAGCGAGTCTTTGTTCTTCAAGCGGCGCAGTGAGGATTTTGGGAGGTCTACAACAACAAGACAGCTGCAGAAGTTTTCAAAACCTTCAAAATCTTACCAGTAGCAGCTATCTACATTTGTGAAGTCATCATCTTCTCTTCTGGCCAGAGACTGCTGAAAAATGCTGATGTTCATGGACACAACACAAGGGGTGGCGCTGACTATAACCTTCCAGTCCACAAGGCGGCAAGATTCTCCAAGAAGCCATCGTGCGCCGGGCTGCTTTGTTCAATATGCTTCCAGCAGAATCAAATGCAGTGACACAAAGACACTTAAGAAGACTACAACAGTGGATGGCTGAGGAACCTATCTACAACATGGAGGAGTTCATTATCCGATGCAGAAGAAGGCACCTTGGCAACACATCATAAACATGTTATACACTTCATCATAACACATTTGTTTATTTATTTAAATTCTTGTTATTAGTTATTTAAATGTTTTCATTGTTGACACTATTTCTAAGCTCTACGCTGATGTAATAAAGCATAACTCTCTCTCTCTCTTTTGAAAATTTCAGCTGTTCATAAATGAAGATGGGGACTTTTAAAACACTCTGCCATTAAAGAAGTATCTAAAATGTGATTATTTATATTTCAAGCATAAAAATAAAAAGAAGACAAGAATAGGATGGTTAAAATGCCGGTTTATCTTCTCTTTTTTTTTGGGAAGGAGGGCTTTTGACAAACCCAATGGTAGGTTTCCTGCATGTAAACGGCTGTTTAAACATGTTATAACTCAACACGGTGAAGTGGCTGATCATTTCACCTTTATACATGTAAACTAATTGTAATTAAATTTTGAATGCATTTTTAGTCTAATAATTATTTTGTTTTTAAATATAAAAACAAACTTCAGATTTAGTATTAGGGCACTTGGAGCTTAAAATGATAACCTTCATCTGTACAATAAACGTTCTGTGAATATATATCAGTCAAAATATTTGCATTACAGAATTCATGGAGAACAGTAATGTGTTGAAAACAATGTTTACAACAATACGTGTTTTTATTAACTTCACTCTTAAATTACAATTTAGTGTTGTTAAGAGGTAGTCTTATAAGAGCCCATTCAGCTTTATCTGGGATAGAGAAGTTAACATAGAAAAATGTGCAAACGATGTTTTAATACATTAACATAGTAAAATGAGAAAAAAGTTTCAAAAACAGCATAGAGCCATTAACCGAGCAGTATATGAAAGCATCGTAAAACTTCCTTGGCAAATAAAATATTGCTTTGAGTTCTATGTACAAGGGGAAAATCAAGTTTTTAATCATTAATTGCTTGAAGAAAGTAAAAGTTTTAGAGTCTATATGCTGCAGCCTCACTAGCTCTATACTTCCAGTGAAAAAGATTTTTGATTTGAGTACATTAACTAGTTTAAAAACCTCGTTTGCAGTTTTTACACCATGTTATAAGCGGTGCCCAGAGAGGGTTTGCAGCCGCCTTTTAAAATAGAAAAAAAAATTACAATATCAAACACATCAGAGCAAAATCACAGAACTCATAGTAGTCAAAGCTGAAGGAGACTTACATCTACATAGAAGAGGTTCATTTCATTTGTCACATGATTATTTACATAAGATTTTTATTTTTTATCACATACAATTTTGATTTCATAATTATAACAATATAATACATTTTAATTAGTATAAACGCTAAAAAGCTTATTTATTACTAAGAAATTTGAAGACAAAATGTTTGGACCGAACCGGGACTTGAACCCGGGTCTCCCGCTTGCTTTAGCATAACCGCCCGACAAGCGGGGTTCAATCCGTTGAGTCCAAACATTTTGTCTTCAAATTTCTTAGTAATATAATACATTTGTTATTTGCATATGTACAGTGAAATAAATAAATAATCTATGACTGGGCAGGTAAATAATAAGTAAAGGTGACCTTAAGCTTATAAATAAAAAGTAAATATGGCTAAAATATTTATCTTTCTTTAAATAAGTACAAATAAAATTTGAAAGAATAAACATTTAATAAAGGTCTTTATTAATACCGTAATACCTATTATGTTATTAAATACAATACATTAAAAAACTAAATTAAACTGAGTTAAGAGTTCTTTGGTACTGTTTTATACCTTTTGGTTAAGCCGAAAGCTTTTTTAATTTTGTACTTAAAACAACCAGAGAAACTCAACTGTTCATTTTAAACGACAATACTTATTGGTGACTTTTCTCCTGTGACAAATAATAATCTTTTAGGCCAAACTTTTTGTGTACTGTTTGGACGCCCTTTAAAATCAGGAATAGGCAAAATCGCCTTTTCCCTAGACCCCTGACGATAAAAAGGTACAAGTTGTGAAAACAGATAGTTTATATAAATATATGGGTGAAAAACAATTGACCAAGTTTACACACAAAATGGGAAGATGTAACTTTCAAACCGTGCCGTATCTTTGAATTCGGGAATTAGTGCTAAAACATGAACGACAATTTCCATGAAATTTACGACAATTTAATATACAGACAGCGGCAAAAGTCAGTTCACCAGATGAAGTTTGGAAGTATAACCACTCAGCTCACCATTTTGAAAATATTTACAATGAAAGTTTTACTGGTCGTAAGAAACTATCAAGGAAGAACATGATAATATAATATTTTTGTGGATTGTTAAAGTCTTAGATTAAACTTAGCCTGCAATGGTCGACTCGTTATTACCACTGTCTGTACTTATTCCCATACTAGCTGAGAGTACCCACACTTCGCCTCGGGTCTTTATTAACATAGCTGTGTGTACAGTTCGTTAGGTATAGCATGGCCGGTGGCCTTGAGATTTCCTGCTGGCCGCTTTTCTTGCTCACCGGTCATGCTAAACCTGACAAACTGTATATTTTAAGAAAATTGCAAAGAACATTAAAAAGGCGGTTAAGTGGAAGAGGGGACTTTAAAGTCCTAACTTTGCCACCAATAAAGACGTTTTTCATTTCATTTTAAAGGCAATTAGTGGAATGTGTTAAATTCAAATATCTAATATTAACAAACTTCGAGTAATACAACAACTAATGTATATACAACACTGAGATTCAAAAATAAACATTTTAAACTATAACAACGACATTCAAATGACTTTTTGACCAATGTAATGATCGTCAACCATACAAAATTTGGTTTTACTTTAAACGCTTACAAATTTTACAACTACTTGAAGGCATTATTTCAACTATTCTCTTCTCAGTTTCCTCTCGAAACTCAACATCAGGGTGTCTACCAGCCTCCTGACATAAAAATCAGGGACTTTTGAGGATTATTGGAAATCAAATTTTAAAGATCAGTGACCTTTAACTTTGTATTGAGTTGTTTTGTCCATGCGGAATCATACCATATAAAAAGTTAAAAATGCACCCATATATGTTGAATTAAAACAATAGATAGAAAGCTTTGCTAATTAAAAAGAACTATTGTACTGTGAAAAACTAATTATTTCAGAGGAGTCCTGACAACCAACCTTGTAACACCATTGTAAAAAATTGAAAGGAACACAGGAAAATAAGTACTCAATAAATGGAAAAATTAAGATAATTTGGAAAATTTAAGGAATGTGGTCACTATTCAGTTAAACTGACGACAAACATTATTTTCTAGAAATAAAAGGGGATTACAACACAAAATTCTGGTGTAATATGCATGTCCGGGATGGCCTATTAAAATCTGGTTCTTTTCCGGAATATCAGGGATCCAATTTGGTAGACACCCTTAACTTCTCTGCTAGGTTGTGTGCTCGTACAGAACTGTAGAAGGAGAACGAAGCGTTGCTGTTCACTTGTTCATGCAGACGAAGACGTAGGACTGTGAGCAGTCCTCGCTGATCCAGTTAGACCTCTCGGAGGCGAGGCAATGCTGGTTCGTGCCCTCGGGTTCGGTCTGGCCCCAGTTAGTGAACATGATGGAGTTGAACGTCGAGCCTGCGACCCACTGGAACTTGCCTTGGAACTGCAAGTCACTTCCGGCCAACCACACCTTCTGATCGTTTATACCTGTACAGCACAGTGGTAACTGCAGGGTTCAATGTTGGTACTTAGAAGGTAAGTCCAGAAATCTTCGGGAGACGGTCCAGGGTGGAAAACAATTTTGGGAATGTCCAGGTTGGGAAGAGAAATGGCAATCATATTGAAACTGCAGGCTTCAATGATAGTAGAGGTGGACGTGTCCGGAAATCTTTGAGAGGCGGAAAATGACTTTGGGAAATTTCAGAACGGGAAGAGTTAAAAGAATCATGGTGATTCATGCCAAAGATTGCAAAAACTACCACTTCCAGTCGCAAACCATAAGGAACTTTACAAAAATGATCTCAAACTCTGCACACTTGTTAGCATCGCAAAGGTCAATTTACGGTTTTGCACACAATTATTTACAGTCGCACGAGCTAATACGGTGAGAGTAACTATGACTCTCATAAGTGGCGCAGAGAGCAAGATCACCCAGTCAGGGGAATTAGCGGCTAGTCCAACATCGAAATAGCCAGCAGGTTTTTAGACCTCACTGACAAATAAAAAAGCTATTTTTATACCTATATAACTTTAGCTTATTCTGTCTTGTCCTGAAAAATATTTTGCCGGTTCTCTCCAGAACCGATGACCGACACACAAAAAATTGGTTCAAGGAAATAACAATGGAAATCTTATCAAGTGGGTGCCTTTGAGCAAGACAAATCACCTGACATTATCTTCTCTAATCATGAAAACACTACGCTGTCAAAACATTTTACTACTTTGTTGTTAGTTTGATAGAATAAAACACCAAGGCCGATACTTTAAATGTTCCTAAAAGGCAATGCAAGGGCTGAACTACTCTACTTTGTTGATTTAGTTTTTATAATAAATTACTAGATGAATTAAATATATTTATTACCTAGTCCGATAAGTTTGTTGTCCATGTCCTGTTGGTCAGCCCGATTCTCTATGATGGCTAGCATCTGTCCTTCACTTTCACAAAGGCTTTGTGCCTCAAACCAACTTGCCTGGAAACACACAACTTTGGTCAGGTTGCAAATAAAATTTAGTCTAATGATCCTTAGGAATCGAAAGTCCACATACATTTCAATTGGAAAAGGTGTTTAACAACGTAAACTTCATCTAGAACACATGAGATATCTGCTTAACTGATGAGAAATACAAGGAAGAACTTTTATTCCCTACTACAAACATTATTTTTCAGCTGGGACACTTACCTTTTCATCACGGTTGATGAAAAATTCTTTCTTGGGCCTGTTCTGAAAGTACGCAACACATTCAGAACTTGGCGTCTTTCGGTTTTCAGACCAACACTTGGCAGCATCTACTGTACTGGACGCTGAAAATATACAGAAGACTCCCATTAGCGGACCTGTGGCGGGTTAGAATCGTGTACGACTCCGGAGCTGATCACTCCACTGGCGCAGGTTCGATCCCTGCAGTCACCACTTACATTTGTAATGTGACTATACGGTAACACTAGGTAAAGGTCGAGGTTGAGTGGTAGAGAGGACTTTTCCTTTTTTTTAGAGGGGGTCATAACAGTTCAAGTACAGGCTTATTCAGACCACTCAAATTGAGCAGGAAAAACATTCAAAAATACATAAAAGTTACTTTTTTGGGACATTTTTGATAAATAACAACCTTTAAGTATGCTTAACCTTCCATTGGTCGCTTGGATTTTGAAAACGTAAGAGCTTATGGGGGTTACTTCCAAGGGGATAAAAACATTACTGAAAATAGCAAAACATTGATGTTCTTATATTAAAATGCAATAGGTGAAGAGAAACAAAAAACCTGCGTAAATACCACTTCAGAAACTCAAATTGTGTTATCTGGAGTCTATGTATACAATTTCTAGATTAAACTCACACTCATTAACGTGGTTAAGTGGAAGAGAGGACTTTATAGTCCTAACTTCGACACAAAAATAAAGACTTGTTGTTCATTTCATTTACACAAATCCTTTTACCACAACAGTTTTTTGGTTTTAGAAACATAACATTGTCTACAACAGACACATTTTGTTAGATATGCTATATGTATTGATCGGAAGTATATCTTCATTGTTAATGACCCTAATCAAGAAAACTATTATCACAAACTAGTTATCAAAATTGTCTCATTAAATGGTTTATTAAACCTCAAATAGCTTTATGTTCAGAGTTTAGGAAAGTTGTCTTTCAGAAGTTTATTGGTCTTGAATAAGAAAGTAAGCTCAAATACATAGACTCCCTCTCTCTCAGCCGTCGGATGGTCCACCTAAGGTCTAAACATAGGCAACATCAACAACTTTTAAGTAAGTGTATTCATTTGAGCGGTTCCTGTGTTGTTAATACTTGATTTTTGACAGTTTACGCTTGTCTGACACAATCAGTTGCTCTCTGTTTAGATCTAAATCAGCATTCATTTGTAACTTTTCAGACAATGCTCTGTCTCTTATTCCCACTACAATCTGATCGCGGATAGCTTCGTCCTTATATACAGCAGGAAAATTACATCTACTTGCCTTTTCTTGCAAGTCATTTATGAAATGTTCTACATCTTCTTCCACTAGTTGGTTCCGAGTATGAAACATGTATCTCTCATAGATTACATTCTTAGCTGGTGCAAAATAAGCATCAATCTTTTTAAAGACAGTTTTGAAACTCTTCAACTGCAGTTAGGGCAAAAGACTCAAATATACTCTCTGCTTTGTCTCCCATGATATATATTAGGGTATTGATTTGAGCAGATTCGTCTTCCTTTACTAGGCCAGAGGCTTGGTAAAAACGCATAAATCTTGTTTTCCATCTAGGCCAATCTTTGCCTTTAAAACTGAATTGTTCAGGAGTTGGTATTTGAAAGGCTTGCATTGAGTAGAGTAGCGGAAAATTATTTTATTAATTGTAAAAACACCGCTACCACCATGTAATATTAAGTAGAAATAGATTAATAGTTTACAAGAACAAGGTTTAATGTGGCCATTAATTAACTAACATATTTTTTAACATAAGAGTTTCTTTTAAAATTAGTCCCAAACATTAAGGTTTTTATGAATGGTATTTGTGCTGTTGACCATATTAATTCACTTAAAATAGCCCCAATGCAATACTACATCAGTTTTGGAGCTCCAAAGGGCCCCCATGTCTTTTCCTCGTGACATATTTTCGAGTAGTCCGGCCAATTTTTAGTTCGGCCGAGGGTTCGGTTTTGAGGTGGCCGAACAAGAGGGAGTCTACTGTATGTGTTTTCATTGTGTAAATAAACTTAGGTTCTTTAGTGGAAAAATGGTGGCCAAGAGTATGTGATATTGTACTTACCGATGCATCCTTCGTTTCTGTCGTAAGGGTTCCCGGAAAAGCCAGACTTGCACCCACACAAGGCGCTATTGTTGTATACGTTACAGTTAGTGTTTGATCCACACTTTTTCTCACAGGTTTCTAAAACAAAACAATCAAACAATGTTTAATACCCTCATTGATTTAAGGAAGTTTAAAAACAGAAAACGTGGATAAATTGTCCTTACAGATTCAATGACGAGGTCTTTGATCACATCCTGGTTTCATAGGACTTAAGAGTCTGTAGAGCCCACGTGATTAAACTAGTTTGCTTCTTAAGCTTCAATCTACGCAACATTATATTCGACAAAATTCTAGACATCTGCTTGGGTCTATCTAAAATATTCACAAAATAAGTTTAATAAGCGGCTACATAATATGACTCTTGCCGCACACCATATGTGATGTAATAATGTGTGATTTATGTATTTCCCAAAATTGGCCCATATTTTACCACGTTTTTGAATGTGTGAGTAGCAGTAATTATTAACCCTTAGATATCGAGTCATTAGGCATGATTTAAATACATTTAAAGTGGGTCCTGGGTAGAGTTTTGGCATTTAGTCAAACCGATCGAAAGTTAAGCTATACACGTTTGTGATTGGCTTACCTGTATCAGGCTGGCAGCCTTTTGTGGGGTCTCCGATAAATCCGGCGTTACACACACATACTTCTTTGTTGTTTTGAACTGTACAGTAAGCGTTCGCGCCGCAAGTGCCGTCTTTGCATAGGTCTATATAATGACACGGCAAAAAAATAGATTAGGGTTTAAGTTTGATTCCAAAACCACAATATTTTATCTGCTTTCATTATTTACGAAGTTTGCAGCCAACGTAAAGCCAATTTACCTCTCAGGATTTGTTCTCAGATTGGTAGGCCTATTTCGTGGGTGAGCACCACTTGTGCTGCTTAACAATAAGAGATGAACTAGAAATGACTTAAGTGCCATTTTGGTACATTTTCTCAAGACTTAGTGAGTTACTCACCTGCGGGCTGAGGCTGACAGCCCTTTGAGGGGTCCCCAGTGAAGCCAGGGTCGCACACACATACTTCCTCATGGTTTAGAGCTGTACAGTGAGCGTGTGCTCCACAGTTGCTGTTGTCTTCGCATAGGTCTATACAACGAGGGCACGGCAACACAAACGCTACGAAGTATTTACAATACTGCTGTTCTTCGCAACCCTTATCTCTCAAACAAAAGCCTGAAAAGGACAAGACATCTTAGTAATAGAAGTAATGAAATAAATTTGATTTTAAAATTATGTGGCTTTTCATATTTATATTATGAAACTGATTCGATTCATTGGTTGTCGCTATTTTGTTTAGGAACGGATTGGTCAGCTCTATAATTATAGAATACAGTAGTCACTCATCAAGAATATGAGTAGGCCAACCTATTACAATCACATATTTTTAGTCACTCTTCATCGGGGCGGAGTCAAACAAGTGGGAAACTTAAAGGCTTTTTATTGCCCGTACAATGGTCTTAAAACCTTAGGCCCTAGGAGCAAGCCTAGGTTAGAAAGGCTATTAACAGTTAAGAACAAGAAAAATTAGGCAGTATGAGGTAATTATACTCACCCGCACGAAGATCTATGATTACTAGGATTAACAGCCCACAAAGAAGGACAAAGCCTAAAACGTATGGAGCGTAAGCCATTCTCGTTCCAAGTTACTTCTTTAACACGATAAGCCAACTATCTAAAACTTTAGCAACAAACAACAATAATACTACTAAATAAAACGACAATTACACAGGTTACTGACAGCGCACTGTTTACACAGCCACATAAAGTCTTAGCCTGAGGACTGAGTAATAGGTAGTGAGTTCAAATTCGATAAGAGCTTATCCCTAGCCCCTACCCTACCACAAGTTTCAAGGTTGTTGATCGGCCTTAGACTTACGTTACGTCAACTTGTGCAATCTGATGAATGATGATTCACACAGCAGTGCTGACAACTCAGATACTAAACAAATTAGTAAAATTACCCTCATCGTTTACCTAAACGCTCAAAACTACCCTGAGCCTAAGCTTAAGTACTGCCCGCCGTCCTACTAACTGGAGAAACAGCCCTGAAATTACTTTGCGGTGACCAATTAATTATTGGTCTTTATTAGTAAACAAATATAAACGCAGAGAATTATGATTTATGTACATAACTCTGAAATGCGGATTTCCCTGTGATTACCCAGACCCCTTTCAAATTACCCGAGCGTTGGCGGCACTGAACTGCAGAGTGTTTATTATTTTCATATGAATTCAAATTGCGCAAAATAATGCAATCTACGTTATTGAACTTTATTAAATTATGGAAATCGATTACATTTAAGTAATAACATTTGGAAATTAATATTTGGCCAAACTTGACGTCATTCCTGTGTTATCGCATTTCTTCAAGCAATGTGAAATCAGTAAGGTACGACACGAATGGGCGGAGCGATATTGCCGTAGCCCGTAATGCCACCGCCCACCAGGTCGCTATAAAATCTAGCTATTGTACAAACAATTATTATATTGCTAAAGAAATTTGAAGACAAATATGTTTAAACCGAACCGGGACTTGAACCCGGGTCTTTCGCTTGCCGGGCGATTATGCTTACCAGTTACCACTACATCCGGCCCAACTATTTATGCCTTCAAATTTTAAGAATCTGTGTTGAGAATTCCCCTCTAAACTCTCATTGTGCTACGTAATAAAATTATTTAGAAGGATTTTACTAAAATAATAACATTTTTCATTAAACACAAAAGCACGTTCTATTTACTTTTCTTAAACTTAACCAACAATGTACCATTGGCCTTAACACAAAATTAATAAACCATCTGATCATTGACTTTAAATCAATGATCTGATTTACAGTATCTGACAAAACAGAAGTATCTTTGTATAAATAAAACATATTATGTAAAATTATATAAATTATTAACAGTCTGAATGTTTATCCGAAACAATTGACTGTCACTAGCGACTTTAAATCAACATGCTGGAACTATTACACACATAATTTAAATACTATGTAAAAAACTTATTATAGATCATAATTTGTATAAACGCTAAATAGCTAATTTATTACTAAAGACATTTGAAGACAAAAATGTTTGGACCGAACCAGGACTTGAACCCGGGTCTCGGCATAAATAGTTGGGCCGGATGATGTAGTGGTCAGCATAATCGCCCGTCAAGTGAGAGACCTGGGTTCAAATCCCGGTTCGGTCTTCAAATTTCTTTAGGAATAATAAAAACTGTTATTTTTACTCATAATAGTTTGTTTCTAACAGTTTTAGTCCGAACATTTCCTTTCAAGGAGTTAGAGTATGGACTAATCTTCTGTCATTGAAATGTTCACACTGTAGACATACCTAAATTTGTTAACGTCTAGATGAAGTTCGTTAACCAGAAAAATTGGTGAGGTTTTAGGGGTATTACCCTAAAAAAATGCTAAAAATACTCTCTTTATGATGTGATTTCGGTGAAACACGGTAGTTGTAATAATATAACAAATGTATTTCACGTGTACCAAAAGCACCCCAATCCGTTCAACCAGACCAAGATAGTGGCGGGAAATTGTTTCTTTGCAGCCATCTTGGTCCGGCTGATTCTTTGGTATAAGTTTCAGCTCACAGCTTTCTTAAAAATTAGTTTTTGTTTTAGCAAACTAATTTTTGAAATTGGTTTACTGATCATTGATGTAAGTGAGCCTCATCATTATATAACTGCAGTTCTTGGGCAATACAATTATTGCATAATTGAAAAAAATGTTTTGTTTTCTATATTCACAGACATCAATGAGAAGGTCACCCTCCTGGATTGTTCCTTTTCTTTGGGCGATTTGGGTTAAAAATTACACATTGAGTAGTATGTACAGTGTTTATATTAAAACATAAATATAAATAATCATATAAAATACATTAATGCACAATGATCAACAATTTACATTGATTTTTTAAATTTGTACACTGTTAGTTTAAGAATAGATACAAACATTTCAATTTATTTAAAGAGGTTGATCCTAAAACTTTGCATTAACAACAATCATAACAGAGAGATTAATATTAGTGAGTTTTTTTTGTACTGAGAATCTTAAAGCTTCCGATAGATAATATGTAGGATGAAATTATTACATAGAAAGAAAATATATTGGTGTTTAATTACATTGGACATAAAAAATCTTGTACATTTCAAAGTAGATTTTATTGCTTTAAATATGTTTACACTATTCAAAAGCTCAACAATAATACTGAAAATTTTACAAAGGGATGCATAAGTTCAAAACTAATCTAAAAAGCTAAAATAAAGAGCGATGAAAAACTATAAAAAAGATAAATATCACAGCAAAATATTATGTAACAGATAATATCAATATAAAACTATAAACTAAAATGACACTTACAGTTTTATTAATAATAAATAATATGAGATTTAATTAAAATATCAAGCAATTGATAACTTATTACAATAGTGATATGCAAGATGACAAATTATTTTGTTAGTCAAAGTTAAAAGTACATTGCTAAGAAATTAATCAAACGTCTTTAACTCTGATGGACAAACTTACAAAAATCTAATTTTATATGTTTGTTGCTACAGTAGATTCTTGCTTTCCAGTTACAAAAATCTGGGTTCTATGTTTAGCGGACTCGCGGCGTTGGAATCGTGCGCGACTCCGGAGCTCATCACTTTGCTGGCGCAGGTTCGATCCCCGCAATCACCACTTACAGTTGTAAAGTAACTATACCGTTACGCTAGGTAAAGGTCGAGGTTGAGTGGTAGATAGGACTTTGTAGTCCTAACTTCGCCTCGTTAAACAAGACAAACTTTACCTTTTTTTTAATATTGTTTGAAAACTTGTTTCTAAACTCGTTCAGTACATGTTTACAACATAACATCTGAGAATCTGAGTTTAAGTATTTTGCCAACGTAATTCTTAGGCCTACATGATTAAAAGCAACAAAAGCGTAATTTTTACAGTAAAAACTCATACTTTTATTTACTAGGGCAGACCAGAAAGTGATCAACTATACCCCTAGCTACAAACGTTGACGGTGCCAATAAAACTCTAAAACAACTAATCCAATGATTTATGTTAAATCAAAAGTTATATTAGTGTTATTTGATTTCAAGCCAGTTGGTAACTTATAATTACAAATTCCAAGAAGATTCAGTGTTTTTTAGAGAAATTATTTTAGGAACCCCAAGCGGGCAAATTTTGTGGTGGGGGTATGGTTACTTCCTGCCGATAGATTTTTTTCTTTACATTAGGCCGAATAAGCAAGATTCTACTGTAATGTATATTAAAATGATAAAATTAGCAGTTACAAGTTATATGCAATTAAAAAAAAATTGTGTTGTACCTCAATATACTCTTGTCTTTGAGAAATTCAAAACAAATCCAGGGATAATAAATTAATATTTTAAAACATAAAGAATAGAAAACGACATCTTCCTTTTCACATTAATAATACATTTTCTATAAGTGTGCTGAGGTATTTCATACTAAAACCGTGATCTACACACAATTAGCTTTTAGTGCATGGTAAACAAATTAAAAGTTTTCACAGGTTTTAACTTTAGTGTAATTTGTTTTTATCTTGAAATTACTAATGAAGTTAAGTGTTTACTATATGCTCTCTTCATTTAAATCCAATCTTAAATGAATATTATACAACATTTCTGTATAACATCCTTGCCTTGTAACAATTAAACTGCTCCAAGAGCCAACATATCAAACATTTCAAGTTTTTTTATTAAGGAAAGATAAAGTGACTTGTAACTAAAAGGAACAGGATAAATTCAATTTGTTTGAGTTAAGTATAAAATTCATTTGAAGAAATTTGTCTATACAAAATTAAATGAATAACATTTAAAATAACTAAGACCAACTCGACTCTATATGTGACTCTTTAAGGGTGGTAGTAACGTAGAAAGACCCCACTCCCATAGGAGTCATAGGAACAGAATCTTCATAATGGTCTGCATTGTATCATTTAGATTCCTCGTCAAAATTAAATGCACTAAAAGCTTCTGTCCACTTAAATGGATCACTCTTTTTGCTTTTGTCTTTACTACGAGTGAGAGTACTACTCGAAGAGTCTCCGCTGAAAAAGTCATCGTCAAAAGGATCTCCACTACGTCCGAAAATATTAACAGAATCACTTTTGATAGAATTCAAATCGTTCCTACGCACATTTGAATTTCTAGGTTTGATTTCTGATCCTTGTCTTTTATCACTGGATCTTTTACTGGCCAATTCTTCGCTTAAACTTTCAGATTCAGTCTTAAATTTCCCTAAACTTTGGTCACTGTGGATGGCTTTACCTAATTTCTTGGAAATAGAATGTTCTGTAATATTTTTATCTAACTTTGAACTTCGTGTTCGGCCTACATCACTACTAAAACTATCACCTAAGAATACATCATCACTAGACTTACGATCTTCTAAATGTACCCTTTTCTCACTGGACTCACTAGAGTGTTTCCTGCCGTTGCGTCTGGTCTCGGGAGGTGTGAAATCATCTTCAAACGGTGATTGCTGGCTTCTAGGAGTTAGGCCTTTACTATCTTGCGGACTGAAATCAACACTTTCACCAAACCCGTCTTTTCTCTTGAGTACTTCATCAGGAGAAGATTGAGGTTTTGATTGGACGGTTTTTGTTCCGTAGTCTGAAAGATCAGAACCAGCTCCAGGACTTTTTTCACTTGGAAATACAAAGTTTTGTGATGAAAAGTCATCTTCAAAGGGAGAATTTTGACTTCGCTTTTTGGATCTGTTCGACCGGGACCGAGTCTGAAGAGTTTGAGACTTTCTAGCCCAGTGGGCATCTATTTCAGCTATATTTTGTTCTTCTCTACTTGAAGGACGATTATACCTCTGGTCGTATTGCTCATCTTCACTATTTCTAGGGCGGTTCCAAACTTGTTTTCTAGTTTGACATCTCGGTGAGTCTTCATCTCCTTGTTCACTGAACTCATCCTCCCAAGGTGATTCATGAGATCTATCTCTATAATATTGACTATAGTTTCTCCTACCTTGTTCTCGTTCTCTCCAATCTCTACGAGAGTAATTAGGGTCTTCCCACCTTCTTCGTCTTCTGTCACGGTAGTTTCGTCGTGAATATCTTTCATCATCTTCCCAAGCTAAAGATTCTCTACTACTCCTCCTATCACCTTCTGTTCCCCAAGGTGAAGGTCTTCTTTTTCTTGAGTCATCTCTCCTGGAATCGTCCCTTCTTGAATCATCCCTCCTTGATTCTTCCCTTCGCGGTTCATCTCTTCTTGAATCACTTCTCCTAGTTTCATCTCTTCTTAGATCATCTCTGCGTAAATCTTCTCTTTTTCTTTCTTCCTCCCAAGAGGGGCCACGGTGTTTTGGCCTTGCCTGCCAAGATGATTCTTCCCATCTCTTATTTTCCCACTGATCTTCACTTAAATCTCTATCATCCTCATCCCAAGGTGAAGGGTCCCTTGAAGTTTTTCTCCACGGTGAAACTTTTCTACGTCTGCCGAGCCTCTGATTATGATACTGTGGATGATGCTTGTAATCATAAGGAGGTGTTTCATCATATAAAGA
The DNA here is from genome assembly GCA_018831715.1 of Matsumurasca onukii. Taxonomy (NCBI): domain Eukaryota; kingdom Metazoa; phylum Arthropoda; class Insecta; order Hemiptera; family Cicadellidae; genus Matsumurasca; species Matsumurasca onukii. The sequence continues at coordinate 89,647,304 of CM032058.1, forward strand.
GTCACCGTCGCTCCAGCCATTTTCTCTCCAAGGTGGTTCTTCCCAAGAAGTCCGACTTCTATGAGTCCCCCAACCTTCTTCAGATTCATCATCTTCTTGCCATTCAGGTGGCTTATGGCGTCTTCCTTTACAGGACTTTCTCTCGGGTTGGTCTCTCCATGCTGGTGAATAAGGCTCTTTGGATGCATCTTTGCTATCAATTGACCACGGCGAGACATTACCTTCACTGTGTATGCTTCCAGATTTTTCTACTTCAACTGGACAGTTCTCAAACTTTGCCCATCCTTCTCCTAAACTATTTGGATCTACATCTCTGTCTTTATCGTTAGGGAAGACTTCCCCTTTTAATGATTGTAACGAACTAATGCTAGGGTCTTTCATCGGAGCTGATCGAATGGGAGAATCTGAACCAGCCAGACTCTCGTTTGATTCTGCTACAGTAGGTAACGTTGTTCCCAGCAACTCCCCTGCAGCGTCATCAGGCACTTCTTCATCATCAAGGGCACTTGCATCTTCCTCCATAATAGTTGACTCCATTATCGACTGAGTTTCTTTGATGGTGGCTGTTGGTGAGTCTGTACTTTCACTGTGAGGTCTTGATAATGTTAGTGTATCTAGTTCATCTTCACACCTTGTAACATCACCTGTGCTGTCATCTTTGTCACTTAGAGGTTCTGATCCATCTCTGTCAGTCTCTTTACTTAGATCTCCATCATCAAGACATATATCTCTCAAAGCAGCATACCTATCTACTGTGGTAGTAGACATAGGTTCTGAAAACTTTACTTCCCTAATGATTTCACTGTTGGACTTTTCTTCAGGCTTTTCAACACATTTAGGTTTTTCAACAACCGTTTCTGTACGACTAGAGTAGATTTTTTCTCTAGCTGAGGTAATGCTGGGTTTTTCTACGGTTGTCTTTTCTTGTTCCAAAAGTTCACGAAACACAGCGTATTTGTCAAATAATGATTCCTCTTCTTTGTTAACTATTTTTTGCTCAATATTTAAATCAAAATGAGTTTCAAATTCAGCTTTAAACGGAGGAGTGTCCTCGTCTAGTGACTCTCGTAGAGCTGAGTATTGTTCACTTTTTAATACATTCTTTCTCAATTTCCCCCCATCTTCAATAAATTCTTCTGTAGATGGGTTATGTTTTTGGGCTTCAGTCAAGGTTTGTAAGCACTTTGTCAACTCTTGCAATGTCATCTTGGAGAGACTTGTCGGAGACATGTTCAACGTGGCCGCTAAATCACTGAACCCAGTTGTACTTAACTGACTCAATGTTATATCTAGTGAGCTCACTGCATTGTTGGTGAATGGCCTGGGTGAGACTACCGGTTCACTTGATGTAGAACTCTTCGGGGACACATTTTTCTTTTGAGGAGGAGGTAACAAGGGGAAGGGAGTCAGATAGTATTCTGTCTCGCTCTGCGGAGGACGATTGGCCTTAGAAGGTCTATTTGGTGCAGAGGATTCATCCCCACCAAATCTAGGCCGGCGGGCAGGAACAGGGATCGGAGGGCTCTTTACGTCAGACATAGTGTCTCCTGATGTTCCACAGTTTTCTATGTAGTCATAGTGAGGATCCTCTTGTGGAGGTCTAGGAGGAGGTTTTAGTATGGCGTTTTGTAACTGTTTCTTTGGCGGTAAAGGAGGAGGTTTTATCAGACCGCTGGTCGTGGACGTAGGCCTTGGTGGAGGTTCTGGTGCCAGATCGTTTAGAAACGAGACGTTTGGTGGAGACGGTGTCGCCAGTCCTCTACTTTTTAACAAAACCCCTTCCATAATTGGCGAGTTCCGCTCGTAACTTGAATCCAAAGTATTCTGCTTCGATATTCTGGAGCGAGCTTTATGTTTTGGACTCGGTAATTTTACTAAACCAGATAGTGTGTTCTGCTTGTGGAGCCGGGAGTATCTGCTTTTACTCCTTGAGGAAGGAGGACTAGAGGAAAACTTTGGTGATCCCGGATCCAGGTTATCATTTACTTTCTCTGGAGGGAGGGACACCCTAAGAGGTCCGTGAACTGAGCTGGTGCTTTCAAAAGACTGTGGGGATTTTCTAACCGGGGTATCGAAGGAACTAGTGGCACTGAAGTCGGATGGGTCTGAGAAGTTCGTGAAATCGGCAAAGCTAGTTTCAAACGGGTCAGGGTTGGCTGAAGTGGAAGCGGAGAAGTTCACAGAGTGGTTAAACTCGACATCTGAGAACGGATCAGTCTTATCGAAGGGATCATCTCCGAACGGATCTTCAGGAGCGACAGGACGAGAAACCTCTTTAGTTGATTTTTCAGGTTTCGATTCAGAACTACTTTCAAAGTTCACCTGGAAAAGTGGGGCGTTACTTTCCTTGATGGGTTCACCAACTAAATCTTTGAGCACTTTTTTGGGAGGATTTTTTAGTTCTTGAAAAAAGTCTTTCTTATCGATGTAAGGTTTGATTTTGCCGGTGCCCAAGGGATCCAGATCAGTAAAGACATCAAACTGCTCTTTTGTCAAGTGTTTGTTCGGCTCGGGGAACACATCATCCTTGGGTGCAGCCTGCAACAGTAGAGATACAGGGTTGTAGAAAATATGTAAAACTGAGAGTTGCAAATTCATATGTAAATAGTTATTCAATATAGATAATACTACAAATAAGACTATTTTGTTTGATAGAAATAAATACAATTCTTTAAGGATGATCCAATTTTAAGAATTAAAAGTTAAAAGTATTTAAACTGGTTAGGTTAAGGTAAAATTTAAAAAATAATTTGCTCCAAAGTACAGCCAAACTCTCTTACTTATTATTATCATTAAAATAAGTAATAACGTATTTAGGCTCTTCAAACCGATCATAACAACAATAGGAAATGGCTCAAACAATTCTTCCGAAAGATTTTTCTAACCATTACTTCAGTTAAAGCACATCTATCTATACACTGATTTTTCAAATTACAAAATAATTTCAGTACCAAGATTTTTTATTTGATATACAACTTATCAACTGAACTATTTCAATCAGTGTGTAAAAAGTTTCGTTGACACAATTCTCACATATTTTTTTCACTGTATTGGCCACGATGTTCTTCTGATTCACTAACAATGGAAAATGAAATACGATTTCAAACTCAGAAATTCTCCCATTGTCAACAACAAACTCCAAAAAAGAAATCGTTCACAATTTTATTTAAAAACACTCTTCAAAACCCATTCTTGTAAGGTTCAATTAGTTCAGCAAGCTTGGCTAATGTTGTATATTTTGAGAAATTAATGTTAGCTTGAAGAGTATTGGCGTCGGACAGTATGATAACAGCCACTGAACTATTTACTTAGACTATAAACTTAAACTTTTCAAAAGATAACAAAAAAGACAGCCAATAAAACGAAATCATGCAGTGCACATAGCAGATGAGAGCATAATGGTAAATGAAATGGAAGCAAATAGAGAAAGAAAATGAACTAGTCTTATTCATAAACTATAAAATATCATAAATAGAGCATTCTACCAAAAGAATGAAGCCAGACTGTGAAAGTTCTGCCTGACACATAAATGGTAGTTGGTCTCAATATGAAACTCACTGAAGTTAGTTTCCGTTTTGGTGTGGCTGGATTATATTTTCCAACTTCAATCGCTAACACAAACTATGCATTTTCACAAGATGTGTTACGTTGAAATTTCTTGGGTGCATTAATAAAACTTAAAAGTCAGGAAAGAAAGAAGAAGAAACAGGACAACAGAGAGTTGTGTGCATGACATGCAATGTTTGAACTCAAATAACAAGTACATTATTTCTGAAAACATTTGGTACCTTCAAGTGTAGACAAATAATAATCAAACACAATAATCTCTAGCAAAGAAAAACATAACCATGGATGTATCAGTGTTTATTATGTTGACTGCAAGGCTTGGAATCTAACAACTGCCAAAGACAACTCAACATCTACCAAATGAGTTTCAGGGGTAAGGGGGTAAACAAAACACTGAACACATCAACGACAGAATGAAGGTAGACTAACCTTGGTGGATTGAGCGGTGGTGGGTGCAATGTTAGGCTTATGCTGTGACGGGGCAGGAGCGGGGGCCGGGGGAGGAGGAGGGGAGGTGGGGGCCTCGTCGTCAAACAAAGCCTCCGTCTCCCGGTCGAACCAGTGCTGCTCCTTCTCAGGCACGGCGGGGGCGGAGGCGGGGGCATGGGAGGTGGAGGGAGGAGGAGTGTCCCAGCTCCGCTCTTTTGGCGACGGTGTGGCCTTAGTCGGCGGGGGGGCCAGTTTCACAGAGGCGGGAGGAGCGAACGAGTCTCCGAAAGGATCGGACGGAGTTATCCTTTCCATTTGATTTAAACCTTGCTGGATGTTGTTCAACTCAAACTCTAAGTCCAACAGGTCGGCAATCGCCTGTAAGTTCATCGAGCTTGGTCAAATTTGTGAAACATAAAAAACTCAGGGACATGTTTGGTTATAGTAGAACCCTCAGTATCGGAAATCGAACTCTTGGATGCTGATCGGAATACTCCCTGCTTTCACAAGAATTTGAAACAAGGAATTTCAATTTTCTAAAATTCATGTAAATTGTTGCAAATTTCTTTCCATGTAAAAATCCACTAGTTCTATTTTATGTACTATTCAATAGATTTAGACATGTGTGTTGTTCTTAGACAGGCCACTGGAAGTATATTTTTTTGACACTGTAACAAAGCCTAATCCTCAGAGGATTGGATATGTAAGGTTCTACTGTAACGATAAAAAAAAGTTACAAATATGATCAAAAGTAACATTGTTCCATCTATAAGTATGTTGAGCAACCGAACTGAACTATCTGAATAATATCTGAAAAAATGTCTGGACTTTGAAAAATATTTAAACTATAGTGTATCTTGGATAATTGATATGAGAGACGACGCACGATCTGCAAGAATAACATGATTTTCTTATGTCACTGTTTATAAAAGGACCAGGTAATTTGAGCGTAAAGCTTTTTAAAACTTGTAAGCTTTTTAATCTTGTAACTTGGGCTGTATCTTTTTCAGAGGATTGACAACTTACTAAGATACCGCTCAAACTTACGAACTTGAGACAACACCTAAATTTGATTGGGCCACTAAGCGTGTTGCCAACAACATTTTACATGACCACATTCAAAAAGAATTCTGCAATAAATTTATTAATACAAGAAATATATTTCTAAAAATTACAAGTTTTGATCAAGATATTGCAAATTTACTTACATACGTGTCATGTACATTATTTATGATATGAACATTATTAAGAGGTAATGAGAGAAAGAAAGGTGGTAAGAACTTCGGAATTTAAAGAACCAGTTTAGGTTGACAGACAGAAGGAGAAGCTGGAGTCATGAGTGAAAAGCAATGATGATGATGATGATTCTAGTGAAAGATATTCTGAAGAAAGTAATGGTTAGTGAAATCATGCACAAGCAGCTTAAATATTACTCCTACAACTTGTTTACTTATACGCATTTGACAATTTTGAAAAAATTCCTTTTAACACTATGGTACGTAATAAAGACAGACGAAGTCTTTAGTCTGTCACACCTTCGAGATAATTTCAATACTATTGTTAAACGATGCAAAAGAGAATCACTAAACAGGGTTACTTTAATTATGTATATTGTTAAACGATACACTTTTTAATTTCAATTGAAATCCCATAACCCAGATTTGTGCTTGTTTGACCTATATTATTTTGTAATTATTCAAAGATATTCGTTTGAATCTAGTTACCTCGGAATTTGCTGCAGATTTGGAAGCGTTATCTTTGCCGCTATCTTCAGAAATCGCTTTCAGTTTACTAGACGTTGACGCTAAGTCAGAAGACTGCTGAAACACAAATAGATTCGTCAGATCGGTTAAATCTGACAACTGCAAAAATCACTAAATCACTATTTGAGATGCCGACCACTCTCATGAGGGTATTTTGAGACAAATATGTGGTGAAGGATGAGTGTGATGAGTGGTAGTAATGAGTTATGAGGTGTCTTGTTACATACTAAGGTCGACTCTTCCTTAGAATGGGTCATTAATTAATAGCCCAATGACCAATGGAAATACAAGGACCAACGGCTTAACGTGACTTCCGAACTACGCGGGTGATGGTCTGATATGTCTAAACGATGGTGGGAGTTGATGCGAGCATCATCAGATGATCACTGAGACTATCTGAGCCGCTTTAGACCTATATCATCCTCAAAACCTCCTTGACCTCCTCAAAACCTTAATTTTTTAATTTTATAAAATACTTGATAAAACTATAAATCTTATAGATAGTTTCATTGACCAATAAAATGTACAAAAAAATACTTTAGCAGTTGACGGTTTTTACTTTTTACAACCTAATAATAAAATAATAATCCGCGTATGGGCACGGTAGGACCTCGTAATTGGACAGTGTTTGAATCGGGACAAGTAATTAGTTCGATTGTCATTATCATTGTCAACAAAAAACTTCAAAGAAATAAGGTATAGGTACTGTATTTAATGATATTGAAGACAAAATTTACAGGCATAGATGGAAAATTAATTACAAAAGTCAACAAAAATCAAAGAAACATTATAGCCTGTTTAAATAATACAAACTGATAACAAAATACAAAAAATACCACAAAGGAAAATCCCCAAATTCAAAAGTAAATCTTAGTAAGGATAATATTAAGATAAAAGGCTTCCCTTGGATATTTTTGAAAGACAAGTTTTCAAAACAAAAATAAATAAATATATAGTACAAACCTGAACTTTTCCGACAAATTTTAAAATTCTACATAATTTAAAAACCGACTCACCTCAAATTTAGCTCTCATTACAATCATACCAACTAATAATAATGATTCACAAGAAAATTTCCGTCAAGCAAATGCTGCTAAAATGATACTTGAACACATAATGAATTCCGACAAAACCTCTCATGAAGATAAGCTCGACCTTTGACACAGTTGCTTCACTTCGAGCAATTTTACGACTCACAACAAACTACAACGCAATTAAAACGGTCATAAAAATTGTAATGTTACACAAAAGTGGAAAAGAACGCAGAGACAAAGCCCTGACTCGTCTTGAACCGTGTGTCAAAACGAAGCGTCTCTGAGAGTGACTGAAGTGAGCTAAAATACTCTCTTTGTGCCTCTCAATTGAGCAGCATTCAGAATGCGTTCTCGTCTTGACATCGAGTTGATACCAAGCTAACAGATGCATTCTGGTTCCTCAACATCGTCCATTGTAGAACTGTTATACCGGGTGATTCACTATGAGGGTACATTCGAGATTTAAAAAACTACTGTACTGCATTAATGCACATTTTTTATAGTTTGACATTAAAAGTGAAAAATGATATAATTGAAATTACCACCCTCAGCAACCCGGTAGACCTTGGCTCTTTTGATAAAATTTTCCACTACTTTTCTGGTCCTTCCGCAGGACGATTTTGACAAAGAGCTCTTTTGAAATCTAACACTGATCCAGTAGAATTGACAGGCTCTATGTTTTACTAAGTTTGTGCCTGCAGCATGTGATGGGCGATTATGGATACCAAAGTCATTCCGTAAGGCATGTACTATGTTAGTCAACTCACACTACTTCTACAAAATGTTTTAGATTTGCTATTATAATTCGCTGTTCAGTTGAAAACCGCTCAATCACAACAAATGTCAAAGGTTTACAAAGAAGTTTTAAAAATATCAGCTGTTTATAAATAAAACAGGGGTGTCAACTTAAAAATAATACCTCTTTCTGAATCACCCTATATTACCCACTAAGCATTCTCTGTTCTTGCTAGTGTGTTTTAAGTCAGAGAAATTTGAAACTTGAAATCTTAATGTCTCATTGTTAAGCTTGTTTTATTAGAGAACTGATGACGGCGTATTATGGAGTAATCTACCCACACCAGTATTTCGGATTAGAGTTGTGGGGTGGTTGTTAAAAAACGCAATTTTCCAGAGCCTTCATTCTAAAAAAAAACTGTTCGGACAATCGCAAAACTTCAAAGAAGAGAGTCGTGCAGGCCAACTTTCCAAAATTTGAAATTGTTGCCTTTACATTCTTCAAACTTATCTTCTTTTCAAATCAAAATGTGACCGCATAAGAGGAATGACATTCACTCTTATGAAACAAGAGGCAGGGAGATCATCAAACTGGGAGACACAGAACGATAGTTCATGAACGTTTGCCTTCTCAGGCAGAAGTTCAACTAGTCAACCGGTTGCCAAAGTTTGATTAAAAGTGTGCAAATGCCAAGGCCTCAAAGTTCGCTAAAACAAATCTTGGTTGCAAAGGCGAGCACATTACAGACGAAGTTTATGGCACATAACTGGGAGACTGCAGAACCTAACGACGTACAATAGGAGGGCTAGAGTGGAACAATTGAATGAATGAGAGAGGGCGAATAAATGTATGTTTGAATGGGACCTCGATGTCAGAATGCAAGGAAAATTTTAGTTCAACCTATAAATGATGATTGCATAGCATGTATGTTTCTGCAATAAACTATTTATTTATTTTATTTAGAACTTCCATAGAAAACTGAAGATTTATTTCTATCGCCAGAAAGAGTGAAACACTATAGGACAAAATTGTTTGCAGTTTCAAGCACCATAACACCTCCTGAGTCAAATGGGAAAACTTTATTTAAATATCTATTTATAAATTTGTATGTGTAACCACTCTACAAGTAGCATTTTTGTCTAATTTTCATGACATTTGATACAAATTTTCTTTTTGAAAATGACTAGGTTAAGTTTGTTAATCGGCAAAATCAGTCCACCAGAAGTTACCTTTTCAGGAGGCATTTCCATTCAAAAAGTGCACTACGGTGAAATTTATAAAAAGTAGAACACCGTTTTGTGGTTCAACCAGAGATTTCATTTTAAATTGTTCTTATTTACTTTACCTTAGAAGAAGCAGTCTCCCCGTAGATGCCCATGCCATATTTGATTTGGTGTTGTTCTATGTGCTGTTTGGCCATCTCTATTTCCTTTTTCTTCAGCTCAAAAACTACTTGGAAGAGATCTCTCATTGATATGACTACCTGTAAAGCAAACCCAATTTTAGCACAGTCAATATACAGGGTGTTTCAATATTCTTTAGATCCAGATCCTTCTTTAGATACTGGGCCCGAATACAACCAAAATATCTTTTTTATTAAGTACACATCATTTTGGCTCCTGCCATTTTATTTTTTGACATTTTGTTTTTAGTTTTAGAGTTTACATAGATTCTCAGTTGATGTATGCTTTCAGGGAGAAAGTTTCTATATTTAGGTTCATTAACTTGCTTAAAAGTATTTATTCTATAAGCGTTGCCCAGAGGGGCTTCCGGCCGCTCTGTCCGACCTCCTCTTAATAGTTCTCAAGCCACATTCAACACCCTACAGAATTTCTACGTTTATTAGGGTAGTTCAAAAATTATCATCCGGCGATTTGAATTCTTCTTGCCTAAATGTGCAAACCTAAATTGTTAAGTCTAATGTTCACGGAATTACAAGTTATACTACCTAAGTTCCGACTCAGAAAATGGAACCAAGAGGATAACAATGTTGCCTCTATATTTTACATTAATGTATTTCTTTCAAATCAAAGTGCTGTATCTTAGAGGAAGTGATATTCACTCTTATGATACTAGAGGCATAGAAAACTACCGATCTGGGAGACGCAGACCAGCAATTCATGAACGTTTACTGTCTAAGGTAAGAAGTTCAACTAATCAACAGGTTCTTAAATTTGATCAAAAGTGCCCCAGAGCTTTAATAACTCGGCTGAAAAGGTGATGGTCGCAAATGCATTTTACGATACAGACGGGTTTTGGCATGTTACAGGGAAAACATGGAAGATCCGGACTGATTACAGGACCAAAGTGATACAGGGTGACACACGGGAAACGGAGGTTTTTTAAATGAATAGTACAAAGCCATTTTAAAAGATAACCCAGTGTTATTTGTATATTTCTGAAGACTAGGACTTAGCATTTTATAAATTACTAATCTTTTAAAAATTCGTCACTCAGTATGGTGCCCACCCACCCGGAGACAAATGTCCAGTCTTTTGGTAAAATAATCCGCCACTCGGGTCAACATGTTTGGTTGAATCGACTGTATCTTCCCTGATTGCTTGTTTGAGGTCTGCTGAGAGTTCGGGGTTTGTGAGAGTAGACACGTTCTTTCAAATATCCCCATAGGAAAAAGTCACAGCAAGACAAATTTGGTGATCTTGGTGGCCAGGGTATGTCACCAAAACGTGAAACCAGCCGTCCGGGAAACATGATCCTGAGAGTAATCATTGAGGCAGCGGTGTGCGATATGGCACCATCCTGTTGGAAGAACAAGCTCTCATGTTCATTCTTTGCCTCCGGAGTTCTGGTCTGAGAAGTGTGTTCTACATGTGGACAAGGTGAAGGTAACACCATTTTTCTCGGAAAAATACGGTCCAATCACTCCGGAACGAGAAACCGCACTGAAGTGACTGCCATTCTCACCCTAGCAATGTTTTGAGGTGTCCTAGCATATCTTACAGGGCCTGGAGGTTTTATTTACATTATGTTTACTTTTAATGTGAACAAATTTACCCATCTCAACAACGTGTTACGGTTTGGTACGGGTTGATTCCAATGGATGTCAAAATGTCGACGAAACAAACGTTGTGTTTTAGTCACTGAGTTGTTATTTTTAACATAAGCATCTTATGCGAAAGCACAATGTTTGACAGTCCATTGAACCATTGTCACTAAAATGCTATGAAATACTCTTTTCAATGACATAACCTAGAAATCTCTACGAAAACAAACAACAATAGAACAGCTGATTAAAATTTGTCCGTTTCCGTGTGTCACCCTGTATAATCCAAATTAATGAGAGTGGATCTCAAAAGTTGTATTTCCGATTGGGATTTCAATGTTCTTGCAATAAACTATTTATTTACTTACCTGACTAGCAGCTTTGTCAGTCTTGATGCCGAAGAACCTGTGCCCCGTGTCCGGTGAGCCGAAGATGTAACCGAAGGCTCGGGAGTCCGACATGTCCTGAGCAATGAACGAGATCTTGTGAACTGGATGATGGTACAAACAATCCTGCAACAGAATCCGCAGAATCAGTGGCAAGTTTGCGACAAAGATTGAAAGGGGAAAATATTTCTATGTCTGACCATGCTGACCAAGTAGATAGGAATTCCAGGCACATTGATTTATTTCAAGAAGGTTTTGGTTTTATTTAGCTTGTACATCAGTAAAGGGCAGCTATTTTTGGCAAGGAAATGTTTTCTATCAAACCTTTTCAGGACTAGTAACGGAAAGTTTCAATTTTTTATTGCAAATTCTTAACGATTGTTCAAAATTAAAATAATAATGGTATAAGAAACATTATTAGTCTGCCATTTCCTAAGGGGATTTAGAGTAATGAATAGACTTGTCTAACGACAGGGAGTATCGAATTATTGATTTTATACTGTACCTAGGAAAAATTCTAGTTGTTTCTGTTGGTTCTAAATGTTGATAATATTTGCTTCATTCTTACATAATACATAAAATTTTCTTTTAATCCATTTCCACAGTTCTATTTCATTCCAAATCATTCAATCTAGCTCCCCATCTGATAGTTACCCCAGTCTTCTCGTCGCGCAGCCGGAGTCCGTCGATGGCGATGTTGATGGTGATGCGCTGCTTGTGCTCGCCAGCGGCCCGGATCGCCATCTTCAGGTCCGCCAGCGCTTCCTGACACATGCGGTCGCCCCGCGGGTCCGACACCTCCAGGATCCCGATCAACTTCGCCTTGTAACTCACCCCTTCTCCCAGGAATCGGGATGGCTCATTTTTATCTGCAAGAAAGGTGGTTGGTTAGTCATTGCATCAGTGAAATATAGAACTTCACTATCCACTACCTTGATAGTTGGGAGAATTGGCATGGCTCATTTTTATCACTAAATCACTATTTGAGATGCCGAACACTCTCATGAGGGTATTTTAAGGCAAATATGTGGTGAAGGTTGAGTGTGATGAGTGGTAGTAATGAGTTATGAGGTGTAGTCTTGTTACAGACTAAGGCCGACTCTTCCTTAGAATGGGTCATTAATTAATAGCCCAATGACCAATGGAAATACAAGGACCAACTGCTTAAGGAGACTTCCGAACCACGCAGGTGATGGTCTGATATGTCTAAAAGATGGTGGGACTGATATCATAGACCTATATCATCCTCAAAACCTGACCTCCATGAAGCTGGATTACAGGACCACACCACGAGTCCCAGTCAAGAAGGATGGTTGGTTAGTCATTGGGTAAGTGAAGGAACTAACTTAGTCCACTATCTTAATGTTTAACCTCTACTCGAGACCGGTCATAGTTAGTACATCTATGCGGTCTATCCTACAAGACCAAGATAGTGAAGTGTATAGTAAAGGCAGAGGAACCTTATCTGTTTATATTATGTAGGAGAGAGTAACTTTTCAACAAATTTTTGAAAGAAGCCTAAGTTATTGTGCGGCTTTAGAGTTTTCTATGGGTTTCTAGCCTTTCTTTTTCTTTTGTATTTTTTTCTTCAAATGCTCCTTAGGGAGAAGAATACCACTGTGTAAGTAAAGGTAAAGCATTGATTAACCAGGCAAAGTTAGGACTTCAAAGTCCTCTCTACCTCTCAATCTTGACCTTAACTTAGCTGCGAACTCCCAATCCCACTGTAGAGTTCTACAGCTAAACCAGAATCATACAGAGTTCATATCTACTAAGGATGTTTATTTATTACCTTACCTCTTCACCACAATTACTCGAGCAGGAAGAAAACTTAACATCCAAGCGAAAGTGCTGCTATTAGTCTCCCATTGTTAATGGTGGAATATATTCTTGTTTTGCACACCAATACCACATAGAAAACACTTTAATAAAGATTTGTTGGGATATATTTTCAAACATAATACCTTCAAATATATTCTAACTTCATCAAAATTAACCAGGGTTACCCAAAGTCAGAACCACAAATTTATGAAGAATACTTCTTGTAAGTTTATTTTTATATGCAATTTTTTTTATATAAGAGAGGAAAAGTCACCACTAAACAAATCCGGGAAGATGAGTTATGGCTACAGTACAAAGTTACAGATTCCGGGAACAGGATTAGTTACGCAACTAAATAACGGGATCGTTTGCTTTGGTTACACTGGTACCAAACTTTAAACTTACTACTTAAACCTGTTAACACTATAACTGCATCAGAAGGGGACTTAGCATTTTGTTGTAAGTTTCAACTTTTAACATGTTGATATAGTACTTGGAAATAAAAAGCCACAAGCGTTACCATGAATTTTGTGTTTCCCATTAAAAATGGATTTTAAGCTATACAACCTGCATTTATGGTCAGATTTAAATGAAAAATGGTACTGTATATACATTTATAAAAAATAAAATAAAAATAAAAAATCTAATCATCCAGACCAAGATGGCGGCAAATGATGGTTTACATATATATATATAAAGTTTTGCCATTTGACTCAGGAGGTGTAAGGAAGCTCAAAACCGTTTGTTTTGCGTTTCTTTTTCAATTGTGATATAAACCAATAGCTGACCTTACTATACAAATTTGCTAATAACAGAAGATATGACATCAAACAAATTAATTCTGATAACGTAATAAGAGCGTACAAATAGTTTAAAGGTGAGAAAGTATACGTGACAAACAAGTAGAGTATTCGATAGTTTTTGCTCATCGAGAAAGATTAAAGAGATGTGAGTGAGATATTAGGCGAGAGCTGAGATAGAATCTGACAAGAGATGAAACTTGAGAAGACCGGGACTCGGAACAAAGACAACCTTACGAGTTACGAGTCTTTCATAACTACAAGCTCTACTCAGTTCAACTTGAGAACTAACTACTGTTACACAAAAATGTGACAATAAAGTTTTAAAAACATCTTTTATTTTTTTGAAAATTTATTACGACGGATGAATAATGCGTAATTTTTCCTGGACATGAACTATTGTTTTTTCCAAATTGGAAGAATGGTCTTGTCAATCAAATCCCTAAATCACTATTTGAGATGCCAACGACTCTCTTGAGGGTATTTTAAGGCAAATATGTGGTGAGGGATGAGTGTGATGAGTGGTAGTAATGAGTTATGAGGTGTAGTCTTGTTACAAACTAAGGCCGACTCTTCCTTAGAATGGGTCATTAATTAATAGCTCAATGACCAATGGAAATACAAGGACCAACGGCTTAACGCGGATCAACCACGCAGGTGATAATGCCTAAACGATGGTGGGAGTTGATGCGGTATCATGATGGATCACTGAGACTATCTGAGCCGCTTTAGACCTATATTATCCTCAAAACCTGACCTCTATGAAACTGGATTACAGGACCACGGCATAAGTCCCAAAATTTACTTTTTATTCACCCTTCCCATAGGTGGTAGTTACAGTATTTTGATCTGAAAATTATATCCTAGTGCATACATTTCAAATATGAATAGCTAACTCAAATTGTGACATTGTATATTCCGGATAAAGATTTCTAATCCTACCAAAGTTTATTTTGAAAAATGTAAATACAAATTAAATATTGACATATATATCAAGAACAGATAGTGCAAAGTTGCAGTTTAGGTAGTTTTACAATAAATCAAAACCTCCACCAACTTACAAAGACGTCACAGAAGAAATTATATGGGACATTAGAACAGCATACAACATTTAAAGTTGAAAATTTAAAACTTTGGCAAACACGTTTTTTGCTGAACAAAAGAGAGTGAACACTCTGACATAACAAGATTAATAACAAAGACATATGATGTCGTTTGATTGGACATAACAAGCCTCAAAACAACCGAACAAACGTTTTCCCAGCTTATAAAATGATGTTCAAGGAAATAACAAACCTTGCTACGATTGATATTTGCTGAACAATTTGTGATATTTGAGGATGATATAGTCTAAAGCGCTCAGATAGTCTCAGTGATCATCTGATGATACCGCATCAACTCCCACCATCGTTTAGACATATCAGACCATCACCACGTGGTTCGAAGTCACGTAAGCCGTTGGTCCTTGTATTTCCATTGGTCATTGGGCATTAATGACCCATCTAAGGAAGAGTCGGCCTTAGTTTGTAACAAGACTACACCTCATAACTCATTACTACCACTCATCACACTCATCCCTCACCACATATTTGCCTTAAAATACCCTCATGGGAGTGGTCGGCATCTCAAATAGTGATAGTGATAGTTATGATGCAAGGATTCAACTGGATTTTTAAAAATACGTTTTTTTGAGCCAATGATCTTTCTTGAATCCATCAAACCTTCCTAAAAGAGTTCAGACTATTTTTTGTTACACAGAAGACTAATATGATTCAAGAGTCCATCTAGAAAGTAAATTTAGTGTTGGTTCCTGAATTTTTTTCAACTGATGATACTTTGGTTTGAGACATCGACCACTCCTAAAGGGTATTTTAAGGTGATTATGTGATGAAGGATGAGTGTGATGAGTGTTTTGATGGATGATGAGATGTAGTCTTGTTACAAACTAGGGTCGACTGTTCCCAAGATTGGGTCATTGATTGATACAAGAAAATGCACAGTTGTTACAATTACGTGAAAACGTAGCCAATTTGACCTTTAAACTCAGGGGGAACACGTTAGAAAACTACAAAAAGATTGACATTGTTATACAGAGAACGACTAAAAAAATCAGCTAAGGTTAGTTTGAAGGGTCTGTAGAATGGAGGTGAATATCATTAAAAGCCACGAAAGGGACAGACAATGACTCATACCTTACAAGTGCTTCGATCCGAGCACCTGTCATTAGCGTACAGTAGTTGAATGAAACCCGAGATAATTCAAACCCAAACCAAATCAGGGGTACAAAAGTTATCAGGTGTTCCTAAAATATAGGTTACAGAAAGCATTTTTAATTTATTCCAAAAGGCACTTCACTGGAGTGAAGCTTTTAATCCTATTGTTGAAAAGTTCAGTTAAAAGCTTTCGGAGTTGTGAAATTGCGAAAGTTCTCTGAAGTTTTGTTCCACTTCAGTGTGAAATCTGACCATTTGAACTCTTGGAAGACAAGAAAATCATTAGCAGGGCTGTATTGTGAACAACGTGTTATCAAATGGTTTGGTAGCTTTTAATCGCTCAAACATATGCCGATTAACTATCGATGTTCTCTATGAAGTAGAAATAGTTTAAACGTGATCTATGAGGCCTGGATCGAAAACTTAGCCACAAGCGCTACCGTGAATCATAGCGAATTCCCTATCACGGGGTGAGAATAACACAGGAAGTGCCTTTTTTGGACCCTTGTGACGTCTCTACAAGTCACATTTTTTGTCAGATTTTTACGAAATTCGGGACAAATGTTCCTCTGGTAAATATCTAGATCAAGTTTGTCAACCGGTGAAATTAACCACCGAAAAATCCCTTTTCGGGCGCCTTCTCCACAAAAATAGGGTTTACGCTATAAAACCAATATTTATAAACCGATTTTAATAAAATTTGGTATGCACACTCATGACACCTTACCCGACACGTGTACCAAAAATCAACAAAATCCGTTCACCCAGACCAAGATGGCGGGTAAAAATACTTTTTTCTCCTCAAATCGACCATGGATGACGTACTTACATTTGCTCGGGCTGGTCTTCTTGCGCAGCGTTTGCATAGGCGATAGCGCGAGCCTGTTGTAACGCTGCGACACAGCGGACGGCGAATGGTGACTGTCTGGAGGATACAGGGCCGCTGAGAGGCCGAGACACAGAGGGGTTGATGCGATCTACTAGTAGAGGGTGCGAGTGGTGAGTGCCACCGCCACTACCATCGATCGCGGGATCAATACTGCCCTTACGCTGTGCGCTGTGCGTTGTGCGCCACCCACCCCCACACAGTGCGAGAGTCGACTCGGCAGTCGAACAGTGCGAGGGTTTATCATCCCCGAGGTTGTAGGAGGTTTACGTGTATAAAATTTTGGGATTCTCAATAAAAAGTGAAACCAGGTCGACAAGCAGCTAAGCGCTAAAGCGCCGCTGGCGTGAGTTAATCGAATTTCCTTTGCAATTTTTTACTCTAGTTCGCTCCGCTCACAGCCTCGCTTCGGCCTTCGGCCTCAGATTTGCGATTTTTTGTTAGTAGTTATACTACATATCTTGAAAGGAAAACGCATTTCGAATATCAGTAAAATCGCACTACTCACTCCTCTGATATAGCGAAAAATCAATTTTTTGGCCGCCACTTTGAAAAACTTGACGGGTTTTCGTAATTTTTGGGATTTTACTAAATACAGTATGCCAAAAATGCATGATGAATAATAACAAAATACATATTTATTTCAAATTTCATTGAAGTCGAGTAAAATTTACTGTTTTTAGATCATTGAAAACCCGTGTGAAAAATCCCCCCAAAAGAGGGCCCGTACTGCGCACCCTTAAATTAATTAAGTTACAAACTTGCCCACTTAGCCCGAATGTAAAACTTAAAAGTATCGATATCGCCAACTGTCGACTTTTAACAGTCGAGATGCAATCTAACTACCTACTTGACTTGCGACCCCGGTACGATTTCGATACCAACTTTTAATAACAATGAATTTACAACATCAATCTTTGCTCTGCCCACATTTCTCGATTTGTTAAAGTTTACCGGCGGTGAAAACAACTCTATCTTGTTCTTTAAATCTAAATGAAATGTTTGGGTATGTTTCTATAATCTTGCCATCATAAAATATGGCATTTCGCAACATTTGTTCAAGGTGATGTCTGTGAATTCCATCAAACACCTTTTTAACACAATTAATTTCATATGCAACACGGTTTTCTGTATAGAAATTCATATGAATTTTGAATTTCTTGATGATATAGGTTTAAAGCGACTCAGATAGCCTCAGTCAGTGATCATCTGATGATACCCGCATCAACTCCCACCATCGTTTAGGCATATCAGACCATCACCTGCGTGGTTCGAAGTCACGTTAAGCCGTTGGTCCTTGTATTTCCATTGGTCATTGGCTAATTAATGACCCCTAAGGAAGAGTCGGTCTTAGTTTGTAACAAGACTACACCTCATAACTCACTACTACCACTCATCACACTCATCCTTCACCACATGTTTGCCTTAAAATACCCTCATAAGAGTGGTCGGCATCTCAAATAGTGATTTAGTTATTTAAATATTGTCTACTGGCTTCTTACGGTCACTTAAAGGTAGCAGTCTTCTCTTACGTACACAATATTCAATCATCTAGGTTGCTTGATGCTAATTTATATTGATATGTATTTTGTTTATATACTTGTCTTTGTTAAGAAGGAATATACGGGAGTTACTACGGTTTCAAAAGAGAAATGAGTTTCATATAGGGTAATATAATGTTTATAGTTCAGTGGAAATGTGGCTTTACGCCGCAGTAAAACAAATAGATTCAGCAGAAGTGGCAAACCGGTTTATATTCTTTCGTCGTATCATTCACATGCAACCACTGTTTACTCTGAGAATGGCGGTTTTATGAACTTTTGCGATTTTCATTACATATCACTAAATCACTATTTCACTATTTGAGATGCCGACCACTCTCATGAGGGTATTTTAAGGCAAATATGTGGTGAAGGATGAGTGTGATGAGTGGTAGTAATGAGTTATGAGGTGTAGTCTTGTTACAAACTAAGGCCGACTCTTCCTTAGAATGGGTCATTAATTAATAGCCCAATGACCAATGGAAATACAAGGACCAACGGCTTAACGTGACTTCCGAACCACGCAGGTGATGGTCTGATATGTCTAAACGATGGTGGGAGTTGATGCGGGTATCATCAGATGATCACTGAGACTATCTGAGCCGCTTTAGACTTATATCATCCTCAAAACCTGACCTCCATGAAGCTGGATTACAGGACCACACCACGAGTCCCAGTCATTGGATTTTTAGGTTGCATAGGTCCTTTGATTTTTAGGTAGTCTAGTTCTATTCTGTATAGTATTTCATCAAACTGTTACATAAGTTACTAGCTAACAGTACCCGTGCTACGCTACAGGATTTAAAATAAGTGAATTTTTAAAATGATATTTATCTAAATATTTTTAGATAAATAAACACGAACAAAGTCAATGTTCGTGTTGTTCGGTATATTCCACTGTTTGCTTGTCAGTTCACCATATTATGGTTTAGGCCTATTTTAATTTAAAACATCTAGATTTGAAACCAAGCAGAAAGTAAAAAAAAATGTAGATGATTCCTTCCGCGCTAAAGTTTTTCCTCATATTCAAAATCGGATCGCCCGTTTAGCAGCTAAAAACGAAATTCTAAAGCGAGAACAGGTAGTTTTATCCAATATTTTAACTTCCCAAAAACCACTTAAATTTTAAAAAAAATCATCTTTAGTGGGTGCTTACACTCTAAAAGGAATGTTCATGCAAAATTTCAAGCTTCGAGGCCTTGTATTTTGACTCAGCGATGATGAGTTAGTGAGTGAGTCAGGACAAAGCCTTTTATAAATTTAGATAACAGAAGATTAAATTACGCAACATTTCGGTCTGAAGCATCGTGTATGACTATTTTAAACTGTAAAATATTTGAAAACATCACTTTCAGGACCAAACTGGTTTACTCTAACAAATTTCGTTTAGAGGTTCCAAAGCATTACGGAAAAAGGACTCCCCAAAGGTCCTAATCGACCCCCTGAAAATTGTCTGGAATATTTTTTGTTGTGGTTCAATTTTTTCATTACTCTATTTTTTTCTACATTTTATGTGTGCGCCCTCTAACTGTATTTGGTACAATATTGAACTAACAGTTCATATCGTACACACACCGCCATAGCTCAGTGGTATAGTGCAAATCAGCCCGGGTTCGACTCCCGGGCGCAGTGATATCTTTTCACGATGGCCACTCCCCGTGGTTCGGAACTCACGTTAAGCCGTTGGTCCATTCCATTCGTTGCACTCTAAACATTAAGAGTGAAAACCACTCCCAGAAGAATGAAAATCGAGCCACTCTTTCATTACCATTGGGTTTCAACACCAAAAAGAGCGAAATTTTACTCTTTCTGAGTGGCCTTCACTCTTTAATTTTTAGAGTGAGGGCTAATTAATTAATGACCCAATTTGGGGAACAGTCGGCCCTAGTTTGTAAAAAGACTACACCTCATCATCCATCAAAAACGCTCAACACACTCACCCTTCATCCCATATTCACCTTAAAATACCCTCTAAGAGTGGTCGGTGTCTCAAATCAAAGTATCACCCATGTGTTTATTCTAAGTCTAGGCGAGGACTTCCACAGGCAGTAAGAACAAGGAGTGGTGCCTAAGTTGTTACGACATCTCCCAGTAATGCTAAGTGATGCGTAGTAACCTTACTGCTTTCTCAGTCAGACGACTCAAAGTAGCTTTGTACACAACACTCTCACCCGTCCAAAGTTGAAGACTGTGAATTTTACGCAAATTTTTAGGAGGGTACTTCGCCTCATTTCCCCACCCAAAATGACAAATCTGAATATGTCACCATTTTCAATGTTATCTATAGCTACAAAAGATAATATTATAGGTTATCTTATTTGTTCTTATAAGTTCTATCGAGTTAGGTTGATAAGGATAGAAATGATAAGTTTGTGACAAACGCTTCACCTTGAGACCAATTATAAAATCAATTGCAGATTTTTCTTTTGACATATATACAAATAGACTACTCTCACTAAATCACTATTTGAGATGCCTACCACTCTCATAAGGGTATTTTAAGGCAAATATGTGGTGAAGGATGAGTGTGATGAGTGGTAGTAATGAGTTATGAGGTGTAGTCTTGTTACAAACTAAGGCCGACTCTTCCTTAGAATGGGTCATTAATTAATAGCCCAATGACCAATGGAAATACAAGGACCAACGGCTTAACGTGACTTCCGAACCATGCAGGTGATGGTCTATGTCTAAACGATGGTGGGAGTTGATGCGGGTATCATCAGATGATCACTGAGACTATCTGAGCCGCTTTAGACCTATATCATCCTCAAAACCTGACCACCATGAAGCTGGATTATTTGTCATCTCTCATTGTCATATTGGATCGATTGCATACATATGCATGCAATACATATCCAGCTAGGAATTCTCCATAGTAAGACATATCTTAGTTCTTTATTATTAGCGAATTTCTTTTGGAAACTCTACCGCAGAACAAAAGGAAATGCCGTGGGACAAAGCGGTTTGCAGGTTTGAGCTACCCAACACCTGAGTAAAAAAAAAACAAAACGGCAAAACCTTTATATCTGTTAAATGATTATCAGCCGCCATCTTGGTCTGACCAAACGGATTTGGTTGATTTTCAGTACACATGTCAGGTACAAAGCTATAAATGTTTAAATTCGCTAGGACTCACGTTAGCCCTTGGGACAACACATTGTTTTACTGTAGGCATACACTGTTGAAATAAGGACCACAGACTAATAAGGCCTTTAACATAAATAAAGTTCTTCAGAGTTCTGGAGAGTCTTAAGGGTTCGCCTCAGCTGCTCGTTGCAGAGGTTTGCGGGAAATAAAATGGAGACTTATTAATGCTATTTTGACGAAACAACGAATGAAAGATTAACATATTATCTAGGTTTGCCTGAAGTTAATTTTTCTAAACGTCTTTTAGTTTTTATGCTATTAACGGTTAAAGTTAGAAAATATAAAGTCTTTTTAAGACGCTAAAAATAGGATTATCAAAGATCTAATCACAGGCAAACACAGATATAATCTTTCTCTTTCCATAAAAATTAACATATCCGAATTTAACCTTCATATAAGAGCGTTATCGACTTTCTACGAAACCCTTGCAAGCGGAGGGTTTGACAGTTAGGCCGCATCAGTTGAAAGAAAGCCCGTTGTTTAGCCAGTTCTTACGTGCGCGGTGTCGTGTGTTCTTTGTGCGGACGAATTCAGCCTTTCTCTGGGGAGACCACGGAGGCGGACCCTTAAAAACCAATAATGCAATTCTACATAGTATATAATCCATAGGCCAAGTCAAAGTAAAGCAGTGGACAGTTGGGACAAAAGCCAAGAGATTAAAAGCTACGCAGATGACAACGTGGTTTTGAGGCGTCTATAAATGTTTCCATCGTAGGAGAGAAGGACGCAATGCAACTTGCATGTAGGCTGCGTCAATTGCTTTGGTTTGTTGCATTGCATGCGTCTTTAGTGTAGTGTATTCTTTGTCACGCTACGTCTGTATAGTATGCTAGATTTCCTCATTTCATCCTTAACTTTAGGTCTAGAGTAACGGTAATTTGCATTCAGTTTGGCATTAAGAGGATTGGTCACCCCAGGAAAAATTGCAAAAATGCTCTCGTAGTGTTTATGACGTTATTTTTGGTGTAGAGATAAAAAAGATGTTTTCCGTGTTCTCAAAGATTTGTCTTTAAGTTTGTAAAAACCTGGTTAAAAGTCTTACGCCAAAATTAGCAAAAAAATGGTAAAGTTGGCCAAAAGTAGGCTACTTTAAAAGTGCATTATATTCTTTTTACAAGCAGTTTTGCCTTTTTCGTGTATAAGGAACATAGAACCACTCCTACCCTAGCGGATCCGTGGCGGATTGGTATCGCACGCGACTCCGGAGCTCATCACTCCGGTGGCGCGGGTTCGATCCCCGCAGTCACCACTTACATTTGTAATGTGACTAATACGGTTACGCTAGGTAAAGGTCGAGGTTGAGTGGTAGAGAGGACTTTGTAGTCCTAACTTCACCTTGTTAAACAAGACAAACCCTACTTTTTTACCATATCATGCAAACCGCATTTGTACGTTTCGGTTCAAAAACGGCGTCGGAAACAGGGGACTATGAAATCATGTTTTGCCACTTTTTGGGTGAGCGGAGCAAAGTTGGAATATCGCTGCTACCATTTCTCTTGAATGGCAAGGTCGGCGGCACGCGCTTGAATCGTTCTTTGGGGCTAGACAAAAAAACATTTTGTTTGCTAATATTGGCGTCAGATTTTTTAAACACCAGGTCATACAAACCTTTGAGAACATGAAAAACGATATTTTCAATCTCCACACCAAAAATGGCGAGGACTACGAGAGCATGTTTTGAGCAACTTTTTCTGGCATTACCAATTCTCTAAATTTATAACATTAAACGATTAGTTTAAAATAAAAATTGAACAATAAAACTTAAACGTGTATTCATTTACAACAGCATTAATATTCCAGAGCCAAAATTCAAACAAAAAATTAAACTAACTTAGTTCAAAACATAAACCTTCCAAAGTACCTGCACATTAAGTAAAAACAACAATAGCTTTCAGTTCCAATGTGTGTTTCTAGAGAACAAAGGGTAACCCAGCAAATAGAGAGCTTGATAAATCTACTTATCGAATATCCGAATCGATAAGTTGAGAAACTGTTTTGCTCCGGTGAATTCATTTATAGTTTATGTTCTGCCGATAAAACAAGTTGCCCCTTCAGTTCACCTGCTTCACCGTTCAGCGATTCTTCGTCTCCGATAAACTTATCAAAACACATTTAACATTCTTTATTTGTAAATTGACAATCAATTGACATCCCTTTGAGGATGATATAGGTCTAAAGATAGTCTCAGTGATCATCTGATGATACCCGCATCAACTCCCACCATCGTTTAGACATATCAGACCATCACCTGAGTGGTTCGGAAGTCACGTTAAGCCGTTGGTCCTTGTACTTCCATTGGTCATTGGGCTATTAATTAATGACCCATTCTAAGGAAGAGTCGGCCTTAGTTTGTAACAAGACTACACCTCATAACTCATTACTACCACTCATTACACTCATCCTTCACCACATATTTGCCTTAAAATACCCTCATGAGAGTGGTCGGCATCTCAAATAGTGATTTAGTGATTTAATCAAAAGATATTTTATTACGAATGTCACCAAAGTCCTTAAACATAAAATAATAGTAAAAATAAAACCAGGCCGACACGCAGCTAGGCGCTAAAGCGCTCCTGGCATAAGTGAATCGGATTTCGAATTCGCTACGGCCTCAGCTTCGGCCTTCGGCCTCAGCTTGGCCTCCTGTATTACCACCAGCGTCACAAGGCTGTCCACTACGCTCACAGCCTCAGATGAACGGGGTTTTTTATTCGAACTTATACTACATATCATGAAAGGAAATTACATTTTATATTTCAATAACATCGGACAACTCATTCCGCTGTAACAGCGAAACCAATACATATTTATTTCAAATTTCACTATAATCTGACAAAACCTACGGGTTTTAGATCATTAAATCCCATTTTTGGGTGAAAAGCCCCCCCAAAGGAGGGTTCCGGTAGTACGATTTTGCTGGACCGAGATATTTACAAAAGTCAAATTTGGTGAAAATCGGGCAACAAATGTGACCTGTAGAGATGATACACATATGTACATATTGTAGGTATATAAAGTTTTGAAAAAATGCTGAACACGTGTTCTAAGGGTCGGGATCAGTGCTTATTTCATGGTCCCCGCAGTCACACATTTATAATGTGACTATACAGTAACGCTAGGTAAAGGTCGATGTTGAGTGGTGGAGAAGACTTAGTCCTAGCTTGGCCTTGTTAAACAAGACAAACTTACTTTTTGACTTTCTGAATCCAAGGAAACATAGGCTAGTAAATTATAAGACCTTAATGTATACCCAGTGCTCTGAATTTCAAAGTGCAGAAATTCGGATTAAATAATTAAACCGAAATTACTTTAAAACAATAGGTTCTAGAGCAACAAGAGTTGTTTTGATCGATTAAGAGAGTAAAACTCTATTATACAGGGTGAACCTTGGGTTCGCTTATGGCATCGCTACAATTGTATAGGGAAAACAAAACTTTGAATTACCACCATTTTGAAACGTATGACCCGACCAAGTTGGTTAACGAACTTAACCTAGAGATTTGCAAAAGGAACACTTGTACCAAATTTCGCGAAATCGGACCAAAATGCGACCTGTAGAGTGGCCTTACATAAAGGTCACACTCTATTTTCAAAGAAATTTCGCTAAAAAATCTATTCTCAATCTATTACTGCACCAAGTGTATATCCACGGGCGCGGTGTACAGCGCCTGAGTAATTGAGCAGATGAGGCGCAATTTCAAGGTCCATGTGTCTGTTAGCGCGCTCTGATAAATTTCACTCAGCTAATTGGCGAGAAGGTCGTTGCTGTTGTTGCATCCATGCACATCACACGGCGGCGGCGGCGCGCTAAACAACCCGGCGCGCACCTCTATACGCGCGCACCAATACTGACTGTGCTGTGTGGGCGAGGTCTAAGTCTACGTAAATAAATAATCCATTGTGAATAAATTTTAAAGTTTTTAACAATCGTCAATTTATGTCACTACAATTCTGCAACCATGCACCTCTAAGATACGTCTACACATACATCAAGATCAATTAATCATCAGGACTATTCACGTTAAGCCGTTGGTCCTTGTATTTCCATTGGTCATTGGGCTATTAATTAATGACCCATCCTAAGGAAGAGTCGGCCTTAGTTTGTAACAAGACTACACCTCATAACTCATTACTACCACTCATCACACTCATCCTTCACCACATAATTGTCTTAAAATACCTTCATGAGAGTGGTCGGCATCTCAAAATAAAGTGATATAGTGATATTCATTCGAATTTCCCTCTAGCCCTTTAGTAGGTCAGTTGTCTGAACACGATCTTTCCTAACTCAGCCAAACACTCAACTTTTGCTACCAACGAATTCTAATCCCAACAACATCACCAACCCCGAAAAATCGCCAACAGGCTGCCAAATTCGATAAAAAACGTCGTTGTGCCAAAGCCATTTAAAACTCGTCTGAACACAGTTCTCATCGCTCAAGCGTTCTGTAACACAGACGAGTTCATGGCGTATAATTGGGAGACCGTATACATTGACTGACTAACTAGGGTCTAGAGTTGTACTATTCGAATGAATGGGAGAGAGTGAATGTAAGTTTTGTATGTCTGAATGAGATTTCGATGGAAGTATGAAAGGAAAATTTTAGCTAACAAATATGACGATTGCCATGCATTTTATGTAAAAAAAGTTCATTGCAAAAATATCCCCAACCCCGAAATTCTACGGCGGTCTGAACCCCATTAAATAGTCTTGACGTTTGAACTCCTATGAGTTACCTAACTCTCAGGGTTAGCATTATATTCTGGTGTTCGTTACCTTACTCTCGCTATAACACAATTTGAGTTAGGATCCAAGTTAACTTTAGGGTCAGGCTCATATTTGTAGTCTAAAACGATATAATAATAAATTGGCCGGTTAAGAAAGTTGAAAGGAACGTGAATCAAAATTTCGGAGAAAGGCGCAGATCAGATTTATCTCTGCGTACGTACTCACCACTCATCACACCTATCCTTAAATCAATACTCTCATGAAGGTATTTTTAAGGCAAATATGTGGTAGGATGAGTGTGATACGTGTCAGTTATGAGTTATGAGGTGTAAGTTGTTACAAACTAGGCCGACTCTTCCTTAGAATGGGTCATTAATTAATAGCCCAATGACCAATGGAAATACAAGGACCAACGGCTTAACGTGACCACGCAGGTGATGGTCTGATATGTCTAAACGAAGGTGGAGTTGATGCGGGTATCATCAGATGATCACTGAGACTATCCGAGCTGCTTTAGACCTATCATCCTCAAACCTGACCTCCATGAAGCTGGATTACAGGACCACGCCACGAGTCCCATACGTCGGGAACAATACCTCCAATCAAAGCTGAACCCAGAAAATAATTTCAGGGGGTCGACTCATTAATCGCTCCCGATGGCGGGAGAATTTAGTAGTTTTAGTAGAAATTAGACTTTTCAGTGTATATTCTACAACTACCCTAGACACTGCCGGACCATGCCTCCTAGCTAGCAGAGTGCAGCATCACTGAGCTACGTTATAGAACCACAGATGAGTAGTTCTACTCTATACTGTGTGAAGTGACTGTCACCTCGGCCTTGGCCCGGGACGCTCCCACTGAACCAAAAAGGGCACACTCAGACAACAGATAGGCGCACCACAACACAGTAACAAACAGCTGATACCAACCCGCGCATGCGCCTGAGACGCGTTCTCACACACTGTATGGTGTGGTTCCGGGTTAGATAGTGGACAAGTCTGAAAGCTATATAGCTTACTTTTAAAAATATAGATAGATAACATTTTAACCTCGCGTTTTAATTTTAAATGGTCAAAAACACGACAAAGGAGAAGTAAAATCCGGTTTTAGAACACAAATGTCCCCCGAAGCCTCAAACTCACCATATGCATCAAAATGTACCAAATTTTCTAGGACCCTTCCGGGACATACTAGCTACTACTATGCTGTTACGATATCAGCGTATTCTTTCGGGCTCAGAACAAAAATGTCCCCCAAAACGCCTAACAACTGCATCAAATTTTACCAAATTTTTCTAGGGAAGCACTCCGGACCTTTTTTTTTGCTAGGGGGTGTTCCATATCTCCTGGCCCCCAGTACAATTAAAAGGGACCTTATGATCATAAAGCCCCCACCCTCCACCGGTTACGCTACTGATCAAAGTACGATGTCTGACGACACTAATGGCAACTGTCTGTCGCGTATATACATACACTGGAGCACGATGAAGGTAGCCAAGTTTCAACGAGTTGACTGTATCGCCGTATCACCCACGCCTGCAGGCTCGCCCCTGGCATTGCTAGGTCAGTTCGTCTGTCTGTATTATCTCAGTTCCGGCGGAAGCTGCCCACTACTGAAGCCCACCACTCATTTTGTCACACCCGTCCCTTGTCCCTTTCCCATCCCAATCAGGCCCCGGTCCATTCATGCTGTGTTCTGATACGGACACAGGGCCCTGAACCGGAATCCGTTCCAGCAGACCAGATGAAACCATTGACTTTCCATCCTACAAGATGGAAAGTCAATGATAAACTTATATGCAAAGGTTGCAGATACAACTTCCAAATTGCGATTTGTCTCTTGGATTGTTGAAACTACTAAATGAGAGATAACGAGGTTCAAGCTATACCTCCTGTATGATCACGGGGATAACGATGAAGTTCCCTACTCACAGCCTCGCTTCGGCCTCAGTTGTACACATATGTTTTATTATTACAGGTATTGTTTCGCTACGCTAACAACGAAAAATCACCCTTTTTGACAGCCATTCTACGACGAGAGCTTGGATTTGTATTATTTAAGGAATATCGATAGATAACATTAAAATGCATATTTATTACAAATTTCATCAAAATTCGATAGAACTTTTTGTTAATGACGTTGGCTCATCCGTACCCACGGACAGATTGTCCAGTACGCAGATGACACGACTCTCGCTTCAAATCAACTTCAAAACAAAAACTGGAAGAGGTAGCTTCATTGGGCTCAATAGCGCAATCCAAACATTTCAATGAGCTCAATCTTTTGACAAATCCAACAAAATCAATGTTCATTAAATTTTCTTTGCGAGATATCGAATCAGATCATAGTCCAACCTGTTATGTTGGATGAGACTGAGATCGAAGAAGCCTACACAACTAAATTCCTAGGAATACACCTCGACAGAGGGTTGACTTTTGTCATGTAGACAGTCTATGCTCTAAGATAGCTTCAGGCATTTATGTACTGAGGGAACTATCCAAATACTGCCCTACCAGGTACTGATGACGGCGTATTACGGAGTAATATACCCACACCTCCCCACGGAGTCGCTTTGTGGGCGGTTGCGCAAATCACACCTTTCCAGACTTTTTATTCTTCAAAAAAAGCAGTGCGAATCATTGCAAAAATTCAATGGAGAGAGTCGCAGACCAGCATTCAAAAGTCTCAATCTGTTGACCCTTCCCTGTCTCTATATTCTTGAGACATGCGTTTCTTTAAAACCAATGCGATCCCATAAGAGGTGTAGACTTACACTCTATGAAACTAGAGGCAGGGAAAACTACCGGACTGGGCGACACAGAACGGTGGTTTACGAGCGTTTGCCTTTCAGGCAGGAGCCCGTTTTGTCAACATATTACCAAATTCGATAAAGGTGCTTCAACGCCACAGGCGTTCAAGTCTCGTCTGAAAGCAGTTTTGACCGCGAACACTTTCTATAGCTCACAGACGAGTTCTTGGCACATCAATGGGAGACCTAGTGAGAAATGGCTACCGGCCTTCGAAAGCTGAAGTGGGAGAATTCGAATGAATGAGCTAGAATGATTGTAAATATTGTATGTATGAATGAGATCTCGATGTAAGTATGAGTGCCAAAATTGTAGCTTTCTTGTGAATAATTGACGATTCCAATGCAATCAATGTATATTGTCTATGAATAAAAACATTTATTTATTTATTTATTTATTTATTTTATTTATTTACTTACTTTTAAATAATCTATACATGTATTTTGGTAACCCCCAAAAAAAAAAGAAGAAGACTTCTGGTAGTTTTGATTTTGGCTAACAAACTTGATTAAGATATTCACAAAAGGAACATTTGTACCAAATTTAATGATAATCTGACAGAAAATGCTACTTGTAGAGAGGATATACATGTATCTAAAACTTTGAAAAAAATGCACAAAACGTGTTTTAGAGATCTGGGGTGGCAAGGACGCCTATGGGGCATCTTCTAGGGGAGGGGGGCTAACATACCGATGGAGGGGGAGGGGGTAGTTCAAATTTGAACACAACCTCTTAAATGCATATAATTAGTTTAATAGTAAACTATAGCAACCATATTTTGAATCTGGTAAAAAAAACAGGCTCAACAGCAAAGAATGTTTAAATGGCTTTACTGAATACAATACAGAGAAAACTTACAAGGCATACGGCAATGAAGCACAATTAGCGCTTTGCTGCAATTATATTGAGGAACTGGACAAATCTAGTTTTTATTTAAAAACCCATTTGAGCCAATTTTATCAAGTCACTTTGCGGAAAAATACATCAAACAGTAGTCTTGTACCTTCAACAGTTCAAACTGTTTGGTTCAATAAAGACCTACTAGTTCTTTAAAACTTTCAGATTAGTACCAAAAATATTTAAAGATTCTTAAAAATAATTTGAACTGAAGTGTTTAAAGTTTAACATAAATTTAATTAGAAACCTCAGCAAGTATTAGAGATTATTTTGACACCACAAAGAACATTCTACCTCCTAAATATGTATAAAATGTAATACATAATCGATTCAAGGCGATGACTTGAGAATTGAAACATTCGAAACCATTACTTTATCAAGGTACAGCTGGAGTAATTGTTGGTAAACATTCTGAGCCAGGTTCTAAAATAGTTCAGCGTTTGGCAGCGTATCGGCTTTGTGCATGAACTGGCCGCTTTCCAATACAAAGGGGCCATGACACTACGTGACACTGCATCTTTGAAATACTATCAAATGCAGTAGCTTTGCGCATTTTTATATAAATACATAACCAACTATGGAGTTTTTAAAATTTGTATAATTAATGTTAGATAATTGATTTTAATTTGTATAAAGGCTAAATAGCTAATTTATTAATAAAGAAATTTGAATACAAAAACGTTTGGACGAACAGGACTTAATCTTGGTGTCTCGAAGATGGTATGGGCGACAATTGGATGGTGTAGTGGTCAGCATAAGCAAGTGAGAGACCTGGGTTCAAGTCCAGTTCGGTCCAAACATTTTTGTCTTCAAATTTTTATTATGTTTAGATAATTTATACTTTCAAGTTTTACAGTAATAGCAAATTACCAACATCCATCAGCAGCGGTTAGACGGATAAATATTTTGATTTGGAATCCCAAGCCTGTCCAGCTATTTGCTATTGAAGTTGGAGCTATTGGTCTGCCATCCAAAAGCATGTAAACCTTCCTTTGGGTAGATGAAAAATCAAGGATTTTTAATGAATGTCAAAGGAAGCACTAAATGGGTCCATATATTCTTTGGGTCAGAAGGAAAGATCATTTGAAAGCTGGTGAGGGGAACGCTAGGCTGTCAAGTCTTAACCCTCCGTGCTTGGTCGTAACTCCGGGACTAGCCAAATCCCTGTCTCCTAATCATCAACTGGCTTTATATTTTTAAACACTTAAAAAAGATTAAATTAGCAGACTTGTGGCAGGTTGGTAGAACATGCGACAACAGACCAGTTTGTTTAGTAAAATGGGTTCTATACCTTTGGTCACCTCTGACTATTTGATCAAGTAACTATGCGTTAACACCTGGCCAAGGAGATAGAAACCTGCAGCTGCCATCACCTCAAAAAATTTGTGTAGAATAAGCCACCTCTATTTTTACAATCTTCTTTCTTGTATAAAGCCAAGTTAGTAGTGTGATTCAAGCAGTTAAAAATGAACTCCTATAAAATAATAATTTAAACTGAATGAATCCGCAATTGATTGCACAACAAGTCAACAAACTTGGCTTGCGTACCACCTGAAATGCTGTTACGTACCACCAGTACCATACCTAGGCCTACATAAAGGCGAAGTTGAGAAGATTTGTAGTCCTAACTTCGCCTCACTACTTGATACTTTAACAAGAAGATTGAAACCGACCTTTCCTTTCTATCTATCAATGTCAACGAAGATCTAATGAGGACTTGGACAGTGGCAGGTTGGTATCGCGTGCGATTTCAGAGTTCTTCACACAGTGGCGTGGGTTCGATTGAATTTTTTAAGTAAGGTAACGCTAGATAATAGTCTAGGTTGAGTGACAGAGGGGAATTTGTAGTCCTAGCTTTGCCTCGTTAAACAAGACAAACTTCAAGCCAGCTTGTTGACGCATCCTTAAATTTGATCCTTTCTGTATGTGTTTTTTTAACATGAACATGATCAAAGATACAAAGAACCTCAAGGTACCTATCACACTTAATACTTTTCAAATGTTAACGCTAACGTTTTCTTTTCTGTGACGATAGAAATGAATACCAATTATAGGTTGTTTCATAAGGAAATAACCTACAACCGTACGTACAGATATAAACTTTTGCGCTAACTGCCTCGCACTGGCTAAAGCATGGTGGAAGGGCAGGGGCCTAGCATAGAAGCATCTAACACATGGAGCTTGTCAGTTTTTAAGTTTTCGACAGTCGAATTTACGAAGGGTTAGTAATATAGAGTTAAGTCTTGACTTGCACTTATGAAAAGTAGGATGAAAGCCCCCTGACCTTTGGCAGAAGTTCGAGCCTTGAACAAATGCTCTCACCCTCCTCTCTTGCCCAGGCATACAAGAAATTTTATAGTAGTACTAGACCACAAGGTCAAGACGATTAAAAAGCCTAAGCAACAATTTCCATTTAACTAACACAATATGCCCCATGCTTATTATACTGTTATATACTTATTCGGCTAAAGAAAATCACAGTAAAAGTTAAAAATCTGTCAGGCATAATTAAAAGCTGAGAGAATAGTAAGATACAGTCCAACCCAATGGGGAATTGACTCCTGCGTTACAGTGGTGTTCTTTATGTCATTGCAAAATTGCTAATGATGTGCTTATTTGAGCTGTTAAATATTTCAACCAACCAGCAAGGTGAATTAGATGGGTTTTTTGTTGAAACCCTAAAAGATAGCACAGTCAAGTTGACTCAATATTTGGATAGGCTATAGTTGAAAACGCTTCAAAATAGAATAGTGATCAATACCATTAAGGCAGCCTAGAATTTCCAGCAAGTTCACTTGCTTAAAGATTTCTTCTAAAAAAGGTCATTTCTCACTTTAGATTATTTTGCATGTAAATTATTACATTACTGTTATACTCCTATGCATTTTAGCATGTAAGTCACAATTGTTATACACCAATGTAAACTGGCGTTTGCCGTGGAAATAAATAGATAAAGTAGCGTTCAGTGACACAGCGAATGTAAAGAGTTTAAAAGTAGAACTACAAAAGCAATATACTTAATTTTGAATTCAAAAGCTCCTAGGCTTAGTAATTTAACAAGTGAACACATTAATCTGACTTACTTTTAACTTCCTCTCCAGGCTTTCTTGAAGTATGAACTGACAGAGTCCTCAGGTTCTTTTTTAATGTTGATAGTCGACCAATAGTATCCCAGCCGCCAGTCTCTTTTGAAACCACAGTTTTAGAACCCGCACTAGTAACTTCTTTGTCAATAGTCATTATAGATTCGTCACCTTTCACTTCAGAAGTACTCATTCTGACTGTAGGCTAAGGATAAAAATGAATTCCTACAGAGGGTTACGTTTAACTTTACTATGTACAATTGAAATATGTTTTAAAACTGAAAGCTAGGTTAGCGAAACATATCTTTGAATACAAACAAAAGGCTTATTTAGCCTGCTCGATTTGCAGTTGGACAGAATTTGAAGTCTGAAAATGCTAGTCGACAGAAAATTTTCAACTTTGATTCTAGAGAGTTACTATTTATTTATTTGACAGGTTAGTTAATGATGCCCGAACCAAGGCAACGCACTTTGAAAAGTCATAGGGGCTAATACTAGGCTTGACGCTAAATTCAAGAAACTTACATCCCCGGGACGTCAAAGAAGGTGAGAGCATTCTTCGATACAACCATTATAACATTAATTGCTTTGTATCTTATTTGAACTGAACGCGCACTTAAAATAGTTTTAAACTCATTGCCACCGACAGACAATTCGTACAAACACTACATTGAACTGCCTGTACTCATCGGATCAAAACAAAACAATGTAAACCAAACCAGAATACTAACCTAAAAAAATGACAACCAGAATTCCAATATGGCGGGTCAGTGCCTTGACTTGGTAAATCGCGTCCGTACAAAAGTTACAGACACTATATCAGTAGTAAGTAGTAACATTATTATCATACATGTACAGTACTTGTATGTAACTATTATGAAATTTATATTTTCGATCCTGGAATGTGGTTGATGTATTGTTTACCAAATATTTCATCTATCGATTCTCTGTAGGTACAGTAAAATGATACCATGTATGACTCCTCTTTTACCTTATGGAACGGGCTAAGCCTACCATCCCCCTAATCAAATCTGCCCGGAGTACATTATGTATATGAAGCTAAAGCTACACCATTTCAAACATTTGTTCTGGTTTCACTAGCGTTTTCAAGATACATTGCATCCTGGGGTCTCGTGGATGATCAGAAACTGCGAAATGTAAAACGGGCCTTGTTTTCTCGTGACATTCTCAGTAGTGTATACAATTTTCCTCGAATGGACAAGTGAGCATTTCGGTTTATTGATTTCATGATTCCACTCAACCTCGACCATTACCTAGCGTTATTGCATAGTCACTTTACAAATCTAAGTGGCGACTGCAGGGATCGAGCCCGCGCCAGCGAAGTGATGAGCGTCGGAGTCGCGCACGATTCAAACCCCTACGGATCCGCTAAAAATCATACAACCGAATTTCAACCAAACTATCTAATGGTAATGAAAATAAATTTTAAGCGTGTTACCTGTTGCGTCCAGCATTACTTGTAAATCTTTTCTGCAGGAGAACTCTGAAAATGCAGCTGTTGTAGTTTTTTTGAACGGAACAAAGTGACGGACTTGTTAAATAAATTGCAAACAAACACCATGGGGTATACGCATTGCGTAAAGCACAATTATATATTTGAACTCCCAAGAAATGGGGCTTCTTTATAAAAAAACATTTAACATTATTTGAACCTATAAACAATAATTGGAAATAGGATAGTGTGCTATATATTGTTGGAAAGCGCATCAGGTTTTTTCCCGTATACACGAATCTTTTATTATACTTTGGCTTTCACGCATTTGTAGAAAGGTTGCAGGTCGTTTTAAAAATTGCAGTTTTTAAAACAATTTTTTTACACAATGTTGATATGTCTAAATAATGTTGAACACTTTTTCACCAATCTCAAAACCAAGAGGACATTCTACAACACGACCCTTCAAGGACACAGTCATGCAAGTTTCAAAATTCAAACGAATATATCCCTAAAATAAATTTAACTCAAATAGGCAAAACGATAGATATATATACAAGCGTATGGGACGGGGAGTCTGAGACAATCTGGATAATGATAAATTAACTGTACGTTAAGTTATCAAAATATTAGAACTAGACTGTACTGTTGTTACAACAAGATTCATATATGACATACCTACGTGTGGTGGCAGATATTCTTTATGTAGAGCTGCCAAACGCAGAAATACAGGGTCGCCCAAAATCAAGAAATTTAAATAATAAAACGAAGATATTCTCTTACACTCCTTGTACCATCGTCTGAACATCGCTCTACGTGATTATCCTGGACCCAGGAGGATACAAGGACAACTCGCATGAGGTATTCATTGGACTAAAGAAGAGTCATGCAACAGTTACATTGTTTCCGCCAAGATAGACGTGGTATCGGATGAGTCATCATTGTGATTCAAACCGCTGCTTTTTGATAAATGTTTGAGAGGATTACGTTTGACTGAATTAGCTTGTTGAATATACAGGGTGTCATACTACATGCATTTGAACAGCTAAATATTAAATATAGCCTGAGC
This sequence comes from Matsumurasca onukii, assembly GCA_018831715.1. Classification (NCBI taxonomy): domain Eukaryota; kingdom Metazoa; phylum Arthropoda; class Insecta; order Hemiptera; family Cicadellidae; genus Matsumurasca; species Matsumurasca onukii. The sequence continues at coordinate 89,682,669 of CM032058.1, forward strand.
CGAGTGGGGTGACACTATGTTAGAGCTGGTTTGAGAGCTACCTCAGTAACAGAGAGCAACTTGTGGAAATAGCCTACACGAAAAGCAACACCAAGCTCAAAGCGCAATCTGAAGCCACTGCAATAAAGAGGGGAGTCCCACAAGGATCAGTCCTGGGACCAGTCCTATTCTTGCTGCTTACAAACGACCTACCCGATTGGCTGGAAGATGCTGGACATGCTGTATGTATGCGGATGATACAGTCCTTACCTTTGCTGGTAAATCCATAGAAATACTAAATAGAAAAACAGACCTCCAATTTAATAGAACAAAACAATACTGCAGCACCAACGACCTGGTCCTCATTGCAAATACAATACAGTACAAGCTGACAACAACAAACAACACAACCATACACCACCATCTACCAAACGCCAGGACACCACCACCTCACTACCTGGTCTACAAACCAAAACCTCCACAAAACACTTGGGCATTACAACGACGCAACTTTCATGGAAGCCCCATGTAGACCAGCTTTGCAAAAAGCTGTGCTCAGGCATTTACGTCATACGTAGGATTAAACAAACATGCAATATAGAAACAGCGAAAACAGCCTACTTTGCTCTGTTTGAGTCCCACCTCAGATATGGCATTGCAGTCTGGGAGCACGCAAGGGCAACCTTGACAGGGTGCTCTTGAAACAGAAGAGAGCTATTAGATGCCTAGGTGACCTAAACAATCAAGATAGCTGCCGGGAAACTTTCAAAGAACTCAAAATCCTTACGGTCATTTCTCACTTCATCAGAGAAGTAATTCTCCATGCCATTACAACAGAACAAGTTAGACACAGAGACCTCCACCAGTATAACACAAGAAACGCCACCAATTTTACACTTCCTGAACATCGCCTAAGTCTATTTGAACAAAAACCAACCTACAAAGGAGCTCTATATTTTAACCACCTCCCTGAACACCTCAAGACAGTACAACAAAAACACTTCAAACGTCATCTGACAGCATGGCTTCAAGAACGGCCTTTCTACGCAGAAAAGGAATTCTTGGACAACCAACAATGAAGAACATACAATATATTAATCTGTTTTGTACTCTTATTATTTTGACGCATTACTGTTCTCAACGAATATGTTAATAAAGAAATTGTCTATTGTCTATTGTTAAAGCGAAGAAGACTTCTATACCCTCACTTGAATTTTGCTTTGATACTTTGCTATTTTTCTCCGAGACACCGATCACTCTATGGATGATATTTTAAGATAGAATGATGATGATGAGTTTGATGAGTGTTTTGATGGTTCAAGAGATGTTTTGCTATAAACTAGGGCTGTTTGTTCCCCCAGATTGGGTCATTAATTAATAGGCCAACGACCAATGGAATAGATCAACAGTTTAACGTGACATCCGAACCATGTGACTTACTAAATCACTATTTGAGATGCCGACCACTCTCATGAGGGTATTTTAAGGCAAATATGGTGAGGATGAGTGTGATAAGTGGTAGTATTGAATTATGAGGTGTAGTCTTGTTACAAACTAAGGCTGACTCTTCCTTAGAATGGGTCATTAATTAATAGCGCAATGACCAATGGAAATAGGCTACAAGGACCAACGGCTTAACGTGACTTCCGCACCACGATGGTCTGATATGTCTAAACGATGGTGGGAGTTGATGCGGGTATCATCAGATGATCACTGAGACTATCTGAGCCGCTTTAGACCTATATCATCCTCAAAACCTGACCTCCATGAAGCTGGATACAGGACCACGCCACGAGTCCCAGTCACCCTCACTAAATCCAAAATGCGCAACTCAAACGACGATGAAAGGCATTTAACTTGATATTTTGTGCGTATAACGTTAAATTTTGGTCCAGAAACTAAACCGTAAAAGGATAAGCATTATCGTAAAATCAAATGGACCTGTTTTCTGTGGCTATTGTGTCCATACAACTTGTTTAAGACACGTTCTCGCCATTTAAGTAACTAGGAGAAGCCTACCTGCACAGTGGGAACTAAACCTGGTGCCAAAATGGCCAGCAGCCTGCATAGGTTTTGATCAAGCTATTCAAAGAGTTTGAATAGAATATGATTTGTCTAAAGAGCGTAAACAAAAATCTGAGGAAGCTTGTTTACATGTTTCGTCTAAATGAATCTCCAGGTTAATCCCTGATCAGTACACATTCCTAGGAATTCGAATGATTCTACCTGTTTTAACCTGAACAATTGGATGGTTTGTTGATCCTTTTCCCCGTAGAAAAAATATATATATACTCGTATTTAGATTTTGAGAAGATTGTTTGTAGGTTTATATTGGAAAAGTGTTGAATGCACGAACACACTGCTAACAAAGAGTTTATCATTAGTTCCATTACAGTTTTAACTTTAAAATCAACATTTGTGGCATCTGCTGATTGTATTAGGCCTACATACCGATTTGTGATTGGCCTTAGTAAGTTGTTTACGTAATTTAGGAAAATATTGGGCCCATTATGGATCCCTGTGGGACTCCATGTTGTATATTTATTCATTCCTTAAATTATTTTTCGGTTACTAAGCACTGCTCCCTATTCTCAAGGTAAGATGCAATCTATTTATGCGGCAAGCCACGAATGTTATTGTGTTATAACTGGTGCAACAGTATCTCATGATGCACGCAGTCAAAAGCTTTCGAGAGATCGTGAAAATAATGTACTAAGAAAAAATATAAATATATCGAGAAATAGCCTATAGTTACATCAGCTTACACAATGTGCTTCGAAAACTTTGCTCAAACAACTACAAAAAAGAAAATCACTAAAATTTTGAGTTTAGGATGGTGCAATGATTTGGCCATGTCATTGAACTGCATAATTTGACAAGGTTATCAAGAGGCAGTACAAATTTGTTTTGTTCCGTTTTAGATTGTTTTTCTAAACAAAGACGCTTCGATATAAAATATTTGGGTATTTAAAAACAAGTTTCAATACTACTGCATGGAGGAAATCTGCTTTCATAAGTGGGCACATTTCAAAAATAGTTTGCAATGCTTATTATGATGCAATTTTGAGAATATGAAAGCTATTTCTCTACATTAACGAAGAATTACCAGCAACAATTAAATGTGTTTGTGTTTTTAATAACGAAACAAATACACTTAAGTCTACTTCCACCGTATAGTTTAAAAGGTAAAGTTTGTCTTGTTTAACGAGGCTGATTCAGGATTACAAAGCTTTCTCTACAACTCAACCTCGACCTTTACCTAGCGTTACCGCATGGCCACTTTACAAATGTAAGTGGTGACTGTGGGGATCGAACCCTCGCCACTGTAGCGATGAGCTCCGGAGTCGCGCACGATTCCACCCTGCCACGGGTCCGGTTATAGTAAGTAATCTAAGTGCTTATTTAATAATAAGGTCAAATGAAACACACAAGTTTACTAAAGTACTTTCTTATTCTAATACTATGTACAAAATAATAACATAAAAGACTTAGATTAAAGTAAAAGCTGACATTTAACTGAAATGATACTAACTAAATTGACTTAAAAGTATAACAAATTTGTATTGATTTATCCAACAAAATCGCTTAACAGCTTTTGAGACAATTTGAAATATATTTTTTTGTGTTCCTGAATGAAAATTGCTGCTTTTACTGTTAACTAAATTTATTGAAACATCAGTTTGGAATTTTTTGTTAAATTTAGAGGACTTTCATTAAATTTGTACTTTGACACTCTTTATTTAAGAACAACAAAGTGAAATTGCATTTTGTTTTGATCGTCCTTTTTGTTAGTTTTCACTGCGAAATTTAAAACATATCTTGACTGAAGATACATTCCAGTGGAAATCCGATGAAACTAAATCTAAAAAAACAATGTCGATAGAGAATTGAGCGAGAGATAAATTAATGTGAATTTGATGATGGTGTATGTTTTATGGTGATGATGGTGGTCTGACTCATACTCGTAATCAAACCTTGACCATGAATTGATATGTAGTATTGCGATTGTTAACACTTAAGATATTATATTTCTTTACCAAATGACAAACACGCTAAAATCATTAAAATTAAGGCCATTTCAAAATACTTCAACGTTTGTCTTCCAAGGGGTAGGTCTTGAAGGTTCTGACTATGGATTCTATTTTGGTAGATGTGTTACAACCACCCAATATTTTGATGCTGATTCAAGTATTCTTATGGTAAACTTTTTCCCCACACCACAGAAAAAAGTGGGGTGTTCTTTACCAAACTCAATAACTAAAATTGAGGTCTTTTAAGGCACGATTGGCATGACCATGAATAGATGAGAATCTATTTGAGAATATGAAATTTGAACTTCTTCGAGAGTCTTGAAAGACCTCTCTTTGAGGATCATGAGAATAGTCTTCCTTGAAAATGTCATGGTCTGATTTTCTCAAGGTTCTCAATGAAGTCTTCTTCAGTTTTAATTCTTCCTCTTTTTCTTCCAGTTGTCTTAGTACTCGTACTCCTCGCTGGCGGTGGTGGGGAATGCCCGCTGAGGCTGAGGACTCGCTGGCCTCCTGTGCTGCAGAGGGATGTTGACCTCCTCAGGACTGTGGAAGACGTTGTTGTTGACTCTGAACTGCTGAGGAGTGGGGGTGGGCCTCAGCTGCTGAGGCTGCTGCTGAGGCTGAGACTGCTGAGGTCGGCTCTTCACTGGCACCTGCCTGCTCTCGACCTCCTCCTCGTAGTAGGTTTCTGCAAGAGTAACAACACCGATGAAGTTAAGAATAAAAATAGGACAAAGCTAAAAAATTGGAAAATCGATAAAAAGGCGAAGAGTAAAATTAATATGGTTGAACAATTGAGAACTACGAGACCTACGATTATTGAGGTTACGATAAACACTTACCAAAGTTCGCAGAAAATCCATTTTGGTGCGTAATGAAAATAAATCGGTTCTACCTTACTTGAAAAGTAAAAGAATCTCTAGCTGTTATTTTTTACTACAAATGGATTCAACTTAGTTTGTTATTAATGGCTACAATAAATTAGAAACGTTGAAGAATATCGCTAGGGGTTTATCTTATACATGTGTACCAAAGAATATCTTTTATGCAGGTACGTAGTAAGTTCAGGAAGAGGGGGGCATACAACACTTAAAACGCTACCACCAGAGCGTTTTGAGGGTAGGAATACCCTCCAATAAAGAAGGTGATCCGGGGTTCTATCTCGGAAAATTTTGCTTATGATAATAATGGTGAAATTTAAACATATTTTCTTCCATCAATTACTTTTGATTTCCACAGTAAAATTTCCAGCGATTTTCCTCTATAAAAAGCAATGTTTACTATTCAAATCTGTACTAAAGTGTAATTTTATATAAAAAACTATCAACCTATGGTTTTAGTGCTTGTCACATGCTGGGCTACGAATCTTCCCCTTAGGTCCTGTATTCACCAAAGCAAAGCTTCCGAGTTTGACGAGGAGAAAGTTATTCGCGGTTATGCACTTTATGAAGCGATTGTCCATGCAATTTTATTACGACAATTTGAAGACCAACAGAGTTTATCTTATTGGTGAATTCATGTACCGGAAACATATTGAATCGGAGTTCACGTCATTTCCTGCTATTACAGTTTAAAGCGCCATTTCAGCGCGTCGTATGGCCCATTCACCTTTTACTGCTCATAAAACACCATGATTTTATGTTACCTCAAAGAATAAAATATCATTGATTTACCTGGGTAGTACCTCTCAGAGTACCTGAGGGTGACGTTGGGTTTGCTCTTGAACTCGGCCTCGTTGATGGGTCTGTACAGGTAGTCGTTGACGAAGTGGAATTGAGAAGACTGCTTGCAGATGTTGTCACTGCTGGGGGGCATGCAGATCAGGTGAACCTAGGGGAGAAGATTAACACAGTTAGAAGAAGACGAAAAGTTCATGTGGTTGTATTTTCTGTTGGGAAGTAATTATTTGTAAAATCACTAGACTATTTTTTTACTGACTACGAAAATGGCTCCAAGAAGGACCTTGATTGCTTTCTTGGACCTGGATTGAACGTACCTGGTGGAAGAGGAAGCCCTCAGGACAGATCCAAGAGTGCTTAGCGTTGTCCTGGCAGTAGTGGAAGACCTCGCAGTTGAGTCCTTCGTCAGCGTAGTATCCTGTGTTCCTGGCGTGGCAGTCGAACTTGCTCTGAGGAAGCAGCAGAGTCAGACGGTCAGGCTCCTCCTTCTCCTCTTCAAGCTCTTCCAGCTGCTCTTCCTAAAATAAGAAATCGATCTCTTAGTACGCAAAACTCACGTCACAGTCATCATCAGATTGTCTTCAGGTAACAGAAACCTCAGTTCTCAATAGAAAGACTAATTTATAATGACATTGCAAAATGTCTTTGTCGGTGAGAGGATCTCATGCTACTTTGTGAACCTGAGACCACTGACTCTTGTCGACTGGAAAGTGTCTTTGGCCCTAACGTATTTCACACTTGAACATCACTAAAGACAGTAGCCAAATAAATAAAAAACTTACCGTGAGTTGGAGTTGGTTCTTGTACCTAAGTCCTCCCTGCTGCTGCTGCTGTTGCTGAGGCCTGCGGTAGTCTTGCTGCTGAGGACGTCCTCTCACCACCTGAGGAGCTGGGGAGGGAGTTCCTCTGTACTGCTGAGGCTGTAACACAGATCAAGGATCTGATGTAATGTTGAGTTGTTAAGTTTATAGCAGCTTGCCTAGAAAAGAATACAACATGTACAAACACTTTACGAAATTTAAAAAGACAAAGAGATAAATCAAGCACGTCCACGTCCACAGATGCACTGATTGCCTGGACAGCTGCTGATTGGCTGGCTGGAGCAGAGGGCGACCAATCACAGCAGTGAATCAGACTGACCAATTGTAAGAAAGAACAGAGAAATACCTACCTAGCATGTATGCACAGCCAATGGAATGGAAATTCTTAAGATTTTGGATGAATGAATCAGGTTTTCCTAACAAATGAGTAATGACTAACAAAGTTTTACACAAATCACAACACGGTGAATCACGAAAACTTCTTATCTTTGTTCTTCAGGTCCTGAGTTTAACTAACTATACAAGACTTGGTGTCCAGCATGTGTTGGTTTTCTCTCGCTAGCTGTAAGATGATGGATTGGAATGGAAAAGCGTATCTTGTATTAAAGTGATTTAACACTCCAGTCCTCACTTCTTCTGTTATGACGTTTTAGGTAACTTTTGACCTGAAGACGGGATCAAATTCCAGATACCGAAACGTCGTGTATTTTTGTTCACTCAAACACGATGGAAAACGCCCGTAATAATATTTCAACCTCAGAAAAAGGATGATAAAAATTCAACAAATTTGTAGCAGCTAATTCAACCTGGCTTTTAAACGCGACACACTATTGACACACTATTCACTGTGACAAAAACACCAATTACCCAAGGTAAATACTCTCTATCCTTGATCAGGGGACAGTGTTACCGCACAGTGCGCCTGCAGGAAGTGGTCCAAGACCGGTGTAGGTGTGCCAGGTGAACAACCTAAACCATGCGCTTACCCACTTCGACAGGTTATGCAGTCACTAGGCCTATTTGACAACTTGTTCCCATTAGCTTACTTCCTCGTCGCTGACCCAGATCTGCGAATGTTTTAATAACTTTGAACCAGTTCTTGTGGAAATATATGAGGTTTTCGTCACATTGGGTTTGGCTTTGGGCTTTTTTGACGAAATCTGTGTTTATAGACGGTGATTATTGGTTGGTAAATGACCCAGTTGTTTTAAATTAGACATAATGAGAGGTAGTTAGGAGATTTGATGGTGATTTGTTTTCTTTGAGCCACATTTTGAATTCATAGTTGTTTTGTTAATCGGATTATAGTTTGAATTTCGCTTGTAGGCTATATATAAAAAAATGTATTGAAAGATAATAACACATAGGTGTATAAAACACATAGGTTTATAACCTTTTATAAACACATAGGTGTATATAGGGATGGCAAAAGTAAAAGGAAACTAAAACGGATAATCTATTGTAGTTGATTTTGATGTGAATCTCTTAATGGTAACCGTTTATAAAAGTAAAAGGATTGAATGGGGTGTCAGAAAAATACGCTGATAGAGTAAAATGGCATACGATAACATACGTTTATGTACACTATTTAGGTGTAAAATATTAACAGTGTATCGTTTATACCGTTTAAAAATGGGGCGTTCTCACTGTCCCACACTGTAATAACTGGTGCTAAAACGTAAAATAGATATCACACACAATAATTAAAAGAGAGAGTCACGGAGATAACTATACTTTAGTTCTTCCGGTTAACTTCGCGTCAAAACATCATAATAATTAGTTTGAAATATTTTGGTCGCGCTGTGGAGTACCTTCTTTAGTCACTGACAGGACTATGGTACTCCTCAGCGAGACCGGAATATTTCAAAACTAATTATTATGATTTTTGACGTGGTGTGAACCGGAAGAACTAGATTATAACTGTGACACCGGCCGCGAAGGCCTACTCTTAAGAGATGACTTTGACATTTTGTTTAGGAAATACCTTCTCTTTATATACCAAAGAACATCATCAGCAAAGAAGTTAGGGAGCAAAGTCCTCCAGGCGATCCCAAGGTTGCTCTAAAAATAAAACAGATTCGCAGACTCAATCGACCTCCCATAGCCAATGGATGTTATGACTATAGCGAATTGCAAGTCATGCAACAATAGCTCTAGCAGACGCTTTGTCACATGGGTGCCACCAGCTGATTAATAATTTGACAATCAGCTGTTTCAAATACACAATCGCATCATCCAGCTGTGAATGACACAATACGTGTCGTCTGTTATGTGTCTTTTTTCTTGTCATTGTTTTGGTCCTGAATTAGACATGGGAACTTGCAATGCGTCCTCTCGAGTTTCAATAGCTTGTGAAGGCTGACTTAAAAATGTTACACAGATCTTTGTTAGTCTGTTATACCAGTATAAACTAAATTATTCACACGTGCGAATTGTACTGTTCACAGTAAGGCAAACACGGCAGACACATATTTTCCCAAACCACTAAACGGCCAATTACAAGAAAACCCCTAAATTCTACAACGAACTTAGTTCGCCCAACCTCTTTGCGCAGTCATCTATACGAACGCAGTCATCCAATCTATTTCAGTGGATTTTTAAGTAGGGGCCTAACGCGTTTTTGTTGCTGTAATGTTCCTTAATTTCCAATGAGTAAAAAACTAATTTCAGTGTTTTATTACGAGTTGCCCACCGACGGTGTAAGTAAATTAGTTTTACAGTTAAATAAATTAAATTAGTTAAAAACTCAAGATTTACAGACTTAACAACGATGGAACCTTAGGTTGAAAACAACCCTGATGACAACAATTTTTACGAGTGAAATAATAAAAATACAAGTTTATTTGAAAGATGCACTTCGCCAAAATTGCTTAGATCAACCATATAGGATGTCTATAAGGACGTATCTTTTCTCCATTTCGTTCCATCCCTTTCATATAATATTATCACAGGATTTCAGATTTCATGACTTATGACAAACTAACAGCCACTTTTGGTGAGATGACTTAAGGGTGGAAAGTTAGCAGAAGAGGGACTTGTGGAAAGGATCTCGGAGTTTTTGGAGCTCTCTAGTCTTTTCGAGTAGCATCTCTACCAACATAAGGGGAGCGCAATAAGTCTTAAGGGCTGACTTGCATCAGGATCAGACCTCCCTTCTCAATTTGTTTAGTCACAGCTGATACAAATTTTGTAATTATTATTATCATTAAATTAAATCAAGAGAAATGTAAACCGAAAGGTCATCAAGACATCAAGGTGAAATCTGGCTACGAATTGATGCACCTTGGCTTGTTAGTGTAATGAGTGCGACGACCACGCCCCTAGCGGCGGTACAGGACTGCCCGCATGTCTTGGATGATGTGTCACTTTCTGGACCACTTTCACTGAGAACCTGCCGGTCAGCTGACTGAGCTAAGCACCTTCTCTCTGGACACCCACCCGGGATCTGTGGTGCAAGCTGGTCACTTGGTCTTCTGAATGAATCGTTTTTGAACGATCTTTTTTAATGAGTAGCTTTCTTCCTGAAGTGGCAGGACATGCCAGAGATACACAATTTTGTAGTTTAACATTTATTTTGTCACTCTTCCAATATTCAGTCGAATCATCCAACTTTAGTATATCAACCCATCAGTTACGCATCGTGTACCACAAACTCGTCTGAACTATAAAAAGTTTCCACCATCGAAGTTGCTGTCAAACATCATTAGTATTCTGACACCTTCAAACGAGTTAGGCAACCTGTTGACAAATTAAAATCCTGTCTGAGAAGGAAAACCTTCATGATTTACTGTCCTGTGTCTCCCTGTTTATTAGTTTTTCTTGTTTCGTAAGAGAGTTTTTCTTGTTGCACTCTCTTGTAAGATTGCATTTTACTTTAAAAAGCGTGTTTCTAGACATCAATATTTTCAAAGTTTTGATTGTTGGTCTACACGGACTGCAATTGTTCTAATTGCTTCTTTTAAATAAAAAAAATTCTAGAGTAAAAAGAAACGAAGAAATACAACGAAAACTAAAATGGCACCAACTGAAACACTAATTGAATAAAAGTCTGTAAAATACCGTACCATTTTACAAGTTCACATATGTATTATTTTTTCAAAATTTAACCATAGAATGGTTGATATGATCTGTTAGTAGACTTCACGGACGGGTCAATGTTAGTAACAGGACATATAAGTAACAACATCTAAAAATCAAACAACTCAGATCTAAAATAATAAATCTAAATTTTAAGTCGCAGTAAAATAATTTGACTTACTACGGGCTAAACCTATAATTAACTTTGAATATGGCTTTGGGATTGTACAACCAACTACTTTAGTGCCGATAGTTCAAATAATCCAAAACAATAATTTTGTTTCAAAACGTTCAAGCTAGCTTGCTCCCTTCTTCAGGCAGTTTCATCACTACCACTCTCACACTCGGAGTAACCTCTATCCTCCCAATAACCCAGACGGCAAATATCTTCACATCACTGTACACTCTAGCAACTCTGCCCCACATGGTTCGTGCTCGGTGGCCAAAGCACTACGTAAATCAGCTGTTTATGGACCTGCTTGGCACGGTTACTCCGGTGATCAGGTGATTGTTTGAAGACTCAGCTCTGCACTTCCTGTTCGACCAGTTTCACTTCTCTTGATTGAATTTTGCATCTGACCCAGATTTCGCAGGGCAATATGGTGCGGTATTTCTCAACTTGAAAGCGGTCCACCTGAATCTTTCTAATGGGTTCTCTGTGATTTCCTTTTCGTTGCTAAGGAGTTTTGATCGATAATTTCGGAATTACTCTTTGGATGAGGATCGAAGAAATATTTTTGTTTTGATGGACTGGAAAGTTGAGTCTGTGCCAATGAAATGCTCGCACTCGGGTCTGCTGGATCAATCAAATTATCCAGTTTGTAGTTACACACTAACGTCAACTATGTCCAAAGAAGCACATCATTTCACTTTTAAAATGATCAGATCTTTAGACAACGAAGAGTGATCTAGCTAATTCTTAATGTAAGTGTTGATTCAACTTTAAAAATAGAAAGCGCTGATGATACCGATTCATTAATAGTGTATTATGTGAACATTTTACATGTTATACAATCGTAGTTTGATTTGAAAATCTAAAAATGTTCAAATGTTCTTACATTGAAATCTTAATGATATTATCTCAAATAACGATTTAAAGCCAACAGCATTGCTGAAAAATAATTTCCATATTGTACGGTACTTAGTTTTGAACTTGAACTAGTAAATATACTCTCTGTAACGGCGTTTATTCATTGGAGGCTGAACTAATTCATCATCCGAGTTCAGAATCAGCTGTTGATTACTTTAAAGGAGGATAAAATGATTATTGAATTTTTAAGGAATATGTATCCTACCTGAGGGGTGGGGTGTTGTCTCAACACAAGGGGTTGAGGAGTTGGGGAGACAGTATTCCTGTCGATCTCGTCAGCGTCCTCGTCCACAGGAGCCACTGTCCTGAACCCTTGGGGCGGTGAGGACCCAAGTAGACTCTGTTAAAAGAGAAAAAATTATAAAAATGGTACTTTTCAATAATTAATTCTTCTACGAAGAATTATTGTGAGGCAAGTTTGTACTTTAACAGGTATATTTATTTTATATAAGGTGAAAATGTCTATTTATACCACACAGGGAACTAAGAGGTACAACCAGACACCAATGATCAATAATGGACGTAAAAGTCTACTTCATCTTGGTTTTTTGAACTTTGAATTTTTGAACTTTTTTTTGCATAACTGGAAAACCTTTTTACACTAAAGTTAACCGACCTGGTAGCGAGGGATGTTAGTCTGCTGCAGGGCACCGGTGAAGGGTTGAGGCTTGGGGGTAGGACGGAAGCTAACACTCGGTATCCCCTGAGTGAAGAAGGGTTGTGTCTGCCTCTTGTCACGGTCATCACTGGTGTCCTCCATCGTGGAGTAGTCTTCAGCCTTCACCATCGACACTGCTACCAGCGCCATCACCAGGGTCCCTCTCAGCAACATTCTGCAGAGACAGACAGGAAGTTAGGAATGAAAAGTCTTCTTCGACTACGTGACCTTATGCACCTACCGTATTGACCACTGCTTCAAAGATAAGGCCTCTGCTTCAAAGATAAGGCTACTGCTTCAAAGATACGGCCACTGCTTCAAAGATATGACCACTGCCTCAAAGGTAAGAACACTACTTCAAAGATAAGGCCACTGCTTCAAAGATAAGGCCACTGCTTCAAAGATAAGGCCACTGCTTCAAAGATAAGGCTACTGCTTCAAAGATAAGGCCACTGCTTCTTAAGTGAAATATAATTGTAAGATGATGCCGTACAAAGTTTGACCTTTTGTTGGTACATAATTGCCCTATCTTTCAATTCTAACGGACTTCTAAAAGTCTTCCAATTTTAACGTTGAGGAGACAGACGTTATAATTGGAAGTACACTGTTGGACCTCATTGAAGGTACTGACATAGATCTTACATTCTAATGGCCTACTAGTAGGGGTACACAATAAGCTTCGGTCGACGTTCTATGATTTATAAGTCCTCGTAATCTACACATCAAATCTAATATCCTATCGTCCAGGCTAATTCCAGAGAATTGTGCTTTCATAGCTGGGTACCGAAGTCAGAAAAATACCTTGTTGAATCGAGTCCACACTATTTTTAAACTTGTCAGATACGTTGAGTGAATTTTGAGAAGTACAAAATCGTTTTACAACCACAGTTAAAATTCCTCTTAGTATTCTACTTGTAAAAAGCATAGATATATTGTTATTGCCTATTGGACTGTGTAAATCATTAAAGCTACAGGGTACTCGTATATATGTTTTAACGCTGACAGTGTCAGTCGTAAGAAAACAGCGTTTAATATTTATAAATAGTAAACATTTCTTTAGAGGAATTTAAAAATTATAAGTTGCAGAAAGAGTAAGAAGGGATTGGTATAGACAACTGACTTGATGGACTATTGATTGGTGGATGGATCATGCTGTATGATTGAAGAATTCAAGGTAAACTTCAAGAGGTGGGATGTAGTGATGATTCAAATATAACCTTTTACCAACGTAATATCTGCATCCACATCTAAGAAGCTTGGGAGATTCATAAATAATTCACCGCTTTAAAACATAACATAAACATAATTTATTTATGAAAAATTGATAAGAAACCACTCCAATGTCTTAGCCACGATGCACATCTAAAAATTCAGCAACACATCCACCACGCACCCAGTACCATCACTGCACGCTTCACGGTACACGGTTCCTGGTTCATGGTCATGGTAGACGTGGTTATGGTTATGTTGTTGTGGTCAACAGGAAAACCACTTTCTCCAAAACACGACACTGACACGCCTTCAACGTGTATTGATACGTGAGCGGTCTGGGGCGCAAAAACGAGCACTTATGTTTTTCGGCAACTTTCTCGACCGTGTGTGGTTACGCGTTCTGCTAGGGTTTCCCGTGCAATCGTTTCTTCTTGACTGGTCTCTTATGAGTAGAATTTCGTAACTCTTCTACTAACGACGCAGGCTGGAGTTACTACTGTCATCCGAGGCTTCTGGTTCAGACCGCACTATTTGCCACTTTAAATAGTTTATTGGTGCGGTTTTTGACGTAAGATTTAAATGAAAGTTTAAAACAGCAATACACGACTTTCAAGATCGATAAAGTAGATTAATGAATAGGAGTAAAAATTAGTGGTCTATCAATGATGTGGCAGTAACAAATAGTGAGAATTTACGAACCGAAAAAGTACGGTAAGTACTTAGCTTTTTCTATGGGTACATAAAGAAGAACTATCACCCCTTACTGGACGTTTCTAGTGTAGTGGCAATTCTAAAACAAGTTTGGTAAACATACTTTGCTCGGTTATAAATGTGATCTCTAAAGACGATTATACAGTGGAGTCCCTCTCGTCGGTCGTCGGATGGTCCGGCCGGCCACCCGAGGCCGAAATAATTTTAGCCTACATCTACAAATTTTCGGTAAACGTAACACATTTGAGCGGTTTATTGAGGAACTATCCCCAAGGGTTTGCTGAATGTTATTTCTGTGTTTGACCACATTGGTTTATTTAACTTAGGAAAAACACCAAACAACGTCAGTTTTGGAACTCTAAAGGGCCCCAAAAATGTTTTCCTCGTATTTTTTCATAGTTTGGCCGGGGTTCCGAGGTGGCCGAACGAGAGGGACTCTAAAAAGGTAAAGGTAAAGTTTGTCTTGTTTAACGAGACGAAGTTAGGACTACAAAGTCCTCTCTCCCGCTCAACCTCGAACTTTACCTAGCGCTACCGTATTGCCACGTTATAAATGTAAGTGGTGACTGCGGGGATCGAACCCGCGCCAGCGAAGTGACCAGCTCTGTAGTCGCGCACGATTCCAACCCACCACGGGTCCGCACGGTATTTAAATAGTGAATACTTAAACCATAGATTCAGATTATGGATCCATTAAAGTCTTCCTACCTATCAACGAACTGCTTTTCATATAATTTCACGATCGTGCCAGTTTCCAACCTTCTGATCATTATAAATTCCTATTTTTGAAAGGCCAATGCACAGACAGAAAGAGAAATTAGGAAGAAAGAAATTACTTTCCAACACCTTCCTGCAGTCATGACCAGATCATCAACATGGACAAAGAGGATTGTCGTCCCACTGATCTGCACAGAGGAATAAAAACCCAATCCATCATCGGTAAGGAGGAAGGAGCCGAAGAGTCACGAGGCAGTCAGCTGTTTTCTTGGAGCGATTGTCACCTGCATCCACGATGCAACAGCAACGCCATCCCAGAACAGTGGAGAAAGTGTGAAGTTGCATCATCACAATAAACACCGCTACGTTCACTACTTGACCCTATAATAACACTAGAGGATTATCAGAGGGAGATCGTTCGGTAATCAAGATCTGGAGTGCGGTTGTAGATAAGAGCATGGAGTTGGTGGAGTAGTGGGTCCTCGAAAACGTAAGTACTCAAATTGGAAGACTTAACATTCAGATGGTGTGGATAGTCTAAACAAGTTTCAATTTAAATAAAGCAAATCACCTAAGAAAGAAGTACAAATTATCACCAAGGTGAAGGTCTGTGTGAGACCTTTTGACTCAAAATACGTTTAAAGAAATGTATATAAAGTCTTCATCAATAGTATTGCAATAGAAAGAGCGTAGAGGATAATGTAAAACTGTTTTCGGGAAGTACCATAATGTTTCCACGAGTTTAAGATCCCTTTTAAAGTCGTCTCAAGTTAAAATCATACAAAGCGTTCATCATCAGAAAATACAACAATTTAAAAATATTATATAGTTCTTTTAAAGGTTGAGTTGTCATAAAAATGCATACATGGAAGAATTGTACATAACAGCTTTGTGCTCAAAGTTAAAATTAACATTTAAATCTTTGTTGTGGTAGTTTTGGGAAACCTGATTAGATTAGAGACCTTTCCTAAAAAATTGAATTTGAATTGAAGGAATTAATAGAAACAATTCGATTGGATTTTTGTTAGGTGTCAACTATATTACACTTGCAATCTTAGGACTTGACTTTCCCAGTATTTTCAAAAGAGAGTTAAGCCTTTTGCACCAATTGGAGTATTGATCATCTAATGTGGTTCAAAAACTTAAACGTACCTGAATACCTACAAGCTTTGAATACGGATAACTTAAAATTGCTTTCTAAGTCCTTATATATAAATTTATACTGACTCTTGAGCAAGATAGAACCAGGCAACCATCGTCCTCGAAACAGAAACCATCAACTAATCTTTCTGCAATCGACATTCTAACACATTATATTACAAAAGAATCCATAATCACGTAAAACCCATCACCATTATCACAGCGATGAGCCAAGACTGTGTCTCTGATGTCACGTGTAAGAAAATCCTTGATTAACGTAAAGGAATTAGGGCACCGACATCGTGACTTCCTCGGAGCTAGATTGCTCATCCCTCCAAAACGTTTTGGTCGGAGGCAAATTAGTTTTACTTTCGCCGTGAAGTCATTTAGATTATGTAAAGGCAGGAGGCGATCTAGACTTCTAGGTTACGGTGTGACTGGCTTTCGTGATTCCTGAATGTTTTTAAGTGGAAGATTTATGCGTTTGGAATTCCATCTGCTACTGACGGACTTTATCATAAGCGTACAGCAAGGTTATAACTAAAATTTTATTTCTCTGCAAGTAAAGACTTACTTGAAATAATTATAGATTCAGCAACAAAGAAGGAACACCTTGGAGCATCTTATCAAGTGACAACTTTTGAATAAAAGTACAGCGGTCCAAAACACTAGGTGGCTATGGTAGAAAACGACCATAGCTCTTAGAGTAATCGGTGCCTCAAATCAAAATATCAAAAACGATTGTGCGGCGAGAAACAAGGTGGTCGGCGGGAACAAAAGAATCGAACAATAAAGGATGCCAAAACAAGTTTTCTTATCTGAATGTGTCATTTAAAGGCGATAATTTAATTTTTATACCGACCTTAAAGTAAATTATACAACCTTGACTCTGTTTCTAATAGAAATATTAAAACAAAAACAGAAGACTTCTTTTCGAAAATTCTAAATAATATCGTAAAATAAAGAGCTTAGCAGTTTTTGTTTTCATTGATTTGATTTGTATTTTAGTTACTAGCATGGCACTGGTAGTATTTCACTCTTTTGAAAATGAAGTAGGCAACTATACAATATGGGGTTTTCTTAACGGAATATTTTGAATTCATAGTAATATATTGTGATTAAATTTCATATAAACAATTCTAACAATGCTGTTTTAACAGTCAAATTTTCAAAAACTAACCAAACCCCTCTTTGGCTTTAGGGAAGTATTTCGTAGAATTATGGACTACCCCAGTACTTGCCCCTCCCCGCCCCTTGAATTATGCCTATGATCTTTATATGTATAACAAAAAGTACCAACAGTTATAGACTATGCTTAAAATTTTAACCTTAATTATAACTTTTTTATTTAGGCGTTTATAAAATGTCACATACCGTATCATAAAATGATGCAAATCAGAAATGAATTGATTTCAAAACTTTGAATTCGACATATGCAGGACCAAAGAAACAACAATTTTGAAATAACTGTGCGTTCCTCCTATAGCCCGTAACTGTAATTTATTCAGTTTTAGATTATTTAGAATAAAAAAAGTTATGTTAAAAAAACATGTTTCAAAAGATGTTTTATTGAAGAAACACTCCTGGACAAAATTAACGCATCACTAGTAAAATGTCAAACAATTCATAAACCAAGATTAGTGCCATCAATTTTCTCATAGTATAACTATATTGCATATATCTTTGTTGTTCTTCAGTTAAATAAATATTTATTAGCATTTAGCCCAAAAACTACTAATTTGTAAATAAAAGGCGGATGATTAAAATCATGAGAAAAATCCAAAACAATGCTAATACCACTTTTTCGCTTTAGAAATCTAAGTAGCCAACAGGTTTATTGAAATAAATATAAACAAAACCTTTATTGAATAAAATGTGTTATTATTATTAAGTGTTCATATTAAATATTTGGTGTATGTATTATTAATTCTATTAACTCAGTTGTCACCTTTCAAAATGAAAACAAATATATAACATTTTATTCTACTGATCTATAAGAGTTACTCTCAAACACACAACCATAACAGTAATTAATAAAATAAAACACAAACACGTACTCACTTGTAAATAAAGTCCCAAAAGCAAATATCCACTAACACACGAACAGACAGACAACCAGGCGCAGCGCGCGCGGGTCTCTTATATAGCCGCCATGTTGGATATCCCGGCTCCCGTGCGCGGGGGGAGGTGGCTGGGTGGACAGTGGGGACGGA
Organism: Matsumurasca onukii; assembly: GCA_018831715.1. Lineage (NCBI taxonomy): Eukaryota > Metazoa > Arthropoda > Insecta > Hemiptera > Cicadellidae > Matsumurasca > Matsumurasca onukii. The sequence continues at coordinate 89,700,997 of CM032058.1, forward strand.
AAAGCGAGAAAAGTGCTCTTCTTAAACTTGAAAGCCACATTAGAGAGATAAGCGAGGTGAGAAATATGGTTAGATGCACGCGAGAAAATTGGCACCGTGAAAAACTCTCTGAAGATGATAAGAGATAAGAGCGCAGGGCACACGCATGGTGTAACGTATGAATAATGCGTTTTAAAGAGAGCTTGTGTGCTGTTGCCATCTAGTCATGAGATCTGATTTATTTTAAATTGTAAATTATATATTTAAATAATTTATATTTAACTTTAGTTGATTTATTTATTTTTACACAGTCAAGCATACAATTTTAATCATTACATTTCCAAATGATGCGCATTACATATTTGTCTTCTTATGATTTAAAAACGTGGATTTAATTGAAAACTGAGTTTGGAAGTTACAGTTTATTATACAGAGTGGTGCAAAACCCAAACGATAACAGTTGCTTCTTTATTTATCAAATGATTTGAAAGTCATAAATGTTAGGTCTACATCAGTCTTGTCACAGTACAGTGTTCAAAATCGATAATTTATTTATCCAATTTGTCTACAGGATTTTATTTGGTTGTTTTTTTGTAGATGTTAGTAGGTTGTCATGTTCTTCAAACTTTTCCCTAGCAGCTGCCAATGAAGAGCCACCATTTAAACCAATTTTTAGCGGATCCGTGGCGGATTGGTATCGCACGCGACTCCGGAGCTCATTACTCCGGTGGGGCAGGTTCCATCCCCGCAGTCACCCCTTACAACTTGTAATGTGACTATACGGTGACGCTAGGTAAAGGTCGAGGTTGAGTAGTAGAGAGGACTTTGTAGTCCTAACTTCACCTCGTTAAACAAGACAAACTTCACCTTTAAAAAAAAACCCTTGCCATAGCTCATAATAAAGAGTTTAACACACCAAATACAGTTTTGAACGCTGTGAGCTTACTTATTGTAGCTGCAATTTTCAAGAAAGAGCTGTTAACTTTGGGTTTCCTTTTTTGTTTCGCCCTGTACAGGTTAACAAGCTGATAACACAATTACATCAACCACTCCAGTAGATCACAATTCTATTTACCAAATTTTCTAATGTCACTTGTCGTCGTATATCCATAAATAATTTTAAGGACCTTTATACACAAATATGTATCGTACAAGCACAGTGTAAAAGTATTTTTCTTGTCCCTGACGTGCTCCTAAAATAAATAACTAAATCACTATTTGAGATGCCGACCACTCTCATGAGGGTATTTTAAGGCAAATATGTGGTGAAGGATGAGTGCGATGAGTGGTAGTAATGAGTTATGAGGTGTAGTCGTGTTACAAACTAAGGCCGACTCTTCCTTAGAATGGGTCATTAATTAATAGCCCAATGACCAATGGAAATACAAGGACCAACGTCTTAACGTGACTTCCGAACCACGCAGGTGATGGTCTGATATGTCTAAACGATGGTGGGAGTTGATGCGGGTATCATCAGATGATCACTGAGACTATCTGAGCCGCTTTAGACCTATATCATCCTCAAAACCTGACCTCCATGAAGCTGGATTACAGGACCACGCCACGAGTCCCAGTCAGTAATAGCACGTGCATTTAGCCACATTTTCCACAAGAACGCATCCACACGAGCGAAGGACCTGATTGGCGGCACGGTTTAATTACAATATTTGCTCGTTATGACTGCTTTCTTTGCTCCACTTTCTTGCTGCAGTCAGCTGCTCGAAGAGATTTGCAGATGATGCAGTAGTTTACTTCAACAGCTGTCCTGATCCTGTGTACTAGATCTACAAAGAGTTATCTGTGTGGCGAGCGCTCCTGGGTATAGAGTTATGGGTAATGGTTTGTTTCAGGGTTTTTCTGGTATATGACTTTATATGTCTAGTTTCATTGATTTTCTTCTAATTCATGGACATCTGAAATTCTCGCTTGATGATAAGAAACCATTAATGGTAATATATATTTTGATATTTTGATTTGAGGCACCGACCTCTTAGAGAGGGTATTTTAAGGTGAATCTGGAAAGATGGTGAGTGTGATGAGTGTGTTTGATGGATGCTGAGGTGTAGTCTTGTTACAAATTAGGACCGACTGTTCCCAACACCATTGGAATGGGTCAACGACTAAATGATTTCCGAACCACGGCTTATTATGAAAGGTACACTCTTCTCTATACAAATGATTACAGGGTGTTTTTATAGTTTTACTTTAACAAGGGAAAAGAATATGTTCGGTTGAAATATTTGTAAAGCTATATTTTCTAAGGAAGAGGTGACCGTTGTTTTACTTTCCATTATGACAGCGTACCTTTGTTTTTAATGTAATTATATGAGAGGGTTTTCTAATTAGCCATATACAGGGTCACTGCTTTCCTAGGAAACCAAACATAAAAATATGCAAATTATAAAAAAATCAACAACAGTGTACATTTTGAAGTTACTCACGTCTAGTGTAGAATAATTAAATTATAAATTGAAAATGGAATAATCCTACCACCCAAGTTGTAGTTTACCTTTTATTGTTGTATTTCATAAATTGTATTTCATTATTTCATATGATCCAATCTAACGTTGATCCATTACAATAGCTCTTAATTTTTCGGATAGCTTCTAACTATTTATTTAGAACTACAGAAAACTGACTCCTGTAAGACCATCGCCAGATTCGAGTCCTTTGAGACTAGGAGAAGGGGTCTTCTGGAGGCTCGTGAGTGGCAGGAGTTACATCCATCTGAATTGGGTAGCGCGATCCTCGAGCTTTGTAAGGAAACGGGGGTGGAGCTTCTAAATAGGAGAGCAGGGAGTCAGCACAATAAACCAAAGGGGTGACGTGCACGTTGTCGAGAACTACATTTTCTTAAGCAATCTAATCTAATCACAACGATTATTTTCCAGAATCATCAGATGTACTGTGACATTCCAGATCTAGGATGGGATTGGAAAATGAGCCTGATGGGCGGAAAACGTGTTGTTTCCGGCAGCGGTCTTGGTCCAGTGAGAACGAAAGTAACCACCAAGGTCAAGGATGGAGAGAGTGAGTGTGGACTGACGGTGTCGAGGTGATTACGGCTCTGTAGACGTAATGAGTGCAGGAGCAACGTCCTTCTCGTGACTGCCAGACTGTAATCATTAAGCTTCAAGATGTTTTAAAGTGTCAACTTTACAGGATGGAGTTTACGTAATTTAAGGGTTTATCAGGTGAATTAAACTTAAACAATATGTATCAAATGATGTTTAAAAAGCTTTTAATTATAGCTGACAGTAGACTTGTGAATAAAAGTCAATATAATTGAAAATGACAAACAAAACACATCATATGATGATAAACGTGTATCTTTTGTTCGCGCAACGTCTTTAGGTCTTAAAATGTTTGCCAAAGAAGGATAAATGACTGGTTTTGGAACAAACATCGTCGAACGTGAGGCTCGGCAGTCTGTTAAGTTTATCTGAAGAGGGTTATAATTTAAGACAAACAATCTTAAATATAAATATAGCTTTCTTTATAAAAATAAAAATCTACAGTCAACCATTGCTCTTGTATATGATAAAACACCATATCAATAGAATCTTAAGAAACAAACAAAAGATACGACTTCGAAAAATTCACTTCACTAACTTAAAATTAAACACTGAGGTTTTGTAACCAATTAACTTTCGTAAGAAAAACTTGAACACGAAATGTTTCTTAAAAGTAAAGGCCATGGTTCGGAAGTCGTTGAGCCGTTGGACCCTCTCTATTGGTCTTAAGGCTTTCAATTTACTACCCAATCTGGGGAACAGCCAACCCTAGTTTCTAACAAGACTACATCTCGCTGTTCATCGAAACGCTCAACAAACTCACCATTCATACCATATTAATCTTAAAATACCCCTAGGAGTGGTCGGTGTCTCAAGTATCAAATAATATAAATGTAAATTTTACATATGTATAGAGTATAAAAACAGTATAACAGGCATAACTAAAGAAAATAATGTTTATCATAGTAGCACATCTAGTCTAGAGTTAGCTCTCCCAATTTAAATGTTTTTAAATCAATTGGTAGATACTATTGTACGAAAACTCTTCAGGGTCTGCTTGAAATGTTTCCGATTTGAAACTCGACGCAAGTTTAACACAATCTGATGATTGATACTTTGTAACAAATTCGCCCTGGTTTTATTACCTTACAGATAATAACATAATAGCGGGCTGGAAGTTATTGGCACATAAGTATTTCCCTTTCACCACCCGTCGGTCTTTCCGCGAACCGCCGCACCTTTTCAGGATACTATTCAATCACTGCTCAGGCCAATAAACTTTTTGTAAGTCTGAGCCTCGTACACTTAAAGTAATTAGGTCTTTAAGTTATGTCTACGTTCTACCTGGATGTTTAGGAAAGTTCACTGAGGTCGGCACAAGCGGACGTTGGATCTCATTCTTCTTAGTAGATACTTTGTTCCTCCTCATTTAATACGAGGTGTAACACCCTTCTTCGAGTTCTAAAACACAACGTTTAAATATTTTCTAACATTTATGTGTGGCTTTACATCCTGAATCTTTCTACTTCACCATGTCGAAAAAACTACATCAGGAGTCCTCGTGCACATAGAACTGTTGATTACTGTCAATTTTTTCAGGGACTAGGTTTTCCATTTCGGCGATCTAATGCATCTTCAATGATTACTAATGTGCCAATCATTGGTCTCTTGTATGTCAGGGAGATTGAGGAATTTCTTAAAGAAGATTGGATCAGCATTTCCAAAACGCCAGGCAAGGAAATTCTTCTTGTGTTGGTGGATTTGAAATAGAACGAAATCAAATTCCGGAGGAAAAGTCAAACAGTTCCTTCATCGAGCACTGAGTGAACCTGAACATAATATTGGCGTTCAACTGCCTATTGTACATGGGCGCAATTTCAGCCTTTGAGCTGTTTGTGCTCTATTATGAGGTGCTATGAGGCTGCGAGCGGGGGATCGACCACAAGTCATCGATCTCAATTTTTTTAATTGTACATACAATTTTGAAAAAAGCTCAAAACTTGTACTGGGGGTCAGAATCTGAGCTCATTTCAAGGTTCAGGAATATGTAATAAAATGTTGACGGCATGAATGTACAATTTTTCAAAGGAAATTTGCTTATGAAACGGCATGTTTTTGTGTTAAAATGAACCACCAGTGAGCGTAAGATCCCTTTTGCTTTGTGCTTAACAAGAAGTACACATGTTGTTCTACCTCTCCGTTTTTTCAGTTAAAATCGTATCCACTCCAGAAACAGTAGAGAGGATTAAGGTAAAACACCTGGACATATTCCAAAAGCGCATATCACAACACTTTTGATGTGACAATCTTCGGTAAAAAAAAGAAAACTGCTCTTCTTGTTAGTCACATTAATTAACACACACAAACGACGCATTACGAAGCCCATGTTGGGAAACCCATGTCGTGCCGTCCCTAGCCACATTATAACGCCTCTCTGGTTTATTCTATTCATTGACAAATCTCGCAGCAAGAGAGTACTCCCGCAAACCATTATTGTTGACAATAAGCCACCTCAAAGCCTCATGGTTACCACCTCATTCTCATTTTCATTTCAATGAGGTTTTATGTTGTCATTCCATGCTGTCGACATTTTATTTCTTTTAGATTTGGTAATGTCTTATTAGGAAAAACTGGCTGTATAAGCGCGTCTAATAGAAAATTATAGTTTTATGAAATACTGTATATGAGGTTGAAATATTAAGAAAAGAGAACCAAGTATGCTCACTGATTGGCTGGTTGACTGGCCGGGAGCAGCGGACGACCAATCACAGACGTGTATCAGTCTGACCAACCGGAGCAGAGGTCACAAAATACTTTTCATGCACAGCCAATCTAGAGGAAGACATTCTTTAGAGTTTTTCCTATCAACAAATTGTGATACTTAAACAAGTTCTCAACAACATATTCTCAAAAATAACTTATAAGTTTGTGTTCAGTGTAATTATCCAAAAAATGTTTAAAATCAAAGTTTTGACTAAACATATTTATTATTACGCATTAATAATTAGACAAGCTTCAATTTTAGAAATATTTACAAAATATATCTTCCTTATTTGCAGGCCTGACCTTAACACAACCCAATCACCATCAGCTTCGAAGCAATTGTTTTAAAAATAAAAGTTCGCAAGTCATTTACATTTGAAATCAACATTTAAACATTTAACATAACTTCATATATTCACTAATCCAATAATTGATCAGCTGTTTCACTACCTCAGTCAGCTCCAAGGTTAGAGCCTGTAGCCATGTTGCCCCACATGGTAGGTAGGCACTGCGCTGTAATGTGTAGTGGTACACCCTGTATATGACCTGGTCAATGGTCAGTTTCACAACGTAACCTTGAACCAGTAACATTGCCAGCACACCCTGTCCTGCCTACGTCTACACCCGCGTAGACCTTTAAACACGTGTTCTTATTGAATGTCATGATTATTTAGGGTTAGAAGTTGGGAGTTAATGTTGTTAGCTTTTAAATAATAGACCTATTAAATGTGGGTGAAACTTTCTTGTTAGAGATCTGGAGAGATAAGAAGCAATGTATTTTTGTAGTCTTCAGACTACCGATCTGGGAGACACAGAAAAGTTAGTCTATGAACGTGCACACTTCGTCAACAAGTTACCGAATTTGATAAAAAGTGCCTAGGCGCCAAAGATGTGATTAACTGTGATATTTTATCCACACAATTACAAGAACATCCTCATCCCTTCTCCAGGCGAAGATGTCTGTGGGAAGAGTTAGACTATTGAGACTTTCTTCTCGACTTTGTGGATCAGAATAATTACTCGTATTCAGTTTCTCCAGTTTATTACCACTTAATGATGTTTGACTCAGAAAGCGTGTAAACCCTCTGTCTAGATCACATCACTCTCGTATCATTATCTGACTCCTAATTTATTGTTGTGTAATATTTACATTTGTAAAGTGACTCTACGGTTACGCTAGGTAAAGGTCGAGGTTGAGTGGTAGAGAGGAGTTCGTAGTCCTAACTTCGCCTCGTAAAACAAGACAAACTGTACGTTATTATTTGCTGGATTATCTAAGGTGCAATATGAGTTTTTTAAACTGTTCTTATGACCTTGTTTATCGCAATCAAAGGTTTTGTTCCAAGGTAACGTGTGACTAAATTATTTAGTTAGTGTGCTAAAGTAAATTTAATAGGATTGCTGATTTGTGTATAGTTAAAGCAAGTTTAATGGTACGGTTAGGGTGATGCATGATTAACCCTAAATTGGGATAAGCAATGATCAAACACAATGGGAGAAGAAAACTCTTATAGTAAATACTTTCCAACCTTTCCCAAGTTCGTCCTTCTTCAAGCGCAACACTACCACACATCTCATTAGCAATAAACAGAGATTGAGAAAGTGGTACATCGAGAGAAGACAGAATCATCCTGACTTTGGACTCTTGAGATGGCAGAAACGTGCGACTACAGCGCTCTCTCTTAGCCTTTCTGGAAATCATCGACACAAACTGACTTGAAACATTGGAAGGAAATAATCAAAGATTTATTTCTGACAAAAAATACGTTGAACAATTTAGCGATTGCTCTGCTTAGGGATCAAGTTGTTTTAACCAATTTGATTTTGGAAGTGTTGCGGCAATTCTACATCATAAGGTGAGAAAGAAGCTCTCAACGTTTCGAAATTTGTGTTCAGCTCCCGTCTTCAGCGTCTAGGTCTCTCCGGGGTTTCTGGTTGCAGAAGAGTTTTTCAGATTTGGTGCAAGTAGTTTGATCCAGACTCAAAGTTCTAAGGTTTCATTGTTTCTGAATTTGACAGTGATAGCTTATGTTCATTTTTGTGTGTGACTGGTCACGACTTTCTCACTTATCTCTTATGTTTCAGGTTGTCAACGACTTGATGACGGAACAGATAGTATATTCAAAAACGTCAAGAACATCTTACTCAATACACAATGGAATATCTCAGCAATAACATTTCAAACTCTGAAATCCTCCTATTGTGAAATCCTCTGATCTTTGAAACTTCAAACAAACAAAAGGACGATGAAGTTTAACGTTGAGTACCATGGAGAAAACTTGTAACTAGTGTGCTTAATTTTGAATGAGGACACATTTTTATGTGAAAATAGTTACACCCGACCATTTTGACTTTGACTTGACTACAGTCTAAGAACTGTAAATAGTTATTTTCGGAAAAACGTAATTTCCTAAGTTAGAAAGCCACTCTGTATTCCTTCCCTCAAGAAGCTGCCAGTGGTCACAAGACGAAAGCAGTTAGATAGAAGAAAAAATAAAGACACAAGGAGAAGTAAGAACCCGCAAACATACATCTGACTAATTAAACCAAATAAAATGGTCCTAACGAAGTAACGCCACCGAAAATTAATTTAACAACTCCTAGGTGTTGCGATGTCCGACCTGGTTTGTCTGAACTTTAACCGAGCTTGGGCCTACATCAGTGGCTCGTTATCTGTAAGACAATAACACTGACCTTGATAGCACTTTCTGAACTGAGACTTAGATTATCGATCTGGCCTCCTATTGGCCAATAGCTGACAGTGGTGAGGGGAGGGGAGGTGGGAGCGGTGAATTCTTGACAGGTCAGGAGTCAAATTTGCAGCTGTGAGTGCAGACAAGAGACCCAATCATGCGCGTAGTCGATAAAATGAGAAAAAGAAACAACTTGTCCATAATGGTTTGAAGATATTTATTGAAAGTATTCGTTGAAGACCGAATCGAGATGGATAGTTCTTAACCAATTTCCTACACCCTGGGACTTTCCATTTTTTAATTTTGTCGTTAATAAAAACTAAATAACTTAAAAATAAACAGTGATAGGCAAACAAAATTCTGTACACAAATTTCTGAACAAAACTTGAGATACGGTACGCCGATACATCGTTAAAAAGTACTTACGACCTCTAGAAAGGGTGTATCTAAGTAAACTATTGAGTAATGAATTTTAAGGTATAGTTCAGTGGCTTTCAAGGTTTCAATATAGCCTTGACACGCCTTTAAAATGTCCTCTTAAAATAGAAGACATACTGTTAAGTCATTGAACAATGGTTGGCGGAAAGAAATTAGAAACAGGGTATCACCAAAACTACATGGTGTGATGTTCGAATTCAAGGAATTGCGATAATAAAAAAAGGTTTAAACATAATTTTATCAAATATCAGGGTCAGCTTACGCTGACTTCTTTAGACTAGCTCATTTTCAATGTTTTGCTTTATGTTTTTCTTTTCACCTGAAGACGGGACCAGAGTTCAGATCCCGAAACGTCGTGTTTTCTTGATACTAACGATAGAAAACATCCACAAAATTTTAAACTCAAATATAACTGACTCATTAACAAGTGCCTAAACTGACTCAACAATCAACCCTAAAACAACCCCCATGAAGTGTGTTGTTTCACTTTCACCTGAAGACGGGACCAGAGTTCAGATCCCGAAACGTCGTGCTTTTTTGTTCCCTAACGATAGAAAACATCCGCAATACTATTTCAAACTAAAAATAATTGATATAAGTTCTTAAAATGTCTCAACAATCAACCCTAGAACGACCCCCATGACGCTCCTACACGCACCCCACGCACAGCCACTCCTACTGCGTTGACAAACGCTTGTCTGTACCATGTCGTAGTCTACTTCTCAATGCTAATGTCCTCTACTACTCTCAGTTTCACTGGACCGTTGTCTGATGTGATACTGTTTGGAACTCTAAGCTACTTTCTCCCAGGCTGCGCTGTGCATAACAGTCTTTCTTCCTGATGGACTTTCTTGCCTGGCCACATTGTCCCCTAATCCTGCTTATTCATGATTCGGGAATGTGCAAGACCAGGCCACCGCCACCTACCCGCCTTATGCAATGGTGGATAGAGTGGGTCCGTTCTAGGTTGGCGGTTCTGAGCAGTGCCTGGGTAGGATAAGCTAGAGGTCTTTATGGGCTAAACACTCTTGCTTCGCTGTAACATAGATAATAATACATTTTTGTTCACGATGTAATCTCAACGACCTAAGGTTTTGATTTACCAGTAACATACTTACTTTAAGATACTTACATTTGCCTTCAAGGGCGAGTGCGCTGATATAAATTTAACATTCTGCCCATTCCATGGATTCTCTTGAAGAGAGCTTTTCCGGTCCTTATAAGGGTGTGAGAAACAGTATTTACACATTTTATATTTTAGCTTCTTAATAGACTATTTACCCAAAGTACCTTCACACGAACCTTCAAAGCTAGGATTTCTTTCTGAAATATTTCACGTTCAAGTTTATATTTAAAGTTAGCCTTACAACGCATTTTTCGTTTGTAGACCGTTTGATCTTGATGATTGTATAGTATGAAAATGGCATTTAAATCAGTAACTTTGTCCAAATATTATATAAAAAATTAAAAAATCAGTTTTCATTAAATAAAAAGTTCAAGTTGTATTTAAGGTCGCGCAGTACGAGCGTAAAAAACGACAATGAAGTCTGACCGATAACTGGGATGTCAACGGTCATAGAAAAGTTATATGTTTTTCCAGCGACTTCGCGTCAACTATTTACGAGTGCTTTTTAGTAGCTTTATAAAAGGATGGAGATCCAAAAAACATTTTCTTAATGACGATTTTATATATGTATCATAATTTTTACATGATATCAAAATCATTATCTAGGGCAGATTGTAAACACAAGTTCAATAATCCACTTATAAATAAGAATTTTAAATCTCTAAACGTACTGTATTTTACGTTTTTCTAAGTGATCGGCTTCTTAAAAAAATTATTAAAATTCTAAGATGGTTTTCAAACGATACACCATGCGTGCAACTTCTTCCAAACAATGTCATCGTCAAGGCGTCATCACTACTATTTGAGATGCCGACCACTATCATGAGGGTATTTTAAGGCAAATATGTGGGGAAGGATGAGTGTGATGAGTGGTAAAAATGAGTTATGAGGTGTAGTCTTGTTACAAACTAAGGCCGACTCTTCCTGAGAATGGGTCATTAATTAATAGCCCAATGACCAATGGAAATATATCACTAAATCACTATTTGAGATGCCGACCACTTTCATGAGGGTATTTTAAGGCAAATATGTGAAGGATGAGTGTGATGAGAGGTAGTAATGAGCTATGAGGTGTAGTCTTGTTACAAACTAAGGCCGACTCTTCCTTAGAATGGGTCGTTAATTAATAGCCCAATGACCAATGGAAAGACAAGGACCAACGGCTTAACGTGACTTCCGAACCACGCAGGTGATGGTCTGATATATCTAAACGATGGTGGGAGTTGATGCGGGTATCATCAGATGATCACTGAGACTATCTGAGCCGCTTTAGACCTATATCATCCTCAAAACCTGACCTCCATGAATTGCTGGATTACAGGACCACGCCACGAGTCCCTGGACCATCCCAGTCCGGTCGAGGTCTACGCTATAACACTTCCATTACAGTCTGCTCAGTTCTGCAAGAATGAGTGTCGTGCCTAGGAGATCCACGTAACTTGTTCAGGATGTAATGTCCACGAGCAGATTAGAGTTGAATGAAGCCAGAGTGTTATCTCAGGCTGCTATGTGTGGTTTGTCACTAAAGGTTACTAGAGCGGTGTAATTAGAATGAGCATTTTTGCTTCAAAATTATGAAAGGTCAAGGAGTTTTGGAAAATCGTGTGGACTTGCTTGTACGATTCGTGTTTTCTTTCTAGTTGGAAAAGATGGACCTCATTCCTGTTTGCAGATAGAAATTAAAAATATGAGAGCCCTGAAAGGCTTTGATAGCGAAATTGTTATAAAATTAAACTAAGTGGGTTTTACAAAGAAAAATGTTTGTCTTTGTCCTTTTAAATGTGATATCCAGATCTATAAAATACCGTATTTTAAGGCTTTAAACGTGGATTTGTCTAAAAACTAAAATAATACGTGGGCAAATCGGCTTCCGATCCGCCCAAAAGAATATTTTGATCATTCACTTACTGACGACCCTTGTCTGTATCGCCAAATGTTTACTTGATACCTTTTGATACTTTTGCATTAAGACACCGACCACTCTTGAGTATTTTAAGGTGAATATAAAATGATGATGAGTGTTTCGATGGAGGACGAGATGTTTATAAAAAAGATATGCAAATTTTGTAATAATTTCAAAAATAATAACGTGGCTGTTGGCTTAGAGACAAAAGTAAAAAATAGAACAGTCACCTTGCCTTACTGGCCTAAAAGGGTAAATTTGTCAACTCAAAGCCCCCATGTAGGAACTTGGTCAAAGTTCTTAGTAACTGTTTCCAACCGCTCGCAAAAGTATAATTTCTTTTCGCCCATAATCGATCAGACCACACCGTAATTTTCACCGCGCGTACTGCGCCCCATTAATTTTGTTCCAAGCCCTGGAATCCTTTCACCCAATCTGTCCAATTCTTCTGAACTAACAACTCTGGCGGCTCCACGAAACAACTATATCACACTATATAACTATTTGAGATGACGATCACTCTCATGAGGGTATTTAAGCGTGAGGATGAGTGTGATGAGTGGTAGTAGTGGTGAGGTGTAATCTTGTTACAAACTAAGGCCGACTCTTCCTTAGAATGGGTCATTAATTAATAGTCCAATGACCAATGGAAATACGACCAACGCTTAGTGACTTCCGAACCACGCAGGTGATGGTCTGATATGTCTAAACGATGGTTGGAGTTGATGCGGGTATCATCAGATGATCACTGAGACTATCTGAGCCGCTTTTTAGACCTATATCATCCTCAAACCCGACCTCCATGAAGCTGGATTACAGGACCACGCCACGAGTCCCAGCCAACAAACTCTCTTATTCTCTATCTTTAATAACCCATAGCAGCAGACAATTAGCGAGCTGGGAGAAAGCCTCGGCTGCATGTGCGGATTTCCACCGCGGTTTCCTCGCTTTGCATCGACGCTCTGTTAACTCTGTCTGTCCACTCACCGATCAGCTGATGATAAACCTGATCAGCTGATTATGATTCTGATCAGCTGATTAAATGTTCATTTTGCAGCTGACTGAGTCCAGGACAGGATGTGTGAATTGAGTTATTATGCTGGCTCGTATGTAGGTCATGCGCGGTGTTTGTTGATAGATTAAAAATGTAGAAAATTATTATTATTATTTTTTTGCTTTGAGACACCGACCAATGGTTAGAGGGTATTTTAAGGTGAATATGGAATGACGGTGAGGGTGACTAGTGTTTTGATGCACGATGAGGTTGTTACAAACTAGGGCCAACTGTTCCCAAAATTGGGTCATTAATTAATAGCCCAACGGCCAATGAAGTGGACCTACGGCTTAGCGTGACTTCCGAACCACGGTGAGTGGCCATCGTGAAAAGTAATCACTGCGCCCGGAATCGAACCCGGGCTGAATTGGTGCGAAGCACGCGCTATACCACTGAGCTATGGCCACCCCCATGACAGGATTTTAAACATTTAACGGTTGTTTCTTCAATGAGGTGAAGACTCCTCTAATTATAAATATTCTTTTAACTTGTAACTTTGTGGTACTATACTCGTATGTGGTGCCACATAGACCACAAGCCAAAGACGTTAAAGGATCGATGGTAATTAACATGGTTTTGCCAGTTTTATATAAATAATTTTAGTTGATGGCCTAATTTTAGTTGATTAGTCTACTGATGTCTAATGCCTTTTGGTGGGCTTGAGTAGTAGAATTTAATTTCATGCAATTTGTTACGAGCTAATAAATGAATTAAACTAGAAACTACCCACCGGGTTAAAACTCTCCTCCGCCTGTTTCAGCATTATATACTACACAATGAAAACGTTCACATAGCTCTTGTGCTGTAATAATAAATAAAATAATAACAAATAAGAACGGGATGGTTCGTTTTAATACGTGTTTACACCTAAATATAGAATCTGGCAGTAATTCATTGCTGGCATAACGATGTACCAATTTTCCTTTATTCTAATACTAAATTAAATACAGCGTGATGGGTTTTATTCTATAAAACCTGAGAAGAGAAAAAGTCAGAGTACAAAGTTATTTAATATTAGATCTATTAGTAAAAATATATGCAGAAGATGGATTTAATATGCTAGAACAGTTCTATAGTTGCCACATCAAGGGTCCTATAGCCTGAACAACATTCTTAGCCTGCTTAGAGTAGTTTTCCCTGGAGTGTTTTTAGTGTAAAAGTTACATTTTCTTTGACAAGACCCATTCTGGTCTACTAGGGTATTCAAAGCGCTGTGTTGAAGAATTCAGAGTCTAGTTCTAAGGTCCATAAATAAATAAATATTTTATTGAATTGACATGTTTACAAGCATGTATCTCAAACCATTATTTGATATCAAATTTTGCATTCATCCACATCTAGACCCCTTTCAAACATACATAACTTAAATTCTGAACTGTAAGTAATTTTATCATACGTAACTAGAGCCACAAATAAAAAGTCCGAACCTGTTGAGAGGTTTGGCAACGGATTTCACCGACAGGACATTTCCTCATTACTGTAACCAGAACTGTTCAGCATTTTAACAGTAATTTATGTTCAGACTTTCAACTTCCCTGTCGCCCGTGCCGCACTCTATACAATGGCGCATAAACCTTGCACTGGATACGTGAGAAGGAATTTATGTATATTGGTGTACTAAATTGTGTAAATAATTGTATTTGAAATGACTCTAAGAACAGATGTTTCTTCTGCTGAGGGTTTCAAGCTGTATTGAACCTTTGAGCCGTGGATACCCTAGTAGACTTGAACGGGTCTGATTATGGAACTTTATAATCAAAACACCCTAAAAGGGTTACTTTGATCTCTAGTGATTTTATTGAGAAACCCTCTATTACAAAGTTCTCGACCCTTCTTTTGATAAATAGCCTTCTTGGAAAGCGGCGATAAATCGCAAAACCGGATAAAACCGGCAAAACATAAAACCCCCATGAAAGAGTTGTGCCAACCCCAAGAGGTGTTCACCCTCATCTCAGGTTGGAATCGGACCTCTGTAAATTTCGAAAAGACCTCAAAAGTATTTTGGTCGATCTTGCCTGCTACAGCGTTCGGGACTTCTTGACAAACTAGCATACCAGTACATGAATGTATAAATGTAAATAAGCTAGAAATATAAATTAATATATTATCAATAATTTGTCAAGGAATTGTTAAAACTGTCACTTTACTCAAAGAAGGAAATGGTTTTTGTTTTTGTTAAGAAAATTATTATGTATGACTTTGCCAATGCATGTATATTGTTAATCTGGCTCAATAAAGACTTTGACTTTGACCCAATAAGGAGACAAGGAAAACGATTGGTGGAAAAGTAACTGACTGACCACAGAGGAATGAAAACGATTGGTCTAAAACGAGCCAATGACAAATGTGGCCTTATTATGCTCAGACAATAAGAAGTTAGGAATATGTATAAACTTGATTTGCAAGCAAACAATAGACTGGCTAAAACATTCTGTATCATGATTGGTCTAAGATGAAAATTGAGCAGCAAAAATTACAGATATGGCTTGTAAATTGTCAACCAATAAGCAGAATATGATTTGTACGCATATCAACTTACTGCATTAATCAGAAAGAAAAGTTATCGACAACAGATAACCAGCATCTAATGGCAAATGTCGCCGGTTTCGCTCAACAAATTAGGAGATATAATGTACTTTCTTCTTTGAACCAGTGATTAAAAGATCTAACATAGATACATGTTTAAAAATACAGATAACGTCTTAAATGTCACGATCCACTTGTAGTTGCATATAATTGTAAGGTGGCTTCTAACTTCATCAGTTATAAATTAATATGGGTGAGATTGGGTGCAAACACTGTAGCTCACCCCCCAGAGCGTCCTGATCTCTATGAATCTAGTTGTGAGTTGTATAGCGGAAGTCGGACAGACCGGAAGTACAGTTTGATAAACTGCGCGTTTGACATTAACATCTTCTACACGTCTTGTAGCGGCAAAAAGTGAAAAGGTCACTTTGTTGTCGATATTAATAACAAACTCCCGTGACTCTGCTACTTTCTTCACACTACGTGTGTTGTTCTCCCTGAGGATGTTCATAGACTTAAATAAGTAACGTAGGCAGGATTTTAGAGTGGAGGAGGGAGAGGGAGGATCTTGAGGTCCTTCGTGATCGTGAACTTCTGGGAATATGGAATATTTCCCTCTCTAAGTAAAAGAGGGTTCGGAGGGACCATTCCACAGAAAATGTTCTAAACTAGGATGCTAAATGGTTAGTTTTGAGGCTCTTAGAGGGTCAATTGTATCTTTAAAGTTTAAACAATCAAAAATTTTAAACTAATTTTGTACAGTAGCAAAACAGTAGCTCTTAACACTTGGATGAGATATATATATTCAGATTCATTAGCAATGAAAATATTTACGCTGAAGTAGGCCTACGGTTTTGAGCATACACCCCAATTGCTATAGAATTTAGTACAGTTTCAAAATTTATTATTATGTCATCTATTCCATTTTTTATATTCATAATCTGCCACATACACCTGAAATGTTGTTTATACATTGTTAGAATGTTACCTGTAGACTTTAAATGGACACTAAAGAACTAATTCAATAGTTAAAATCAACTGATCCCCATTCCATAAGCGAACAAGAACAGTATCGGTTTGGGATCGTAACAGTCATAGTTACTCCCGCCGGTCCGAGCATTATGCGGATGTTTTTGTATTTATTATTTATTTTGCTTATTATTACAAATTAGTATTAATAGTATAGTTTTTGTGCTTTGGGGATAGTATTATTTGCCGTACAGTTGAACAAAACTTCTTCTGTTGGACCACCACCGTCAGGCAGTTTCCAAATAATACTACACTCTAAGCTAAAACGCGCAGTTACGTATCTGATTGAGACCTCTTGTGCATAATGTAATTCATTTCACGCGAAGTTACCGAGTCTTTGTTCAAACAATGGAGGTTTGATCTGTGAACAGAGGCGTGAAATTAGGCTGAAATTGTAGAGCGGCAGCGGCCACTTACCCCAAGACAATGCTTTGCACTGCTGGCCTACTGTGCGCTCGCGGTGTTGTTTGTAGTAGGCTGGAGAGAATGCGTTCTTAAACGTTGATAGAAAAGTTTAATCCATCTGATATGAAATAACTTTGTTGTTAACCCTTAAGTTTTCGTGGTGGGTGTCATCACTAAGATCTAAGGCTTCCGGTTTACACCGTGTCACAATTGAAATAACTGCTAAACTGCGTTACTGCTAAACGCTTCGACCTCGCTGAGGTGAGTCATCCTCAGTAGCTAGTCTCAGCCAGTCAACCAGCTACTGAGGATGTCTCCACAGCGGTCATCAGCAGTAACTTTATTTGTGACGCGGTGTAAACCGGAAGCCTGATCTTAACTTTGTTGTTGTTCAGTGTAAATACAGATAACGTCTAAAAAATCACGAAGCTTCTAAACTTCATCAGTATAATTAAATTGAATTATGTAAGAAATTTCGACGTGTTAAATGTTTGTTTTGGGGACACCAGAACTAGCAAGCTTTCTTTTTAGTATGCTTACGAGCATTCAAAGATGAACATTGTATAAACTTAATATTGGACTTGAGACAATTAATGACCACTGTTAGAGGTGAATATGGGATAAATGGTGAGTCTAATGGATGATGATGAGATCTTGTTACAATCTATGCCCGACTGTTCCCCAGATTGGGCCATTGGTTGAACGACAAATGGAATGCACCAGCGGCTTCAGGGTCCGCCTCAGTGGTCACCTCAGAGAAAGGCTGAATTCGTCCGCCCAAGGAACACACGACACCGCGCACGTAACAACTGTCTAAACAACGGGTTTTTTCAACTGATGCGGCCTAACTGTCAACCAACCACTTGCAAAAGTTACGCCAGCTTGTAAAATTTAAATTAATACAGACAATAAATACATTTAGAAACTAGGGGAATCATCCGACACGTGTATAAAGCCTGATTTAACCTTAAGCTGTTCAATAGTTTCAAAAATAAACTTAGAAATTGTCCAAGGTTTAGTGCTTTTCAACTCCATTTGATACTTTGATTAGAGACACCGACCACTCCTAGAGGGTAATTTTAGAGGGTATTTCGTACACTTAAAACTTATAATTTCGAAAAAGACTCTCAATACAAGTGACGGAAAACTCCTCTATTTTCCAAATATATATGGGTCATTAATTTAAAACGTTTTGAAAGATGAAAAACGGCCGTAAACCCTCGCATTGAAGCCTCGCCACGGAGCCTCAACGTGACTTCCGAATGACCAGTAGCTGGCCCAGTGCAGGTGGCAAGCTCGTGGGTGTCTGCTCCAGATCTCCAGTTACAGCATCAACTGGAAGTACAAGATGTATTTGGACAAGCCGAGTTCCGCATTGGCCAGAGGAAAGTATGGATATGGGTTACGTAAAGCGTGGTCACAGTTAGTAAATTAGTTCACACACATGTTCCACTGGGCTGCGGGGGGAGTGTTAGGAATGTTTCATGTAGGGTGAGGTGACGTGTGGAGTTGTTGGTGGATTTATGTGGGAAATAGAGCTATTTGTTTATATCGCCAGAGAGAAGAAACCGGTTTGTAGTTTTGAGATTCCTTAAACCTCCTGAGTAAAATGGCAAACAATACGTTGTCGTGTTTAACGAGGCGAAGTTAGGACTACAAAGTCCTCTCTACCACTCAACCTCGACCTTTACCTAGCGTCACCGTATTAGTCACATAACAAATGTAAGTGGTGACTGCGGGGATCGAACCCGCGCCACCGGAGTGATGAGCTCCGTAGTCGCGTGCGATACCAATCCGCCACGGATCCGCTAAAGGTCGCGTTTTTGGTCCAATTTTCACGACATGTGGCACCGGTACAAATGTTCCTTTTGGAAGATTTCCATATTGTTGACTGATTAAGATAAAATTTGATATACATATTTAAAACACCGTACCCGAAATGTGTACACAAAATCAACCAAATTAGTTCAGGCAGACCAAGATGGCGGTGAACCAACTATTTCAGCCGCCATATTGGTCTGGTAGAATAAATTTCGTTGCCTTTTGAGAGAAACGCTAAGTAAGATATCATAAGTGTTTATGTCAAGTTTGTTTTAAATCTTTTCATAAATGCAGTTTTATAGCATAATACTCAATTATTGGGAAAAGCCCCTCAAAATAGTACGTTAGGTGGTCCGATTTTGCTGGTTAACAAACTTGAATGACGTTTGTTATTTAATTTGTTTGTTAACAACAATAAGCAATTTTGACTTTGGATTTTGATCTATATATTTTTTTAAAATTGTACCGTCTCGTGAAAATTGGGCAAAAATGCGACCTGTAGAGTGATCTCAAGGAGGTATATAGAGCTGTTACTTTTATCTTATTATAGGAAATTCGCTAGGAGTCACGGTAGCGCTTGTGGCTCCACGTCGGCTATGGGTAGAGTTGTGATGCATTGTGTATAGTGAAGTCTTGAGCAAGAAGCGTTCATGACATTTAAATGATTGAACAGAACTAGAAAATGTGCTTTGTGTGTTTCTTTGTACGATTCTTCACTATTGACACATGAGCGGTGTTGGTAAATCTTTGATGACTGTTAAGATCTTCTGTAGTATCTGTGTAGCTTTGCTGACATTTTGCTAGAGTTTTATCATTTATACAAGTATTTATTCAATAGTTTATATCATGAAATTTAACAAATGGACACGTTGGAAGAATGGAATGACAATGGAAGAATACTATTACGTAGTTTATTTGCCCTTCGTGTATTTTTAGGGTATTTTTGTTGTTGCTCCTTAATAAGCGAATAAAATGTGAGGTTTACAATAAGAATAACGTTTCACAGCCAGTATTATTACTTTTATACTGACACAAATATCATAAAAATCTATTGATTATCAACAAAGTTACAGTAGAAGCTGTAAATAAAAACAAGGTACAGTAACGTAAAAGTTGGCAGTTTTCTTATTTTAAAAGCATTTCTTATTTATAAAATCTCAGTTCAAATAAAAATACTAAAATAAGCGTTACGAATTAAAACATTTAAAACACAGGGTTTTGCTATTAAACATGATCTCAAACGTCATATAATACGAGTAGTTGAAAAAGGTTCTCAGAATCTGTGGTCAGCTGTTTCATTCCTCCCGGTCTGCCTGCTGTCTCGCTACTTCTCTACAGAAACCAGCTGGTCGACAATTAATAATTTTATTGTTCTCTAAATGTTTAGTTTGTTTACATTTTAGTAAGTAAAATGTGCGGTGTATACATGAATGCGGTTCATGTTTTCGAGTGTTTAAAATATAATTATACTTATTAAAAATGCGAATCGTGTTGTGTTACATATATTGAAGTTTTGTTTGGATATTGGGTAAGTGTTTTAATTGGTTTGTAGCTTCTAATACGATAATGTAATTTCTAGCCTTGGTCTAAAAGTGACCAGGGCTAAACGATATTCATAAGAGTCGTAATTGACTGAACGGAACCTAAATTTATATTTTGTCGTGAAACCTTGCCGGCTTTTATTGTTTTGTAATTAATTACTGTATCTTTAGTAAGTTGTGCAGCCTTTCCATACACGAGACGCTGTAAAATAAAAATTTGACTTTTATTGGGCTGGTTGACTAAACCGATATGCCTATTATCTACAGCAAAGGAAATAACTGTTCGGCATATTTCGTTGGTACACATGTTAGAGTTTACTTTTGTTTGAGTTGGACTTTACTTAAGTTTATTTTCGAGTTATTACAATAATACATACCTAACTCTTTTTTGTATCTAGGCTAGATCATTTTTAAAGCTAATATTACAGTTACGGTTTGACAGTTACTATAATAATACAATAATACAGGGTGGTAATGTATAACAGTAGAATTGATTTAGTAGAAGTTTCGTTCTACTGGTACAGCAAATTACAATATTTTGAAAGCACAAAAACTACACTATCAGTACTATGTTGTAATAAATATAGCGAAGTAAATAAATATACACATTTTCAACTCGATGCTCGGTACGGCAATCAACAAAAACTCTGTCGGTCAGACCAAGACAAACGATTTCCAACGCCATCTTGGTCTAGTTGAGCATATTTTGTTGACTTTTGGTTCACATGCTAGGTATGGTACTATATAATTATGTTTAGAACTAATAATAATAATACGTTTATTTTCCCATTTTAACATTGTAGATTACCATTAAATTAGAATTCTTAAAACATTCAGAACTTTGAATAATTTTAAAATTTTGGTTTTCAATGGAATAATTGGAGTCTATTCAGTGTCCCTTGACTGCTGAATTTTCTGGTCGATTAAATTTTGTCAACACTTTATATACATATGGATTTATGGATGTATGTATTTACTCTCAAAAGTTTGCATTTTTGTACGATATTCATACAATTTGGATCAAATGTTCCTTTTGTAAATATCTCGGTCAAGTTCGTTAACCAGAAAGTTCGCAAACCACCTGGGGGTTTCAAAAAAAGAATGTTAGTGCTTTGAAAGCATTAAACTGTATCTGATTTTTTTACAATTTAAAATAATTATGTATTTAAATAATATTTATCAATAAACCGAAAATTATTTAAATTCATTTTCAAGTCTTTACAATGGTACCAAAAAGCGATTTTTTGATTTTTCGCTATACCGACGGAATGAGTAGTCCTATTTCAATAAAATTTGAAATTTGTTATCAATTCTAGATGTGCAATAAAACTTTACGTAAAAGAACTTGTAAGTCTGAGGCCGAAGGACGAAGCGAGACTGTGAGGGTAGCGGAGTGAGTTAAGAGTAACAAATTGCAAAGGAAAGCGGTTCACTCTCGCCAGCGACGCTTTAGCGCTTAGCTGCGTGTCGGCCTGGTTTAATATTTAAAACTAGCCTATGTTGAAAACTAAGGCAAGAATTTTCAGCCGAATCAAATAGGCCAATAATAACCACTAAACCACTACTTCTTAAACTAAATTCGGAGATAGAACTAAAAAATCAAAAACGCACATTAGTGTCTAGTGACAGTCGAGATTAGCAGACAACAGCTCGGAACAGCTGATTGTATAACTGCGTCACGCCCTGGGTGAAGTTCGGTACTGGAGCACAGAACACAGAGTAGTCTGGTGGGTGTGGTGAGCTCAGCTGTTATATAAGCCTAAACACCACAGAGTCTCCTACTCAGAGCACCGCCACCTACTGGCATATTGTCTCGGTTGTATAACCGTCTGTGGCTGACACACTGTATGAGCAGGTGTAAGCAGGATTCAGGGGTTGATGGTGGGGGAAGGGGTTCGGTAGGATTTGAGGATTTTTGTTAAAAGAGAGTGTTAAGAGATGTGATATCTTTGTGGGGGTGTGTCTGGAGGTATGTACATAAAAAAGGTCCAGGAGTCTTATTTTGAAACAATTGAAACCCTTACACCCCAAAAGAGATGGATAAAAGCGAAAGGGATGTTTTGTTTTTTGGGAGCTTTTGCGACAAAAACCCGGAACTTTATAAGTCATTAAAACAGATAGACCAATGTCTCTAAGCTAAGAAACGATGGCACGAACGGAAATCAGCTGTGAGTTTGTTGGTGGTTAGAGCAATTATCAGCATGGTCGACGATCTTGACTCATTCCTGTAAACTCCGGGATCCGTGGCGGATTGGTATCGCGCACGACTCAGGAGCTCATCAATCCGGTGGCGCGGGTTCGATCCCCACAGTCACCACTTACAATTTGTAATGTGACTACAGGGTGACGCTAGGTAAAGGTCGAGGTTGAGTGGTAGAGAGGACTTTGTAGTCCTAACTTCGCCTCGTTAAACAAGACAAACTTTACATTTTTTTTAACTCAGGGGGTGACACACTATGTCTCAGTGACACTATGTTCAGTGTCTATAGCGCTGAAATTGCTCAGTTCCAATCGGTAACTTTGTTTTCGTTCGGTTAGACCAACAAAGAATATGAATTTTCTTCAAGCACTTCACGCCTTCAAGTTTTATCCCACGTTATGAAATTTAATTTGTTTGATTAATAACGACATACTAAAAAGGTAAAGGTAAAGTTTGTCTTGTTTAACGAGGCGAATTTAGGACTACAAAGTCCTCTCTACCACTCAACCTCGACCTTTACCTAGCGTCACCGTATAGTCACATTACAAATTGTAAGTGGTGACTGCGGGATCCAAACCGCGCCACCGGAGTGATCAGCTCCGGAGTCGCGCGCGATGCCAATCCGCCACGGATACTTCTGTGAACTAAACAAGAAATCAACTTAGATAATAAACGCATAGCAAATTGTCAGTGATTCAAACCCACAGTTTTACATCGAGTCTCTCCCTCTTTTTTAATTGTATCACTCTAGTCCCTAGTCTTAATCTTAAGGTCTAATGGAATACTCGTCCGTGCATGTGCAGACGATATTCGCGGGCTTAGAACATTTGAATGTGTTAAAGAACAACTTATAGGTAACACACGTCTAATTTTGTTGTTTTAGAGTCAAATATCTTACGAAACCAAATTGGACGGGAAGTCCTACTAACCATGTGCACTTATGACACATCTATTGTTCTCTTTGTTGATCAATTGGTGAGGAGGCGGCAGCTGAAATGTGCAATGTTTTATTGATGAGCTTTATTTCTTGAACAAGCATTGTCAAATACTGCTTTCTACCTTGTAATTATTAGGGGAAGTCTATACGGTATAGGAACCACCGCTGTGTTAGTATTTATCACTTATAATGGGGCTTTAAGAATATAATAATTGATTGCTGGTAGCCTACTTAGATGAAAATATCGATAGCTGGTATTTGCAAATATTTCCACACATGAAACTTAAGTTCTCTTCCTGATAGTTTGTTTAAATTGTACACCAGTTGAAGATCATCATCATAATTATGTATCATGACATTTTTGTTTTGTTGTTTTCCCGTTGATACAACTTTGTATTGGCGACATGGTTTTCGTTTGTATACCAAAGATAATTCCAATACTTTACATCAACATAGATTTATATACATCAGAGTAGGGTATATTGTAAAATCTCTGGAATTATTTGGAACTAAAGAAATGCACACATCTTTCAAGCAAATGTCTCCAAATTAAAAGTATACGGTATATGTACAGTAACACGAATAAGTAAATAACAATTTTGTAGCGAAGAACATGTAAACATGCACTGCAGTCAAACATCTTTAGGCAAATATCTAAAATTTGGCATTCATTTTGACATCAATAACTCTTTCATTCATACGTTTTGCATTCATTTAGGATCTACTCGTGTTATCCCACTTTAACCCTACGGTGTCAATCAATCAATCAATCATTATATTCTCCCAGCCGTAAACTCGTCAGCACTATAAAAATTAATACTTCCGTGCTCCAAGTTGCTTTCAGATGGATTTTAAACAACTAAGGCGTTGTGACACTTTTAATCGACATTTGCAACCGACAAATTGAATTCCTGCACTAGAAGGCAAACGTTTATGAGTCACCGTCCTGTATCTCCCAGTTCGGTAGTTCTCTCTGCCTCTCCTCTCTTAAGAGTGGAAAATGATTAGTGAAAATTGTAGCTCGCTTTGCACCTAATTTATACTCAATATACAAATTTAAACATATTGTTCTAGACTTGACAGACAACAATGCCTACTTCTCTACCGTATTGTTTATTGTGTTAGCGATTGGCAACACTGTCTCGCTCGCGCAGGCGCTCTAATTACTGCGCAGCTGGAAGCCGATTGACATTTCTACGCAGTTATGTCAGCTCACTTATGTAATGTAAATCATGCTTTCTCCGCTAGAGTGTGCTGGGGTCAAGGTCGTGTGTTGATAAGAGAGCAGTGGGACTGGAGGCAAGGCTACTAGGCAGGGAGACGCAGGACGGTAGTTTACGGGCGTTCGACTATTCTGGCATCGATAAAGCAATTTGGTGAGATACATCGGCGAAAAGAATGAATGTAATGTACGTAATCGTAATTTTATTTAATAACTGAACGTTTAACGTTTTAATTACACGCACTAAACTATTTTTGTAAGAAAAGTCTACTGGGTTGTGCTTTAGTTTACCATAAGGTATACGTATGTGTACGCAAGTTGGGTAAATAGTTTGGGCCTATTTATCTTATATAAACTAGTAAATTTTGTTCTGTATAATAAGTTAAAAAATTAATCAATATAATTTACTTACACATATTTGATCGTTGTATAATTTCTCGAATCACTCAGTTTTGGAGGGTTTGATAGACTTCAAATGAAGAATGAATTTCTTCAACACATTGGTTAAATTATACAATTCAAACATTTATTTGTAAACAAGTGTGTATTCATAGTTGATTGTATATATTTCGCTCCTCTTTTGGGTTTGCGTCTTAAGTTCAAAAATATCTCAAAACAATCATATTTGTAATTATTAAAAACAAACAAATTATTTTGCAACCTATACTGATACGTATGTTATTTTTTGGTAAGTACGGCCTTGTGTACATTGTGGCGAACGTTTTAACCCTTCAATCTCTAAACGCAATAAAGTTGCAGCTCTGCTCACTAAACAAGACTGAATCGAACGGGCTGATAACAAAATACAAATAATAATAAGTTTTGATACTAATAATAATAACGAGACAAAAATTCAATGAAGATAAAAGTACTCTTTCAACTGCTGGGGTTTAATAAAATATAGCTTATGTTATTAAAAAAATACCACGGTACTAGAATTTCGTAAATTTTTAAGCGATAAACTAATAAGCAAAATGTTAGTTTTATTACGGTTTAACATTTTGATTTTCATTAAAATTGGTACAGTTATAAATTTAAACACGCTTAGAAAGATGACAGTATTTGTATTTTGCCATTTTCAAAAGCCAATAACAAAATTAAAGTACGTTCGATTGATAGTGAAGGCATCAGCTTTTATTTACTTTAAACGTTCCATTTGTGTAATTGCGTTTATCGATTGATTTAAAAAGAAACCGTTAATTATTTTAAAATTGGCTCTTAAAGTACTGCAAAAAGAGTTTTTCTAGAAAGTTAGTACAATCGCCACCAGGGCGGTGTCAGCGCTGTTAGACGGTAGTGCGCTCTGAGTTGTTTATCTGAAGCTCTAGAAACAGTACTAAATCCAGAAGTGCATTAATTCACAAAATATCCTTTATAATAATCTGGTTTATAGTTTCAATACGCTTTAGCTCCACACGTAAATACATATTGAGAATAATGACCAGTGTTGAACGTATGCAATCTTTCTTCTAAAGTCTAAAACTGTTGACTCTACCTTGCCTCTACATTTTGGAGACGTGTCTCTTTTTTAAATCAAAAAGTAATACCATAAGAGGTACAGACGTACACTCTTATGAAACTAGAGGCAGGGACAGCTACCGAACTGGGAGACACAGAACGGTAGTTCATGAACGTTTGCCTTCAGGCAGGAGTTCATTTCGTCAACAGAATACCAAATTCGTTCAAAATGCCCTGAGCCTAAGGCATTCAAAACTCGTCTTAAAACAATTCTGATTTCTCAAGCATTTTATGATACAGACGAGTTTATGGCATTCAATTGGGAGACCCTATGATTCACTGACTGAATAGGGACTAGAGTGGCTACATTCGAATGCATGGGAGAGTGAATGTAAAACTGTATGTTTGAATGGGACTTAGATGTAAGTGCAAGGAAAATTTTAGATACTCAAACATTTGACGATTGCGATACATTTATTGTAAATGTCAAATATGCAATAAAACATTTATTTATTTATTCTTTTGAACTTATCCACATAAGAGGTAGTATAGTATTTTAATAGGTGATGTTTAGAGGAGAAACCCCAACGCCAAAGAGATTATCTTTGAGTGGCATTTCTTTTACGCAGTAGCAGTAGAATATTGTATTGTTTTAGCCAAGGGGGTTTGGGTATGGAAAAATATAGACCTACCCCTAAATAACACGTCTCAAACTCATCATGTTTCATCTTAATGTCATCTGAACCATTTTCATCCTGGGAGGGGGAAAGGACCCTTCTTGGGTATTTCGAATCCACCAAGATCTGTAATAACCTCATGATCATTAAAACCTCCTCCACTCCAGAAGTCTTGGTTATACACAACTGGGTTTCCCTAACAAATTTGTTTCAATATCGACACTGGATATGCATTTTGTATGTATAATTACTTGCTTTGATTTATCCCCCAAAATGTATTTTTTAATACCTAAATAGATATTTTCATTGAACGGGTGTTTTAAATAGCAAAATACATAATACGAATAAACTCACATTAAACTTGGTCTACAAACTTGGCAAATTTACACTGTATAATAATAAACTGCCTTTTTATATGAGTTTTGAAAAACTCACCCCAGCTAAAAATAAAGATTAATTTAAAACCATATGTGGCGATAACGTTTAATTTCAATTACGTAAATCCTTAGGCTGCTAAGGAAGGATAATTTAAGCGACACTTTGACTCAAGAAAGATTTATTCTTAAGAACTCTATTTACATAGCAGTGCTTGAAATACTTTAATCGAATATTGTTTTGTTGTAATCGAAATAAATCTAAAGAAGAAGACAGCATTAGAAAAGCTTCACGTTACGGAGCCGGAATGCTGAAACGTATTCACAATCTATCAGCAAGAATAACAAATAGTCGATACAACGGATTCCTTTTATTTCCTGTGAAGACAGTTCGTATCTTATCTTTGATTGTAAAGTCTGCAGTGTTGGTTTTGTACAATACGGAATTTCGGTTGGTAATAGTATGTGAAGAAAGTAGGTAATATTCTGAATTAACTACCCATTAATATAACTAATAGAGTATAAAAATAATGAAAATCTTATCACAAAAAATGTTAGAGTTAATTATAATATATGATATCATCAATTTAATTTACGTATTTAGCTGGTTACTTGCGTGCAGTTTTTGATACGAGTTAAGTTCTTTTACGAGGACGTTAAATGAGCGAGGATCAAACATACGTTTAGATAGGAATGAAGCACGATTTCTGTTGTCATGATGTAGACATAATACAGCATATGTGTACCGGTATCTATTAAGTTATATTAAAACATATTTGCCTGGGACTCGTGGCATGGTCCTGCCTCCACTTCATGGAGAGGTTGATGGTGATATGGCGCTCTAAAGCGGCTCAGATAGTCTCAGTGATCATCTGATGATAGCCACATAACTCCCACCGTCATTTAGGCATATCAGACCATCACCTGCGTGGTTCGGAAGTCACGTTAAGCCGTTGGTCCTTAATTCCATTGGTCATTGGGTTATTAATTAGCTATTCTAAGGAAGAGTCGGCCTTAGTTTGTAACAAGACTTTCATAACTCATTACTACCACTCATCACACTCATCCTTCACCATATATTTGCCTTAAAAATACCCTCATGAGAGTGTTAGGCATCTCAAATAGTGATATAGTGATACTATTGACCAACTCTGATTAAAAAAAACACATTAGGACAACTGATGCTCTTGCTACATACAGATGAATGAATTAAATGAAAAATGGTTTTACTAAGCGAAGTTAGGACTAGCAAGTCCTCTCTTACATGACACAAAGTTGATGCAAGGGAGATGATTGTCCTAAGGAGCGATGATTGTCTACCAAGGGAAAAAATATCATCAAAAGAAACTTTTATATCTGGAACAACTTTAGCTCGTTAAACACCATTTTAGAGACAAATCAAAGACATTTTTGTTCTTATGAGGGATTAGGTTTAATTTACTTTTATAGTAATAATGACTTGTATTTACCACTGCTAATAACCGCATTAAGTAACTATTTCAGAGGTAGCACCTGTATATTACCAAGTTTACTCGAATGAAAATATTCAAAGCTACATTAATGAAGTAGACATTATTAAACACATCAAACTTGCCTAATGTTTGAGGTTTAATCCTGACAGAGTGAAGTCGTGAAGGGATTTATGGAACATAATTATGATAACGGCTGAAACATTGCCAAATCTACGTATGCTGTCTGTTGTAATGTGTGTTTCAACGTGTTGTGTAAATCCTACTCTGTGTGTGAAACTTTAGTTAAAAGTGTTAAATAGGGGGGTTTAAAGGTAAAAGAAGGTAAAGGTAAAGTTTGTCTAGTTTAACGAGGCGAAGTTAGGACTACAAAGTCCTCTCTACCACTCAACCTCGACCTTTACCTAGCGTCACTGTATAGTCACGTTACAAATGTAAGTGGTGACTGGGGATCGAACCCGCGCCACCGGAGTGATGAGCTCCGGAGTCGCGCGCGATACCAATCCGCCACGGATCCGCTAAAGGTTCTTGAATCAGATTCGCGTTAAAGACGGCAGGTGATGATAAAATTTGGGCTGATTGCTTTAAACTACTGTACTTTAAAAAGTAGTTTTCTCGTGTAAGTACACTACAAAAATGGAGGAGGGAAGGCTACTTAGAAAGAGTAAAATTTCGCTCTTTTGGGTGTTGAAACCCAGCCTCTCTCATTAAAGATTGGCTCGTTTTCCACTCTTTTGGCAGTGTTTTCACTCTTTCATAATTAGAGTGTCTGTGTACATAAACGGTTCATCTTTTTGGTATACGTTTTCATAATAAGTGTGTATTTGCATACGATAATATGATACACAAGAAACAAGATCGTTTATAGATAAAACGAAATTATAAAGCTCCACGTTATTGTGTCTTACGTCTTTGACACGTATCTTAACTTTGTCTGCAGATAGATTTTACAACGAAATACACTACTAAAAAATAATGTTTGCCGGGAGAAAAGTTTAAAAATTCAGATTCTAACTGGTTTCTAAAATTCTTATATTATGTTGATTTTGTCGAAAGTTATTTTAACGATCATGATAAACCATTATACCTATCATAATACACGAACTGTGATAGTAATTTTGTTTATTTAGGTTCAAAATGAATTAGTTTGAAGAACTTATTAATTAATTAATGTTTTAACAACTTGGACGTTTAAAAATTGTAGGCATAGTCTCTAACTGTTGTCAATGTTTGTTATGTTCTATTCCTTAAAAGTAAAGGTTTATAAAAATATTAAAATAAAAAGTAAATTAAAAAAAAAATAATAAAAAAGTAAAGACGTCAGCTAAAACAGAGCGTGTTCACCTGGAGTGTCTTGGAATTGGTCCAAAGTTAAGTGTTTTGTCAGGCGAAGCAATTCTCTGCCTCTTTTGGAAACACTGGTACTTTCTAAGGAAAGCCAATATTTTTTTTGGTCAGGTTAAAACAAAAACTAGCCGACACGTAGCCGCAAGGCTGTGAATCTTTCCACCAATAAAAACTGAACAAGTTTTCATTTATCTATTTTAACTTGGTCGAAGTTCCTTTATTCACTATCCCAGCAGTCATCACTTACATTTGTAATGTAACGCTAGGTAAAGGTCGAAGTTGGGTGGTAGAGCTTTGTAATCCTAAATTGGCCTTGTTAAACAATACAACCTTTACCTTATTACTTTCTGTATCCAAAGAAATGTAAGCTAGTAAATTATATAACATGTTAATTTATGCTTAGTGCTCTGAACGTCAAAGTGCAGAAATTCCAATTAAATAATAATTAAGCATAAATTACTTAAAACGATAAGTTTTATAGCAACAGGAAATGTTTTAAAACCCATTGAGAGAGTAAACTCTACTATACAGGGTGAACCTTCGTTTATGGCATCACTGCAATCTTATAGAAAAAAGAAAACTTCAAGACGTTGACCATTTTTGAAACGGACTGTCCGGATATAGCTGGTTAACAAACCTCTAGAGATTTGCAAAAGAAACATGTTGCAATTTCGTAAAAATCGGATGACCAACATCCCAAAAACATTGGAATGAATTTTAAATAAAAAGAAATGCACTGAGAGATGCTTCACTGGTTTCAACGTTGTGTGAAGTCAAGAAAGAATATCTCAAGACGTTGACAAGTGATCGCATTCCGGAGTTTATTTGTTTTACGCACGACCGACGTTTGTCAGCAACACACAATCCACTGCTCTCAGAGCTGCAGTAGATTCTCTCCTACAGATATACAGCGTTATATAACAACTGTAGAAGTGTTGTACTGTGAGATGCTTCACTGGTTTCAACGTTGTGTGAAGTCAAGAAAGGAATATCTCAAGACGTTGACAAGTGATCGCATTCCGGAGTTTATTTGTTTTACGCACGACCGACGTTTGTCAGCAACACACAATCCACTGCTCTCAGAGCTGCAGTAGATTCTCTCCTACAGATATACAGCGTTATATAACAACTGTAGAAGTGTTGTACTGTGAGATGCTTCACTTGTTTCAACGTTGTGTGAAGTCAAGAAGGAATATCTCAAGACGTTGACAAGTGATCGCATTCCGGAGTTTATTTGTTTTACGCACGACCGACGTTTGTCAGCAACACACAATCCACTGCTCTCAGAGCTGCAGTAGATTCTCTCCTACAGATATACAGCGTTATATAACAACTGTAGAAGTGTTGTACTGTGAGATGCTTCACTTGTTTCAACGTTGTGTGAAGTCAAGAAAGGAATATCTCAAGACGTTGACAAGTGATCGCATTCCGGAGTTTATTTGTTTTACGCACGACCGACGTTTGTCAGCAACACACAATCCACTGCTCTCAGAGCTGCAGTAGATTCTCTCCTACAGATATACAGCGTTATATAATATTTTAAATTATATTGATTCATACTAGTTTTTGATAATATTCCAAAATCCGCATACGAGTATTACTTTGGTAAATTGTGACTTTTATTCCCTACAACCATAGCCTCCTGTATGATCACGGGATTTGCGACTTTGTTTAATTCACTCACAACCTTTCATTTGCCTTATGCAAACTTTAAGACATATTATGAAAAGAAAACCTTTGAAATTTCATTAGATCTGGACCTTTTATTGCACTGTTATGCTGAAAATATTTTTTATGGTCGCAATTTTTAACGACTCAATGGAGTTTTATAGTCATTGGTATATTGGTGGGTTACATTGAAGTAAATATTTATTCAAACAATTAAAATTAGACAAAAATGTGACTTGTAGCGAGGATCTACATAACTAAATATTTAGGTTTATGTATTTATAAACGTGTTCTGGGGGTCAGGATAGGTGCTCATTTCATGGTCTCAGGCCTGGGTCTTAGCATGCTGACGGCATTATATCAGCTTTCAAAGGATGTTGAGATGTTGAAGACCTGAAGAAACGCCTCGTTTTAAAAGTAATTAAATGGTTTCTGAATGTCCAAAGTTTATTTCATTTCCAAAGGAAACTTGCTAATAGCAAAATTGTGAAATAACGACATTTTAAAATACCCTTGTGTTCTGGTTTTGGGTAGGTGAAAAGAAAATGGGGAGACTGTACATATAGCATTGATTATAAAATAAGGAAAGCAAGTCCACGTACTAAATCGGTATTAAGATTCAGGTATATTGAATTTGCAACGGGGAACTGTAAGGAATGTGTTTGGCAGCAACTAGATTAATGGAATCGTTCAATTGCTTTATATCCTAGAGAGAACCAGATTGAAGCTCATTTGTCAAGAAAAAGTGATTTCTTGGGTTAGTTCTAGCTTTAGAGTTCGGCACAGAATTTATTACAGACACAATTAATAGCCTATAACAACATAGAAAATGCGTGAAAACTCACTGAAATAATATGCTGTAAAACAAAATTATTACTTGTAAGAAATTAACTTGGTTTTATGGTAAATCGTTTGGGTTTGCAGTCAAGTTTGGTAGAGGAACTCTTGAGGGAGAAGGAAAAGTGAAAACACTTTGACAAGAGATAAAATTCCAGAGTTTATTTGTTTCTCTCACCACGGCGTTTGTCAGCCACTTTTGTCGTAGAGCTTGAATCTGTGATTGGATAAAACTAAACACGTAAACAATCCTTCGCCGAAAATGTGTCGACGAATTGGTGATAGTGAGCAGTTTTATTTAGGAATCGTATTAGAGCAATGCCGAAAATTGATGACTCGTAAGTGGTTTAAAAACCATCTAATTATTTAAAATATAAAATTATCTAGCTTATAAGCTGACAAATGACATTAAAACATAGTGCTTAATATCTTCACTGCTCAGTTGATAGTGTACATCTACAGACACCATTTTTGGAACGAATTATAGCTGATACTTTATGTTGTGATTCAAAAATCTTTGCAAAGGCTTTTGTTCTGACTGACTAACGCATGACTTATCAAACTAGAGTCGAAACTACAAGGTCTACGAACTTGAAATTTCGCATAGGCATTCCATTTAGAGTGTAGGCACCTACTGAGAAAGGATATTCTAAAACTAAAAAATATTGGGTTGGGGGTTAAGTTTAGTCAAATCATACTCACGTACCACTTGTCCAAGGGCGTTTCCCGAGGTTTAAATATTATTATGAACTTTTTCTCTCGTTCTTTAGAGGACAATTATTAGAAGACGACGTTTGAAGATCTAGAATCTGATCCCGTCTTAAGTTACCTAAAACAAAACACACAACATTAGGAAATGCCTAAGAGATCCTTTAGGTTGGGAGTATTCATTAAGAGCAGATTTTCAAAACTTAACTCTTAGGCTTTCGCGGCCGGTGTACAACTATAATCTAGTTATTTCGGTCCACACCACGTCAACACATCATAATAATTAGCTTGAAATATTTCGGTCTCATTGCGGAATACCATCTTCACCCACTGATTGGCTGAAACTGGTTGGTTTCAGTGGCTAAAGATGGTATTCCACAGCGAGACCGAACCGTTTCAAGCTAATTATTATGATGTTTTGACGCGGTGTGAACCGGAATAACTAGATTATATTTTCAATACTCTACAGTTTCAGAACTCTACAAAAAAACTTCTCATACTTACAGAATGATATAGGATGATATAGGTCTAAAATGGCTCAGATAGTCTCAGTGATCATCTGATGATACTCGAATTAACTCCCACCATCGTTTAGACATATCAGACCATCATCTGCGTGGTTCGGAAGTCACGTTAAGCGTTGGTCCTTGTATTTCCATTGGTCATTGGATATTAATTAATGACCCATTCTAAGGAAGGTGGGCTGGTTTGTAACAGATACACCTCATAACTCATTACTAGTACTCATCACACTCATCCTTCACCACATATTTGCCTTAAAATACCCTAATGAGAGTGGTCGGTATCTCAAATAGTGATTAAGTGAATCTTTTAATATTAAGTTGCTTGTCTAATGAAGAAAATTACTAAGATTAACGATGGTACAGCAGACTGAGCAGTAGATTCACCTGAACAGTGGCGAGTGCGGTTGGCACTCCTGGGATTGATGGAGCTGTTAGATTGGTTTCAGTTCCAACGTGAAACGGATTGACAGGCATTCATCAAGCCAATCACACGAGATCTGCTTCTGCAAATGTTGAACATTGAATTAAAAGTGATTTTGTGGGTTCTAAAAGATTTAAGAACTTGTTCGTTATGGGGGTTACTAAAATTTGGTTTAACAAGGCGAAGTTAGGACTATTGAGTTCTCTTTAACATTCAACCTTGACCTTTACCTAGCGTCACCGGTACAAAATGTAAGTGGAGACTGTGGGGATTGAACCCGCGCCACCAGAGTGTGAGCTCCTGAGTTGCGTACGATACTAAACCTCCATGGATCTGCTAATTCGACTGACATAACATGTCTATATAATTTTTATTTAAAAGTATAGTAAACCTTAAGTACCATATTTTCAGTTGTAGTGTACTAGGTACCTCTGCATCGCCATTTTCCATTCGAACTATCAACGAACTAAGCGCTGAGCTAGTAAATTTTGTTAGCTCACAAAATCCATCGATATTTTTTAACATATGGATCAATTGTCTCCCCATTTTTCAGCAAAGGTACACTAAAAATTTCAAACCGTAGGATTTTTCTGATCTGACCTCCAGCAAAGTATCACTAAATCACTATTTGAGATGCCGACCACTCTCATGAGGGTATTTTAAGGCAAATATGTAGTGAAGTATGAGTGTGATGAGTGGTAGTAATGAGTTATGAGGTGTAGTCTTGTTACAAATTAAGGCCGACTCTTCCTTAGAATGGGTATCTAATTAATAGCCCAATGACCAATGGAAATACAATGGAGGACCAACGGCTTAACGTGACTTCCGAACCACGCAGGTGATGGTCTGATATGTCTAAACGATGGTGGGAGTTGATGCGGGTATCATTAGAAGATCACTGAGACTATCTGAGCCGCTTTAGACCTATATCATCCTCAAAACCTGACCTCCATGAAGCTGGATTACAGGACCACGCCACGAGTCCCAGTCAAAGGTATAATATACGGATCAATTGTCTCCCCATTTTACAGCAAAGGTACACTAAAACTTTCAAACCGTAGGATTTTTCTGATCTGACCTCCAGCAAAGTAAATTTCATAACAGATATCGTTTTAGTTCAATACAAGTTTTAATTCAAAATGTGTTTCTAAAAACTAAAATAACTACAATTTTCGAGTGTTTTCTTGAGTTGAAACAATAAACAAGAACTGTGAATAATTGCATCAAGGGGAGAGGACCGAGCCTCAAGTGGTGCTGGAGTGTTGGTCTTTCATTTTACCCCTTCCACCCACTAAACCCCTTCACTGTCGTTCTTGCCTGTGTACATCTTGAACGAGAAATACGTATATTATAGGTACATTTACGTTGTTATATTTAAATTGGAGTGTATATGTGCATTTTATGGGCGCAATAGTCAAAATATATACCTTTTCCATCGGCTTTAAAAGAACAATAAGAACACGACGTTTTGGGATCTGGAATCCGTTCACGTCTTTAGGCGAAAAGGAACATAAAATAACACAAAACATTAGGAAATGTTGCATACTCATTTTAAATAATGTTAAAAACATAATTTAAGTAAATACACCAAAGTGTCACACCTCCAATCCTGCTATTTCATTGGCCTTCAAGTAACGTCTGATTGGTGGAAATAAAACTTTCTATGATTGGCTCTTAGAGAAATAACCGGCACGACACAGAGACGATTTTACGTTCTTCTACAATTGAACTACAGGTTAGCCTGACGTGCTTTTCTTAAACTCTTATATGATTGTTAGCTCTTGTTCATGCTATACATATTTCTTAGTATATCTTTTAAGTGTATTAAATCTTTAAATACAACAGGAAATGAGGTAGTCTAAAAGTACAGTAATAAGCAAAAGCAGACCAGTCACCCAGAACAAATGGAATTAATTTTATTTCCTTTAATTTTTTTCGATTTGATAACAACTAGGCTACTCGATAATACAATTCCACTTTTAAAAATTAAAAGAGAAATTAAGCTCGTCCACGGCCAATGACACAGACTCACTGCTGACCGCCTGGCCAGCCACTAGATAGCCGCATTGGCTGGCTTAGAGTAGCGACCAACCAATCACAACCGTGAATCAGACTGACCAACTGTAACAGAGAACACACCGGGCAGTGTGGGTTAGTAATTTTAACTCCTTTGTTAGGAAAAGCTTACTCATCCATCAAAATATTGCCTGCGTCCGTGGCTCAGTGGGTAGAGTCACGGCTTGCAAAGTGCAAGGTCGCGGGTTCGATTCCCGGCGCAGGCACAAGGGTTTGGACCGCTTTCTCTAAAAGCGTTTTTCATGCCCACAAACACCTAGGATAAGAACATATTAAAATACCATTGGCGTAGACAAGAACAAAAAAATTTGAAAACAGGCTGAATACGTGTTCTGGGGGTCAGGATCGGTCCCGGATCTGGGTCTTACTATGCTGACGGCATGAGTATCTCATTTTTCCAAAGGAAATTTGATAAAATTACATGTGAGTTTCTAACATGTCTCTAGTGTTCTCAATCGAGAAAAGACAACTGCTTCATCTGACAAAACATACGAGTCTGGGCCGGTTCCAAGACACCCCTGGTAACATGCTTACTTTAACCCTGAGTACATTTTAGTTAGATTCTATCTGTGCTTTGAATTGTTTCAGTTTATAACTTGAGTAGTAGCCAATTTGATTGGAAGTCAAGTTTTTTATCAATAGCCAGCACGTCTAGGATGTTTTGATTAAATTCTATTCTTTATTTAAAGTTTGTTGTTGACGATAGGAAAATATCATAGGATTGTAAACCACTGTTGCGGACATTTTCCATCGTTAGTGAGCAAGATGATCACGACGTTTCGGGATCTGCAATCTGATCCCGTCTTCAGGTGAAAAGTAACCTAAAACATAACCCAGAACATAAGAAAATGAGCTGCCCTAAAGTAATCAGCGTCAGCCGACCAGTCAACCACAACCAACCAACGCTGTTAAAGTCAAAATACTAAAACTTAAAGAAATAGCCTAGAAAAGAAAACCATATGCATAAGACACACTAAAAACTTAGCTACAAACTAAATGCTATTATGTTTTTTTTATTATGTTTTGTTGAATGATGCTCACATGTTTTCTGTAATTGAGTATGACATATTCCATATGACTTAACAGGTTTACAATCATTCCTGGACATTTTCAAGAAGTGAAGTCCATTAGAATTGATTTTATGTTTTGCTTCAGATTTTGAATACTTTAAGGTGGTGGCCTAAAACACTCTTCAGGAATGATTGGGATGGTTGCAAACATGTTGAGACGTGTGGAATAGTCTGTCATACTCAAAGCAGAAAATATGTCAAAAAGTCAGTGTTGTATAGCTAATAAAAGAAA
Source organism: Matsumurasca onukii (assembly GCA_018831715.1). Taxonomy (NCBI): domain Eukaryota; kingdom Metazoa; phylum Arthropoda; class Insecta; order Hemiptera; family Cicadellidae; genus Matsumurasca; species Matsumurasca onukii. The sequence goes on from CM032058.1 coordinate 89,738,509, forward strand.
TACTTATCATAAAATGACGAGTACTGTACCTTTTTTTGGACCACTCTGTATACAAAAACTAAACATCTACTATGGAAATAAAAATATTTGATTGCAAATTCTCCCAAAATATTTGAAGTTAATTTAAATCTAGGGTACGAGGCCATTAACCAACCTTCTAAAGGATTCTCAAAAAGATAATTATTTAGATAATATTATGCAATCTATAGATGGTTAGAAAATGTCCCGAATGTCTGTGAATTTTATCAAATATTCTAGAGGCATCAAGCTAACACAGGGTTGAAAGCTTTATGAGGAACATGTTATAATGGGTTATAACAGCTTAACAATGTGGAGACAATAAACAGGTTTAATGTTGTATCATACAACAATGTCTCTTTGTTGTTATCACATAATTGCTTTGTTATCCGGCAAAATAATTCTCTGAATATCTTTCTAAAATGGACAGTTGTAGTGTTTAAATAGTGTATATAGGTATTACTATCAGTTTGTTTCTTAGCACAACGTAAAATAAAATATATAGAGCTATTGAGTTCTATCGAGTTACTCAGCGTAACGGAAAGCTAGGTTAATCTTTTTATCAAACTCTGAGGTGAAAAAATTTTAATCCATTTTTATTTATGAAATATTTTTAGAAAATAAAGTAGTTTAATTCGGGTGGGGAGGTCATTTTCTCCCATTTTGGGGTTTAAGCCGCAATTTGAAAATGTTGCGTTTTCACTCGATTGTTATTAAATTTAGCAGGAACTTTCATTATCATAATGAACTTAGTCCCATGAACTTGTCTTGGCCGATGAACACACACGAGCGTATTTAGCGGACCCGTGGTGGGTTGGTATCGTACGCGATTCTAGAGCTCATCACTCCGGTGGCTCAGGTTCGATCCCCACAGTTACCACTAATTTGTTATGTGACTTTTCGGTAACGCTAGGTCGAGGTTGAGTTGTAGAGAGGACTTTGTAGTTCTAACTTCACCTCGTTAAACCTTTTTTTTAACCGCGCACCGCACAACAAAAGGCTACCTTCAGACCTGCGGCTACACAGAGCCATAGTCCCTGCATGTATAGAGTAGGGGTTGCCTGCCATAGTGCGCCCTTAACATCTTAAAGCTTAAATAGAAGCAAAGATTATGTTATAATAGGTAGATAGTGCATGGATGCCGAATGGCTGAGGCAAGAAAATCAACATAGTTGCGGTAGCCCGAGGACAGATAGCGCTGCCGTTTCTCGCTTTTTACTCCCCTCGGCTTTACATGCTCGAGTTTGTTTGATGTCGATGACTTAAATTTGACCCAATTGAGTGGTTTTCCAGAATGAATAAACTTTCGCTTGCGTCAGTAGCGTGGCGCTATCTGTGCTCGGGATGCCGCAACTCTGTTGATTTTTGTGCCTCAGCCACTCGGCATCTATGCACCATCTTCCTATCATATAACATAATCTTTGATAGAAGCAACCCCAAAAGACCGTTTAATCCCAAATTGTACTTGAAGTGTTTAAATTACACATACAAAAGTAAGAAAACAATTCAACTAACCATTTTAAAATACACATACAATTCCTACGTTTGCTAAGTTTAATTTAAACCGATCCTTCTGATAGCTTGAAATGATTATGCCAGATCCACTATTATAACAAACAAGACTAATGGAACACGTAATGTTAAATGCTTGAAAGCTATGAAACTGTGAGTTTATCATCCATTATCATAATTAGGTTACTGTAGTTAAATCTCGAGCATCGAATATGAATCCAACATTGTACACCAAACTCTACTTGATTTTAAGCCGAAATAGGTGTTTTTTAATAATTTATATTAATACATAAGAACTGTTGTTCAACTTTTAAGAAAATACAAAACTTTAAAAATGCTTTTAAAACTATGCCAGTATATTTCGGGCTTTGCCTTTATCAACTGTATAAACAAATATCTAATAGTTAACCAACAAACATTTTAAACAATAAAACAGGTATATAAAATAATAGCTTTCAAGAAGTCAGCAGAAAACTTGTAGAAATAAAAAGTAATATAAAACTATGTATAATAATGTGTATAAACTATCTGAGATTCAGGAGAAAAATAATTTTGTTTTTTCCTTTTCTTCAGCAGTTGATAGTATTAAGATAAAATAATATATATCGTCATTATATAAAATATTTTTACAATAGATATTCTCCCAATCACAGTAGGCCCTTACATATTTTTTACTAATAGCGTTTACTTTCCTTTTTAGCGGATCCGTGGCGGATTGGTATCGCGTGCGACTCCGGGCCCTATCACTCCGGTGGTGCGGGTTCGATCCCCGCAGTCACCACTTACAATTTGTAATGTGACTATACGGTGACGCTAGGTAAAGGTCGAAGTTGAGTGGTAGAGAGGAATTTGTAGTCCTAACTTCACCTCGTTAAACAAGACAAACTTTACTCTTTTTTACTTTCCTACTGCGGTGCCCATAACAACGAAAGCAGTTTTTGAAAAGCACAACGCCGGCTGAAACACAACATTAAACCACATTGTGACGCAGGGTTATGGGTGGATATTATAGTCCATCAGGGTTCTGAAAGCCTCATTGTACTTAACAATTAAAGGTTTATCACCACACGTGAAGCTTGTATGCGCTGGAGTATGTTGTTATTGTGCTGCCGGTGAAAACCACAATTAGGGTTGTAAGTGGAATATAATGTCGAAAAATCAAAGTTATGTTATAATAAGTAGATTGCGCATATATGCTGAGTTGCGGTAGCCCAAGCACAGGTAGCGCTGTGAGAGATTTATTTAAATGTCTCAAGTAGACCCACTGACGCAAGAAAAAGTTCAATCATTCACTAAATCACTATTTGAGATGCCGACCACTCTCATGAGGGTATTTTAAGGCAAATATGTGGTGAAGGATGAGTGTGATGAGTGGTAGTAATGAGTTATGAGGTGTAGTCTTGTTACAAACTAGGCCGACTCTTCCTTAGAATGGGTCATTAATTAATAGCCCCATGACCAATGGAAATACAAGGACCAACGGTTTAACGTGACTTCCGAACCACACAGGTGATGGTCTGATATGTCTAAACGATGGTGGGAGTTGATGCGGGTATCATCAGATGATCACTGAGACTATCTGAGCCGCTTTAGACATATATCATCCTCAAAACCTGACCTCCATGAAGCTGGATTACTGGACTACACCATGAGTCCCAGTCGACTTAGGGTCGAATTAGGGTTGTAAGTGGAATATAATGTCGAAAAATCAAAGATTATGTTATAATAAGTAGATGGCGCATATATGCTGAGTGGGTGAGGCAGGGAAATCAACACAGTTGCGGTAGCCTGAGCACAGGTAGCGCTGTGAGAGATTTTTAAATGTCTCAAGTAGACCCACTGACGCAAGAAAAAGTTCAATCATTCTAGAAAATTGCAAAATTTGGTCACATTTAAGTTATTGACCTGAGACAAACTCGAGCATGTCGAGCCGAGGGGAGAAAGACGGCGAGAATGGCAGCGCTATCTGTGCGTGAACTTCCGCAACTATGTTGATTTTCTTGCCTCAGCCATTCGTAATCTATGCACAATATACCTACTATAACATGATCTTTGGTTTAACTAAATGTACGTTTTAAATGAAAAAAATGTTTTTAAATTATTTTCAATTGTAAATATGTAATATTTTTGTTTCAGATTGCTGCTGCTTGGTGTTTTCAGAGTTTGCAATTAGGTAAGTACGAGTTTTATGAGAAACTATCCGTGCTCGGACTGCCACAATTATGTTGATTTTCTTGCCTAGCCATTCGGCACTATGCACTATCTGCCTATTATAACATAATCTTTGATTAAATCAAGCACGATCTGGCTTGTAAAAACAAGACTTGACGTTGTTTTGGTAAAAAATGTTTGTCTACACACAATTCTGTTCATAAGCTCGACTTAATAGAAGCTTGTAATTTTGTAAAATAAGTGTTATACCACCGAATAAACTAATATTGATGTATATTAATAATTTCAATTCAACCCACTCTATGGAATAAATAGAAGAAATTTGTTCAAATCCATAGAAAATCAGAAAGGTTGTTTTATTTATTTGAAATACTTGAGACAACTGAAAACTAGCATTCTAACTGTCCAACTCCAACTTTGAAACTCCGACTTTGGAGTGTGGAATATCTTGTTTCCTAAATCAAAGTTTCCGTAAAACGAGTTGTCGTCTTTTCTACCACTAGCTAGACGAACTGAAATAGTTGTTGAACCTAATCGCTACGAGATAGAGAAAGAGGAAGCAAGAAAGATTTAATCTATGGCGTACAAAATGCAAGGAAATACAAACAAAAATACAGAAAAATAACAAATCCACAAATAAACAACTAATAGACCCAGGAAAACAACGCTAATCACTAAATCACTATTTGAGATGCCGACCACTCTCATGAGGGTATTTTAAGGCAGATATGTGGTTAAGGATGAGTGTGATGAGTGGTAGTAATGAGTTAGGAGGTGTAGTCTTGTTACAAACTAAGGCCGACTCTTCCTTAGAATGGGTCATTAATAATTAGCCCAACGACCAATTGAATGGGCCAACGACTTGAATTATTCTAGCTACTTATTCTAAGCTGTAGATTTGTTGTATACACTTCTTAATGCTGAAAAATGGACAGCTCAGACGCCTAAAAGTTGAAAGCTTGACAACTTAACCAATTGGCCAAGCGTCTCAAAACTGTTGGTCTATTGGTTGTTCGTCATTTTCTTCGCTTTCGTTAGTTAGTGGCGTTTACACATCCTCATCTAGATACAGTGTTCTGTCGGTTTTCTTTTCAAAGTTGACCTCAAACACTCAGCTGGTCCTGACCCGGTAGCTGCTGGTATATTTCCGACGAGCACGTCTCGGTTCCGTTGGAGCACGACTTGCAACATCATTTGCCTCATCCTCCTTTTATACATCTCGTGACATCTATGTCATCTAAAAACGTGGCAATTAACGAGGTGTAGTAGATGGGGCACAATAAAAGTATTTCAATTGATTTCAGGAATGAAAGGGACCTGATTCTTTACCAGGTTCTATCCAGTCTATTCCGTCTTTACTGGTCGTGTTTCTAAACAGAACTTCTACAGATTCCATCTCAACTGCACCGTAAGATTTAGTTCCCATCGATAAAGAGCTGGGTGCAAATTGAACTTCCCGAACATAGAATAAGTGCATTTGCACAAGCTAAGAAGTTGGCTTATTTTTCTTCTCGAGGCAAACAGCTAACTAGGGCGGGGTCAGTCTAGCCTAGACGAAGCTCGGAGGGCGGCGGAGTTTTTCTCTAGAGCAACACTTGACGATATTGCATTCCCGAGCAGGGGGCGCGCCCGGGGCGGGATGCTTCTGCGCTTCACGGTTCGTGCGTTTCCGCCTAGGTTCGGCAAAGTTCGGGCGCCGCGTGGCGTCGCTTCATCCCCAGTACTCGCCAGGCGCGACGCGGGCTCGCATTGAGAAATCCGCGCCACTTTGACGCAAAAAACACGTATTTTCGCGAGTTTTAAGGGATTTCTCGCTCGTCTGAGTAAGTATGCAGAATTATGTTTGTAAAAGTTTTCTCTCCTTTGATACAATTTTATCCCTACTTTCCCAGGGGGTCATTTAACAAATTACCTGGTTTGAACTCCTCAAGGGCGTTCCCCTAGTGTTTTTGAACTTTTTCTCTTAAAGTTTGAGGAGTTTCGTTGAGAATATTTGTCATTCTTGGGGTTTTAGGAAACACGTCAGGATGACTAAAAACATATGGTTTAAAAGGTGCTATGATGTTTGGTTAGAAAAATGAATTAGAAAAAAATGGGTTGATAGCCAACTAACTGCAAGTATTCACATGTTTTACATTTATAAAACCTGGTTTGCAGACTTACGGTTTTCTTCATTTTCATTAGTTATTTGAATAGTTAGTTAGTTCAAGTTTTCCTCCCTTATTTGTCAAGTTTTAAAACTTTGATTGTAAAACACAGTCTACGTAGCTCCAAGCGCTAACGTGAATCCTAGTGAATTTCTTGTATTGTAGGGATAATTTACACTGAAAGTGCCGTTTTGGTAGGGTGGTGGCCCTAAACATAAGCTTAATGCAAATTATCTACAAATTTATATAAAAAACATTTACGCCAAACATGTGTATCTAAATTCACCAAAATCCAATCAATTTGACCAAGATAATGACGTGAAAACGATTTTCTACTGCTTTTTAAATCTCGTTTTAAAAGGGCTTTGCTTTTGGGATCCACGGTACGTACGGTAAAAGTTAGTAAAAAGTAGGTTGGTACGGTATGATTTTTGAAAAGTTGGATTAAAAATACAGAACTATTTTGTAATCACCAAGATCCCTCAGAAAAACTAACGAAAATACACCCTGAACCATTAAAAGTCATTAGTTTAACAACTAAATAGTAGGATGACTTCTTGAATTAAATGATTAGGCAATACCAAAATATATTAAAGTCAATAATCATAAATGGAATACCACTAGTTAATTATGATAGTCCTTTAGTTTACTTCTAAGCCATTGAAAGCAAAACGGACATTAAACCCAGTAATATCTCGTGTATATTTTTGAATAGTTATTGTCAACTATATAAAAAGCAGTGTTTTTGTCAGAAAAAAACAATCAATGTGTCGAACGCGTAATATAACGAGTACAATAAGAATTGATTTTCATTATGTTAATACCTTAACTTTAAAGTTGGACCAATTTTTATTTTAAAGCATTGATATATAGCTTTCATTCGTCAAAATCAAGAATAATATGAAGATGTTTTTGAAAACAACTGAAAGGGATTGATTTCTTACTAAAACATTTTTTTCAATATTGGTATTGGTTAGTAAACTTAATAAATACTGCTTAAAAAAATGGTGATGTCCCAGCGCCACAAAGATAGTCAACATTATCCTTTTATCCTTAGAGACTAAAGACTCCTTTATTGGGAATAAAGGTTCAACTTTACCACGCCAGTACATAAATAAAATCAGCTGTCAGGAGAAAAATAAAACTTTTGATGATTTCACATGCAAAACCGCCAGCTGTTTTTCTAGACTATTTTATATGAATGACTCATTCATAGAGAAAACTAATCTATCAATCTTAATGGTGTTTAGTACACTATCTGAGAAATAATTGACACGATGTTGATTCTAAGTACTATCAGACAATCCATAGTTGAATTAACAAAACAACCATCCAGTAACAGCTGTTTATCTAGTAAACATTAAGCTACGGTTTCTAGGAAATGGTGACCGCTAATTACGCCTGTAATATGACGGTGAACTTTTGTTTTATTTGTAGTGTGTTTTCCTATAGAGATGTGGCCGTTTTTGTTCGATTGTATTGAAAACAAAGCTCGCAATATTGCAGCCGTTAATTTTACTGATTTTCCTGGAAACCATGGATTTAGGCAACATTTCTGACTATTTTATGTATAACATCAGCTAAAATTTTATTTTTTAAACTATAAATCAAAGTTACCAGGTATGTATAGAGTTACCATTTAAAAATACTGTTCATCGCAACAAGTATCATTCATTTCTTAAGGGTATTTTGATCCTCATTTAAAGTCCTAAACCGCATCTCAAATTTTCAATTTTAGTTTGTACCAAAAGGCCTGGTTTAAAAGGCCAGCTTTGAGGACCTGAAATGATGAAATATACTATTACGATATTTTTTTCATGGGGTATATGAAAAATCAATTCATAGCTGATGAAGACTAACAATAACAACTTTTAAAACGTAAAGTATAAAATTTAAGTGTGATTTAAAATCTAACTAACCTTTTTTTACTTTTAGTACAGAGTGTTTTTTAAACGCTACCAACTTTCAAACTATATTGAGCGATTTCTTACGAACACTATGTGCTATAAAGTTTTATCACTAGCTAGTTTGTATCAATATAAGCTAACCGGTTATTAATGTTGCAGTATTATTGTGGTTTTTATTTTGACGTGTTATTGTCAAACAAACGCAATCGTGGCTTTTAGAAAATATCACTGAGTGTTTATTATTGAAGAATACTTAAGAACAAGATCATTTTCTTTGTGACAAGAGGCGTTTGAGGTTTACAGTTTGGGAAAGCTATTTGCTTTTGTCGTTTCGAAATTCTTAAACATTTGTCTTGGAAATTTTCCAAACTAGCTCCTAACATCTTCCAACATTTCTTCATTCAGTACAGTCCACCTGTGTTTCAAATTCTGGTTGTGTTTTAAATTATGTTCTTTACAGAACATGCCAGATTTGTTTGGAATCTTACACCTACAAAATTGACCTCAAACAATTTGATCTCTGCTAAAAGCCATTGTTTAACATGACGCATTGTTTTATTTCGATTGTTTAACAATAACGTCAAATTAGGACATCAAAACCACAATTGTACTGCAACAATTTAGACAAGCTTGTAGATATTGATAGATGTGAATAAACTTGTGATGTAACTTATGAATCCATGGTATAGGAAGCTTTCTTATTGGAAATTGCATACATTTAAGAGACATCTGGAAATATTCAATAATAAAATTTATTAGCTGAGGTTTCAAACACCAATTGTTCATCTTCGAGGCACATCAAAACTGAAGGAATAAATTGTATATATTCCTTCAGTTTTGATGTGTCTCTGAAGATGAACACTTGTGTTGGAAAGGCCCCTGCCTAATAAATTTTACTGAACAGCTATTGCAATAAATTAGTTTGATTACAATAATTATCTGTTGGATATGTAAATAAGCAGATTTTGATGTTCGCTTTTAGCCGAATAATACAGTTTTAAGTATGGTAGCCGGAGATTACTGAATCGTGACCAAATGGTATAGGATATCCATGTACTTCATCTTTCCTGCAAAGTGTCAATAGAAAAAAAGGTAAAGTTTGTCTTGTTTAACGAGGCGAAGTTAGGACTACAAAGTCCTCTCTACCACTCAACCTTGACCTTTACCTAGCGTAACCATTTAGTCACATTACAAATTGCAAGTGGTGACTGCGGGGATCGAACCCGCACCACCGGAGTGATGAGCTCCGGAGTCGCGCGCGATACCATTCCGCCACGGATCCGCTAAAAGACGACACTTTTGTGAGTGACAGGTCGTTGGAGTACAAATGTACATTGTTGAAAGGGTACATAATGTTATTTTTTACTAGGGGTACCCGTAAATTTTACTTACTTTCTTCTAGGAGAGGTAAAAAGTCTTACTCTTGTGTTGATAGTCAATAGCTTCGCTAGGTCGCTTGTGACTTTGACTCTATACACCGAGCACTCCTTACTCTTACAGTGTATTATAAGAAGAATATGGGATGAGTGATGAGCGTTTTTTAATATATGGATGGTAAGGTGTTGTCTTCTTACAACCTAGGGCCAACTGTTTCTCAGATTGGTTATAAACGACCAATAAAAATGGACCAAGGAACTTCCGACCCGAGGAAGTGTCCATCGAATTTTTATGACGAACAGTTATCGCGTACTATGAACCATTGATCTAACAAAAATTAACAACATAAGTTTTACAAGTTGAGTTATTTACAACGTCAGTGGCCAGTTTTTGTAGTTAGTTACAATTATTATGTGAACTTTAATAGTATTTTTCAACAGTAATTTATAATAGAACTTTACACCAACCAATTAAATAACATAAACAGCATTATCTAGGTTAAAAAGCTATTAATTTGGTAAAAATATATAGTTTTTACACCGCAGGAATAGGTAACATCCGTTTACACTAAGCTAAGCGTAATGACTATACAACGCAATATATCGATTGAAACTCAATACGTTACACATAACTCTAGCCAGGTGATGCGTCAATATTTGACGATAGAAGGTCATTAGTTTAATTTTATCGTATCATGTTTGATATTTACCGCCGAGGATTAACCGCGTGTAATTGAGTTAATTTGATTTCGTTCCCGAGCCATTAATTAGGTTTATTTTACCGGTAGTCATATTTAATGCACGGAACATGTTGATAAATTATATTGCTATCGATTGTTGTTAGAGGGATTTTCACTGGTGTTTGTTGAAATGGTGGTATACTGTTCGTAAAAACGCACAAAGGAAAAATCTAATATATATTATTACGTTTAGTGGTATGCAAAACTAACATAATTTCAATAATAGAGATAAATATACAAAACGTTTCTGAGTGTGTGCTGCTGTTTGAAAGATACATCTGAGCGGATAGGACTTTTTTATTTCTTGTTTGGTTGGATTATAAGAGCTCTTAAAGCAGTGTATTTCATGTATTCCAAAATGGATTTTTCCAATTTTGGAAAATCAGCTTCCCAATGATCAATTTTGGAAAATCAGCATTTTGATAAATGATTTAAAAATGTAACCTCACAGTAATAATTATTGTAATGGGGTGTTTTAAGATTGCAACCTTCTGCAACATAAATACGCCCGAAATGCGTAGCCTAATGCGCCGTGTTCACCAAATAGGAATTGGAAACGTTTGGCAAATACGCATTGGCGACGTTTGGCAAGGACTATGTGTTAAAACTATGGTGATGGCTAAAGTTGTTCAAGAATTACGTGGTTCAGAACAATTACGCGTAGTAACGAACTAATATTTCATAAATTCTTTTTCAAATTAAATCCATTCCTACAGGGTGTCACAAAAATGTGTAGTGCGCTATGCAGAACAGGACATACAAAAGTAAGTCGAAAATGTCCAGTAACATTTTTGTGTTTCGGCTTAGTTTAGCCGTTTTACACTTCAAAATTTCAAAGTCAAATGGAATAAAATTGGGATTTGACTTAGAATCCTTTAAATGGCCCTATTTCGAAATTTGATAAGTTACATAAAAATATGTTTGGAAAATGTTATTAGGAAAACAATTATGGTTTATACCAAGTTTCACAAAAATATCTCAAAGTGTTTTTGAATAGTTAATTATTTTCAAAAATTTACAAAATCACGGCTAAACTAGACCGAAATAAAAAAAATGTTACAAGACATTTTCGCCTTACTTTGTGTACCGGTATGTAAAATCTGGTCCTGCATAGCGCGCTACACATTTTTGTGACACCCTGTATACATCAAACTCCAAGTCCAAAAAATAACGACGGCCTATGAATAAATTTCCACACCAGTGTGGTGGGTCTTACACAAAGTCTTATCGTGGCTATTTTTGAGGCCCTTGAATTTATTCCCCTCTGGGGGCCCTGCAGATATTCTTACTTTATGCAGCTTTTATATATTCAGAGACACGAAGGGGCACAGAGTTGTTGTCATGTGCTCATATTATATCAAAGTGTTTGAAGAAAGAGTAACAAACCATGGTGTTATGAGTTTAACACTATGGGATTCAAGTTGAGTATAAAACGTATGTAAACAGAAACATGTAAGTCAAGCCTCAAAAATTATCATGGGACTAACCGTAACGGTATAAAAATACAAATTATAGTTCGGAATCTGTTTGAGAAGAAATGGTCTGCAGTAGACCATCCTAACGTCAATATAGTTGGGATTTGTGAAAACCAGTAGCGGTTACAAATTTCAAGTTGCACGCTACTGTGTATAGATTTCAAGATTTAAGACATTTTACAGGTTCAAAGCCCTTCAACGTTCATACCAACAAGTGTGTGTGCTGTTTATTACAAGCATATAGTGTATGGTTTACAGGAAACAAAATTCCTCGATGCTTACAATAATAATTTCACCATTCTTCATCATCGTTTCATGATGTTCTCTCTTGTCCTGGTTTTGTTTCCTGAAATGTGTGAAATTCTAATTAATTATATTTACACTGAACATACACAACATTACACTGTATGCATTCTATCATCTGTATACTTTGTCCTGTGTTCATTGTATTTCAAGATATTTCAAAACTTTAGATTTTAAAGAACATGTTTTCAATATTCTTCTTATATTTAAACTAGTTGAGATAGTGAATTTCCCATGACGAAAATTACATAACTTAAAATGTGTTTTTGCAAAAATTCCTTAATTTAAATTAGACATTTTTAGTAAATCGCAGATAAACTTGTTGATTTTTCTAGGGCGATCTTGAGCTTTTGATTTACAATAATAGAATTTTCATCACTTTTATGTAACAATTCTTTACGTTATAAAACATATGCTAAAGATATATGTTGTATTCTGAATAACTTAAGTAATTAGGTATACAAAATCAGAGTAGTATTTAGCTTACAGTTATTCAACTACATTAACACTTCTAGTTTTTCTAGAACTTTATCAAAGCAACCAACAAACCGAACAGTTCGATAGATTTAAAACTGTTCATACATCATACGAACAACTTTGTCTGTCAGTGTAAATATTTCTCTTCCACAGAAGCGTTTCTTCTAACAATGTTGGCTTAAGAGGTTTTCCCAATATACCCGAGTCCGTTTCACAAAAGTGGGAAAAGCTATTAATGAAATGAAAACATGTCTGTCTCAGTTACAGACTATTCCGCTCCGTTTCAGGTTTGGTTTTCACTCTTCCTCTCCACAGTATTTTATATTCAGGTAGAATTATTTGTGAAGAATATAAAACCTCCGTTAAAATTCCAAATGGAATAATTTATTTTTTTTTGTTATCGAATTACGTTTAAAAAATGAGATATTCATGCCGTCAGCGTGGTAGTACCCAGACCCGGGACCACGAAATGAACTCCAATCCTGACCCCCAGAACACGTTTTTTCAACACTTAATATACATATTTTTGTCCGATTTTCATGAAATTCGGTACAAATGTTTCGTTTGTAAATATTTCAGTCACGTTTGTTAGCCAGAAAAATCTGGCTACCAAAACTACCCTTTTAGGGGGAGTTTGGTGAAAACAGTGGTATTAAAACGGTAAATTTCATCCGATTTCAATGAAATAAAAATATATGTATTTTTATAGTATTCATCAATATAATAAAAGTTATTAAAATCCATTGGGTAGTTTCAAAATTGCGGAAAACAGTGTTTCTCTTTCAAAATTGCGGAAAACAGTGTTTTCTTCTGCTGAACAATCTTATGAGTCGTCCGATTTCAATAAAGTTTGAAATACGTTTTCCCTTCAGAATATGTATTAAAACTAAAGTAAAAGAACACGTAAGTCTGAGGCCGACCCAAGAATAATGAATTAACAAAGCTTGTAATATGTAATGACAGCCGAAAACAAGTGTGAACAACGAATAAAGTAACAAATTGCAAAGCAATTCGATTAACTGATATACATGCGCTTAGCTGCGTGTCAGCCTAGTTTTGCTTCACACCAGTTGTAATGCATTTAATTTTGTTTGAAGGTAAGATTATACATTTTGGATGTAACAGTTATGATGAAGTACGAACGTTTTAATATAGCATAACACAAGTAAAAGATGTACGGAATGTCTATTAACACGTTTTGTGGCACTATATAACGTTATAAACCGTCTGTGAAATTGTATGTCTATAGGGTTAGGCCTAGGTAAGGTATATAATAAAATTAAACACATAACAAAGTTAAACGCAATTTGATGATAGGTTTCAATTTAAATTTGTAACATTAAGTGTTACTACTGAAATCCAGCACCATCTCTTCAGCCGGTATGTTCCAAAGCTTTCAGTTTAATTTCATTAAAACACCCCGTTTCCCGCTTTTAAATCATATCCACCATTACACTGATTGCATTTCTAAACGTACAAGCGTTTCTTTAAACGTTAGTTTGACCAGTTTCTTGTGCTAGATCAATGAAATATATTACTTGCTTCGAGTTATTTTTGAATTGTTTATAGGAGTTTAGTATTTTTAAATCAAAAGGTAAAACTAGTTCTCTCCTACTATTTAATATATTTATGGTATTTTTTTCTCGTAGTTGAGCGTAAAGGATATTGACTAGTATATGAAGAAGAAGAAAAGTGTTTTATTTCATCTTAGAGAAGAATTAAATATACATACATGAACAAACAAACAAAACTAAAATGTATAAAACGGTATAGAGTATAAAATAAGAAATAAAGCAAAGATTTATATAATAAAACGAAATAAAAATCTTATAAAATACACAAATTAAATATAAGAAAATATAAATAACACTTAATTAAAAATAATAAAAAATAAAAGTTGAAAAAATATTAAAAAAGTTAAAATATTAAATTTAAAATCGGGGTAAAATGGAAAATTTAGCCTTTGCACTTCACGTAAAAATCGTCAATACTATAAACTACTATAACGATGGTTAGAATTTTCATGGTTTTAATATTTTATGTAAGTTCAAAAAAGAATCTCTTTTACCTTCAGGTTTGACTACTAACAAATTGTTTTTAATAACATAGTGTCACAATGTTGTGCTGACAGACTGCAGAACTGCTTCCTTGTTATCAAAGCAATGTTGGCCAGATTGTTTTGATAGTCAAGGTTATGCTGAGCAAGTAATAAAAGGTTATCGGCTTAGCTCCTCTGGGTTCAGTTGCCTAGGAGAATCCCTGCGTGTGGGGGTCTCCTTCACGATGCTGCCCCTGGGGAGGTAGGTCCCAATCCAAGTCAGTTTTATGTTCTTGTAGTTTTAACTTATTTTCAAAAATTCTTTGCTCAGCTCTTGCAGTTCTAGTTGTCTCACATTTATAGGATCGTGACACTACCTTGTCAGCCAACAACTTCTGAGCCTTTTCCATAAAGAGTATGTATTATCTGTTTTTAAATAGTCAGGCAAACCGCACCAGCTAAAACAATCAAAATATTAAGTCAGAAAAGACGTTTTCAGTTTTATGTTTAAATTGTTATTTACAGCCACCTTTCAGTCTATTAAGGATAAATTAAAACGGTTTGCTAAGGTCTCCAAAAACATTATGAGGTGTCCGCAGTTGATTCTGAGATGATTTAAATTAAAGCAGTTTTCAACGTGGAAAGACAAACTAAAATTAGTATATTTCAAATACAGTAACGTGAAGATCGACTAACTAATTCATTTCGATATGGAAAACGGTCACATATAAGCATATTATAGGTAAAAGCCATTGTGATATCAACGTTTCATAATTGTAAACTTTATTCAAACCGTAGATAGTAGTCGACATATATTCAATATAAAATTGAGCACCAACTTAATGCGACGGTATCGAACAATATTTTTATAGAGCCAATTTAGGTTTCATAACAATTACAAAATTAGAGGAAGAGTTAACAAAATATTAACTTCCCCTTAAGTCTGAACTAAAGAACGTCCATGTTAACTTATTACCGGAGATGTTTCTTCTGCCAGGAGAGTTTAATTTTTGTAATGTCTCGAGTAGGGTTGTGCTCATCCAGCTAAGTGACGGGACCTGCGGTGTTCTGACAAGGTGGTGGTAACACTTACCCTCAAGAAGGGGAGGGACAAGACACTCTGACAATTAGAGAAACCAAGATGAAAATACACCCGGAAACGTTGGAATTCTTAAATCTTTCTTGAGCACTCACAAGTTTGTTGTTGCCAAGTCAAACAACGTTAGGTGTCAACTATTTTAATCTAATGTGTAACGCATATTTAGGAAAGGTATGAACCTAATCATGATACTTTGTTGTCTTAAGTCAACTTTAAAACAAATATTGTATTAACATTTCCAAATATAATCTATATATTAAAAGAATTGAAAATCTGATGGCAGTCAGTACAACCGTTCTATCAGGCCGATTTTCTTCGTTTATTTTTGAATGAAAGGTATTTATGCATAGATTCATCATCAAACATCAAAAATAGCTTAACTTTCGCCCTTCTCAAGAGATACCTAAAAAAGGCTTTTTTCCCCACGTTTTCTTAGCTTTGTCCTGTCATAACTCAGGTTCTAATTGAGATAAATTGTTCGTTTTGATCTAAGAACACTCAGTGAATCTTGCTCTTTTATTAGAGATATCATTCAACATACTTAGTTACCTCTAAGAAGAGTTATGTGGACAAACTATTTTTTGGCACAATTTAAATTAGCGAAGGCTAGCTATGTTTATATTTAAATTTTGTTTAAATAATGTCATTTTCAAATTCATAAAATACCAATTCAAGAGACGGGTAATGAATAATTTTTAAAGTCTAGGAACAGTATGCCTAAGTTATTGATTGAGAGAAAGGATAATAATTTGTAGGCGAATTTCCATATGAAATAGGCCTGTCTGTGTTCATTTCTACCGTCATACTAAATTTTGTTTGTAATATATCCAGCTTGTTGATTTAAAGTCGCTATTGGCAGTCAAAAGTGTCGGATAAACATTCAGGTTTAAGTACTTCTCTAAATTTAAAGGCATTAATAAGTGGGGCGGTAGGTGGTTAGCTTAATCACCCGGCAAGTGAGAGACCCGGTTCGAGTCTCGGTTTGGTCCACACATTTTTGTCTTCATATTTATTTAGTCATAAATTAGCCATTTAGCGTTATACAAATCAAAATCTATAAATACTCGTATGTTTAGTAATAAAAGTACACAATAGTTTCGATTTTAAATTGTGCACATTAAACAGGTAGACTTTTAATACCTGAGAGAATTTGTAAGCTTATGCAGCCTAAAAATACAGTTTTTCTTTGACGATTTTTCTTTCTTCATCTCGGCAGTAAAAGATCTGAAAAAAGTATAAATTTGTTAAACATAGTACAAACATGGACTCTATGGTTACCATTATCATAACTAGTGGAGGAAACTGTACCTTTTTGTTTAAGGTTAGTCGTTGGAAGAACTTGTGAGTTTCGAATATTACTGTATTTCTAATTGTTTGGAAACAGAAGAAAGCAACGTTTCGGGATCTGCGATATGATCCTCTCCTCAGTGGAAAAGTAACCTAAAACATAATACAGCATATTAGAAAATGAGCGATTATAAGTATCACTATATCACTATTGGAGATGCTGACCACTCTCATGAGGGTATTTTAAGGCAAATATGTGGTGAAGGATGAGTGTGATGAGTGGTAGTAATGAGTTATGAAGTGTAGTTACATAAGCACTTTGTCAACAAAAATAGTTAAAAAATAGCAAAATATATTCTTTATTGGTTTAAACGAAAGCTGAAGTTGAAGAAAGGGAACCCTTTTCTACCACTAAGCTTTAAATAAACACTTAGTAAATTAAGAATAAATTTATCAAATATTGTGATAGCAAGTGCACTTAAGTTATATATCATACAGTTTGGATAATTATTTAATCGAAACGTACAAAGAAACAAAACACAGATAAAAAACACGAAGAATAGTGCAGCTACGATTTTTGTTTTTTATAGTACTATTGAAACTCTCAGTCCTGCCATTGCAACCTCTTCTGGCAGCAAGGGCAGCAATGACCTACAAGTGCATTTTTGTCCGAAATTCGGTAATAGGTCAAACAATTTGTACTCTATTACTCAACCCATAAGTCCAAATTTGCACTGCTTTTATTTGCAAAAACCCTCCTGTAAAAGGATTAAACTGTAACAAACTAATGCAATATCATAATGACGCGGAACCGGAAGTAGAACGTCTTAACTACATGAATCTGAAATGACCTCTGCAAAGCAGACTTGATTGGAACAAAGAAGTGACTGTGAATGTTTTACCTTGATTAGGAAATACTCAATTATTCAACCGTCTACTGTCCTTGTCATGTTTAATTATTCTTTGCTCATTGTGAACGAATTTGTGTCAAGAGTTCGTTCTTTCTTTGCGTTCGTCCTTTTTTATTTACACTCCTTAAGTGAGTGTTGTCCCAACAATCGAACAAAGGTGGCGTAACCTTCAAATGTATGCGCAACCTTTGATTGTTTGTTGTATTTAAATATGTTTAATGTGCAAATTTTCACGTGTACGGTATTTAAACGAAATTATATTTTAGTTTTTTGTAAGGTCCACTGATAAAATATTGGGATGGAACTGACCATCTTGACTTTACTCTGAGCCTTTACTATAAGATAACTAAAAATGATCATATAGTATTACTAAATCATTAAAATAAAAGTAGTCATAGACATGTATCATTTAAAAGACAAGAAAACTAAACTAATCCTTTTATTTGTGCCATCGGAGTGTTTAGTGTGCTCTTGAATAATTTGAAGGCTGCAGTATCTAAGCGTGGATCTAAAAATCTATAAACGATTTAGTTAAAACTAGACACAAATCCAAATATACTTTTAAAAGTTTCTTCAAGGTTTGTTGTTTATGATTTGAAAATTTCTTACCGTTTTCAATGATATTGTGAGCGTTAAGGAACAAGAAGGAAACGACGACGACGTTTTAGGATCTGCAATCTGATCACGTATTCAGGTGAAAAATCCCATGTTAATTAGTTGTGGTTGACTGGTGACCTTCTACTGACTGCTTGAAGCTAGGCCATTTTAATGTTTTATATTGTTTAAAATTACTTTTCACCTAAAGAAGAATTTTTTGCGTATCCCAAAGCGTCGTGTTCCATATGTTCACAGACGAAAAAATCGTTCCCAATAATATTTCAAAGTTAAGAAATCACTAAATCACTATTTGAGATGCCGACCACTCTCATGAGGGTATTTTAAGGCAAATATGTGATGAAGGATGAGTGGTAGTAATGAGTTATGAAGTGTAGTCTTGTTACAAACTAAGGCCGACTCTTCCATAGAATGGGTCATTAGTTAATAGCCCAATGACCAATGGAAATACAAGGACCAACGGCTGAACGTGACTTCCGAACCACCCACGCAGGTGATGGTCTGATATGTCTAAACGATGGTGGGAGTTGATGCGGGTATCATCAGATGATCACTGAGACTATCTGAGCCGCTTTAGACCTATATCATCCTCAAAACTTTACCTCCATGAAGCTGGATTACAGGACCACGCCACGAGTCCCAGTCAAATCATAACATAAGAGTTCCACATACGTGATAATCTCATCGATATGATCTTCACGAACGAAAACAGTAAAAGGAAGGAAGTAGAAGTTTTTTCCTGTCTTTTAAGGTTTCTACAATTATACTTTTATACAAAGTACATACGGTTAAACGTAATTAGAATTCATCCAAAGCCAAGACAGTTACGGGTACAAGACACATTCATTCATTGAAGGAAAACTTGGGGAGGCAGCAGCAATCTGTTAATGTCTGGGGACTATCAACGTAAATAACGAGGATTCTCACCCTCCCTCCCCCCAATTCATCCCCTTTACCTACCCCCTCCCCAACCTGGCAAGGACCCTCCGCTTTCACCTTGTCTTCTGAATTTATTACGAATAATAAGTAGGTTCGACCAGTGAATTGGCTTTATGGGTTTATATCTGAACTGTTTTAAAGGGATGATATCGTAATTGCAGTTGTTTTGATGGGGAGTCAATTCGTTAATGTTTTATATTCGGAATATTATAGTTTTAAATTGGTTCTCAAAGTGTTAAATATGTACTCGTATACATATCTTTACCCAATCTGCTACGGAACAGTCGGCCCTAGTTTGTAGCAAGACTACACCTCATCATCCATAAGAGCACTTATCACACTCACCATCATCCCATATTCACCTCAAAATACCCTCTAGGAGTGGTCGCTGTCTCAAAGCAAAGGATCAAAGAATACACCCTGAGTTGATCATTCGAAATATTTTCACTTCATCAAATCAGACAAAAAATCCAGATCATAAAAATCAGGTCATGAAATCAAAACAGACCTTTAAATTTTTCAATTTCCAACACAGATTACAAACCAGATTGCGAGAAGCAATGTTGACGTTGGTTTGTGAAAGACGTTTGTCCGCGGAACGAAATAAAAGGTTTCATCAATTTGCTGATGATGTGACAGTTCATCTGGAAAGAAGATAAGTTTGTGTGTGAGAAAGCAGACAATATCTCCTTTGTCTCGAGCTGAACCCCCCATGTTGCGAACAAACCTGTCCTTCCAGTCTCTTGGAGACGAGAAATTGCTTTAACGGAAAAAGTAAAATAACTTTTTAGATAAAATTGCGAAAAGATTTATAGCTTTGTATTGGATTTAAGGAAAAATAATTTAGGAAAGCTTTTGAATACTGTTACGACGTTATGGTTTAGTACAACAAATTGATTATTATGGGTCTATTTAGATTTAACTCTTAGGCTTTCACGGCCGGTGTCACAACTATAATCTAGTTCTTCCGGTTCACACCACGTCAAAACATCATAATAATTAGGGTGAAATATTTAGGTCTCGCTGTGGAGTACCATCATCAGTCACTGATTGGCAGAAACTGAGCTACTTGCTGTCTGCTGGGCCTTCTTATCTCCTATTGGGTGACAGGGCTGCCAACCGTCGAATGGCGCAGGAGTGCCAACTGCCGAGTTCTTATTGGCTGTTATACTGTCAAAAAGACTTCTTATAGTCTATTTAGATGTTAGAATCTCGTATCCTTAAACTTATTGAGACTCCAATCAAAGGGTTCAAAATACCAGAAGATACAGATCTTACAAAATCAATTCAATCGTGCTTGGTATTTCAATTTTGGGATACCAACTTTTGGCAAAAGCAATTACCTAGACATCTACGTTTGACCAAAGGTTATGTTATAATATAGATGGCGCATGGATGACGATTGGCTGATGCAAGAGAATGAACTTAGTTGCAGCAGCCCGAGCACAGATAGCGCTGCAAGCGCCGTCGTCTCCCACCGTCTTACTCCCCTCTCGGCACTACATGCTTGAGTTTGTCTGATGTCGATGACTTAAATGTTATCAAATTGTGGGACTTTAGAAAGGAATGAACTTTTGCTTCCGTCAGTGGGTCTACTTGAGACGTTTAAAAATTCCCAAGCTGCGCTATCTGTGCTCGGGCTGCCGCAACCATGTTGATTTTCACAGCATTTATGCACCATCTACATATTATAACATGATCTTTGGTCAAATTGTATGTGCGTTTTAAATGTAAACAGTTTTTTTAATTGTAAATATGTACTATTATTGTTGCAGATTGCTGCTGCTTGGCGTTGTCAGCGTTTGCTATTAGGTAAGTACGAGTTTTATGAGAAATAGTTTGATTTATTTTAAGTTATGATTAAGTCTTTACTTAATTAGAATGCAATGTCTTATGTTGAAGAGGGGCGCAGTACGAGCGTTAAACTGTGACGAAGCAGTTCGCGAACGTATAAAGTTACATTGTTTAGTATAAAATGTTCAATACGTCAGATTTATCGTACAAATCGGATAACTACGTAAAAATTACAATAGTTTTCGAGCAAACGGAAAATCAATTAGAAAATTGCTACAAAACCTCACGTCAACTTTGTACACGCGCCTTTATTGTCACTATAACTCTAGAAAACGTTTCCTTCGGGCATGGAACTTCCTCATATAAGCCCATGCTTGTTCACATTCAACTGTCAGTTCTTCATTACTTCGGGATGGATGCACCTTTCTGAGTACGTGTAAACAAAATAAACAAATGACGCACCCACAAGGAGGTTTATTAATCAATAGCTACGTAAAAAATGCAGTTTGCAAAGAACAGGTAACTGGATTTCTTTAACTATACATTCAATGTTTTCAAGCTTTTACAATTCTTCTTTATTTGGAATTAGAGTCCCTGCGTTTCTTCGTGGCGACTAAAACCAGTTATAACTGGGTTTTCGAGGTAGGGTAACCAACTGTTCTTTCCATGGCACTCGTACTGTGAGGGAAGGCTATTACTGTACTTTTTGAAAACATCGATTTGTTCCCCCACTCTGTCCCCTCACCAAGCGTCACAAAAAACGCACAGACTCTAGTTTTTTAAACTAAAAATATGGTCATAGTGTACTTTTAAAATCAGAAACCTGACAAGTTATTAGCAACACACAGTCTTCAAAAGAATAATTTTCACGTGGTATAAAAACTATATTGCTCTTCGCAGCTTTTGTAAGAGAAACAATAAAATGAAGGGAAGGAGCACACGAGACACACTTGTGACCAAGAACGTGTTCACGTAGTCTCTATATTGTTTTACAATCTGGATCTCAAACCTCACAGCTTTTACCCTTCAATGTGGTTTATATTCAAAACACACGACAGATGTCAAACCACTATTTAAGTATTGAGTCAAAAGATATCAACGATTTTATCTACCTAACACTAGGGTTGTTATTCTTTTACCCAATGACGACCGGAGTTATACAATATTCTGTTAGTTAGCTACTGAAATTGATTAAGATTTAGCTTTCTGCTTCTTTCTGAGGTTTTGAGGATGATATAGGTCTAAAGCGGCTCAGATAGTCTCAGTGATCATCTGATGATACCCGCATCAACTCCCACCATCGTTTAGACATATCAGACCATCACCTGCGTGGGTGGTTCGGAAGTCACGTTAAGCCGTTGGTCCTTGTATTTCCATTGGCCATTGGGCTATTAATTAATGACCCAGTCTAAGGAAGAGTCGGCCTTAGTTTGTAACAAGACTACACCTCATAACTCATTACTACCACTCATCACACTCATCCCTCACCACATATTTACCTTAAAATACCCTCATGAGAGTGGTCAGCATCTCAAATAGTGATTTAATATACTGTTAGTTAGCTACTGAAATCGATTAAAGATGTAGCTTTCTGCTTCTTTTTGACCTATAAAAGAAAAACTAAATTCATATAATTTACTTAAGAGTGCACAGTACCTGTCGGCCATTTTGATTTTTGTCTCATAAGAACAATGCAAAAACAAGCATTTTCTTGAGAAACGTTACGCCCACAATTTTCACCAGATATTTTAAAGTACGTTTTATTTGAAAGATGAAAATGTACTGCAGTGTCTCTGCTGACCACTTTTAGGAAAATTTATTAGTTTATCAGTAAAAACAAGAAATTCAAATACAACGTTTCTTCAATTTTTAGATTAATGTCACGGTTTGACGAATTAAAACATGAAAAATTCAGCTCATCCGGGTCACTAAAATATTTAATGCACTTTTAAACAAAGTTTGTTTCATAAAAATCCGGTAAAAACTGTAGGGGTGAGGTGTCACAAGAAAATGAAGTTTTTACATTGTTCTTATGGGTCTTAATTCAAGGTCACAGCCACTACAGCGCACTCTTAAACATAAAAATTAGCAAACCACGAAAAGATAATACGGTCCTTAAGACCTAAATCAACTGATTTTCAATTCCATCACGACTAAAATATAAACCAGGCCGACACTTGTTCGTATTTGTTTAAACTTGTATATTCTGAATTCTTAAAACGGTAAATAACTCATCGTATGCTCTATTGACATGATCGTTTTACATCTCTGAAACCTTTCACTTATTTCATTTTTTAAACACTACAAGTCTAATGAAAGCTGTTAGTCATTTCAACGGTGACCTTGAAACCACTTAAAATATAGATTTTGACAATGATAAGAATGATAACGAAAGTAACTGATAAGTGTTGATGTTGTTCTTGATCTGATACCAAAACAAATCTTGTTCTCTCATCTTCCGGGAAATTGGAGGAAAGCTCTCACACTTTGGGAAGAAAGATTACAACCCTTGGTGTGAGAGATTGGCAAAACTGTTTCTTGTCTTACCCGGTATCTTTATTTAAATGTTTATAAAGTTTAAACACTTATATCCTTTAGAATAGGTGATATTTTCTCACCCAAGTTAGTTTTAGTGTACAATTAGGGTTATTTTTTAACGCAACCTAATTTACAAATTATAGTAAGTCATTCTTTACGAGCAATATATGATCATAAGTTTATACCATTGGTTTGTTCGCTTCAATTTCTATCAGCTGGTTTGTATTTTCGCAGTAACATTGTGGTTTTGATGTCCCAATTTGATGTTATTGTGAAATAAACGCAATCGTCTAAAAACCGAAGAGTGCTTATTGTTGAAGAATACTTAAGAACAAGATAATTTTTGTGGTCAACAGGCGTTTAGAGTCAAGTTTACAGGTTTTAGTACTGCAAACAAATCTAACATTCACAGATTTGTTAAAAGGTTTAACGAAACCGGTTCTGTAGGGAACAGAAATTATCATCAGGTGGACTGTACTGAATGAAGAAGTGATGGAGTATGTTATGGTTGGTTTGGAAAACTCGCCTAAAATTCTTTAAGAATTTCGAAACAACAAAAGCAAATAGCCTACTCACGCTCTCAAACGCCTCTTAACAAAAAGAAAATAATCTTGCTCTTAAGTATTCTTCAAACATAAAGACTCTTTGATCTTTGCTAAAAATCATGATTGCGTTTATTTCACAATAACGTCAAATTACGAAACCAAAACCACCATATTACTGCAACACTCTATACCAGCAGATATAAATTAAAGTGACTAGACCAATAATACAAACGTACGACCATATATTGCTCGTAAATAATGATTTTCTATAGTTTGAAAATTTGGTTGCGTTTAACAAAAAAACACTGTATTTTAAACATTTTTCTGGTTGTAAACCAAATTTATGTAGCACCAACAGTTTAATTTAAACAGCAGCCCTCTGTAGTTGTTAATTGTGTACATTACCATTTGTACACGGTTGAGCATTACTTATCCGGACGCAACCAAATTATCTCAATGAACAAACTGACTTTAATTAAATAGCTACGAACTCACGTACATTTCCTCTCTATTAAATGGCGTTTTTTTAGAAATGAGGTTGCAAAATGTTCAGTTTACAGTTTGATGGTTTTTGATGCAACTCAAACGTATGTAAATGTATGTTTTTTATAACCTTACACTCTAAATTTGAAAGAGTGAAAACACTCTCAAAAGAGTGAAAATCAAGCCACTCTTTAGTGAGAGTGGTTGGATTTCAACACCCAAAAGAGAGAAATTTCATTATTTCTGAGTGGCCTTCCTTCCTCATTTTTTGATTTTTAAGAAGGCTACAAAGTTTAATTTTAACGCTTAAGAGTCTTTCACACGTTTTAACATATTTGTTTTAATTGACAAATTAGATACTTTTTGTCGAACATGTTGTTATGATCATTTCCATTAGTCCATGAGGTTATACTTATTTTCTTCTACTGTAAGTTGAACAACTGTAACTACTTAATATATTTTATCAACGATGTAACGATGAACTGTGTTCTTAGTGAAGACTCTTTTTGGTCTTGTGGAACGTAGCATTTGGAGGAGTTCTAGTCTCTATATACTTAAAAAAAATTAGTTCACTTTTACAATAGTGGTAAAATAAATTTGGTTTATCGATCAAAGATAACACCTTGACCTAAGACACTATGGAAGAAAATAGGTTTTAACTTTCGCATCTACGACGTTACTTTTTTACTTTCACTTCTATCATTCAAGGCTTCCGGTACAGACCGTGTCAGTAAACTATTTACAGTGCCAAACGTTTCGCTCATTTTGCAATCGACCATCCTCAGTGGACTTGGTGACTGTAGCTCTTGACTGGATGTAAAAGGTAAAACTTGTCTTGTTTGACGAGGAGAAATCTCTAAGTCCTCTCTACCACTCAACCTAGATCTTCCTTTATCTAACGTCATCGTATAGTCACTTTAAAAATTGTAAGTACGAATTGACGTCTTCTTCAACTCTACCCATGCGTCAATGGCTAACACGCTACAAACGCGTACAGAGGAGCTTTGAGGTGAAATGCACATCGGAAACGTAAGCTCAGTGAGCAGAGCGGAACCAAAGTGATTGAACTCAGTCACGTGGTAGGAATCAGCTGATCAACGGTCACGTGATCAAAGCACAACTCTCAGCTGATCATTTATACACACAGTGTTGCCAACGTAGGCGGCGTGTAATTGCATCGAGATGTACGTATATATACTAAGTTAAGGGAAATAACAGACATTTTTACCGTGACTTTGAATACCAAAAAAGAAAAGGAACGTAACAGATAAGTGTTGATGTTGTTCTTTATCTGATACCAAAACAAATCTTTTCTCTCATCTTCCGGGAAATTGGAGGAAAGCTCTCACACTTTGGAGAGAGAAATCTCAATCTTTGGCTTGAGAGATTGGCAAAATGTTTCTTCATCTTACATTGTATTTATCTTGTTTATTCCGTTTTTAAAGATTTAAAAACAAATGAGCTATGTGTCTTATGCACTTATACTCAAATTTGTGATCACGGAATTGATGTTATACCAAAAGCGGCAATTGTTGAATTAAACAGTAGCTTCTGTAGTTGTTAATTGTGTATTACCATTTTTACGCTGCAGGCATGCGTTACCTAAATGAACAAACTGACTTTAATTAGCTGTGAATTCGGTTTCGGATTCACAATGTAAATTAGATGGATGAATGTGCAAACCTTTTAATCATAGGTATGTTTTAAAGAAACTAGAACAAACTGAAGTTTTTGGACAATTTGTTTGCCACTTTACAAAATATATTGTACAGAAGTTTTACTGTTTTAGATTTAGTATATGGTGACGCAGAGGTTATGGTTACTTGTAAGAGATTTCCCTATTTTCCCATCCAACTGTTATAGTAGGTCTTTTGCACCGGTAATCAATGTGATAAAGATTGTGGAGCGAGGCCTCCGTGTTTGAAACGAAGGTGCTCTGAGGAGGTTGGTATGGAGAAGTAATTTGAAACTGGAGGTCTTCTGGAGCTCGTTGGTCCTTTCTTAATGATGTTTGGGAAGCTATTAAGTGCTGGTTCATTCTCAGGGAATAGGGTGTCTAGTGTCTATTGTCTGTGGTTCATCGGTTTTAAAACTGGTTTTAGTGGGTTTCCAAAACCCAAGAGCCAGGAGAAGATGGCAATACTTAATTACAATATGCTAGGCACTTATCAATAATAAAAACCATATCGAAAGGATAACATCATTGAGAACACCCATTTGTATAAATTCATAATTTTACTCGACCTCACCTGACCTTTCAAATTCTAAAATTACACCTCATGTATGCATTTGTAAAATTATTACGATAAAACTCAAAGGACTGAGACAACAAATTCAGGTCAGTGTGCCTGAACTTGTGAAATGAAATCTACGCACAGTAGCAAGCGCTATTACAGCAGCAGTGTTGCACGCCTCCTATGTTGGCAACACTGTGTGTATAAATGATCAGCTGAGAGTTTAGCTTTGATCACGTGACCGTTGATCAGCTGATTCCTACCACGTGACTGAGTTCAATCACTTTGGTTCCGCTCTGCTCACTGAGCTTACGTTTCCGATGTGCATTTCACCTGAAAGCTCTGTACACGTTTGTAGCTCTCCCTGCTTGCAAAGTCAACGTATACACACTGACTACTTCCCTGACTAATAGCGGTCAAGGCAAGACTGCTCTACTCTGTCAAAATATTTTTCTCAAATAAAACATTAAATTTGACTCCACTCCTGTGTTTATCTTCATAATATTTATTTAGCTTGAAGTTTTGGCAATACAAAAGCCAAATACGGTCGATATTGATTTTCTCTGTTTACCAAAGTTTAAAAACTCACGATAATGATATAGTGCGGAAAAACACTGAAATATAACCTAAGCTTTTCTTGAAGTGTACATGTATACCTGATGTTAAAGGTACTTTAAAATGTGAGTACCCTATTTTAATCCGTGGCGGATTGGTATCGCGCGCGACTCCGGAGCTCATCACTCCGGTGGCGCGGGTTCGATCCCCGCAGTCACCACTTACAATTTGTAATGTGACTAATACGGTAACGCTAGGTAAAGGTCGAGGTTGAGTGGTAGAGAGGACTTTTGTAGTCCTAACTTCGCCTCGTTAAACAAGACAAACTTTACCTTTTACCCTACCTATAAGGTAAAAAAAATAATCATAAGAACAATTAACAGAAAAGCTCTACCAGTGTTGTGTGGTAATTTGCTTCACGAAATTAATAACCAGAGTGGTTGTGATGAGCCGGGCAGTGAGTCAACACAAGCCGGAACCGGATCCGCAAATCAACGTTTAGACTTTAATTAAACACAGGCAAGTAATGACGTCACGTGACATCCGCTGCCAGTGTGTGATAAATTGTTTACCAAGCGAGCAACTGGTTTGTTGAGGTTGAATTGTAAATAGATCATATTCGTTAGTTTACAAGTTTATGCGCTAGTCAAATTCCTTTGTTTGGCCACAAACATCTTTTCTAGTATAGCTTTCATGTAGGCTAGCGGCTACGCCACTGGAATAAGGCAGCCGGCTTTTCGCCAGCCCATACTAGTCATAATTAACTAAGGGCCGGAGAAGTGAGCACGAAAAAAACGATACTTTTCATATTTTATTATTTATACGATTTATTTGTAATAACTTTGCACTTTACATTTTGTATTTGAGTTTTGCTCACACTCTGTCGGTATCAAGCTTAACAGTTTTTGAAGATTTCGTGATTGGAGAACACGTATGATACAACCACCGTCAAAAATTTGATACAAATGGTGCATTGACACCCTCTACGTAAAAATGGCGTTGGTTTAAAGCAGATTTTAGCATTTAGTTGAGATAGCCTAACGTGTATAAAATCACTAAATCACTATTTGAGATGCCGACCACTCTCATGAGGGTATTTTAAGGCAAATATGTGGTGAAGGATGAGTGTGATGAGTGGTAGTAATGAGTTATGAGGTGTAGTCTTGTTACAAACTAAGGCCGACTCTTCCTTAAAATGGGTCATTAACTAATAGCCCAATGGCCAATGGAAATACAAGGACCAACGGCTTAACGTGACTTCCGAACCACGCAGGTGATGGTCTGATATGTCTAAACGATGGTGGGAGTTGATGATCACAGCTGAGACTATCTGAGCCGCTTTAGACCTATATCATCCTCAAAACCTGACCTCCATGCAATCTTAAGCTTACCAGCGAAACCATAGTACAATTTCGCAATTTTAAGATATCCACAAATTAACAATCTCTTTCCACTCGACGATGACATTAATTTTGTCGAAACATGTTGTGGCTAATACACAATATTCGTTTGCACTTTTGAAGTTTTGATTTCAATAGTATTATTACTTTTGCAAACTGCGGTCATCATGAATAACATAATATCCACAAATTGTTTAGTCAAAAGGCACTTTTTATTGGCTCACTCACCAATCAAGTAGATGACACCGTCAATTTACAAACTTTGCAGACCTCCATGTACAAAGTGAGGCAATTCCATTCACAAAATATCCTTCAACTTTGAATCATCAAGTGAGTGGAAGGTGAAGCGTTGTACAAACATTGGAGCAAGGGAGCTCGAGCAGCTTCAATAATATTTAACCGGAAGTTGAAGCGGATGAAATGAAAACATGAACATCCGGTCGGTACAAGAACTATGTGTACCGTTTAGTCAGCTGTTTCTTGCCTCACATGTGGCGAGGGGTGAGGTTTGTGGCTGTTCAATCTGTTTTTGATAGCAAATCAATTTTAGTTGCGAGTTATATTCGAGATAGTTTTCATACTAACGTACTAGAATCTAAATTGATTCTAGTGAAGTAGGATGAGCATTTTGTATACAATTAAAGTGTTATTAGTTCGTTTATATTGCTATTTTTTCTCTAAAGCACATTTCCGTTATGACCAGGAACCACCGTCCCTATGTTTCGAAATAGACTATCCCGGAGAGAATGGTTATTTATAATTTTAATCGTTAAAAATTGTTGTAAAAATAATTTAAGACGAATTATACAATAAAATATACTATACCGTATTACTGCAAAATTATGTCTGCTTAACAAATAATTGTAAACAACAGTATGTGTAAGGTAAATACGAGTGATAAAAGCCGTCTAAAAGCTTTATTATTGCACTTTGCTTTAAATTACAGAGCAGTATGAACGTTACGGTTTGGCATACGTTTAATAACGCATTACGTCGTAATGTTCAAGACAATTATGATTATTAATAACGTATGGATCCAGTCGGACCACGCGAAGTACGTTAAGAGTGCACAGTACCTGTCGGCCATTTTGTTTTTCGTCCCATAAGAACAATGTAAAAACAGGAATTTTCTCAAAACATTTCATGACTACAGTTTCCATCAGATTTTTTTAAAATAGCTTTTATTTGAAAGATATCAATGTAATACAGTGACTCCGCTGACCACATGTTTGAAAATTGTATTGGTTTACGAGTAAAAACAAGAAATTCAAATACAAAGTTTCTTCAATTTTCGGATTTTTGTCACGGTCTTATAAAAGATAAAATGGAAATTTGACTCAGCGGAGTCACTAAAACATTTAATACACTTTAAAACAAAGTTTATTTCATAACAATCCGACGATAACTGTATGCGTGAGATGTTTGAAGACAATGAATGTTTTTACATTGCCTTTATGGGACGAAATTAAGGGCACATCCACTACTGCGCACTCTTAAAGTTTTCTTGGCGTTGTCATACAGAGCGCCTGCAGGAACTGCCTAGGCAAGTCCCGCAGTACAGCCATGTATCAGTTCTGCGTACCGGCGCCGTGCATTGTGTACACTGCTACAGCTACACACTATTCGCTCCACAATCACAAGTCTTATACACACGTTAGACGTTTGTATCTTTTATACGTCTCATAACGTTTTCTTGTACAGAAAAAAGTTGTGATTTGTCTGAAATTTGTAATTTTGTAACGGAAAAAGAGTTTCGATCTCTCAATAAAAATAGAATCGATTTATAACTCGCTCTTTATTATTATAATAATTAATATAATTGTTTTTCTTTAGCCTTGTAATTATCATCTTATCAAAAAGGTCAAGTTTGTCACCTTTGTGAGTGATGTTTGTCACCGGAGTGATCAGCTCCGGAGTCGCGCACGATTCCAACCCGCCACGGGTCCGCTAAAGTTAGCTTTTCTTTGTGTCCAAACTAGCTTCATCCTTTCGGAAAGGGCTCTTTTTCTTTCATCAGTCCAAGATATTTCTAATCTTTTACTAACTTCCTTCTGGCCAACATTCCAACACAACTTTTGGTCTAATTGTGTTCTACCATAAATGTCTGTTTGATACCTGCAGTTTTATTCTTCTTTAACTGCTGCGATCCACAATTAATGGATTAGGCTATATTTTTGCCTTACTTTGAGCTTAAGACCTTTTAAAAGAATAATTAGTGTTAGAAAAATATTCGGTGAAAAAATGAAAAAGAATTTTGTAGCTTTGGCATTTTTTGTTATATTGGGCAGCAAGACTAGGTAGAACCGGAAGGAAAGGCCGGCTCGGCTGGCAGTGTTTCATTTGCACTGCAGAGAGGCTTTTACATCCCCTCGCCATTAATTCTTTTCATTGACTACAAAAGCGCACTTTCTTCCTTTTGCAATGAAATCACCTCCAATGTTTTGTTCCCGTTTTCTGGCAGAAAATACACTAGTTTTGTTTTTAAACACACTGTTTGAAATTAGTTGTTGTTTCTTAGCTTGCACAGTATTATTTTGACGTAGTTTTGGTAAAAATTGCGTATGAACTTAAAATATAATTTTCGATGGAGTTATAAAATATTAGGTCGTTTAAATGCTGCGTGGGTTTAAGATCCTTACGGATTAGTAGAATGTAAGTCCAGTCTTTGAACCTGTGTAGTGTATTTATATATTTTGTTATATACACTATCAAAAGCAGAAGGCTTGAGCCCTTGATATTACTAAAATATTAAGCTTTTAATTCTGAAAAACAATTCAGTAAGAACGTAAGTTTTAATTAACAGGATTACAGTTTAATTTGAAACAAACTCTACATATACATTTCAAAATCGAATAATTTCAGTTTATGAGCGTAACTACTTTGTTTAATGGACGTACCCCTTTCTTAAATACATTTATTAGCCCAAAATATTTTAAATTAAGAAAAACTGTTTGAGTTAATTCAACATTGGTTTGGACATGGTACTGAAAGTTGATATTATATTAACCATTTAATTTGGTTACTTATGTATTAATCAAGATGAAAAAGCAAATTCAAGTTATTGTTAAACCAAATCAATCCCTCCCCAAAACAGTGAACTTCCCAACCAATTTGAAGAATCTAGGCCACCTCACAAAGCGTATCACAACACACAATTATTACAAACACAAAGAATCCTACAACAAAGTGTAAGAAGAAGAAGTTCTGTTATTGACTCGGGCAAGGTTCAAGTATCTGAAGGAACTCTGGAGGGAAAGCTTTTAGGCTAATTACCTTCAACCCTTCACTGCATCCGCCTCTTCAATCCCTTCAACCCCTCTCAAGACACTAGTTATTGGCTTCTCTAACACCCATCGATAGTTTACCGACGTCTTCAGCCATTGATTGTTGGTTACTCTTCCAGTTATAGAAGTTCAAGCCTTCTCTTGAGTTTGTCCTACAGTATAATCTAGTTCTTCCGGTTCACAGTGCGTCCAAAATTCATAATTAGGTTGAGATATTTCGGCCTCGCTGTGGAGTACCATCTTTAGTCACTGATTGGCTGAAACTGAGCTACTTGCTGTCTGCTGTCCTATTGGTGGTAGGGCTGCCAACCGGAGAATGCCAACTGGCTGTTACACTATCGAAAATACTTCTTCAGGACTGGTTGCCAGCTTCTTGAAAGTTTAATGCTTTTTCTTTGTTGAAATTATTACTATTCTTAAATATTTGAACAAAGAAGACAGCATTAAACTTAAACAGCTGTTTAACGGTAACCGTGAACAGTTTATTGGCACAAGAAATGTTAAGATTGATCATATGATGCTTTTGCGATGGTTTTCTGGCAGGTTTAACGTTCCGTACTTTTAATTGTAGTAGAATAAAGAAAGGTAATACGTATAAAATCTTCAAAGTAGGTTTTAGAGAGACTGTCCATATGTTCAGTACCATAGATATCATTGAATAATCTCCACACCAAAACCTTAAAAGCTATAGTAAACCTTACAGCACTATAATGATCCTCTTGTGAACTATTCAAAATGTATCATTACTTCTCATTCATATTAACTAATTTGTACTTAGCTCTCAAAGCATTTCAATGTCATAATTTAAACTTCAAAAGTAAATGATTTAGCCACCAAACAAAACTTCTATTTATATTTTCTATCAAGAATAAAAGACAAGACAGTAAATCTTCTATCGGGAAGAAGTAAAACCTGAACGCTTTTTCCTTAGAAGCTCTTTTGACACCAAGTCCCTCGGGGAGGCCTCACCAGCATTGCCAATCGAAGAGAAGATCCGGTGAATTACTTCTATTTATACTTGCACTCAACTGCGTGTTTTGTTGGGTAAGTCAGTGTTAAAACATACTTAAAATTTTAATAAGGACATTTTAAAGTGTAATGCATCAATCCATAGCTGGACAGGAAAAATTTACACAGTTTTATTTGAATCGTCAAACGGGTACTATCAAGCGAACGTGGCGTGACTTTAGCTAAAATGTTGATATATTTGTCCAAAAAATTCCAACTTGATTTTTATGCTATCAAATTCTTAACAGTAGTCGTATGTTGTAACAAATACAACATTGAGTTTGATGAGACACAATCCTGATAATACAAAACAATGAAAATACTTCAAAGTGAATAGAAACCTCTACATCTCCTCTAAAGAAAAAATAAATATTTTTTTCTATATCTACTTTCATACGATTTTACCAGCTCTGAAATATTTGCTGTTTGGTAAATAAAGTACATGGTGTGTGCATTTCAGGAACTAGGTATAAAAATAACCAAATGATGCACTTAAAAATATCAAGGCAAGACTATGTGAAAACAGGTGGTTGCATGCAAATTTCACAAATTATAATCTAGTTTTTCCTATTCACTCCGCATCAAAACATCATAATGATTAGCTTGAAATATTTTGGTCTCGCTAGGGAATACCATCTTCAGTCACTGATTGGCTGAAACTGAGCTTCTTGCTGTCTGCTATCCTATTGGTGGCAGGGCTGCCAATTGGAGCAGGAATGCCAACTGTTCTCATTGGCTGTGGCACTATAGAAAAGGCTTCTTCAGGACTGGTTTCCAGCTTATGCAGAGTATAATGCTGTCTTTTGTTGAAGTTATTATAATTTTTAGTTATGTCAATGGTTTCTCGAATGACTATCGGGTAGTAATGTAAAGTTTTGTCAATACTTTGCCTTTGTCAATTTCTACTGCATGTTTTTATCTTTTAACACTATGATTTGTTGGGGCCGACTTTTCAAAGTCCTCGTGTTTTGTGTGCCTGACGTTATCATGAACTCTCGTTTAAATTAAACTTTCAGTCACGCTAACATACACCGAACCAATGACGAAAAATGGTACTCCACAGCAAGACCGAAATATTTCAACCTAGTTATTATGATGTTTCGACGTGGTGTGAGTGGGGGCTAGATTATAGTTGTGACACCGGCCACGAAACGCAAGAGTTAAGTTTCCCGAATCGTTAGTGGTGACTGCGAAAATCAAACCCGCGCCAATGGAATGATGTGCCATACTATTCGCCATGGGTTCTCTAAGTTATTAATTTAACGTGCAGTACAGTTATTTAGTGTTACAAACTAATGTTAATAGTCAAACGTCTAAGTTAAGCTTTGAAACATGTCAAATAATTAAAGGAACAATATTTCTCGTGTGAGGCGAAGTGGATAACAGCTGTTTGACAGATTTTATCAGTTGCGCGATTGACATTGGCTCCCCTGCGGCGCTCCGGAACTTCTCAATTACTCGCCCTTATCAGTATTCCTTATAATATCAGTAAGGCAACAGTCTCCAATGCGGGAAATTGTAAATATAAGGATACTTTTAACATGTTTACTAGAATTGACTTTCGACCAAATTTTAAATGGTCCAGTCCATTAAAGAGGAACATCATAATAATTAGGGTGAAAATTAGGTCTCGCTGTGGAGTACCATTTTTAGACTGAAGATGGTACTCCAGCGAATCAATATTCACCCTAATTATTATTATGATGTTTTGACGCGGTGTGAACCGGAAGAACAAGATTAAAGAAAAGAAGTTTGAAAACACTGAACTGCAAGGCGTCGTGCAGGCCAGCAGTTAAAATTTGATATTCTTGACACTTCCCTGCCTCTACATGTTTGCATCTTTTCTTTTTTTTTAAATGCGGTCCTATACACTTATTCTCATGACAGCAAGTGTAAAACGAGAGCGTAAAGAAGTTCCTGAATTTTATCAACCCTTAATGTAATGGAGACAATTTCAGAAACATGTCTTATTTGGGTAATATTAACGTCGTGTTAAATTTACACTTTTACATACTTAACCAAGTTACGTAATAAAATATACTTGAAGAGTTGTAAATTATAGCCTTTTTAACTCAAAGACTCGTCAGGGGTTACTTTTCACCTGAAGATAGGGTCAGATTGCAGATCCCGAAACGGCGCTTTCTTCTGATCACTATCCATATAGAATGCTATCCTTCAAACTTAGAATATTCGTACATTGTCAACAAAAGTTTTAAACCAGGCCGACACGCAGCTAAGCGCTAAAGCGCCGCTTACATGAGTGAATCGATTTTCTTTAGCAATAATTTGTTACTCTAATGTAAAACAAATCTAAAGCCTCGCTTTGGTCTTTAACCTCAGCTTGCTTATTTATTTTATTTATTTCCAACGGCAGCAGCCAATTACATTTGTATATATAGCTTGTAAATTGTAAATTACACAATAATAAATATAACACAAAACAATGAAGATAATAATGAATAAGTACTAAACCATCCAATAAATAGATAATGAATAATAAATATAAATAATATATACATATATAATGCAAAATATTGGTAAATTGTAAATTACCCAATAATAAATACTACACACAAACAATGAAGATATTAATGAATAAATACTAAACCATCCAATAAATGATAATGAATAATAAATATAAATATTATTTATATAATGCACATATAATGCAAAATATTGGTAAATTGTAAATTACACAATAATAAATATTACACAAAACAAAGAAGATAATAATGAATAAATACTAAACCATCAATAAATAGATAATGAATAATAAATATAAATAATATGTACATATAATGCAAAATATTGGTAAATTGTAAGTTACATAATAATAAATATTACACAAAACAATGAAGATAATAATGAATAAATACTAAACCATCAATAAATAGATAATGAATAATAAATATAAATAATATAGGGCCTATACATATATGCAAAATATGTGGGGACATGCTTCAAATAGAGGTCAAAGCACATCTTCGTGTTCGCTGTATACTGTCAGAAGAAGTCGCATTCAGTTGCAACGCGATTACCCAGTCTGACCATTCGAGCAAGAGGACTGTGGTAATCGTAGCTCGTCGAGTGGTGTTGCGACTTAAGACAGGATCTGGTTTTCAATGGCACTTTGAAGTTGATCTCAGCGGGAGGTCTGAGCACTGCACTTGACCATTAGGATCTTCTGCAGAGGACAACGTCAGAAACATCACATCTTAAAGGCCAGGAGGAAATTCAGTAGTCGGAGAGATCTTCTACAGGAACCTGCATGAAGCCGTAGCCGAGTCGAACTCCTACAAACGTATGAAGCGCCGCTGTAACGCCTCAATCTAGTCTTGTCACCGGTTGTGTATGGAGACCACACGGGGCGTATTCCACGGTGTCGTACAAGAGATGATAGAGAGCACGAAAAGCAGAAGTTGGTGACACCCTGGAGAATCTAGATATAAATCCCAACATTCTGTTTGCTTGGTTACAGATGCTATTGATGTGAGAGGAAAAATTCATGTCTTATCAAGTGTACACCCAAATCTTTTATAGTCTGGGCAGCTGGGATCTTAGCACCAGAGATGAAGTAAGAACTCGCTGTTGGAGATTTGATACGATGAAAAGTCATGGTGGAGCATTTACTGGGGTTTACAGACATGTATTCTAGTACACCATACTTCGATCGCAGAAAGACTTTGCTGAATTTTAAAACAGTCCTCAAACGAAGAAATTTCAGTGAAGATTTTCAGTCACGTGCTCTTGTATGATCACGGGCGTTACTCATTTCATGGTCCCAGGTCTGGGCCTGCTGACGGCATGAATAATTTTCCCAAAGGGAATTCGATAGCAAATAATTTATCAGGCATATCGTCATAATACAAGTACAAATATAGAAATTAAAGGTCATGCTTAGCTATTGCTGTTAAACGATGATAAAAATATGAGCTACTTTTCGTCCTACTTTTTTAAACCTCCAGTTGTCCAGTATGTGTATAAGCTAACCTTTCCCCACGTCTGAGTTGAAAGAAACACGTGTTTGAGTGAAAGAGGAATCTGGTTGAGTGATATTGAGTGAGACCACTTGTCCGGGAACGTGATGGCGTCACTTTACTGTATATTGGAACTGGGTTATTGAACATCCACACTTGTCTTTACAAGCTGTCGACCATCAACCAGTCGGCAAACATCGTACAACGTGTTGTATGAATACAGTAGCTTCAGTGTGAACGTGTTTTATAATATCTATTGCGCCGCGTCTCACGTTGCCACGGTCTTAAGAGGAACATGTCAACCAAGCAAGAACCCATGTTTACCACTGAAATAGGGAGTATTGGTTATTTCTCTCCACTGGACGAGGGTAGGTGGAAATCAAATTATCTTCTGTTTCAAAACATCAGCTCTAGTAGGGTTGTCTTGTCTGGTTCAGTTCTTTGAAGAGTCGCACGTGCCTCTGACCTTGCCAGTCAAGAGAAATGGTAGTAACAATATTTCAACTTTGCTCCGCTCACTCAAAAAGTGGCAAAACATGGTTTGAAATACGATCCAAATAAATAGCGAATCTCAATTATTTGCCTACGTTTCAAATAATTACCAGTTAATAGCATGTCTGAACAATGATCCAGACCCGTTTATGGTTTTAACCTTAAGTCCTTTCGCAAGAATTGGACCTTAGACCTTTCTGAATATTGGCATACATTTAATAAGAAAAAAACAAATTGGACATTTCAAATTATGTATTTTTAGACCAAAAAGTTGTTTACGCTCTCCGTGCAAGTATTTGTTGAGGAAAATCTTCACGAAAATTGATTTGAAAGCTGTCCATCAAAAGCTTAAATAAAATGGTCAAACTCTTGCATTTAGAGCAGGAAAGGAAACGTCCAATCAGCTAATGAAACAGGCAGAGAGAATGTTGGCTTTAGCGCAGTGGACGGACTTTGAATCAACCTGCGAATTGAAATGTTGCGTCCGTAAAAGACTGGTCACTTGGTCGTTTGAAATATGGACTTATATGGTTTGTTTCATTGCGCTTTAATGCCACTTTTCTGGATTCGCAAAGTTTTAGTATTTATACTTTGTCATAATTTAAGCTTTGAAATATTATTCTGGATGTTTTACAAAATTTTTAGTGTACAAGAATAACACGGCATTGTGGAATCTGGAATATAATCTCGTTCTCAGGTGGTCATTGGGCTATCAATTAATGACCCATTCTAAGGAAGAGTCGGCCTTAGTTTGTAACAAGACTACACCTCATAACTCATTACTACCACTCATCACACTCATTCTCACCACATATTTGCCTTAAAATACCCTCATGAGAGTGGTCGGTATCTCAAATAGTGATAGAGTGATGAACACTACGGAAAACATAGCATATTACATTATGAAATGAGCTAGACTAAGCTGACTGTTCTTGTACACCAAAAGAACGGTAAAATCGTCCACAATAATATTTCTAACCCAAACACTCTAGCATCGTCAACAACAAACATCAAACGAAGAATAGGCTATTATGTTATATTCCCGGTATTTATTAGGCAATAATATTAGTATTCCTTATCAAATAATTCGCAAATGCTGAAGTCGTAAAAGAACATTAACTACTTCAAGACTTTTACCAAATATTCTAAAAATCCATCTAAAATTTCTTGACACAGTGATATAAGCGCAGTCAAAACATTTATCGTCTGGTAGAACCGATGTAATATTTTCCACAATGTTGACTGAGCTGTGAGTTTGTTCAACTCCAACAAACACAACGTAATCTGAAACTCTGTCAATATATTATCCCTTGATTCCGACAACCTGTTGCTTCTGTAAAGACTGGTCACTTGGTCGTTTGAAATATGGACTTATATGGTTTGTTTCATTGCGCTTTAATGCCACTTTTCTGGATTTGCAAAGTTTTAGTATTTATACTTTGTCATAATTTAAGCTTTGAAATATTATTCTGGATGTTTTACAAAATTTTTAGTGTACAAGAATAACACGGCATTGTGGAATCTGGAATATAATCTCGTTCTCAGGTGGTCATTGGGC
This sequence comes from Matsumurasca onukii, assembly GCA_018831715.1. Taxonomy (NCBI): domain Eukaryota; kingdom Metazoa; phylum Arthropoda; class Insecta; order Hemiptera; family Cicadellidae; genus Matsumurasca; species Matsumurasca onukii. Next base: position 89,777,393 of record CM032058.1, read on the forward strand.
TATCAATTAATGACCCATTCTAAGGAAGAGTCGGCCTTAGTTTGTAACAAGACTACACCTCATAACTCATTACTACCACTCATCACACTCATTCTCACCACATATTTGCCTTAAAATACCCTCATGAGAGTGGTCGGCCTCTCAAATAGTGATAGAGTGATGAACACTACGGAAAACATAGCATATTACATTAGGAAATGAGCTAGACTAAGCTGACTGTTCTTGTATACCAAAAGAACGGTAAAAATCGTCCACAATAATATTTCTAACCCAAACACTCTAGCATCGTCAACAACAAACATCAAACGAAGAATAGGCTATTATGTTATATTCCCGGTATTTATTAGGCAATAATATTAGTATTCCTTATCAAATAATTCGCAAATGCTGAAGTCGTAAAAAGAACATTAACTACTTCAAGACTTTTACCAAATATTCTAAAAATCCATCTAAAATTTCTTGACACAGTGATATAAGCGCAGTCAAAACATTTATCGTCTGGTAGAACCGATGTAATATTTTCCACAATGTTGACTGAGCTGTGAGTTTGTTCAACTCCAACAAACACAACGTAATCTGAAACTCTGTCAATATATTATCCCTTGATTCCGACAACCTGTTGCTTCTGTATTCACTCATATCGTGAATGAAGTTAATGGTTTGATTCTAATAAAGTCAGTTCATTCTTTGTTGAAATAACTCTCATTTTTAACCTTTTCTTGAAGGTTAAAGAAATGATAGCTCACTGTATGCGAGTAGATATATGAGTAAACAACCCATGTATGAAGTAAAACTTGCAGTGAAATATCCCGTAAGTCCGAAGCCTAAAGGTATGAGCGTAGCGAACAGTCTCGTAACACCCTTGGTAATAGAGCACAAAGAGCTGAGGCCGAAGGCCGAATCGAGGATGTGCGGGTAGCAAACTAGAGTTACAACTATAATTAGAATAACATATCGCAAAGAAAATTCGCTTCACTCATGTCTGCGGCTTAGCTTGCGTGTCGGCCTGGCTCCGTACACTATGTTTAACGCTTAGCTGCGTGTTGGCCTGGTTCTGTATACGATGTTTAACGGTCCTTAGCTGCCGGTCGACCTAGTTCTATACACGATGGTTAGCACGTAGCTGCGTGTCGGCCTGGTGTTGTATACATGTTATGTGGAGTGACGTCACTTGTGTACGAGAGGGTGGAATAATTAGTCTGTCTGTCAGAAGCATCTGTCATTGCGGCCGGGCCGAGTCAATAGCGACATGAGTAGTCAAGATACATTCACCCTCAACCCTCAACCCGAAGTTAGCAAGGGTCTCGGATATGTTTGTATGGGGCTAAAAAAAGGCGGAAGGGAACCTTTGGACAACACTCAGAACATTTATACAGAGTGACACACGGGCTTAGGAATGAACAGTGCACGGTTGTTGTTAGACTAAAACAAACTTTTAATATATGGAAACGTTGGACATACGAGCAATTTGAGAAAAAATCATTAGTGAATTTATAACTTTTAGGATGTGCCATCCTTAACGCATTTTTAAATTTTGCCTGAAAGTAGTCTTTTATCGAACAACAAAGCATTACTGCGACTTCTTCTTTGATGTCTTCCTTAAGTTTGATCAGTGACCAAGGATGGTGGGTTTTGACTTGTTCTTTGATAAGCCCCCAAATAAAAGAAAACCATAAGGGCTCAAGTCAGGTGATTTAGGGAGCCATGAGATGCTGAAACTTTAAATGACCCTTCCTGAGAATACTCCTCGATCGAATCGCATAATGTGTCTACCGATATGCGCAGTCACCATTATGTTGAAATAAACATTGGGGCGTCGTCTTTGTGAAGCTGGGAGCACAAACACGTGTTCAGCGTGTGCAAGAAACGAGCCTGTAGCATTAGCGTCATTTTTTTTTAAAGAAACAGCCTCACTATGCCAAATTAAGCTCTTGCACACCAAACAATTACACGCAGTGAGTGCAGAGATCAATAAGATGTTTCGTAAAGTTTATGTCCCTAAACTATTTGAGCAGCGATTATCCATCAGCATGGTTTTATTGTGCTGGCGCCAAATTGACACGTCCACGCGGTGTTGGGTTGAAAACAATAACTGCACAAACGAGTTTTTAACTTGAAAGGGTCCATGTAGCGGAGTTTAAATCTCGCTTAACACCAAGAGACGAGGACGCCATTAGAATCATCACTTTTTCATACACGAACTGTCAAAACAAACCGACGATCAATGGAATATCGTTAGTCTAATAAGTGAGGATTCTGATGTACAGAGTAAATTCTCACATATAATGGTATTTTATATTTACTTTCGTCAGTCTGCTGCAAAGATTAATCTATACAGGACAACCGGGTTCGGTTTATTATTATTATTGTCAAGTCCCCCGGTACGTAGATCTTCATCTTCGCCATAATCAAACTAAAGACACAAGGATTTAACTTTCAAGTATTTCTTCAATCTGTACTGGTCTTATCGTTGACTTTGCTGTGTTTTACCTGATTTTAAATAAACAAGTAAAATCACTAAATCACTATTTGAGATGCCGACCACTCTCATGAGGGTATTTTAAGGCAAATATGTGGTGAAGGATGAGTGTGATAAGTGGTAGTAATGAGTTATGAGGTGTAGTCTTGTTACAAACTAAGGCCGACTCTTCCTTAGAATGGGTCATTAATAGCCCAATAACCATGGAAATACAGGACCAACGGCTTAACGTGACTTCCGAACCACGCAGGTGATGGTCTGATATGTCTAAACGATGGTGGGAGTTGATGCGGGTATCATCAGATGATCACTGAGACTATCTGAGCCGCTTTAGACCTATATCATCGTCAAAACCTGACCTCCATGAAGCTGGATTACAGGACCACGCCACGAGTCCCAGTCGTGATTAGGTAAATAAACCAACGGTATAAAGTCAATAAAAACCCATCGAGACCTCTTATAAAATCTAACTTGTTTTATTACTTAAGAACTGGAAAATTTAGTTTCCAAACAGGTTTCAAGAGTTATGATATTGAACTGTTACGGAGGCTTCTCCCCTATTTAAAGCTTAGGAAACACTGGAAAACCACCACATTTCTTCAACAAATTCGATCCTTGGCTACATCTAAGAAGAAGCTTTATAATACGAATTCGATTGTGATTTTAGTTTTGCACATAGGAAATCTGTCTGCGAAGACGCACTTTTCCCATTTAGGAAACAATTGACTATAAACTAGTGAGGAAATGTTGTGTAAGCAAGCAAGTGTCTGGTTGATGGTGATTGAGGATTTGTAGCTGTGTAAAGTCTCACAAAGCCTCTTTACACATTACACACTCAACATTTAACACTTTACTCTTTACCCCTTCAAGACGAGTTTTAGTGCGTCAAGGTGGAATAAACGTAGTCGAAGTGCTTAAATTTCAATCGCCAATGAAATCAGTTCAGTTATAATACCATGCCTGATTATAAGACGTTTCGTTGTAAAAAGACGTTCATTCAATACTTGCCTTATGTTAAACCATCGTAAAACTTCGCTCATTTCTAATTATGAATAGCCCCAATTATGATCATAATTCCAGTTTATTAAGTTGTAATCATGCTCACGTTTATCAATATAAAATTGAAGAACTAAAATTTCAAAAGTTATAGCTCTGTACGGAATGGTTTAAAAAATACCTACTTGTCTTTAGCGACAACAATTTATGTTAGATACTTTTATCCATAATTTCTATTAGAAATTATATGTACAACTTCAACATTGCTATTCAAGAAACTAGAACATCCTTTGAATCCAGTTCTGTAGTTTTCAACATCAAAACTTGCATCCACAGTTGATGAGCCTGGAGGGATAATACAGACCACAGATCTTTGTACTGCTGACGAGGTGGTTTCCCTATTCATCATCCGCTACAATGTACTGCGGCGTCGTGCCAGAGACAATCTAACATTAGGTAGACTGCGTATGCGTACGGGCCAGCTGTGCACGACTAGTTGTAGTTACTCAGCCAGCGTCCTAGGTAGCGCCACTGTCTCCCGTGTAACTTAGAGGCAACTGCGAGCGTAGTACCGAGTTTCCCCGCATGATCGCACCACCACACCAGGCGGGTGCCAGTAGTCAAACTTTTGGACATCGAGTTTTGGAAGCTATGGACACGAAAGTTGTATAATGTATATGTTATAAAACCCATAGGTACCTTCGAGGCTAATGGAAGATGGTACCAAGATCATAGTGAAACGTTGACTTCAAAACACGTCTTGGACAATTGTGTCAACATGAAATCAAGGAACTACAGTTGTAACTAAACTACAAGTCAGAAGAATTAACGTCACAAATACATAAATAGTTTCCTTATGTTTGCTTAAAGTACATTCTAATAACACACATAATAAATAGAATCTTACAAGTTATGGAGTAAATCACAATATTGCGTTGAATTAGTCATCTGTGTGCTGGGAAAGCAAAGGGCCGAGGAAAGGGTCAACAATCTTTGTCCCGTGAGAGTCCTCTCCGCAAACCAGGATTCACGGCCTTTCACATATGTGTGCGAGCTTTTTGTAAGCAGATCTTCCTTTCAAAACAAGATTACTAGTTAATGTAAATAGGTAAAAACTAAAATTATTACTATGCGAAATTGTGAATCGGTATTTTTGTTAATTGGTTTCTACTTTTTGCTGATGGCGTGACACTTTTCCCTGAAACTACTTCTGCTAATAAACATTTGCTCCTGTAAGGACCAACTTAAATAACCATCTTCACCGGTGTCAAGACAAATCCATTAACTTAAACTAGAGCAAATGCGTCCTAATGACCTTCACACAAAACACAACAATCAGCCGTTTTCAAATACTATATTATTGGCTATCGTCCGTTTAGAAATGTGAACTCAAAGTAATTTTTTGCCAAGTCTTCATCCTTAGAAGACACATCAATAAAATGTGTTTATTGGTTTTGTGATGATCATGTATATTGACAATCATGTTTTAGCATACGTTTTATGAGTCTCGTGACCCTTACCTAATTCGCAGTATTTACACCCACCCACCAGCTAGCCAATAGAAAACCACTTATAATTTTGAATTAAGCCTCATTCGTTGTCTCACTTTTCACATCTGAATTAAATTTTTCGGACTCAGTGGACTGAAAGGGGTCAAGTGAAAAAACACCCAGTTAAAATAAAGTTCATTAAGACCATTTTTCCGAAATGACCATTCCAGTTTGAACTGGAAACTGCTTTCCACCGAGTATCGCAAAGCGTTGCCTCAAGTCATGGCTAATTGAGTTCTCTACTGAACGTCTGTTGAACTCTTGGATCTACACTTCATCAAACACAGAGATACTTTCAACCGTCTGCAAACCGTTAAACAGAATCTCCGCTGGTTTTTAACAAGAACATAGTATCGATGGAATATTAACGAAATGTTTAAGGTTCACAAACAGAACGAAAATCAAAATTCCCATGACAATTTCTCCAGTTGCAGTTAAACCTATCAGACATCTCCCCATAAGTCCCCCTCCATCAAGGCGACTTCCTCCTGGCTTGGAGAAGGGAGAATTCATTCTGGGGTGTTGCCAAATTTCTCTCCTATAGGCTGTGCATAAATAGGAATTATTGTGTGATACGGTTGGTCAGTCTGATTCACGGCTGTGATTGGTCGTCGGATGTTCCGAGCCGGCCAATGGGGTTTCTGGCGGCTGGCGGGGCTGTCACTGGACGTGCTTGATTCCTCTATTTGTTTTTAATTTTCGTCTTCATCAGTCTTATTTATTTATTTACAAACGGCATACGCCAATTACAACATAAGTTACAATATTGAGCAATTACATTAAATATTATTTAACAAATACAAAGACTTGTGCGCACTGAGGATATAATGATAGTATACTGTGATATAAAAATACAATATAACAATAACATGCAAATAGAATATACAAGAATAACAATAACATAATTTATGAGTATACTTAACGAGATTAACATGAATTTGAGTAACAATGATAACAATTTGTATAACGATATAACAACTAATAAAAACGTGCAATAATGAGATTTGTAACAGTAAATAAATATTTGAAGGTGTAACGACAATATAATTTGTACAATTTATCGGAGCAGCGGAACCCAACCTGAAACAGAAAACTTCATTAAGTTGAATACTGATTGGATTATGGAACGGTGGAAAAAATACGGGTTTCTACACGGCTTTAACCGGAGGGTTTCTAAAACTTTCGTATGCAATGAGGTCTTATCAATAACCACCTTCTTGAAAATATTGAATTATCAAACATGTTTATAGCTTATGTGTGGCCAGGTATATAAGCAACATTCCTGTAAAATTTCATTAAAATTGGTCCGGTGGTATTTGCGTGATTGAGGAACAGACACCACCTCATTTTTATATATTAGTAAGGATTATGTAGGTCTTGATTTCTCTTATCGTTGTTTACTACTTTATGTAAATCACGTTCAATGGTATCGATTCTGTTGCTCGTTTACAGTCAGCTGGTCGGGTCTGACCCAACGTTTCAGTTCTCGTTTCATTAGCTGATTAAAGGCTTCTTGTTCACAATCTCTCCCTCTCTGCCACTTTCCCTATTTCAATTGAGTGGCTTAATCAAAGTTTTATTTCCAAGCTTTATGAGTAAATCAATTTAAATATAATAATTTAGACACCTGTCGGGCTAGGAAATTTATGGCAAAATATGTTCTAGTACAGAGTTGATTTTATACATCCCTTAAATAAGTGTTACAACTAAACAATTTAAAATGTGTGTTCTCAACGAGGATTTACTATATCCAAAATGGTCTGCAGTTTGACTAGATAGTGACGTCATATAATCTGCTTGATGACGTCAGTACCTGGTTCATTGAAGGGTCGATGGGTTCACAAGATCATTACGCATTCTGCCTAATGACGTTCACTGTATTGCCCTCCATCTGACTGTACTGTTAGTGGAGCCCGGCTATTAACTTATTTGATACATGTATACATAGTATGTCTGAAAAGTAATAGACCTTTATATTAAAAAATAAAAAAACAACAGTACCAACTAATATAACGAAATATAGTTTGACATTTAGAAGTTGATCCAATGCAAGGTCGGCCAAAAATGAACACCATTAGCATTTGGTGAAAAATGATTTTCAATTTTGACCGACCTTCCTTTAAGCCGTGTTTTAAATTTGTACAGTCATCTTTGAAACGTTTATACCACTAAAGAAATCGTGTTCTATACAAAATCTACACCATAGACCTTTTCATAGACACAAATATTTCCGTGAAAGTTCTGCCAAGTTTGATACACCTAAGCTATTACCTCCATTTTGTTTTTTGTCGAGTAAACAAAACCGAAGATGATTGGACCGGAGTTACTACGAGCACTTCATTTGTCAGCTGATTTGAACAACTTTAGTCTTAATTGTTATACTATATGATGTTTATTTGATAGAATTATTATGATTTATATTATTTTGTATATATAAAACGTTCCGTTACTTTTCAGACATACTTTGAATTAAACAATATCTTTAATTATTATCATAATCAGATTATGTTAAAATATGGAGAGAAATTTGTTTGCATAAAAACCCAAATTGTTATTAGTATCGGATTTCGAAAGCTTTGTTTTATCAATATTTGAGTTATCATTTAAATCGTCAATGCTTATCTTAACATCTTCCTTCCATGAAAGTATACGCATATTAAAAATTCTAATTCCAATGTATTTTCTATTTAAAAAAATTCAGATTCAGGATAGTTTTGAAAACATGTTGTATAGTGGTTTTCTTCCAGCCTTATTTAACATTATCAAGACGGTGATGAAATTGACATGCCAAACAAAACCATCTTAAACTTGGAAACATGGTAGTTATTATGTATAAATTAAAAGATAACTGTACATAAGAAGGGTATCAATAATTACGAAATAACTGACTTTATTGGAATCAAACCATTAACTTCATTCAGATATGAGTGAATACAGAAGCAACAGGTTGTCGGAATCAAGGGATAATATATTGACAGAGTTTCAGATTACGTTGTGTTTGTTGGAGTTGAACAAACTCACAGCTCAGTCAACAATGTGGAAAATATTACATCGGTTTTATCAAAAGGTACGGCTGTTCACAAAAGGTTTAACCTTGAAACACTTGTATGAATCTATTAGATGATAACCATATGCCACGTAAATTAATTCAATGGAAGTTATGTTAATCACGATGATTTGGTCAAAATATATTTCAATCTTTACAACAAAATATAGTTGCGTCCTTGGTATCTTAGTACATACAAATTCAGGCTAAAAAAGCCCTTTAGGCTTGAAAATGAAAGACGGTCTATAGACCTAGCCCGTAAAGAAGAGAATAATGATGTTTTGTTCAAAGGCCAACACAGAATGATGTAAAGCTTTCATCAAACACAGATCAAAGTCTCTGAGCCCAAAATGGTTAGACTCTACTGCAAAGTTCAAAGAAACTAATGATGGCCTTTTCTTTACGTTCTTCTCTGATATGGTGTTTTCCTTAAATACGTCTGTTTGGGGTAATCTAAAGAGTTTGATCTTTTTAAGATTGTTTATTTTGTTTGTAACTCAACGTGAGGTTAAACATATTTCCACGTTCTTAAAATTGTGAGTTTTGTTTCGGTTTAAGTACTTTATGTCAAACTAGTTATAAAGCTGTTACTTTTAAATAGTAAACTGATAATATATTCATAAAATAATTTATTCGATAATAAGTTCGATAATATTCGGTAGTAAGGTCGATAATAATATCCATAATGAGTGCGATAAATCTCTGGGTACTTGTTGTTATAACAAAATACAATAATTTCATTGACCAGACAAATTACATAGTCTCGATTAAAACAAGTTTTTTGTACGATAATCCTTTTGCACCTTGCTTTTTGAGTCTTAAAACTATTTGAAATACTATGAACTGAAGATAGGATTTGTCTTTTGTATTAATTTTGACCCATGCGCAAACGAACGACTTAGGACTATTGTAGAAATTTGAAGTTTATTCCGCACTAGGTATTTCTTGTTTTAGTAAAGCTTAATTATTGTAAATCAGTTTAAATAGAGATACAAAATTCAAATAACTTGAAAACCGTTGAGCGTTTTTGTGTCAAAAACAAAACTAAAACTGTTTTGCACCCATTTAGTGGTTTTTATTACAATTAAGTTTAAAATAGCCCCAACACAAGTTCTGAAACTTTAAATAAACTCATAATTGTTCGTTTTAATTAAATATAAATATAATGTTTAAAGCTCTCAGTGAATGTCAGGAATTAGTCTAACGATGTGGCATAAGGTGACCAATCAGACAACAACAAGCTGTCACGTGACTCCAACACAAGCTCTGATTGGCCCATTAGTTCTCTTCGTTACAGTGGCTCTTGATTATTTCAAATCTAACTAATTGGTCCTTTTAACATTATTTGGTCCATGGTATGTTTTAAGCTTCAACAAAATTAACCATGAAAATATTTTCGATGGGACTTCATTGTGGGGGACGATGGGGCTTGCGTTAAAGTTTTAATTAAAAGTAAAGCTGATTCGGTTTATATGTTTTTAGAATTTTGAGAAATGATAATAATAAAAATAATTTATTAGTCAGTTTACAAACAGTAAACAAAAGTTAATATAAGATATTTAAGATATTTATGCCCTCTGCATGGTGAGACCTTAGATCATGAAATGAGCACAGATCCAGACTTCCAGAACACGGTTTGAGCATTTGTAACACTTAACAAATACATACATGCATATATGTGAGTAATTTCTACAGGTCGCTTTTATGTCCACTTTTCATGAAATTTGGGGACAAATGTGGAAGCAAATATGAGTGCAGCCTCGTAACTCCCAAGTATGGTTATGCTGCTTATGAAGCTAAAACCGAGTGCTCTAGTCGAATAGTTCTTTCGTAGCACTCGTCGTAATAGAACATTGAAATCTGATGCCAAAGGCAGAAGCGAGGCTGTGAGCGGTGCGAATTAGAGTAAGGATTTGCAAAGGAAAATTATGAAGACTATGTGAAGAGATTTACCTACATAAAAGCCTTTTGTTTCTTAAATAGGCAATACCAAAGTTGTACTTTGTTATTATTGACTAATAACTATCATTATAGCATGTTTTAGTGGTTAAATACCGCTTTATACAACTGATAAACAAGTATGGGTGGAACTTTTGAGCCTATCCTAGTTTTGACAGATTCGATTTACATACAATTACTTTAGGCACCTTATTGTTTACATGTTACTTTTAGTGTACATGTTTTAGCGTAACATGTGTTTTTTAGTGTACAGTATATTGTTGTTTTTATATCAAACTAGTTGATTTCTGTTTGTTCCAATGATTGAGCCTACCTCACTCAAATAAGGTATTTTTACGTCTAACCACACATTTTTGACACTTCCACCATTTCCTCGTATCTCTGTTTCTATACATCATTTGTGCATTCATAACTGACTTGCACCTGCAGTTTGATGCGATCGCATGCAGGGGTTCATGCCAGTGAATCAAAATATTAGATTAGTGGCCGGAGTGTATTTGACATGAAAAAGGGGAACGAGTCAACAGTGAGGTTCCCGAGGGAACGCCTCACATCCCGGGATTTGTGTTGGTTCTTCATTCATCCTTTGTGGACCGAGTCGGAATAATATTAGTGAAATTGTTCATTTTTATGAGGATGGATTCCGGTAGAATTACGTCATGAATTGGTATAAACATTGTAGGACCATGTGAACCTAAAACAAAAATCATACAACAGTAAAATTGTATAATCGTGTAGCTAAGCTCAATAGATATGTTTAGTCTAACGGTTTTATAATAGGTCAAAACCAACGGAAAGTTTATAGTTTAGTTTGTAGTTTCCTAACGTCATTACATTTATAAAATGTACACTAGAATGATAGGTAGCTTTGTGAGCACAAATGTTGTGATGGGCGGTAAACTACAGTATAGCTTTTTATTTTATACACACATATACGGATGATAGTTCATGTACTCCATTGACCTACTAGTTTAGTTGCAGTTCAGCATATAAAATGCATTTTGAGTTACTTGTTAGACACTGCTATATTATGATGAGATTATTCTCGAAACCGGTCCCGTAAATTAACATTAATCCAAGGATATGTTCTCTTCGTTCCTTCAAATACATCGCATTTGTATTTTAATGTTCAAATCTAACATTGTAGCTATAATTTTAAATATTTTCAACAACTTTGTAAAACCGGAGGCAAAGTTTCAACGCTCATCTGCTTGTTCTCAAATTTACTCAAAACACTCAAGTACGTGTCCTCATAGATCTCTATGTCACTATTTGAGATGCCGACCACTCTCATGAGGGTATTTTAAGGCAAATATGTGGTGAAGGATGAGTGTGATGAGTGGTAGTAATGAGTTATGAGGTGTAGTCTTGTTACAAACTAAGGCAGACTCTTCCTTAGAATGGGTCATTAATTAATAGTAGCCCAATGACCAATGGAAATACAAGGACCAACGGCTTAACGTGACTTCCGAACCAAGCAGGTGATGGTCTGATATGTCTAAACGATGGTGGGAGTTGATGCGGGTATCATCATCAGATGATCACTGAGACTATCTGAGCCGCTTTAGACCTATATCATCCTCAAAACCTGACCTCCATGAAGCTAGATTACAGGACCACACCACGATCCCTATGTCTTTAAGAGATTTAGACATAATATTTAAGAGATATTTCCTATTTACCATAAACGGATTCAATTGTCCTTATTATCGATCTTAACTTCACTGGAAACAATGTTACCAACACAACAACGTGAAATGCTGACCAACGCGTAACAAGAGACTGTCAGTGAGCAGTTGACATTTCATTGTTACAAACCATTCAACACTAAACTGACAACTGAGTGTCATCATTTGTGTGAATATACTCAAGAAACTAACTGGACAAATTCTGCTATATACGCAGAGTTCAAAAGTGATTGGCGGTTTAGTTATAGTAATTAATATGTACAACATTGTTGTCGATATTATTAGGCTAAGATATATTACAAAAATGTTAGTTCACGTGTAATATATCGTTTAAAATGACCATGTAAGTTCGTAGGTTTTGTAAGTTATAAGGGTTTAATATAAGTTGAGTAGAGATATTATATTGTGACTCTAAAACGACTAAGTACGGAAAATAAAAACGTTTGTACACTGAAACGAATTTCCACTTTTTTCTCAACTATTTCTGTTGTAAACACAATTATTTGCCCTTATAGCCCGTAGCTGGCTATTGAGCCTAATGTGGGTACTGTACCACATGTACAGTCAGGTGAAGGGCAATATACAGCGAACGTCATTAGGCAGACTGTGTAATGATCTTGTGTTCATTGACCTCTTGAATGAATCAAGCACTAACGTCATTAACCAGATTATGTGAAATCTCTATCTAATCAGGCAACTGTTTATTGTAGAGTAATAAGAATCTATTCCACAACATACGTTACGATTGGAAAGTTATAATGCATATGTAGTTAAAAACCGTTGACTGGGACTCGTGGCGTGGTCCTGTAATCCAGCTTCATGAAGGTCAGGTTTTGAGGATGATACAGCCTAGGTCTAAAGCGGCTCAGATAGTCTCAGTGATCATCTGATGATACCCGCATCAACTCCCACCTCCGTATAGACATATCAGACCATCACCTGCGTGGTTCGGAAGTCACGGTAAGCCGTTGGTCCTTGTATTTCCATTCGTCATTGGGCTATTAATTAATGACCCATTCTAAGGAAGAGTCGGCCTTAGTTTGTAACAAGACTACACCTCATAACTCATTACTACCACTCATCACACTCATCCTTCACCACATATTTGCCTTAAAATGCCCTCATGAGAGTGGTCGGCATCTCAAATAGTGATTTAGTGATATGTTGGTTTATTTTCAAAAATATAGTCGGAAAACACATGAGAGCATTAAAATTCTATCAAATGGCACTCGTTACTTGCGTAGTTAACTGTTCTTGTAATTTTAATTTATGTTGAATAAGTCTAAACGTGTTATTTGCATCAGGTAGCTTCTTTGCACGACGAACTAAATGTTGGTTAATTTTAAACAGCTATAAAATAGTATTGAATGATTTTATTGCTTAAAAACTTATCAAGAGTAAATGCTTTGATATAACTCTATTAGAAACTTTAAAATGGTACCTACCAAAATGTTTTTATGATTTATAACGAATTCTAGAAGGCCCTAAGGCTTAGTACCCAGTGATAGTTATGCAATCCAGAAACCCCTAAAACCATTAGATATTTGGTAACTGGTTACATAGTGTTGTTATTTAAATGGTAGCTCGATTATACGGGGATAATCGGTACTACGCTCGCAGTTGCCTCTAAGTTACACGGGAGACAGTGGCGCTGCCTAGGACGCTGGCTGAGTAACTTCAACTAGTCGCGCACAGCTGTCCCGTACGCATACGCAGTCTACCTAATGTTAGATTGTCTCTGGCACGACGCCGCAGTACATTGTAGCGGATGATGAATAGGGAAACCACCTCGTCAGCAGTACAAAGATCTGTGGTCTGTATTATCCCTCCAGGCTCATCAACTGTGGATGGAAACTTCAATGCTGAAAACTACAGAGCTGGTTTCACGGGTATTCTAGTTTCTTGCAATGTTGAAGCTGTACATATCATTTCTAATAAAGTGTAAAGATAAAAGTCTTTAACATAAATTGTTGTCCCTAAAGACAATCAAATATAGACAAGAAGTAAAAACAAAAATCATTTAGTAACTTTTCAAATTTGAATTATAGTTCATAATATTTATTTTGGTAAACGTGAGAATGATGACAATTTAATAAATTAGAATTATAATCATATTTGGAGCTATCAACAGTTAGAAACGGATGAAGCTTTACGATGGTCTAACAGATCCAGCTCAAGTAAGGCATTTTGAATGAACGTCTTTTTAAAACGATACGTTTTATGTTCAGGCAATATATTATAACCGAACGGTTCTCCACTCGTGATAGAAAATAAAGCACTGCGACTACGTTTATTCCACCTTGACGCACTAAAGCTCGTCTTGAAGGGGTAAAGAGTAAAGTGTTAAATGTTGAGTGTGTAAAGTGTAAAGAAGCTTTGTAGACTTTACACAGCTACAAATCCTCAATCACCATCAACCAGACACTTGCTTGCTTACACAACATTTCCTCTCTAGTTTATAGTCAATTGTTTCTTAAATGGGTAAAGTGCGTCTTCGCAGACGATTCTTTATGTCTGTGATGTCCACTTAACAATAAACGTATTTAATATTTTAAATATGTAATATTTTAAACTGAAAATGATGTTTCAAAGTTCGAATTGTTGTACAAATTTAAGCACCGTATCGAAACATTCTACTAGATCTCAATCTAAATGAATTCTGAGAACCCTTGATGCCACCTTCTGTTTAAACCCAGTCTAATTAAACCTCTTAGTGAGTAAAAATTGTTCTGAACTAGCGTGTAAAATTAAACATAGCCTTTCTGAACAAAAGAACATTAGCTTAACTAATATCAAGGATTAGAACAAAAGTTTTCTTTTATTTGCGTGTATTTAAAAACAATAACTTTGTGAAGTAACAGCCGGATAGAGATAACAAACTCGAGTGCATGTGTTGGGATCATGATCTGACAGTTTAACTCTCCATTACCCCGGGCTTAGGTCAGTGGCTGAGTTGTAATACCCGTTTAGTGGCCGGCTTAACCTACCTGGCCACTGCTGCATTAGATCTATAACCGAGCCTACAACATCAATGTTTTGTACAGATTCAGAGTTAGTTTTAACAATTAATTGTTGAATACTATCCTGGGGCTAATATGAATGATATAATAAGTTAGTTTTACTTTGTCTGTTAGTTTTCACCCTCCACGAATATTCTACCAAGAGCCCGTCTTTGCCCTAGTCTACAATAAATTATGTAACTACACCCTTGTTTAATGTTATTACATTGACGTTTTTATTCCTTTTACTACAGTCTCAGCCAATCATCAAGCTACTGAGGATGACTCTCCACAGCGAGGTCGAAACGTTTAGCAGTAATTATATTTCAACTGTGACGCGGTGTAAACCGGAAGCTATAGACCTTAGTGATGACACCGGCCGTGAAAGCTTAGAGTTTAGATTTTACTCCTTTGTTGTTGACGACGGTACAGTTTCTGAGGTAAACATTTTATTTTGGACGTCCATCATTTTGGAATGAACAAAAATACACAAAGTTTCGGGATCTGAAATCTGACCCCATTTTCAGGTGAAAAATTACTTAAAACGTAACATAAAACAAAAACAATATAGTTGAAAACAATTATTAGAAACGCATTGGAAACATCAATTTTGTAAAAAGAAAGTCAGAATTGTTCATAAGAAATTGTGAGGTGCATGAACATATTACAAGACAATGAAGTAACTTTCACGTAAGAGTTAAATCAACATTGGTTTAAAAGGAGTGAATTACTCGGCCATACACAAATAATTTAGAATGCACAAATTTTGAAGCTAATTAAGGAACCTACTTAACCCAGAAAACTACTCATTGAAGAATATTTTGAAGATGTAAGTGGGAAACAATAAAATAAGACTATTTTTTGACGAGTGCGGCGCAAGACGCTACTAGCAGAAGACCATCGTATCAAGTTAGTATAGGAAATCAGCGCAAACTGATCCATCACCCAACACAAATAACCAAATATTTTCCCCAAACTAATTTAATTGTATAACATCTAGTCTAGAAAACAATACAACATGTACAAGTTTTTTACGAAATATTAAAAATTGAAATTCAAGCACGTTCATGACCCTGACTGACTGCCTGGCCAGCTGCCAGACAGTCCCGGTAAAGTACAACCAATCACAGCTGTGAATCAGACTGACCAACTGTAACAGAGAACACAAAAACACCTATTTTTGTCCAGCAATAGAAGGGAAACATACCAAACACAAAAAATAAAATTGATCCAAGGTCTTCGAACCCACAGTGGATTTCAAAAAGAAATGGAAACAACTTTATAACGTCAAAGCAGTTGTACCACTGTATAATGATATACATTCGCTGTAGATACTGTGTTTATGCAATGAAATGGTTTCCTGTACATTCAGGAGAAACAGACATGATATTACAGAGGTAATTAATGCAGGTCTGCCACATCATATGTTGTGTGTAATAAACCACCTCATGACGCATTAACTCTCTGTATACAGTGACGTAACTGTGCTTATCCAATGTAAGATTTATCTTAATAAATGTTATCAGTATATATACGAGTTCAGCGTGGGGATCTAGTAGTAAAGATGATAAAATAAATAAAATTACCTCAAGGATCAGACCTTTTTATAAGCTCTTGATGACGATTGGAATCAAGATCCGATATATCCCAAATCGCCCTTAGGAGAAGACTATGCCCTGAATAATGGTAATTTTAGAGCTTGATTAAATATAATTTGAAAAATCGCTTTCAAACGCGTTTTAGAAATATATTGACTTTTCGGTTAAGACTCTCAAACCTAAAATTAAACGTTTGACAACACGCTCCTTTGAAAGGGATACAAACTTGTAAACTGACTAAAAGGTGCGTGATAAATGTTAACGAACATTTAATAGTTTAAATCAGTGGACTAAATTTGTTGATTAGGGAACTCGCCTTTTACCTTTAATAAGTGTTAGTATAATTACTCAGTCTTGTTGGTCATTAATAATTTTCTCCGAGCCAAACCAAACTATAAGGTTTAAAAAGGTAAAACTTATCTTGTTTAACGAGGCGAAGTTAGCACTGCAAAGTCCTCTCTACTAGTCAACCTCGACCTTTACCTAGCGTCACCGTATTAGCCACTTTACAAATTGTAAGTGGTGATTGCGGGGATCGAACCTGTGCCACCGGAGTGATGAGCTCCTGAGTCACGCGCGATACCAATCCGCCACGGATCCACCAAAGATTATGTTAAGTTCTGAGGTATAAAGAAGTATACATAGTTGTACTTTCAATAAACATACAGTGGTCCGGTTTCGACCAATTCACCTCCACATGTAAGGACATGATTTTAACTACATTTTAAATAAATAATAAATAAAATGCCTTTTATTTGAGCGTTTCTCAGTACATATCTGGTTTTGCAACAACTATTGTCACTTACAGCCTAACTAATTTAATACATCTACATTAACAAACTAGAATTACAGTCAATTTTATGCTAAGTTCATTGCTACAGCAACACCAGAATGCGGTTTGGGCCGACATAGTGATATCACTTCGTATGTTAACATCCATAATCCTAATGACTCATTCCAAATAATCCTGATGGATCAATGGAGTAATCCTCTTCCCAGCCGTTCAGTGTTTCCCTCATACTAACTGTGTATTTGTTTCAACGTCAACGGGAACGTAATAACATGGCCACAAGCGTTGCCGTGAATATCAGCGAATTTCATTGAACGGGGTAAAATTAACTAAAAAAACAGTTTTTGACCCTTGTTGAAACTCTACAAGGTGGTTATCTTTGTTAACCTTTCAAATTCATTATTATTTATTACAAATCATTACTGTTATCTATTTCTTAGTCTATTTATTATTATAGTATAACGTATTTCATGTCATTACTTTAATTGACATTGTATATAATCATCTCATCAGCATGCTATTTATCATTGTATACCTTCTAAATATTGTAACTTGTTGCACGGATCTATGTAATTATAAATGTAAAATGGTGTTCACCGTTGGAAATAAATAAATAACTGTCCGACTTTCAAGAAATTTGATACAAATGTTTCTTTTATAAATACGATTCTTTTATAAATAAAATTCGTATGTAAGTTTTATAACCAGCAACATTGGTCCACCAATAGTGCCTTTGGGGGGATGTCTCCCCTAAAACGGAGTTGCTATAAAGCTTCGATAGTTGGATTTTTATAAACCTTAGTATAAACATGTATGACACCTTACCTAATATGTGTACAAGAAATCTACAAAATCCATTCAGTCATGCCAAAATGGCGGTGAAAAATCATTTATGTCACACACGGCTCGAAATTACGTGATTCTCGAAATTAGCCCTGTATTTGATTTAAAACTGGCCAAGGGTGTTACTATTACTTGTAGTTTTTATTAAATTATTCCTTTAAAGTGAGTTCTATCCAACCAAACTGAAATGGTAATTGCTAGTTGAAAAAAGTTTAAGAGATTGTATGTATTTAATTAACGCAGAGACAATGCTCATAGTTTGTTGTTTTGTTTCAGATATCCACAGCGGCGAAGCGTGGTAAGTCATATATTACACCTTTTTGTTTTACAATTTTAAAATTAAAATTTAGTATGTATAGTAGCTTTCATAAAAAAGAGATACACTGTTCAAACGTAAATCACAACTAACAAAACTGTTCGACTAACAAATTTGACAGTGAAGATTGTTGTTATACGGTAAGTTAATGAGATAGTGAAATACAAGATTTGTTCTAAATTATATTTTATTGTATACGTGAAAAGAGATTTAGACCTTTTTATCGTTAATAATGTGGTGAAAACCCCAACCAAGAGCCCAACAGATAAAATTTGTCTCTAATAATTATACCAATAATACATTGTACCACTACACAAACCATAGACTAATCAGAACTAGTATTTAAATCGCCACTAAATTTCCAACGCAGTTCATTTTGATTTATAAGCAATTAGAGCATCGCCAAAGAGTATCACTAGAACTAATTGACATATTTAAAAGTGTAAAATATTCACGCTGCAAAGCGAACCGGTGAATAACTAATTGTTATTCATTTGAGAAGCTCTTCACAGTATTCATTATTCAAGACTATTCATTGTGCAACTCTTTTGTCACAGGTCCGTTTGAAGTTTGAGTAAGCCGAGCTTTTAACATAACAATGTTTAGTCGCAGTGTAACGTGTTAAAAGAGTAATTTATCTACGGGGTGACTTGTTATTGAATAACATTGAACAGCTGTTATTTTCCTCGTTTTCAATACAATATTATTATTCCATTGGTCTATATTATATGGTCAACGGGAGGTCAGGTTTTGAGGATGATATAGGTCTAAAGCGGCTCAGATAGTCTCAGTGATCATCTGATGATACCCGCATCAACTCCCACCATCGTTTAGACATATCAGACCATCACCTGCGTGGTTCGGAAGTCACGTTAAGCCGTTGGTCCTTGTATTTCCATTGGTCATTGGGCTATTAATTAATGACCCGTTCTAAGGAAGAGTCGGCCTTAGTTTGTAACAAGACTACACATCATAACTCATTACTACCACTCATCACACTCACCCTTCACCACATATTTGCCTTAAAATACCCTCATGAGAGTGGTCGGCATCTCAAATAGTGATTTAGTCATGTTTTGATTGCTGTGGTAGAACTTTTATTTGGTATATAATTAGTTTGAATAATACAGGAATTTATAAACTTCATCTTCGCAGTTTTATAAATTATAATGCGAACAGCATTAAGTCGTTAAGTGTTTGCGACCATACCTGTTGTAAAGAGATAACATATTTGTATCCATATGAAGATTCACATTCGAACTTTAAATTATTTGCTTGAAACTTTTAGCTGATGATGGTAGAGTTTCTGATGTAAAAAATTGTTACGGGTGTTTTTATTTTTTTTCTTGTAATCAAGAAGAACGCATCGTTTTGGGATCCGGAATTCGACACCATCTTCAGGTGAAACGAAACCTAAAACATAACACATAACATTAGTAAGTATGTCAGCCTATAGATAATCAGTGCAAGATGTCCACTCACCCACTACTATATGGCATAATTCGTTAAAAAAACTTATTTGACTTGATAACAACTAGCCTAGACAACAACACAACATGCAAACAAACTTTTAAAACTAAAAGACAAATAGAAAAATAAGTACGTCTACGACCAGTGACAGCTGCACAATGACTGACAACCACTTTGGCTGGCTTGGAGCAGTGGACGACCAATCACAGCCATGCATCAGAGTGTCTAACTTTCATAGCGATCACACAAAAAATATTATGCACAGCCAATGGAGGGGGAATTATTTGATAAATTAATCTGATTTTCTTACAAATGAGTTAAAGTGACTAACAAGCCTTTAGAAAGCTCCCTACAAGGTGAATGATACTTATTTATGCACAAGTATTTTCTCTGTTACAGTTGGTCAGTCTGATTCATGGCTGTGATTGGTTGTCCGCTGTTACAAGCCAACCTATTTACCTCCCTACGCTATGCATAATTTTTTACGGTGAGGATATTTGTAGAGTTTCGATAAATTAATCAGATTTTCCTATCAAAAGTTAAAATAACTCTCAAGACCTAAAAAAATTCCCTACACGGTGAATGTTATATTTAGAATTTCGGGGAAGCTCAGGTTTATTGTCACATTGGTACCTAATTGGCTCCAATGAACTAAATAATCTGTAATATCTATATCTTTGGTATACTTTAATTAAAATGCGTATTCAAACTTTTAATCATTTTGTTGAAGTTTGTCATTGATGATGGTAAAATTAGTATGGAGGTCTTCCATATTATTTTGGAGACCTACACAAATTAAGTATCTGGAATCTGATTCCGTCTTTAAAAAATGAGCTATAGCCTAAGAGTAATTAGTTAAAAGTGACTCTCACCTGAAGACGAAGTAAGAGTCCAGATCCCGAAACGTCGTGTTCTTCTTGTTCACCAGAAAACTATGGAAAACGTCCGTAATAATATTTTGATGTCACGAAATTACACATTACACATTTACCTAACTTCTTTACCATTCCAATTAACCTTTCCATCTCACGTATGTCTAAATCCTTATCGATCAGCAGCACAGGAGGTTATAGCGGGTATTAAATGAACCCTTCTACTCAGCCTGCTTCTCGTACCTAAGCCTGGAAGTAATTGCTTGGGTAAATGGCCAGATTATAAACATTAACCACGCTCACAGGGTAAGTGCGAGGTGGCTTAGATTTTTGATACGGTCGGTTTAAGTGCCATATAGTTTGAGTAAACACTTTACTGATGAAACGACAATGTCCACCGACCAAACTAGCGCTGAGAGATGTTTACTTTTAACGATTTTGCACCTCTTTTTCTAATGCTTAACCTCAATATTTCGCTTCAAAACTCGACCAAAAGGTTAGAAGTTAAACTCTTGAAAATTAAAACCCAATCTGTTAAACTAAAACGTCGAGTTTTTCAGCGAACTTTAAAACTCGTGTTTTCAAAAAGATTCAAAATTTCAATAATCATAAATGGTAATCCAATGACGAATTGTCAGAGCAATAAAATACAAAGTCTCTGAACCAAAAAGCGACATTCCAAATTGCAATTTCCGAGGAATTGTATTTCATGACTCTGTAAAGGGGCATTTGAAATTACTTTGGAAGATTAAAATTAACTGTATTTTTAGCTACTTTAAATAGCACAAGTATGTAGCTTCTAAATTTGAGTTTCTTAAAAAACTATTCTTTTCAATGGACTTCTACTGTTTTCAAATCGTTGTTGAACAAAATAACATAATCGTCGTCCTTAAGATAGTTCAACTCAAGATCTGTTACCGCCAGTTGTCCAGTAGATTGCGCATTTATACATAGAATGGTCATAGTATAACATACTATTTACAAACACAAATAAAAAGGTTTCGAATCCATGAGTGCAGCCAGAAATGTTAAAACTGTACCTACTACTACTATCAATACTATATCACTATTTGAGATGCCGACCACTCTCATGAGGGTATTTTAAGGTAAATATGTGGTAAAGGATGAGTGTGATGAGTGGTAGTAAGGAGTTACGAGGTGTAGTCTTGTTACGAACTAAGGCCGACTCTTCCTTAGAATGGGTCATTAATTAATAGCCCAATGACCATGGAAATACAATGACCAAGGCTTAACGTGACTTCCGAACCACGCAGGTGATGGTCTGATATGTCTAAACGATGGTGGGAGTTGGTGCGGGTATCATCAGATGACCACTGAGACTATCTGAGCCGCTTTAGACCTATATCATCCTCAAAACCTGACCTCCAGGAGCTGGATTACAGGACCACGCCACGAGTCCCAGTCATTTAAAATAAAAAATAAGTGTATTTATCTCTGTTAATAAATTACGCGTTGATAAATAGGTTAGTGATAAAGTGCACAAGTAGCGCGGTCCCCACTGCAGCGTTGTGTCGTCTTGACAGGTTTCTTTGTTGGCTTGTGAATCACACCCCGGGGAGTCTTGGCTGTGAAATATTTCTCACATTAATGTAATGAACAAGAAAATAAAGCTTACGTAAATCATAAAATATTCCTCGAGAATGCTTTGTTGTTTTTCTCATGGCTTGCAACTTGCACTTGGTTTATGGTGAGTGTAACTTTCTTCGGTCTCTTATACAAATTTATTAAAACGGATCATAAAACTTTGTTTTAATTTATAATTTCAGTTCTTGGATTAAATTTGATTAGAAATAATGAAAGAAAGAGGTGGTGGGATGAAAACGTGAAAAAAGACGAGTTCAAACAGTACAAATTAATTTAGTCCGAAATATTGATGTTTTAAGTCACTGAATTACAAATTAGTTTGAAACAACCAAATTTCATGTCACCTTCGTATGCCTTTTTGTATCCATCTACGTCTATGACATTTTAAATTTTCGTAACCTAGGACTTGTGGGCATCACAAATCGGGAAAGCGGTCCAAGCGCTTGAGCCTGCGCCGGGAATCGAACTCTTTGTAAACCATGACTCAACCCACTGAGCCACGGACGCAGGCCTTCCTTACAAGGATTGATTGTTATCTATGGTATGAACGCATGATATCAACCTCAGTATTTCTCCTCACAATGACTGTCAACTGATCCGTTGCCTCGACCTTCATTCCTAGTTTTCATGGCATATTTTCCAACTTCTAATATAATCAAAGGCATCCTGTTCACTCAAACATTGTTTTAATCGCAACTATCTAAGACTCACGCAACCTTTTCATTGAGCTATAGTATTCACTCATTTTCATTCGCTGATCCTTAATATCTCCTCGGACTTAGCGCTTACTCCCTCTTAGGAACACAGAGTTAACCTTTGCTTGAGTGGTTTCTCAATGAGTTTCCAATAACGAGGTGTGAAGACTTGGCTTTGTCTGAGAAATGTCACACCCTGTATATAATGTCACACGGACGAGGACATTACACTCATCCTCTCTGTCCGGTAGAGCTTCTTTGTTTAGAAATTTCACAAATATTTTAGCTTAGTTGATTTATGTATCGTTTACAAGCCAAAGCCAGTTAGATAAAGTAGTGTTGTTCATTGTCAATATCTCCAGAGCAAAGTTTCATGTGTTGAATTAAAATTGTTTTCATTTGAAAACTATTTTCCTTCTAACTAAATCACTAAATCACTATGTTAATGATTTTTAACAACCACCCTGTGAGCTAATCCCCTTCCATATTTTATTTGAAAAGCCAAAGAGACAGAGTTTAAATTACGAGATGATTAATTAAGATTAGTATACAACACGAGATCATGTGTAACCCTCGCGTTAGAACACACGGTGTGCTCAAAGTCCGCAGTCTACATACATAAATCAAGACTCAGTTGTGAGGGGTTAACTCAACACCCTGTATAGTGTAATCTACGACAAGCTGGTGGTAGAGGATAACGTTAGGAAACTAACGTAATATACTCTCGGAAAGTAGGGGTGACAGTGAATTTGAATAGTATAGTAATTTATTACTAAAGAAATTTGAAGACATACAGGTTCGGACCGAACCGGGATTTGAACCCGGGTCTAAATAGTATATATACGATACACCAGGACATCTGTATAGCTTACAGGGTGGACAAATTAAGTAATTTATTTAGAGATTCCACGTGTGGAGAGAACTTTAAAACTACCTTAATAAACGTTACAAATTGTATATAAATAATATGTTTCTTTTTACACTTAAATGGAAAGATTAGTCCAAAATCTGTCCATAATTCTAATCCCGTTTAAAAGAGTGCATTACCTGTGTTCCGTTGTGCAGAGACGCCGTAGAGTGTTGAAAATAAAACCTTTCAACTCGGCTGTTACCGTTTTTTTGCAGCTCTTGCTAAAAATTTTACAACTTTTCCAAACAAAAAAACAAATATTTTGCAAAAGCATATTCTTAAATTCTGAACATAAAATTGTAGTGTACATTTTCATTAAACATATGCAGGGAAAGTTTGAAAATAGCTAGGTCCAACCTGAATAAAAGGTTTTAAACATCACAATTAAAAAAATAATAATAACACTGTAAATGTACTGTCTTCAAAGTTTTACGAATCAATACGCCCAGGACAAGCTATCCTAGACGTGTCTCATAAAATATATCTTGACAAAAAAGTTCGCAGCAAGATTTAAAAAAGTTTAACTTACTAATTACTGTAATAATGGATAAATCGTAATGATTCTCGGTAGTTAGAGCCACAGGTAAACAATATGAGCGAGCTTATGAGGGGAGTAATTAATTGTGGGCGAGTTAAGACAGGGGTGTGGGAATATACAGGGTGTTCTGGAAGTCTGGGCAAGACTGTAATAAATCCCAGATTTCACCGGCACCAAAGCAGTTTTCTCGCCACCGTGACACGATCTAGAAACATGACTGGTTTATTTTACGTAATGAAAAACAAAATAATTATAAAATTGAAGACGAAAATATTTTTATTGACAAGTTAATAACGTAGAAAAGGGTAAGTATGTCGTGTCAACTTCTTGAAACCTTTTTCCCTTGAATGTTTTTGAAGTTTTGAAAACAGTTTATTTTATTACTAATACCAAAAGTGGATTTTCCGGAGAGAGACACTTTTAGAACAAGTTATGAACAATTGGTCATAATGCCTAGTTACATAACTTGTTAAGCATAGGTTCTGGATAAAATTTAGAATTGTATCTATTTGGTTACTTAGCCTATAGCTCTTACGATTTTTCAAGTAAATTATGTATAGGTCAAACACGAAAAATCACAAAATAATAGTTGCAGAACATATGTTGAAAATAATGTTTTTCTTTGCGGTTTTGTTTTCTCATTTTTCATAAATCTTTTCACTCTCCGTACAATTAAAACGATTACAGTAAACTGCTTTCTAAACTAAATTTAAATTTGGAAAATTACAGTTTTAAGTGCAGTGTGATAAAAGTACATTTTCACATTGGTTTTTTAATCGTTTACGTTTTAAGTAACTACCAAAGGACACAAGGGTGGTATATTTATCTAACTTGTATTTGCCCATGCTCAATATGCACTAAAAAAGGTAAAGTTTGTCTTGTTTAACGAGGAAAAGTTAGAACTACAAACTACTAAGTCCTCTCTACCCCTCAACCTCGACCTTAGCGTCACCGTATAGTCTCTTCACAAATTGTAAGTGGTGGTTGCGGGGATCGAACCCGTGCCACCGGAGTGATGAACTACGGAGGCGCGCGCGATACCAATCCGTCACTAGCTTCTAAACGGCGTAGGTTTTGCAATGATCAATCACTTTAAACGAATGCGTACAAACTCAATAAAATCTCATAAAAATTTCACATCGGATTCGGAAACAGTCCAATCTGCAGCGTTTAACGTTGCATGAACAATTAACGGTAGATGGCGACTGACTGCCACTGGTGAGCAATAATTGACTAAGTGAGCTTTTGTACCGCTCTGTCAGGTCAGTTAGTGGTGTGCGGTGAATCTGGTATTGCGAAACATTGACTGATGTTTAGATTGGTATTTGTTACAGATAGTTTAGTATAGATTAGACTTAATAAGTGAGCCTATTACGGATGATTAATAATGGCAGTGTACCTGTTGGGGGTTTTCAACTATGATTCATACTCTGTGCAACTAGCTTTTGGTTTGAGCTCGTCACTGTTATGGTTTTTGAATTTAGTGATAAACTAGCTCTTTTGGTTTAACCCACGTTAAAATGTTGTTACCGTTGTGAAATACTTTGGCATCGCTGCAAAGTACCCATCTTTAGACACTTCTTTCTGTCTGACTCTTTTCTGTCTCTAGTTGATGACACTTCTGAACACCGACCGGGCACGATTTCATGTATCGATTTTTTTAATTGACGGAGTTATTTATAGTAGATTGATATCCTCCACTTGTACGTGCTATTGGAGAATATTTATTTCTTCAAATACATTTACTTGTTTTTTTATTCACTTTGGATTTTATTGAATTCAAAAATGTTCTTTGTTATTATAGAATATTGTATTATGTTTGCATTACTAACCGCTACTTATACTATAGTAAATATTATGTTGAATTCTTATATACCGGGTGGTGTTTAGACTTTTTAGACTCACGATTGGCATTTTTGCTCATATTTGCGTCATCATCATATTACCATCACACTATCACTATTTTTCTCCGATTATCTGTTAGTTGGGAATAAGTACTGTTCAACCGTAAACAATATTCCATCACTTAACTCTACACTCAGTATTTACACAGGAAGTTATTTTTGTCATCGTCACAAGGGTCTCTTGGCTGGAACGTAATTACTTTTCTAAATTAACACCGGCCCTCTGTACAACACTTTTTGTTACCTAAAACCTTTCCTGCTCTAAATATGATTTGGAATCAATTAATTATTTTTAGGAACACTATGAGTGTGTGAGTAGCCTGAGTGTCTATCGAAATGACGTTCCGGAAGGTGGTTCATGTTACTATGTTATACAGAGTGTCCCATAAGTAAAGTGCCAAACTCAAAGAAAAGGTTATATGGGTCAAAATGAAGAGAAAATCAAGAATAACGTTTTCCAAAACGCTTAGTTAACCAGATATTCACCATTTTATATTTATCACTAATTATTTATTATCTCCCACACCACTTATAGGAATCCACTCAAACTTAGCATAAATTTGTATCTAAGTAAGACAATTTATGGAAAAATTACCAGTTTTATCTAACTTATAGTTTTAAAACGGTAGCTATTTTATGGTATTTTAAGGAATTTTTGAGTTACACCTTAAATAGCGAATAAACTGTGAGTTTTACGATAAAATGTAAAGAATACCGTTTTTAGCAAATTTCACTACCTATATAGTGACACCAAGGTCAAAAAATCTATTAAGAATCAACAAAGGTACAGTGGAAACCGTGGCAAACATCAAGATAATAAGTTAATAATTTATAATTTAATTAATAAATTTAATATAATTTAAGATAATAATTTATCCTAAGTTTGAGTCAAATCCAATAAATGGTGTGGGAGATAATACATAATTAGTGAAAAATATAAAATGGCAAATATCTGGTTAACTATGCAACTATACTTATGAGACACCCTGTATAAGTGAGTAGTGTTTCTCATTGGACTACTCATTGAGATTACTGTTTTAGAGGAGATTTGTTTTTTTCAATAAGTGGAAGCTCCCTTGTGAAAAATCAATAGTAAGTTCCATAAGTATTAAAATGCAACTATACAATAACATTAACAAAACTAAGACTGATTGTTAGAATACAACTGTCATTGTTGTAAAGTACATGTTTCCTCACATTTTGTCGTCCAATAAGACTGTCAAAAGTCAACCGGCAGAAAAGCCAAACCAGAAACATCCCACGGGACACAACTGTCAATTCCTTTTATCTTTCTGTTCTCTCAAACTTTATCTCTTCGGTATTGAAACTGTTAGACAATAATTTCTTATACATCAAAACCTTTTCAATTGCTTTGTAGTGACCTTCGAAGGTTAGAAGCATGATTTTATTATAAACCAACGTTTAATTATTTACTTGATTATAAAAGTTAAAAAGGTTAAGTTAGTCATGTTTAACAAGGCAAAGTTAGGACTACTAAGTCCTCTCTACCACTCAACTGCAATCTTTACCTAGCGTTACCTTATAGTCACATTAAAAATGTAAGTGGTGACTGCGGGGGTAGTGTATAAAGGAATTTCGTCTCATTTAAAATAGATTAATTAAAATTTGTTCTGTTTTATTAAAAGTTCGCTAAGATTCACCTTAGCGCTTGTGGCTACGTGTCGGCTATGTTTTAAATCATATTATTCCTTCCAATATTAGAGCTCAATACCGTCGTTACATAATATGATTTGTTTATTTATTGAAGGCATATACGCCATTTTACAGAACAGAATACAAAAATAAAAACGTTGAGCTGAAAGAGGAACTCGTGATAATATTTTGGACCGAAAGAGCGAATTGTCTGTTTGTTAGGTGGTTATTGGAGGTAACTGAGTTGAATGAATTTTCTAGCATATGCTTGCACGTCTTCAAAATAAAAACTGGTTTTACCAAACAGAAACTATATTTTGATTTCTGATAACGATGCCTTTACAATAGAATTACTGTGAATACTTTTCAATACTAACTTAAGTAGAATTTACTGGACGTACATAGGGCGTACATGACGTATATATACTAAAAAGAAATATTTCAAAATCAAAAATACTTTTTTGTCATTCTGCTCTGAAAATAGCTGCTTTAGACACATGTATTGACAGTGCTAAAGTGTCACTTTTACACCCAGGTAAATAAAGTATTGTTTTAATTATCTTTTTCTCCCTAGGAGAGAAAAAGAACATTTTAATGATCTTTTTGTGGCATGGACATCAGCTGGTTCAATGAGTTTGTTTTGATTGTTTTGAAATTTAACACTGACGTATAGTAAATCAGCGCAACAGCTGTTTCTTCAAAACATTATAATTCAAACTGTTGAGCTCAAAACAATGTTTACTTAATTAATTGTTTATAATATTAACACATTTCATGACATTTATTTCTCATTATTATTTGCATAGTGAGAAAAAATATGGTTCATCACTCGGCCTGAAAGTGTCTTTTTGCCCCTCGATCATTCAACGTCCTCGGCTGCGCCTCGGACGTTAACTTGACCTCGTGTTAAAAAGTATCACTTTAGGACCTCGTGATGTTATACTATTATCTAAAATACTCGTAACTAAAAACCTTTATGTGACATCAGCAGATTTTTAGAGGGCCAACCTTGATTTTACTCCACTTCTAAATAATGACTATGCAGATTGTTGTATATTATAAATTTTCCTAAACTCACTTGAATGTTATCTTTTGAGAGTTATTTTTAGAGATTTGCTACTAAAAAAACTACTAGGCTAATAAAAAGCCTAGTTACAAACTTTAGTTAGTACTTTCTTACAATCTGTTGGTGTTCGTTGATCCTTCCAAGACAGCAAGAACTGAAGATGTACGCCAAAGTTGCAGTTATTTTCCTATTTGGAGTTTGCTTGGTAAGTATTAAGTCTTAACTTTTTTTATTATTTTTAGCCTTAACTTCAAGTTTCTTTAATCCTTTTTTATTTGATTCAATTGGGGTCAGTGGACAAGTAATTAACATTTGAACGATTGGAAGATGTCCAGACCTTTTTTAGTAACAGTATTATTGAGTTTAAATTTGTCTTTAGTTCTTTCTAGTGTGTACACTACTTACTGTTAAGCCTGACATAGTTTCAAATTATATTATTTGAAAATCCCTTAATTCTTAATTTGCCTGATACTTTTGAGATATTTTTTGTTAGCACTGCAACCTGAGCATAAAACGGAAACTAAACCACTGGTCAAAAATAAATTAAGATCCATTTTAAAAGCAAATTAAATTGAAACTTTTCGGTGATTGGCTCTCTTGTAAGAGCCAATGAGAAACGCAGCGAGAAGTACTCTAACGCCAAACGCACCAAATCCACAATCGTGGAATCTTTCTGTATTTTGGACGTGTTTGTGGTACTTGATTGGGAGACCGGAAGAACTCACTGACTACCTGAGGCTGTACTAAGAAATTTTGAGGGACTGACGCTTGTACGAAAGTATTGTTTATTTTGGTCTTCATTGAATTTTTGATAAAATTTGTTTTGATTTAAATGACTAAGACTTTTTGAAATGTAAATGAAAGAGCGCACTCGCAGCTAAAGGGATTTTTAGTTTAGATATTATTAAAACAAGTAACATCTATATGAAAAACAAATGGACTAATCAATTTTAAAGTACATAAGTACAATTTCAAAGCGCAGCCGAAAATAGTTTATAGTACTATATACTAGATACAATAATAAGTACATATTTAAAAATATAGAATTTGTTCAGTTGTTTTTTAGAAACACGTGTGTTTTCAATGTTCAAGTGAAGTAAAGTGGATAGTTCAAATATGATTATTATTTCTTGTAGCATGTTCCCCTCAGAATTTCAGGCACAGGTCACTAGTAAAAAGGGTTTTACGTTGTACAGTGCGTTAGGTATAGCATGACCGGTGGCCTTGAGATGTCCAGCCGGCCGCTTATGGTCCTATAGCCCATCTCACCGGCCATGCTAAACCTGACGAACTGTAGCTAACCATTATATCAGAACCACTCATCGATTAAAATAAACTAAAATTAATATCAAACAAAATATTTAAGGTTAGTACAATTTGGTTCTGATAAAAAAGTAAGAGAACGTAACGAGAAAAAATTCATAACGTAAAAATGGTGTTCTTCCCAACTTCTAAAGTGTGTTTCAGGTTCAAAACAGAACACTGGGTTATCTTTATAATAATATTATAAACTCTTCCTTTGTGATTGAGTTAAATTAATTTTGTTAATGAATAAAATTACAGGCTAGCTCAGAGCCAATCGATGTCCAGGACAACTTCGCACTACAGGACTCTTCCTGCAACATCACGATCATAACCGAGAACTTAGAGCAGTACGTCACTGACACCATCGCCTTGTCAAAGAACCTCACCACGATATCGAGCCAGATAGTTGCTGAGTTTGTGGCTTGCTTGAATAATAAAAACCCTATCTCTATGGAGATATGTTTCATGAAGAACCTCAACAAAGTGCTGCCTCAGCAAATCGAGACCATGACGAAGCAATGCGCTGAATATTGGCAGAAAGAAACCGAGCTTTCATTCACGTTGATTGAAAACATCGAAAATTGTTTGTAAAGTCAATTTGAAATCCTGTGAGAAAAAATGAATTAAAATAGCTATCAGTATGAAATGATGTTGTATTTATTGAAATTTTCACGGTAATACATTGTGTATGGTACTAATAGTTAAGGATGGTGACACGAAATACAATGTGTTTATTATACAAGTGATAAGTTCTTAAAAAGTTGTTGAATGTTGAACATTTATATGGTCAATAAAGTTTTGAATTTGAATTTAGAAAATAAGAAATAACCAGGAATACTGAAAAACGACCAATGTAAAAGGAGAATCTGAATCCAGAACATTTAAGAATTGCCAGTGGTCGAATCCTGTAAACGAAATTAGTTTTAAACGGAACCTTTGTAAACGAAAACTGATCAGATAGTTATAGTTAAACAGACGTCTTGTTGTTCATCACACTTTTAAACGAACAAAACTTATCGTAACTAAAAGTAACTGTAATGTTGAATAATAAATAATGGAAATAAAACACATTTCAAACTAGAAGCATTTCTAAGAGGTACAACTCAATCATTTACACAATTGTGTATCGACCAACACATTTAATTAGTTTTTAATGTTTTGGAATTTGAACAGAACAAATGCTTATAACTAAGGAGTAAGTGTGTTAAATGTGTCGTGGAAGAGTATAAAACAGATTTATTGTCTCTCGGTGGCAGTAGATTCTCTCTGACGTGGAAACACAGACTCTGTCTCCAGCTCAGTTCATCATCACGTTGTAGGAATATATCTTGTGTTTGAATAGATCACGTGTTTAATACTGAGAGTAAGTGTGTTAAATGTGTCGTGGAAGAGTATAAAACAGATTTATTGTCTCTCGGTGGCAGTAGATTCTCTCTGACGTGGAAACACAGACTCTGTCTCCAGCTCAGTTCATCATCACGTTGTAGGAATATATCTTGTGTTTGAATAGATCACGTGTTTAATACTGAGAGTAAGTGTTAAATGTGTCGTGGAAGAGTATAAAACAGATTTATTGTCTCGGTGGCAGTAGATTCTCTGACGTGGAAACACTCTGTCTCCAGCTCAGTTCATCATCACGTTGTAGGAATATATCTTGTGTTTGAATAGATCACGTGTTTAATACTGAGAGTAAGTGTGTTAAATGTGTCGTGGAAGAGTATAAAACAGATTTATTGTCTCTCGGTGGCAGTAGATTCTCTCTGACGTGGAAACACAGACTCTGTCTCCAGCTCAGTTCATCATCACGTTGTAGGAATATATCTTGTGTTTGAATAGATCACGTGTTTAATACTGAGGAGTAAGTGTGTTAAATGTGTCGTGGAAGAGTATAAAACAGATTTATTGTCTCTCGGTGGCAGTAGATTCTCTCTGACGTGGAAACACAGACTCTGTCTCCAGCTCAGTTCATCATCACGTTGTAGGAATATATCTTGTGTTTGGATAGATCACGTGTTTGATACTGAGAAGTAGGTGTGTTAAATGTGTCGTTAAGATTATAATACAGATGTTCTGCACAATTTTACCAATAAAAAAGAACTCAAAGAACTAATATTTATTCTAGCCGTTCTTGGTATTCAATCCGTAGTAAAATGGACTTGTTTTTTTGGAGAAAGTTCAAAGAAAAAGAGGGAGTATATAAATGAAAGGTGTAAGGGATTCACTAAGCGTTGTCTGGACTTATCTAAGTGTAATCAACTCCACATTCCTGAAACTTTCCCCATCTGTCTCCAGCCTCTGCTTTTCTCTGTCTCTTGTGTTTTTAAAGCTTCTATTTCTCTTAATTGGAAACCTTAAAAGAAAATACCAAAACTACCTAATCATTCCTCATCCATAGACCAATCTATAGACCATTTACCATAGTCGTACAACTTGCGACTATTTTTTATTTTTAAAATTAGCCTAAAGGTACGTGTGTTTGTATTGGCGGATTCAATAACTCATAAACATATCAGAATGTAATAGCTTTATTTCAAGCTGATATCAAAGATATATTATTTTTTCCCTAGCGAAAAACCAAACAAAGCATATTTCCCAGATGAAAAGATTTAATGTTGTTGGATAAAATCTCGTTTATTTTAAGGTTATTCCT
The DNA here is from genome assembly GCA_018831715.1 of Matsumurasca onukii. Taxonomy (NCBI): domain Eukaryota; kingdom Metazoa; phylum Arthropoda; class Insecta; order Hemiptera; family Cicadellidae; genus Matsumurasca; species Matsumurasca onukii. The sequence goes on from CM032058.1 coordinate 89,810,325, forward strand.
AAGTAGTCACGGGCCTATGCAGTCAGTGCGGTGATCTTAGTGAAGAATCGGCTGAGGTGGGGATCGAACCTGTGAAGTTCAAATCAGTATCTCGTGTGCTACTGACTCCGCCACCACACCAACAATATCGTTTAAGACACTTTCTGAAAACCACTGTTTAACTCCTCACAACAACAAGGTTTAACAGACAACCACTGAGTAGAACGTTGTATGATTTATAAACGAAGGCTGAATTGTTGCCTTTGTTTTGTTGTTGAGGGAGAAACTCTTTGTGTTCGTTAACTTTATTACAGCTTTATACGTTAATAAGCTGTGTACATTTCACGGGATTATATTCTTATGCGTTGTGTTGTGTACTTGTTTTTCACACAATGTATATGGTATAAAATTATTTCCTTCTAAGAACTCAGAGTTAACCTTTGCTTGAGTGGTTTCTCAATGAGTTTCCAATAACGAGGTGTGAAGACTTGGCTTTGTCCGAGAAATGTCACACCCTGTATATAATGTCACACGGCTGAGGACATTACACTCATCCTCTCTCTCTCTCTGTTTCATCTATTTACTCGACACTCGTTTGTGTTTAGCTAATGTTCCTAACTTAGGTCGGCTTAAGCTTTGCGGCAGGGTCGAAAATGCTCACGAGGTTAGCTCTGATACTATATTAATGAACTAGTTTGGAGGGTAACCTTTGTCCTGCCCCCAGTCAGTACCTGGTTAGGATCTGTCTGTTGAAATTACCTTATACTGGGGTACATCAAAGTTGTTCACACAATTACTGGGCAGGTTTGTAGTTGTCCGGATGTTGAACACGTTCCGTTCCCTACCAGAAGAGGTTGGATCAGATATAAAATTAAGGGGACGCGGCAGCAGGGTAGACCGCAACTTTAGGAGAGGCTTGCCATAATCTTGGAGAAAACATCCACCGAGTGTTGGCTCTCCATGTGGTTGTCAGCGGGCTTGCTTGTCGCTTTCTCTCATGATTGTCTGGTCAACCGAACCCAGTCACATTCCTTTCCTGAATCCAGACTTTCTTTCATTCCGGTGGTAGCGCAATATGCCCAACAGACGTGGCAGACGTGCATAAGGGTAACTAGTCCCTAACCACTTGATCTCCTTAATCTATCTAACCTTGATCCTTAAAATTTACATCGGGAAGACGACTAAAGGCCGAAAATGTAGTTGGTACAGTTCAATACACACTAAGTTAGATATTTTTAGATATAATGGTGGGCAAACCGGTTTTAGTGAACTAGGTTTCACGTGTGGGTTTCTGGGAACTATGGAGTCAGTACAGAAATGCAGGCAGAGTTTGATTGATCTCCATTGCTTTATCTGGATAATCCGCTTACGATTCAACTGACGTGTAAGCCACTGCTCTCTGTGTACACTTGTGTATACGAGTATAAGCCATTTCAATGATACGCTGAGTTTCAATTGTGAACATTAAATAAGTAAATAATTTATTTCATACAAATTTTGCAATGTTTAACATTTGTCAATTTATGCTACCAAGTTTTCCAACCGTAAACATCTCGGTCACTTCATACAATAAGATCATGAGGTTAAACAGGTCGTTTTAGAGTGAATGTGGGGGCCTTATTCTCGTATATACTTACTATAAATTCTGTTCACAAAATACTTTGATAAATTACTGAAATCTTTATGGGTCCATGATACCATATCAGGGTTTTCCACTTTAACACACAATTATATTTCAATCTGAATATTTATCTTGGCAAAGCCTAATGTTTTCTTCTCATGCGCAGGAGCTAAGACTACCAGTTGAAAAATACAATGTAGGCCTGTGTTTGAATGTCTTTAAAGTCAAAAGAATGTGAAGGAATCCAACAGAACACTGAGGGTGACCACAATGCAATTCCACAAACTGTATTCTGTCCGTTCCCGTCTCCAGTTTTATTGGATTGAGGAATCCAATCCTGGAAACTATCTAACTTCTGCTAACTTGATTTGTATTTCTGTTAAGTCAAACTAATTCAGATACTTAATATAGTCAGTGTTTGTATACGAAACCGTTATGCATGATTGAGAACTTGACACAACTCGTTGTTTGAAACGATGAAAGAGGTTTATTGAACTGTCAAAATTACAAATAAACAAACAAAAAATAAACACAAACGTTGAGTTGATAATTTATCCATTGTTCTTTGAGTGACTCGGCCGATTCAGGCAATTAGGTTTTAAATCTGTGGGTTTATTGACGCAATACAATGTTCAAAGAGAAGTGGTCTTGAGATATTTACAATGTCAAGATCAAGGCTTGAGTGCTCCAATGTAATGTTTATTTTTAACTATGGAACTCTATCATCGATTATTTATCTCGCACTTCTTCGGCCACTTCAAGAAAAAAACTACTCCCAAAATCTCAGGCAGTTGGGAAATCCAACCGTTGTCAAGGACTTATCACTATATCACTATTTGAGATGCCGACCACTCTCATGAGGGTATTTTAAGGCAAATATGTGGTGAAGGACGAGTGTGATGAGTGGTAGTAATGAGATATGATTTGTAGTCTTGTTACAAACTAAGGCCGACTCTTCCTTAGAATGGGTCATTAATTAATAGCCCAATGACCAATGGAAATACTAAGGCCAACGGCTTAACGTGATCGAACCACGCAGGATGATATGTCTAAACGATGGTGGGAGTTGATGCGGGTATCATCAGATGATCACTGAGACTATCTGAGCCGCTTTAGACCTATATCATCCTCAAAACCTGACCTCCATGATGCTGGATTACAGGACCACGCCACGAGTCCCGGTCAAAGTATTTCCTAGACAAAGTATTAGGTTAAGTTTTTACCGTAACGTAGTGTAAGGTTAAGTTAGGCCGTTGACACAAGTGTAGTTTTCCCAACTCCCCGAAACGTAGGAAGTATTTTTTTCTTACGAAGTGGCCGAAAAATTCCAAGATTAACTATTTTTTAATTAATTTCTACCCATATTGTGAACTGTCAAGCTAAAATTACCCGTCATCGAGTACAATAACAGTTTGTTTTACGTATTGTATAGTTACAAAGTTCCAATATATTTTATTTATTTATTTTCAATTTACAAACTGCAATTTTACAGGTATTTCCAATTACAAAATTGCACTAAGATAATAACACTTTGGAGAATAGAGTCCAATGCAGCAGTTCGTAACATGTATATAAAACTAACTTAACAAAGGAATAACATATAAATTAACTATAGAGCAGAACTATAACAAATACAACAATTACAACAAAAATAACCAAAACAAATTTCAAAACAAGAGCATATTTTAAAGAGGATATACGATTTGACTTTGACTTTGACATGGGACATATTCGAGCATGTGGAGCCGAGGGGGGAGAAAGACGGCAAGAGATGGAAGCGCACGGGCTGCCGCTGCCGCAACTGTGTTGATCTCCCTATCTAAGCCATGTGGTATCTATGCGCAATCTACCTACCATAACATTATATTTGATATTATATTTAAAGTTCTTACTAAACCTTTAATTTGAACGGTAGTTTGAAACTATTTTTTGGAAAACGTTGAATAGGACTTTGTACAAAACGAACGTACAAGACGTTGTAAACAGGGCGGTGCTGTCATGGTTTTACATCAAAATAAACAAAAAGTAATAGAGCAAAAAAAGGTTGAAAAAAATCCAAAATTAAGTATTGGTCCAAATTGTTTTTCATAAAAACGTCAGCTAATCTTGTGAATGACTTGAAGCAATCGATATCCTTGTACACGAATCTCCAAGTCAGCTGTAGGTCAATGGCTCGTTTACAAGGATCCCTAATGAAGTTTGGCAACAGTTTCTGTAAGCCAAGCAACCCTTTCCACTTCAGACCTGTCCTTAGAATCAACTGTGGGGTCGCCTCTCTTACAAATCGAAGCCCAAAAGCTGAAACCAAATTCGCATAGTGTTCAAGATCATGCTTTAGAACATCGTGTATGTAAGTTTGCTTTGATAATACTTTTAGATTCTCTGGCTTATGCAGAAATTTGGAAGGTTCAGAATGAAGGTGTGACAAATGGGGAAAGTTTTGAGGAATGTAGACTTAATCAAACTCAGAGCGAGGCTCTGAGGAGAGTTTATTCAATTCTTCGTCTCAACTGAGGGACCCTTAACAACTCTCAACCGTTATCTTCCTAGAAATATATTCTTTTTTTAATGAATATCTTTTAGAAACAGTGTACTTGTTTTAGGTTGAAATATTTCGGTCTCGCTGTGGAATACCATCTTCAATCACTGATATGCATTGAATGTTTCGCAAACTAAATGGCATACGTAAAAGCTGTGTAAGAGCAATCACCGGTGTTCAATGTTGCAAGCCTATCAACCTGTGATGGAATAAACCACGCGTCACTGAAGTTAACAATGATTGATTAAGCGGTCATCTAACCTTGTTACAGACTTTTCAGTTCATTAACTTGTGAGATTTGGTTAATTGAGTTGAATAGTTTTCACGATTGAACACATTTAAACTGCCTAACCTGTTTAATATTAGTTTAACCAAAAGTTATGTTATGGTAGGTAGATTGCGCATAGATGCCACATTACTGAGGCAGGAAACTCAACATAGTTCGGCAGCACAAGCACAGATAGCGCTGCGAATTCTGTAAATTTATTAGTTTTCAAAAATCGCACGATTTATTCACATTCACGTCATCGACACATTTAAAATTGTCAGAAATATCTCCGTTATAAAAACTTCCATTGGTCCTTAAAATTTTTGTTTGAATAAACGCACACGGCTGTCCATAAATAGGTATTTTTGTGTTCTCTGTTATAGTTGGTCTGTCTGTGATTGGTTATCCACTTCACCAAGCCCGCCAACGGGGCTGTCACTGGTCGTGGACGTGCTTGATTGCCCTACTCGTTTTGTATTTTCAATAAGCGTTTGTACAGGTTGTGCTAATGTTCTCTAGGCTAGCTGTTATACAATTTAATACTAAAAACAAGAACTATGGTTATTTGGTGGTGGGTGACTGATCAGCTTGCGTTGATTACTTTTGGGCTAGCTAATATCCTAATGGCTTCTGTTTTGTTTTTATTTATTTATTTTCTTTCAACGGTCGGAAACCAATTTCAACATATACATTTCGTTATAGAACTACATAAATAATTAGGATGGGCTTACATGCTAAGGGTCAAGCCAAACATGCAACTGGACTCTAAATTAACTTTTTACACCAAAACCTTTTCATTCATAGCACCTACGATTTTTAATAAGCTGCCCGACTATATTAAAATACAAACAAATGTAAACACCTTTCTTAGGCAGGTTAGAAACTGGTTACTCTCCCAAGAAAATATAGAAGACTTATTTGAAATTATTAGCTAGTAACCCATTTTGTTTCCAATTCTATTTGTATTAAAAGAAATACTATTGTTTTATTATAGAAATTAGTTTCTTTCTGATTTGTTAGTTTTTAGTTATGTAATTTAACTTTATAATTTTTGGGCTCACTTCTCCGGTCCTTGGTTGTTCATGATCAGTACGGGCTGGCGAAAAGCCGGCTGCCTTTATTTGAAGCAGCGCAGTGTTGGCGTCCAGCCCAGGAACGCTTGGGTTCCTTGGTCCGGGGCAGTGAGCTAAATTCTGTTCTTTATTTGAAATAGAGTTTATTATTTTTATTGTACTGGGTATATCGCTTGTGTTTTTTAAAAGATGTTATACTCTTTGCTCAATAAAATGAACACAGCACATTTCCATTGTATATATTTAAGTAAATTTTAGGATATCATTAGTTTATATTGTATGCTCCTGAGCTCTTTCTTTACATCTGTTTAATATATTATGATGGAACCCCTAATCGGACAAAATTGTCCTAGGGGCCCTATTTTTTCTTTGTACTCTGTAACCTCTACTGAGTATTGTATCACTGTAACGGATTGTGTTTATTTTATGTTATAGCCAATGTTTATTTATGTATGGTGTACACCATTGTAATTCACCATGTACAAAGAAAAATAAAGAATTTATTATTATTATAAATACTATCTTGGATAATATGAGTAAAATACAATAGTTTGAATCTCCACTGATAAATTAACATAATTAAAGAAGTAAAGTAATTTATAACAATAAATAAGTATAATAATTCACATAAATAAATAGGTATAAATAATTAACAACAATGAAATAGTATAATAATTAACAATAATAAATAGGTATAAATAATTAACAATTTTACGTTTTCTTTTCACCTGAAGACGAGTTCAGAATTAAGTTCCCAAAACGTCGTTTCGGGTTCTCAAAAACGAACTTTTGTTCGCTTTAAAACAATGGAAAACGTCCGTGAAAATATTTCAATTTCAGGTGCTTTATTTATGTGTTGTTACTGAGGAAGTCTACTATAAAGTTCGTTTAAATTTTAAACAAAACCGCAGCCAAACCTTCTAGCAAACAATTTTGGAAAACAAGGCATATTAGAATCGTAAAAAAACTCCATTCAAAAAACACTATCCCTCTAAAATCATGCAGATACTTTTATTCAAACAGTTCTAGGGATGTACCACTATAAATGATAACAAGATGTTATAAGACGTTTCGTCTAAACTATGTGAGACATCTTCAGTTTAATTTTAATACTTAAATAAATGTGGAAAATAATTTACCTTTATAATTTTTAAACACTTCATACAATGTTATTCTTTCTACAATTATTCAAATATTAAAATTAAACTGATGGTATCTGGCATAGTCCAGACAAAACGTCTTGTAACATCTTGTTATCATTTATAGTTGTACACCCATAAAACTGATTGAATAAATGTCTCACCACTTAAGTCTTCGTTTAAAGATACTTTTTTGACCCCACCTGACTAGAAATTCCCCTCATTCACGTCAGCGGCATACCACCATACTCACCATACTGTAATTCCAATTCCTCCTATCCACAAACCAACAGACAATAATCCAGCCCCACGGTTGAAAAGGGGTCGCGGTAATGCAGTGTTTCACTTAAAAGTGAGCCTATTTTGGTAGGATTTATGTCTTTTCATTTGTTACTGTTGGGAACGAATTCATTGGCAGGATTTATCGCAGCACTCGAGTGGGCGGAATAACACTGACAGTTATTGAAAACTGCAACTCTAGAACTGACAAACATTCTTTGAAATATGCTTTATTAAACAATCTTGCCGGTTGAGCTAAGAGTGACTTTGAAATTCAGAATAGGATTTTTGTACGTGTTTTGACACGTGATTGTCAACCGAGTAGCTCATTGATGTAAAAACTAAAGTCTAGATTTTGATTTAAGTTAGGATGTTTTTTGGTTCCTTTTAACCACAAGACACTCTGGGGCTGAAGTATTATCATGGAAGTTTTCCGTAGTTCTTTAGTGGACAAGAAGAACACAACGTTTCGGAATCTGGACTTTCACGAACAGGTGAAAAGTAAATAGAAGTACAAGACGCTATGGGAATGAAACAAAGCTACTTATTAAACAAATATCTCCCGTTCTTAGAATGCATTTTTACATTAACTTTCATACTTATATTAGGATCAAATGTGTTTCAGTCAATGTACCACCTGTACTAATGTGTAGAAATATAAGTTTATAATTTGTGACGATATTTCTACAATATGTTTATTTCTCTAAAGCTAGGGTGTTTAAGAAGTGGCTACTGCTATGTTATGGCCCTTATAATATAGCTATGAACATGTGTTTTTGTTGTAATCATATGATAGTGTTTTTCTAACGGTAGAGAACGGTAGCTGCTTCCAAATGATTGCGTTGAAAACGAAATTCTCCGTTTTTCTAGGAAACCACAGCTGTTTATGAAATTAAATCATTACATTTGTAATTAAGTCAGGCAATCTTTCGGGGAAATTCATCAGTGACAAAGTTTCCACATAGAAAATATTATTTTCAATTCACTACAGTATTAGTCCCAATGTCCCATACTGTTCTGAAGAAATGAAGTTTTTAAATACGATTCTCTGTTTGAAATTTGTTATGACGATGATAGAATTTCTGAGGTTGAAACATGTCTTTAGTTATGTTTTAAGTTTTTGTTCACCTGAAAACGGAATCAGAATCCAGATCCCGAAACGTCGTGTTCTTTTTGTTCCTAAAAGATTATGGAAGACGTTTGTAACAATATTTCAACCTCTGGTACCAAAATACGGCTACTTAAAGAAATTAAAGAGCATAGTAAACCATAACTTCCTCGCTAAAAAAACACCTACTTTATTCTTCACACAAAACTCACTATCACACTTCTAGCTCGGAAAAAGCGATTGTATCCGTGTAATCAAGGCTGGTAATTTATAAACGAGGCCGATGAAAGAAAGGGATGTGTTAAATAAAGAGTGCGGAAGAGTAAAAGAAGATTTACCGTCTCTGGGCGGTCGTAGATTTCCTCTGGCCAGGGAAATACAGAGTCTGTCCTGTGTTAAGTAAATCATTCTGTACCGGACTCCTCTGCCTACCCCTGGCCTTGTTCTCTTTCTGCTAGGTGAACGTGGTATGGTTATTTTATGGCTGTATTTTTAATTGCTTTTATAGTTAGTGCACATTATTAGGCATTAAATAGGGTGTCTGTGCGTTTTGCTATGATTGTGGAAAGTAAAGTAAACGTGTTTTTGTCATTCTGCTCCGAAAACAGCTGCTTTAGACACATGCATCGACAGAGCTAAAGTGTCACTTTTTAACCCAGGTAAATAAAGGATTGTTTTGATGATATTTTTCTCCCTAGGAAAAAGGTCATTTAATGATCTTTTCGTAACATGGACATCAGCTGGTCTAATGGTTTTGCTGAATTTGAATGACTTGTTCGATTATTGTTTATAGTCGATACAACGACTAATCTGTGAATATCAATCTAAATCGCAGGTAATTTAACTTTAGATTGAGTGCGATGTGTAGATTTAATATCGAATTGTAACACTGGCAATGGTAAATCAAATGAACAGCTGTTTATACAAAACTATGAAAAATAAAAACTGTAGCATTTAACACCATAATTCTCTAAACTATTTTACAAAGCCTTTTTAAATTAAACAACTAACCATTTTAACCACTCCTTCTACTTGTATCATGACAAAAAGTGTCGTTCATCACTCGTCCCTAGTGTCTTTTTGATCCTCGCTCATTTTTTTTGAAACTTGAGCTCGTATCAAAAGGTGTCACTTTAGGACCTAGTGATGAAATATACTATTTAACGTATTGAACGCAGTAAAAATGTTAAACTGTTTGAATAAAAGTATGTAGAACATGAAAATGTACCGTGTGACATTATACACGGAGGCGTGACATTTCTCAGACAAAAGCGAGTCTTGGCATCTCATTATTGGAAACTAATCATGTTAACCACCGAAACAAAGGCAGCTACTTAAGTATATAACCTTTACTTTAGAGGATTAGTCAATCAAGCAAGAACCCATGTTTACCACTAAAATAGCGGAGTATTGATTATTTCTCTCCGGTGGACGAGGGGTAGGTGGAAATTCAAGTTTATCTTCGGTTTCAAAAACATCGGCTCTAGTAGTCTTGCCAGACTTTTTATTCGGAAATTTATTTTCCGAATTGTTTTTCATCTGGGGCGTTCGGTTACGTATAAACACAAGAGACGGAAGAGAGCAGGGTTGGAGACAGATGGGGAAAGTTTCAGGAATGTGGAGTTGATTACACTTAGATAAGTCCAGACAACGCTTAGTGAATCCCTTACACCTTTCATTTATATACTTCCTCTCTTTCTTTGACTTTCTTTAGGACTTTACAAAAGGGGTCTCAACTATTTCATCCAAGCTGGAAAATTTCCCACTATGTATAAAATAATACATAACACCTTTTAATGAACGTCGTGTCTTCATTTGCGTCAACAACATAACTATAACAACATACGTAGGTATAGAATTTTAGTAATAGTTACTAATTAAATGTATTTTGTGACCCTTTTTCCTCACAAAGATTTACCAAACATATTATTAGTGCAACTTAATAAGTAAGTTAGTCATTTTATTTTTCTGTTAAATGATTTTAATTGTTGGGAGGTGATTTTATACAACGTCAAATTTATAGAACCAAAGGCAAAACCGTATAGTTATGACTATCCTGTACTGAATTATAGGTCCCAAAGTAACTCTTCGTTAATACGAGGTCAAATTAAATGCGGAGAGCAACGTATTGGAAGTGCTTTTCATTAGGTAATTTTCTATCTTAAAGTCAAGGTCATTACTAACTGCGACATTACCTGACATTTCCAAGGACTTCTTACTGATACCGATTTGATTTTTAAAAATGTTATAAAACTTTTTTTTGTTTAAAAGTGTAAATATTTTATCAAAGTTGGAGTGTATTAGTCTAGTTCAAATAATGTAAGAAATTCTGATTTAAAAAGATTATTTTAAAGTTCGCTGATAAACCTTCAACCAGGTAATAAACGATGGAGTCATTTGCAAATTTCTGATAGACACAAAACACAATGATGATAATTTGTATTAAGAAATAGAATATTATCACTATATCACTATTTGAGGTGCTGACCACTCTCATGAGGGCATTTTAAGGCAAATATGTGGTGAAGGATGAGTGTGATGAGTGGTAGTAATGAGGTATGAGGTGTAGTCTTGTTACAAACTAAGGCTGACTCTTCCTTAGAATGGGTCATTAATTAATAGCCCAGTGACCAATGGAAATACAAGGAACAAAGGCTTAACGTGGGAGTTGATGCGGGTATCATCAGATGATCACTGAGACTATCTGAGCCGATTTAGACCTATATCATCCTCAAAACCTGACCTCCATGAAGCTGGATTAGAAAGAACGGAAACATAAAACGATTCGACTGCTGCTTCTCATAGAAAGTTTTTGGTGATACCTTTTCAGTGATTTTAAGAGCAAATACAAACTTTCTATCAACACTAAATTACTGCCTACAAGTTGTGTAATTTTAAACGCAAAGGTGTCTTTCAGAACTGTATAATTTAAAAAAGATGTTCTTTCTAATACTGTGCTATTTTGCGGTAAAATGACCTGGAATGTTTCAGTTAAACTCGAGTTTAAATAAACTAAAGGTGATCACAAACTATTGACTGCATGTGGAACGGTAATTGACACAACGGGAGTGGATATAAATAATAGCAGAGCCATGAGTGGGCCTGCATTTTGTACAGTGTGGCGAATATGTGAGGCACACAGAGTAGTACTTGTGTGAGAATCATTCCAGCTGATCGAATGGTGAAGCAATGCACAGTTTTGTACCGTAATGATGTAATCACAATGTATCACTGCCTATGTTTGCCTTGGTCTATAAAAGTATTGTGTAGCAAAAACAAAATTACAATCACATGAAATGAAACGTTCACACATACATGATTTTACACTTATTCCACATTCACATCGGACCTGACTTTTATGGGAGAACATAAATTTATATTAAAACAAAGGGTTTTAGATCCAAATACAAGAAGGTACATAATACTAATTTTATTTTACATCGATTGGTTTCAACCTTTATGCCATCTGCTTTGTATATACTGTACGTATAGTTTTATATTAAAAAAGTGGTCGGTGTCTCAAATCAAAGTAAAGTACATGGATACTAGAAAATATTCTTAAATACTAGAAAGATGGTTGAAAGTTTGAAACTGGTCAATGAAAATCATCTATGTTCTCTTCTTATTTATTTCATTATATCATAAGAATCCCTGAGTGAATCCTTCTAAAAACAACGTTTTGGTAATTTTCTATACACACCCATTTAGTAAACTACTTTCATTAAAATTATGTGTATTAATCCTTTTGGTATTTTAGGGTTTTAGATACCATTACTGAATTATACTAATTGATTTCACATCATAGCTTGAATTTTCCAAGAGCATCTACACCTCGTCTTTTACACCCAATATAGCATAGTTGGTATTCTTCATACGGTACTATTTTTTGCATATAATTGTATCAGTAAAGGTTCGTTATATTTTTTAATTTTTAGAAAGCGACTTCTTTGGTATTAGTTATTTAAAGTACAATAAAGCACATTGGTCTATTATAAAAAGGTAAAGTTTGTCTTGTTTAACGAGGCGAAGTTAGGACTACAAAGTCCTCTCTACCACTCAACCTCGACCTTTACCTAGCGTCACCGTTTAGTCACATTACAAATTGCAAGTGGTGACTGCGGGGATCGAACCCGCGCCACCGGAGTGATGAGCTCCGGATCCGCTATATCATAAACGTTTATAAAAAAAGGTTATTGTAAACATGTTAAATTAACAAAACTAACATAACGGTAGGAGGACAATTCAGAAATGAAAAGTGTTGCGGTGTAAAGGACCGGTGTTAATTTAGAAAAGTAATTAGGTTTCAGCTCAGAGAGTCTTCTGACAATGACAAAAATAACACCACTGTTTAAATACTGAACTCCTGTAGAGTCAGTTTTTAACGATTCTTTTATAAACTGTTTTATATACATCAGTTGATTTAATAATTCTTTCTTAAAGTATGTAAGATTTCTGCTAGTGTATTGGGCGAATCGTTTTGAATAATTTGAGCATACTCTAGTATGCGGCATAGCAATATTTTAGTAGACTTGGCAATGCAAATTTATTGTTAATGTTGCTGAATGAATTACTTATACAGTAGTACTTGTGCACACACAAGAATTTCATTTGGTATATATATTTATATACAAGGTGGGTTTTAAATGTCCCCCCACCTTAACTTTTGAAAAGGAAATATTTTAAAACCCTTTGGGGAATGTTCTTATAGAATCCACAAGTTCGTTTTGACGTACTTTGCATCACCCATCCCCCACTCAAAAACCGGGGTAAGCACCAACATGTTTTAAATACAACCCCCTTGTGGAACCTCAAAATAAAGGAAATCTTTACACAAATTCAACGACGCCAAAGAACTCTTTGTATCTTAACAAGTTTTTTATACCCAATTAAAGGTAAAAACAGATTTAAAATGCTACATTTCACATACAGTTTTTTTAATGACAAGCGTTTGTTAGAAATACACTATGGGATTATGTTATTAGGTTGTGATGTTGCCCTAAGATGATTATCAAGAAAAAATTGTCATTCAAACTTTAATTGTATGTAAAATGTAGCATTTTAAACCTGATTGTTGTCACTTTTAAATTGGTATAACATAAAAACGAGTTAAAATAAAAATTGTGTTGCGTCGTTGAAATTCCCTTTCCTTTAAGGTGCCCCAAGGGGGGTTGTATTTAAAAAGTTTAGGGGCCTCCCCTCGGTTTTTGGTTGGGTGGTGGATGACGCAAAATTCGTCAAAACAAACTTTAGGATCCTATAAAAACATTCCCCAAAGGGTTTTAAAATATTTCCTTTTTCAAAAGTGAAGGTGGGGAAATGGAAATTTAAAACTCACCCTGTATAAATTATTACACGCAGAGGTAAAGCTACGTTTCAAATAGGCAGGCAGATCTATGCTAGTGGAAATAAGTTAATTTAATTAAGCTAATCAGACTGGTTAACGAATTGAAACGTAATTAACGAGGTTACATGGCCACTGGATTGATCGATGTTAACTTTATTAAAGAGTATTCCATCAAAGGTTAACGGGCCTTGCAACATTGACCACAGATGATTCCATTCTTCCAACCTGTTGTCCTTAAAGCATAAACATTTCCTAAGCTTGATGGTCAAGGAAAACATCAAAGTAGGGTCTGCCAATTATATCATCATTGTCAGGCGGTTTATATTTGCTAAAACGATCATTTTACTTGTAGACCTCAGTTATTTTGGCAATTTGTACTTCCAGAAGATCGTAGTCATTGATGATATTCATGATGGAAACCGTATTGTCAATGTGCTTGATGCCTTATCCTATTAGCAATTTTACTGAAAATAGAACTTAGATGCGAAGGTAGCATTCAGTAACTGACAAACTGAATTTTTATACATGTCGAATTGATTATTATACCCCATTCATTAAGCAGTTTTAGTCAGGATCTTGTATTTTAAAAATCTACAAAAGCGAAAATATTTTATATACAGTAGTTCTAAAACCTTGATACTTTTACTTGAGACACCTCTTAGATATGTATATGGGATGATAGTGAGTGTGATTAGTGTTTTGAAGAATGATGATGTGCAGAGCTTGTTACACATTGGGGCCGACTGTTCCTCAGATTAGTCATTAATTGTTCAACGACCAATGGAAAGGACCAGTGGCTTAACGTGACTTCCGAAAATGTATTTAACTTTTATAATGTAGCGACATAACTTTCAATAATATTGTTAGTTTCTATGATAAAGACCGGGACTAGTTCCGTAGTCGGTATAAATCGCGAAACTGAATCAAACAGGAAAATCAGTTCGAACTCGCAAAGCGAGAGTTTTGAGTGTGATATCAATAACCACATATTCTGTCAATATTTTACTCTCTGATACTCGCTCTTCCTTGAGACTCTGTCAGAACTTGCTTGAGTCTTTATAGAGATGATGTTTCAATAAGAAAACTCTTAGGTTAAAAAAACACACACACAAATTAAAATTTGATTATAATTAAAGGTAAATTTTGTACTGTTGAAATTAATTAAATACGTGACGCGTCATACAAATTTACTAATAATGTAGTAGAAACTTACGCTAAATTTAAGTGAAAATTTGTGAGTCCTAGTTCTAATTTGGCCTAAATAAATACATGTTTGACTGAATTTCATTTAGTGTTTACTAACATGTTAACAAACGTTGCATTGATACTTTTTCAACTTAAAACATACGTTTAGTAATTTCCTATTAACTAAGATAAAAGTTATAAAATTACCAAACTGTCCAAAACGATGCTCCAAACATTTGAATGTATACTCGACAAGTTCAAGTACTTATAGTTTATCCCAATGATGAGTTAACTTAACTGTGCTGCTACCTATCGGGGGTTTTTGACGCCGTCAATCCAGTAAAACTGGTCACAGACACAAGAAGATGGTAATATATCATAAATATGAAATAGCTTGCTGATTGGTTGAAATATTTAAATAACCTGAGATAACTGTGTGCCATTGGTGGATTCTCGTGGACACTAATTGTTTCCAAGATCGCCACTGGTCCGCGGTTGATGCACGATTCGGACATACTATAATCCTCCGAGTGCTATTTTTACTAAGTGCTTAGCTCAGAATCTATACAGTATAAAGAACTTTGAACGCCTAAATAAATAAGTATTTTTCCTTGTCAAAAAACAGCTTGTTCCATTTTAACAAGGTATTCTCAAAAGCTACTGTAGCCGTAGTCATTTAACGACAATTGTTAATGTATAATCATATTCAGATTTTTTAGTCACTAAATTAACAGAATTTGACTTAACAGAAATTCAAATCAAGTTAGCTGGAATTAGATAGTTTCCGGGATTGGATTCCTCAATCCAATAAAACTGGAAGTGGAAACGGATAGAATACTGTCTGTGGAATTGCATTGTGGTCACCCTTAGTGTTCTATTGGATTCCTTCACATTCTTAAAGGCTTTCGACTCAAAGAGCATTCAAAGACATATTTTATTATATCATTCCCAAAATGGAAGCCATTTTAATATTACGTTTTAAAGGACAATTTTTACATATTATACGAAGGTTTAAACGTTGTGAACCAAGCAATTTTGATGTCAATGTCAGTGTATCTGTTTGAACATTCTCTGAAACGTCTTTACTATTAACTCGTAAACTTATCTGAAAGTTGGTTTTCTAATCATAAATTCCTACTGTTTTATTATACTCGTAAAGTATGCCTGATGTTGATTTCGAGAACAAGGTAATGTGAATCCTACTCAACCTCGAAAGCTCTTCGTTTGCATGAGAGCCTCAAACAAAAGCTTGAGAAATGTATTGTTCTTCGACTCAAATACCGCTTTGTTGCCAAGCAAACACCATGCTTAGTTGGCAAATCAACCACAATGTTACCTGAGTAAAGCATATAACATGTTTAGAATCAAATTAAAGCTTTCCAAGTATTGCTAGAGTCTTAAGTTTGAACGATTAGAATGATAACCTTCATTTCGGCTCAGTTACAAAGCGTTGGTATTAACTAAATCACTATTTGAGATGCCGACCACTCTCATGAGGGTATTTTAAGGCAAATATGTGGTGAAGGATTACATGACAAGTAAATTCAAGAGCTTGATATACAGAATGTACCGAAATCAGTTGTCCGGGCTTCAACCATGGATTAGCAGCAGGTTGCTATCATTGAAATAGCACAAGTGTACACAGAGAGCAGTGGCTTACACGTCAGTTGAAACGTAAGCGGATTATCCAGATAAAGCAATGGAGATCAATCAAACTCCGCCTGCATTTCTGTACTGACTCGTTCACAGAAACCCACACGTGAAGCCCATCAGTTCACTAAAACCAGTTTGTTCAACATTATATCTAAAAATATCCTTGCTAAAATAAATGCAAGAATTGAGATTATCCTCGAATAAGTTCGTCGAAATAGTACAGAGAACTTCGTGAACATTCTCGACCCTGCCACAAAGCTTAAGCCGATCTACTCTATGTTAGGAACATTTATTAAACACAAACAGGTGACGAGTAAATAGCCGCAACACAGAGAGAGAGGATAAGTGTAATGTTCTCAGCCCTGTGACATTATATACAGGGTGTGACATTTCTCAGACAAAGCCAGGTCTTCACACCTCGTTATGGGAAACTCATTGAGAAACCACTCAAGCAAAGGTTAACTCTAACTTTCTTAGAGAGAAATAATTTTATACTACATAAACTGTGTGAAAAACAAGTCCAATATATTGCGCATAAGAATATAATCCCGTGAAATGTACACAGCTTATTAACGTATAAAGCTGAAATAAAGTTAACGAACACAAAGGGTTCTCCCTCAACAACAAAACAAAGGCAACAATTCAGCCTTCGTTTATAAATCATACAACGTTCTACTCTGTGGGTGTCTGTTAAACCTTGTTGTTGTGAAGAGTTAAACAGTGGTTTTTCTCAAATGGGTTTAAAGTAAAGTGGTTAGGTAAGGTAAGGGTTAAAGTAAAGTGGTCAGGTTAGAAAAGGTTTATAGAATAATACACAGGTTGGATCACGATTTAAGTAAAGTGACTAGAAACAGGATCGAATATTTTTCTTACCACTAGTGGAGTCAAAAACTTTTGTTGTAAAATGACTAAATAAAATAAATTAAAATACAGATATATATTCCTACAACGTGATGATGAACTGAGCTGGAGACAGAGCCCATGTTAGAGAGAATCTATGGCCACCGAGAGACAATAAATCTGTTTTATACTCTTTCACGACACATTTACTTACTTGCAAATACTTACTACTTATATTTAGCACGTGATCTATTCTAGTTATTATTTTCTTAAGATATTTAAGAGGTGAAACATGACAATAAAAAGAGCTGTGAGTATGCAATTTTACGTAAAGATATATTTCAATTAACCTATAAAACTTATCTACTATTAATTTTGCTATCGTATGTAGATAAAAGATTGAAAATCGGTAAATGAACCTTTGGTCGACACTCGAATTGTTTTGATAAATTGAAATTCGTTTATCATCTCAAGATTGTACTACACTGCTGATAACTTGATCTATCAGCAATAATGATTTAGCAGTTTCAATCTCAAAGAGATAAAGTTTGAGAGAACAGAAAGATAAAAGGAATTGACAGTTGTGTCCCGTGGGATGTTTCTGGTTTGGCTTTTCTGTCGGTTGACTTTTGACAGCCTTATTGGCCAGAATGTGAGGAAAATATGAACTTTGGAACTGTGCATCAAAAATGTTTAAGTTTGTAATCGTGAACAATTTGATGACATTTTGAACTAGTTGGGAAACATTTTCAAGAAGTCGACTCAAGTTGTAGTTTGTAATTACGAGGTTAATATGTTCACAAACATTAAAACCTAATAAAATGTATTTTTCTGTGATAAACTAAACTGTATGAAGGTCCGTGTGGCATTCAGTGCATACGTTTACCTTAAGAAAAAACTCCTATCATCTTCTTTCAGTTTTGAACTTGGTTTGTTATGGAAGATTATGCTTTTATACTTTAATCTAATTCTTTCGGTTTAAACCGTGACAAACATCATTATAATTTGTTTGAAATATGTTGGTCTTGCTGTAGAGTACAATCTCTAGTCATTGATTGGCCGAAACTGAGCTACTTGCTGCCTGCTACCGTATTGGTCACAGGACTGTCAACCGTCCATTGGAGCAGGTATGCCAACTGTCGATGTTCTCATTGGCTGTGATACTTTTGAAAAGACGTAAATAATTTTATCTTTATATTTTATACGTTCACCTTTAGTCTTTATCATAGCAACAATTATTTACGTGACAGGTAATTAAGACTATCATTATAAGTTATGAATTCTCTGGTTGACAGTTAAATAAACAACGAAACCTCCTGTCCATCTATCTGGCCAGTTTTCATTTATAAAATAGAGCCCATTGAAAATAACTTCAATTTACAAGTTTCGTTTCTAGTTTTCTAGCATCCACGATTGGAATTCGTTTAAAATATTGGGTTTTTTCTCTGCGCTTCTCGACATTTCAACTCATTTACATTCAAATTTAAACCTCTCAAAAATGTACACATGCTATAAAAATAACGAACGAACTTCTAAAAGCTTAATCGTTGAAGAAATAAAGTCAAACTCCAGTATGTTGGGTCGAATGAAAAAGCTCAATTTTTTTAACAAAACCAATTTAATTCATTTTAATCCCATAGATCATTTCAAATTGACCTTATAGACAGTTCTCAAGGTTTTGAAGCAATGAAGATGTAAGTGTGAGCTCTCTCTTCCAATAAACTTCGACACGCTTCGCCATTGTTGCAATTTGCTGAGGAAGAGCTTTACTGAGGTTTTGCAGAAAACACTTCTCGATTGTGAAAGGGTTGATTTTCTTCAAGCAAGCCACGAACTCCCAAGCGATGTTGACGCAGACCTCGCCGAGGTCTGCGCCCACGTTGATCGCGTCTACCGGGTATTGCATCAACTCATTGAATATGTTCTGGGCGCTGCAGTTGGATTGGTCTAGGGGGAAGAAGTCCTTGACATTGATCAGATCGTTTGTCAAGTCATCGGTTGGCTCGGAGCTGACCTATAAATGCACACATACAGATTACACACTGCTTGTTAGATTAAAAAACCACCATTACTCCTACGTCATTTAGTCAAATTTTTTGTGTCAAATCATGCCCTCGTTGTTACCCATAACCACTTGGAAAAAATAAACTCAAGCAAAAAGAATAAGATGTACAAAAAATAAAGTACCACACTAGACGGGGTGAATTGGTCAAAATCTACCTTTCTTACCTACTAAATAATAATCTTTACCTAAAACTAGAACAATACATAAGTAATAGGGTTGTCCCCAAGAACAAATATTAAAAATGTGCATGGGGCACCCTTTTATTTTGTTCTATGTGCAAAAACAAGACTTCTTAAGTAATTAATATAAAAAACAGTTATCCTATGTATCAATAGGACAGTCTCAATGTATCTTTCAGCAGAATATGACAGTTTTAAGAAAGTTTTACTTTTGATTTACCTACGAATAATGTCAAATCAACCTCACTGTGTTAGTACTTAACAAGTGACGTTTATAAAGTTAAGCTTAACAATTCACAACGATTTACTTCGATCGATCCATTACCAAAACACAAGTAATAACTGGCTACAAAAAAATAGTTAGGCCTCATTTTCTGAAGATTAAACCACATAAGCTCAACCAAGAGAATAGTAGCACTGTGAACCAATTTATAATTACCATTTTATTTGCTTTTGATGTAGGGACATAGAAAACGGGGATAGTTTTTGAATCATGAACCCCTTGGCAAGTTATGAATTCAAGAACTTTAAAAACTGATGCACAAAATTAGTTTTGAAACTGTTTCAAACTTTACAGTAAGAAGTGTACACCTTCAAAAACTGTAAAAGTTCGGACTTTATCTCTTCCAGATGTTAGGTATTTGCATGTTGACTTAAATTAAATCCAATTAAAAGATTGAAGACGCTTAATAGAGGTTTAGACTAAATACTTACCAAGCAAACTCCAAATAGGAAAATGACTGCAATTTTGGCGTACATCCTCAGTTCCTGTTGTCTAGGGATGAACAAAAAAGGCCAAAGGATTGTAAGTTTTAAACTTTGTAACTCGGCTTTTATTTGTTGTGAATTATCTAATCGATTGTATTGGAACACTCACTCAGAAGATAATCATTCAAGTGAGTTTATTAAATCAAATAACTTTCATTCAATAAATTGACTAATCTAAAATCTTTGATAAAGATAGGGTGAAGCTTGCTGTCAGATTACGCACGATGACTCACGGAAACCTGTCGATCTACAAATGAATCACTAAATCACTATTTGAGATGCCGACCACTCTCATGAGGGTATTTTAAGGCAAATATGTGGTGAAGGATGAGTGTGATGAGTGGTAGTAATGAGTTATGAGGTGTAGTCTTGTTACAAACTAAGGCCGACTCTTCCTTAGAATGAGTCATTAATTAATAGCCCAATGACCAATAAAATACAAGGATCAACGGCTTAACGTGACTTCCGAACCACGCAGGTGATGGTCTGATATGTCTAAACGATGGTGGGAGTTGATGCGGGTATCATCAGATGATCACTGAGACTATCTGAGCCGCTTTAGACCTATATCATCCTCAAACCTGACCTCCATGAAGCTGGATTACAGGACCACGCCACGAGTCCCAGTCAAATGAACAGTGCAGTGTTGTTTTGAAATTAAAATCCACTTGTATTTTATGAGAAACTTTGGGAATATAAAGCCATTTCAGAAAAGTGTATGTAGAAAGTAGTATCCAGTATGTGCTGTCCATCCTTCTTAATGTATTTTCAAGCCTTGTCTGAAATTCGTCCTCATTTGAGTCAATTTGAGTCATTGTCGATTGCTACAACTTCTTCTGTAACTGCCTCCTTCAGTTCGTTCAGTAACCAAGAGTAGTGAGTTTAGACTTGTCCTTTGAAGTTCTAAAAAACCAAGGGCTCAAGTCAGGTGGTCTAAATTTAGGTGGGCCATGGGATGTCTTTAAACGTGAGATGGCTTTTCCTGGGAATATCCTTCAAACGACTTGCACGGAGCGTCTAGCAATATGCACAGTTGCACCATTATATTGGAAATAAAAAATTGCCATATAAATTAGTCGTCCTTGAAGAACGTATACGGACAAAAACAATTGTTCGGCATGCGCATGAATCGAGCCAAATCCACCGTAGCATCGGTACGGTTTTCATTTTCAAAGTAGAAGGGCTTAATTATGCCAAATGGAGCTATTGCATCCCAAAAATTTCACACGGTAAGGACTGACGTCTTTTTAAATTTGGTGAGTATTTTCAGATGCCCAGTACCGCGTATTTTGTTTTTTCAACGACCCCGGTTAAATAAAAATGTGATTCATGGTTGTTAGGAATCACTTACACGGAGAAATCACTGCACTGTCACCAAAGATTCGTATTTTATACTAACGCGTCATACGCAGCCATGTGATGTTCAACAGTCCACTCTTCTACGTAAAATGGCATCATGGGTTCAAAGACGTCTCATTCACCTCTCTAACCCCGCCTCAACCAAAGTATCCCTCTTTGTGTCCCCCTGTAGAAAGTGTGCCCTCAAAACGCACAACGGAGGATAAACTCCCCTGTCATCCAGTATGAAGAATTTGGTGAAACTGACCAGTAGTCTTTTGCAGGATGTTGAAAGTCACAGCTTTGCAGGAAATAATTTTTTGATATTGGAACCTTTTTTTGTGACTCTTTTTAAACAGCAAAATAATACTACCAGAAATGACTTTGATGGGGGGAGGGAAGGGAGTGCTGAGGGAACGAAGGGTTAACTGCAGGTTACCGAACTTAAAATAAACATTAAAAACTAATATTTGTACCAAATTTCGTGAAACTCAGACTTAAAACGGTCTTGTAGAGAACGCCCCTCCCCACACAAGGGCACTTCAATGTCATTCCTACCCCGTCATAAGAAAATCGCTAGGACTTAAAATCACGTTTAAGGCTACGGGTCGGCTATGATTTTTAGTTTCGGCCTTCCGTCTCAGCTTTACTTCCTGTATGATCGGGTCGTTACAGGCTATTCCTCAATCACAGCTCTTCTTCGGCCTCAGCTTTTCGTGGTATTTTACCACAGGCGTTACGAAGTTTTCGCTACGCTCACAGCCTCTCTTCGGTCTTCGGCCTGAACCTTTCGTGCGCTCTATGTCCTTGCTTGTTCAGGGGCTGTAACCCACACACAGCCTGAAACCGGACCGGCCTGAACCTTTCGTGCGCTCTATGTCCTTGCTTGTTCAGGGCTGTTAACTCCACACACAGCCTAGCTCCGGACTTCGGCCTGAACCTTTCGTGCGCTCTATGTCCTTGCTTGTTCAGGGCTGTTAACTCCACACACAGCCTGGTTCGGACTTCGGCCTGAACCTTTCGTGCGCTCTATGTCCTTGCTTGTTCAGGGCTGTTAACTCCACACACAGCCTGCTCGGACTTCGGCCTGAACCTTTCGTGCGCTCTATGTCCTTGCTTGTTTTAGGCTGTTAACTCCACACACAGCCCTAGCTCGGACTTCCGGCCTGAACCTTTCGTGCATCTATGTCGCTTGTTCCGGAATGTGCTCCACAGCCCCTAGCTCCGGACTTCGGCCTGAACCTTTCCTGCGCTCTATGTCCTTGCTTGTTCCAGGGCTGTTAACTCTACACACAGCCTAGCTCGGACTTCGGTCTCGACCTTTCGTGCTCTATTTTTTGCAAACGTTAAATTTAAATAAAACTGTGATAAATGTAAAACTCACACTAATTTTGCAACGAAAATCGTCTATAAGAGGAAGTTTTTGGTTATGTTTTGGACAGACGCATCTTGACGCATTTGTCTCTTTAAGTGATTTGACTTTTGCAAAACTTTTCATACTTGAAAAGTTAGCTTGTTTTCAATCTTCTAAGGTTTGCCACCTTCCCAATAGTATGACATTTGAAATAAGAATACGTGGGTTGAATAAACAATTCAATATATTGTAATGCTTTGATTTATTTTAATCTCTTAGAGAATTTAAAATTGACTTTACAAACAATTCTTGAGGTTTTTGATCAGCGAAGCTGTGAGTTCGGTTTCTTTCTTCCAGTAGGCAGCGCATTGCTTCGTCATGGTCTCGATTTGCTGAGGCAGCACTTTGTTGAGGTTCTTCATGAAACACTTCTCCATAGAGATAGGGTTGATTTTCTTCAAGCAAACCACAAACTCCTTAACTATCTGGCTCGATACCGTGGTGAGTTCCTTGGACAAGGCGATGGCGTCAGTGGCGTATTGCTCCAAGTTAGCGGTGATGTTCTTGATGTTGCAGGAAGAGACTTCTAGGGCAAAGTTGTCCTGGACATCGATTGGCTCAGAGCTAGCCTGTAAGTTCACACGTACAGATCAAATATAGATATTTAGAAGGATTTAGTAATGAATATAGTGAATGAACCCTTTAAAAGACACATTACAAGTATATCTTAATTTAATTAAAATAATACGTTTAATAGTAACCGAGGGGTTTTGCACCTGTTATACACTTTAGAGGTAAGGAACAGCAGTATTTCTTTACATTAATTGAATGTAAGTGCAATACAGTTTATTTCGGTTACTGGTTTCTAGGGCGGTTGAGGTATGGATCAACGAGTATTTACAATTAGAAGATTAAAAATACAGAAAAATCTAAATTAGTGGATCATTTTGTTAAAATAGTCCATTATAACTTTAATTGAACGGTATTGAAAATATAAAACAACATTGAAATCAAATTCATTTATAACAACAACTGCATTACCTTGCATAACCTTTGCTAAATTTTAGAAATAAATTTATTCTACTTTTATAAAATGAAATCAAGCAAAAGGTTTTAAACTATTCTTAAATTTTCCATTCAACATTTATATTTATCACACTATTCAGAATACTATTTTCTGGTTGCATTTTGAATTTTTTTACTTTTTTAAGTTGTATAAATTTATTTGAATGTTACCCTCATCCAATAAATAATATGTAACCTAATGATGCATTCACGACGCATGTTTTCTTTTAACTACAATTCTGAGTTTCTAAAAAATATATAAATAACTATAAACTTAAACAAATTTCATGAAGTATTTATACAAAGCCAATAAATAAGCAGTAAGTTTCATACAAGTCCTTTAAAATATCCCAGTCAAATCCCAAGTATGTCAGTGGGTTAATGCAGTGCAACAATGCTTACAAAACATCGCAAAAGTATTTGGCAAATCATAGTTAGGAACTTTACAAGTACATAATACATTTTGAAACTTTCAAGTTTAACAGAAATTTACTCACTTAACAACTGAAAACCTTATTACATCGGAACAATACTATAACTAAAGAGTTTAGACATATTTTATCTTGTCCAATGTTAGGTACTCGTATGATGACTTCAATTGAATAAACTAAAATATTGAAGAAACTTAACAGAGGTTGAAACTTAATACTTACCAAGCAAACTCCAAAAAGGAAAATGACTGCGATTTTGGCGTACATCTTCAGTTCCTGCTGTCTTGGAATGTGCTTCGAGAACCAAGGGATTGTAAAGTATGTTGAGTATTAAACTTTGAAATTTGCTTTTATACGAATCAAATCTTAAAAGGAAAACCACTCAAAAGATAACATTCAAGTGAGTTTAGGAAAATCGATGATTACAACCTGCGTAATCACTATTTTAGAAGTATAGTGAAATCAAGGTTAGCTCTCCAAAACACTTGGGATGAAATCATCTGTCAGATTTCGTTTTAGGTGAAAGCTTTTCATAAGAATGTGCGTTTCTTTCCTACGTCAGTTACGTTCTATGTACGTCATTTAAATCTTACTTGAACTAGATTCTTCTAAAAGTAATATAAAACAATCACTTTATCACTATATCACTATTTGAGATGATGACCACTCTTATGATGGTAAGTTTGGTCGTTGCTGGTTCTTAGGCTCTGGTTATGTTTATAAAAGCCCCTGGACCTTCTTGCCTATCAAAAGTACGCTTAGCTACATGTTGTTATAACAGTCTTTGAATAGAAAGGCATTCCTTTGATGCCCCGAAGAATAACAGGAAGATTAAAATGAAGAGCTTTTCTACAGTAGAATTTCCTTAAATAACAATTTCCCAACTGTAGGACCTTATGTCATCTATTTAACAAGTTACCTTTCGGTTTTGCCTGTAGATCCATCGTATAGGATCTACATGCAAAACCGAAAGGTAACTTGTTAAATAGAATTTCCTTGTTTTGATGACAATAAAGTACAATATGAAAATACATATTTTCAACACCAAAAATGCGAGTGAGCTATACAAAATATTATGATTGTGAAAAACAAAACTAAACCGGTATGTTCGTTTAGTTGAAACAAGGAATTGAATGAACTCTCCTCGGAGTCCGCTTCATTGAGTCTACATTCCTCAAAACTTTCTCCATTCGTCACACCTACCTTCTGAATGTCTCAAACTTTCCGGTAAGCCCTTAAATATTGTAAATTTGACCAAAGTGAACATTCAGCTACGCATGTTTAATGCGAGTTCACTGTTGCAATATGAATCGCACATTAAACAAACGATGGTGATTACGGTACAAAACTATGATTGAAATTAAGAGTCGAAGATTTTCATGTGTTTGTTACCATTTCGTTCATGTTGTTACCATTTAAGTTCTTTTCATAACTATTTTCATGCACCTCCTTTTTATAACTACTTTTATTGGGCTGGTAAGGTTCGCTTTGTTGGATAGAAAACCCGATGTCAATTCTAAGGACAGGTCCGAAGTGGAAAGGCCAGCTCAGCTTACAGGAACTGTTCCCAAACTTCATTAGGGATCTTGTAAACGAGCCATTGACCTACAGCTGACTTGGAGACTAAAGTCCGAATCGTTGGACCTCGTTAGAATATTCAGTGGCTCTAAAATGCCCCGTAACGGGAATATATATTTTAAATGGAATAAAGAAGACTATTCAAAGTGTAATATATCGGGATTATAAAAGTCCTCAAAAGGAAACGGCCCACAAGGAATCAGAAGAAACTATTTAAGGGTGCGCCTCAGCTGCGTGGCGACGCTTCAATGCAAAAGCTTACGGCGGCCGGGTTTTTCTTTCAAAATTAACTTTTACACCAAAAACATGATGTATTTAGAAACTAAAGGAGATTTTCAACTCGCATATGGAGCGTTTTTTCGAAGGTGTGCGTTTTAAGTGTACAAAAAGGAGTTGAGCAAAACTTGTACAATTTCAAAGTTTATTTGTGAAACTATTGAACCAATTATAAGACATCAGGCTCTATACACGTTTCGGAGAACTCCTCTAGTTTCTAAATATATCAAGTTCATTAATTTAAAAATAAATTTAAAAGGTGAAAAACGGGCCGCCGTAAACCTTGCAAGCGGTTGGCTTGACACTAAGGCCGCATCAGTTGAAAGAAGGTACGTTGTTTAGCCAGTTGTTACGTGCGCGGTGTCGTGTGTTCCTTGATTGGACGAATTCAGTCTTTCTCAGAGGTGACAGCTGAGGCGGACCCTTAAGACGAGGTGCCAAAAGATTTTTGGCCATTAAAGCGTTTTAGAGCACGGACAAGATTTTGGCCCATCAACGGGAGTTTGTTAAGTTTTCTGGGCTGACGTCTTAACTAGAGGGAGTAATTCGAATAAATGGTCCTTAATTGATTAATTGAGTAAATAAGTTATAGCTTAAGTTAATAGAGCATAATAATCTTAGAGCATAAGTTGTGTAAATAACTTAAAATACAACTGTGGAACATAATTTTACTGAATGAGAGATTTTATTGTAATATATATGCGTGACAACTGCGTGACAATTGTGATATTGTTAACAGTCTATCTTGGTTAGACTATACTCAAAACCTATTTAATGATTGATTGAGAACTGATTTGATAACTGTACTCAACACTGAATACATTGACATTTTATTATCTTCTGACTACCGCCCTACACTTCAAATATCGAGATTTAAAATTAATCAGTTAATCTTAACATTACGTTTTTTTACACTTAAGGATTTCAATGCTGTTCCAAAGTTTAAGTTTTAGTCCTCAAATGCTATCTCTCAAATTGCTCTTAAATGACATAAACACTAGTTAAAATCTGGTAAACAAATAATACTTAAAACACTTTAAAGGTTTAAGGCGCGGTTTTCTCGCCGTTAGTGTTTGTTAGCGTTATGCAGCTGAAACAGGAGTAATAAGTACATTCAATGCAAAGGTGCAAACTAACATATACAATGTGACTTTTAAATGTTCCCCGCATCTTAACTTTTGACAGAGGACACATTTTGAAACCCCCTCTGGGGAATGTTTTTATAGGGTCCTAAAGTTTGTTTTGACGTGCTTCGTCTCACCCACCCCCAACCCTAAACAACGGGAAGGGGAGGGCCTCTAAGAAGAAAGAATTTTATCTCAACTCATTGTTAGGTTATGCCTATTCAAAGATAATAAGTTGTCAGGTTAAAAATGCCACACCAACTGTTTATTTTGAGTGACAACATTTTCTTCTAAATCCTTTAAAGAATTTTGTTTCAGGATTACAATATTTCTCTTAGAGGGTTTTGCAAAAATATATATTCAGCCAAGAAATTGTGTGAAAATGTGGCATTTTGAATCCTACAACTCAAATCTACGAATAGCTATAACCTAAGTATGAGTTGAGATGAATATTCTGTCTTTTCATCGTTGAATTTGTGTAAAAATACACTTTCTTTTGAGGTGCCACTAGAGGAGATTTGTATTTAAAAACTTAGCCCCGCCGTTTTTTTTTGGGTAAGGATGGGTGAGAACATAATGGACCAGTACGTATGGACAAACTACAGGACGCTATCCTAGAGGTTTGTTAAAAAATGTTTTTCTCTGTGAACAACTAAGGTGAGAGGGACATTTAAAACCCACCTTGTAAAGGCACTAGAAGCATTACTGCTTATATTACAAAATGTGAAAATAAAAATTGAGGTAGAACGCGTAAAATAAATGTTTCCTCTAAGACACATTCTAAATGCAACAGGTTTGTATCTTCCTCTCTCTCACTCAAACAAGAGTTTAGTCAATCCACTTTGTCACTTCAGCAAGTTTCATATTTCATTATTTATCTGACTCAGAAATGAAAAGAAAATGCTTGAGTGGAAACCCCCTTTAAATGCTCATGGCTGCAGGCATATTATAAAAAACAGCTCGTAATTTTATTGATGAAAGAAGGAAAAAAGTAGTTTCTTAGTAAATCAAAGAAATAGAAAGGGTAAAATTAAATTTTATACACATTTAAAACTCAATATTCTGAGTAAATGTAAATTAATTTAGACTTCTTAGCTATATAATTCCTAGGAAAGCGGTGACCACTTTTTACGGTCGTTTACAGCCGTCTTCTGTTTTTGACGTAAATAATAGAAGTGGTCACCGTTCTTTTAAGGAAACACTCTCATATGTCTACAATGGAAGCTATGGTCTACCGGCATTACACGGGCGTGAAATATATGTTTGTAGTTCGAGATCCCACGTTGATATTTCCACACTCATCTTTATTGAATATTAGTTGATTTTATTAAACCTTAGACCAATAATTACCACTAAATCGCAAGCTGTCTGGTCAAATCAGTCTACAAGTGTGTTTCACTCTTCGTGACCCTTCGGCCTTCGGCCTCAAAGCTTTGAGTTATTGATTTGTGATGAGGTGGAAGGGACTTAAAGGTCTGCCTCCTTGTTTGTTTTAAACCTTATAGACAAAGAATTACCACTAAATCGCAAGCTGCCTGGTCAAATCCAGTCTACAGGTTTGTTTAACTCTGTGTGACGCTTCGGCCTTCGGCCTCAAAGCTTTCAGTCATTCATTTGAGGTTAAGTGGAAGAGAGGACTTTAAAGTTCTAACTTCGCCACCAAAGAAGACGTTTTCATTCATGTCATTCGTTGCGCTCATGATAGATGCCAGTTGCTTTGCGCACGGAAACCCTTCGGCCTAGCGTATTCCCTACGCTTAGACTGTTTATTTCACTTTGGAAGCAAGTGCAAGCCCAGTGAGATCTTATCGTTGAAAGTAAATATTTCAGTAGAGATTAAGTCAACAACAGCTGATAATTCAGTCGATAGTAGTTGCTATTTCTAACTTAAAACTATTGGAATTCCATCATCAAGACTTGCCAATCACTAAATCACTATTTGAGATGCCAACCACTCTAATGAGGGTATTTTAAGGCAAATATGTGGTGAAGGATGAGTGTGATGAGTGGTAGTAATGAGTTATGAGGTGTATGTGTCTTGTTACAAACTAAGGACTCTTCCTTAGAATGGGTCATTAATTAGCCAATGACCAATGGAAATACAAGAACCAACGGCAACGTGACTTTCGAACCACGCAGGTAATGGTCTGATATGTCTAAACGATGGTGAAGAAGTTGATGCGGGTATCATCAGATGATGACTATCTGAGCCACTTTAGACCTATATCATCCTCAAAACCTGACCTCCATGAAGCTGGATTACAGGACCACGCCACGAGTCCCAGTCAAAAACAATTATAACCAAAATAATTATGTAAAATAGGATTTTAAAATTGCATTCTCCATCATTCACAATGCAACTTAACACCAAAACGTGATATGTGAGAGGCTGTATCAAACACTGGTTTGAGAGGAGAGAATGTGAACCCTCTCAACCTGAGAACTGAGAACTCCTCGTCTGCGTGAGAACCTCAGACAAAAGCCTCAGATACGTATTGTTGTCTGCCTCCACTTAGCAAACATCATGTTTAATTAGAACAAACACGCTCTCTGTATTTATATATGGTTTAATAAATTTCAAAGGTGCAACCTGTTCAGGCTATGTGGTGACGATGTAGATGGTCACTGCCTAAAACCATCATTGTTATAAATGGTTTAAAATTCGTGAGTGAAAGTTGGATGTCTTCAAAATGGGTGAGACATAGAATTTTTATGACAGTGGAGCAGATTTTCTAGATTTTTATTTAACAAAAGAACACGACGTTTCGGATTTGGAATTTGTTTTGGAATTGGAATTTCTTTTAAAAATGCAATCTCACAGTAACAATATTTATTACAAAGTTTGTTAAACTGCAGCGCTCCCAATCGTCACTTTTTCCAAGTTTTGTCTCACCTTAGTTTCTTAAAATAATCATCGTTGACTGGGATTCTAGATAAGAGTAGGTTTTTTCTTTAAACCACTTGTATTAAAATTCACTTTGATCTTAGCCAAAAGGCCAAGGAGCGATCCAGCGGACCCGTGGCGGATTGGTATCGCGCACGACTCCGGAGCTCATCACTCCGGTGGCGCGGGTTCGATCCCCGCAGTCACCACTTACAGTTTGTAATGTATACGGTGACGCTAGGTTGAGGTTGAGTGGTAGAGAGGACTTTGTAGTCCTAACTTCGCCTCGTTAAACAAGAGAAACTTTACCTTTACCTTTAAAATTCCATATCCTTATAAAATCTCTGTTTGCAAAATATTGTTTCAATTACTAATACGATTGTGTTTGTCATTTTAGGTTGTGAATTGACGCAAGTTGAAGATAGAAAGGTCAGTAAAACATACTTAATATATCTTACTACTCAAGGTTGTCTGTTTTTCTACCTGATAATAGTGCTTTAATCTTAAGTGTTCATCAAAGTCAATCAAAACTGTTTTGTTTTTAACAAATATTATTGCAAATTATATCACGTGAATGTTTTGTGATAAGTAATTATTGTTTGGTCAAAGTACAAACACACCTTTACTTACTTAGTCTCAACATTTGTGAGTCACATGTACTTTTCATGATTTTGTTCTTGTTGTTCCGAGCTTTTGCGTTAGTTTCTAGTTTCTTGTGTTACTAATTTTGTTTTCTTTCCGCTCTTGTTCTTTCTCCCTCTGATATCTTTCAAGCCTAATATTAGCTCTTAATTATTAACATCTTAATTTGAACGTTGACGTGCTATGTGATTCTGTTATTTTCACTACCGATGTGGTGGAGTACATTTTATCTTACATTTTAGGATTTCGCAGCCGGTGTCACAACTATAATCTTGTTCTTCCGGTTCCCACCGCGTCAAAAATCATTATAGTTAGCTTGAGATATTTCGGTCTCTCTGTGGAGTCTACTACTCTATTGGTCACAGGACTGCCGTGTGACCAATAGGAAATCAAAGTTTAGTTTCGTTTTATCTATGAATTCCTAAAGTAAGAATTGAGCTCAAATATCAAAATACTTCTATATTTTTTCAATAAAACTGATCATGTGTCCTGAAAGTATAATGCATCAAAACCACTTAATTCTGAAGAACTTTCAGTTTGTTCAAATTATAAGACCTAAAAAAACAAAATTATTAATTCCTCAAGTCAAGTAATAATACGCAGAGTTAAGTAAGTGGTATAACAACTATTGTGTTATTAAGCGTTATAACAATAGTAAAATGGTTTAACAGCTGATTCAGGATAACAAACATACCATAAATAACTGGTAAACACAGAAACACCTAGATAAGCTGATTAGAGGCAAATCAACGTACAGCTAGTGAGTGCTTAAAAGCTATATTTAGTTTCTCAATACCTAGTAGTAGTTAATCTGCTCCTATTATCAATATTTCCATAACACATAAAGTAACATCCAGTGTATAAAATAAAGATGATTTTTGTAATTTGACTTCTCATTATATTTCATAGAATAACTAAATTAGGCTATGTATTTGAAAAAATATAATTTTAATTTTTTTTTGCTGTCTACGCCAGTGGCATTTTTAATGAAGAATTAACTTTTGTGGTTTTGGGCATCACAAAACGCTTTTAGGGAAAGCGGTCCAAACCCTTGTGCCTGCGCCGGGAATCGAACCCGCGACCTTGCGCAAGCCGTGACTCTACCCACTGAGCCACGGACGCAGACAACCGTTTTCTTTATTTCGCAGTCACCACTAACAATTTCTTAAGTAACTTTCAGGTAGCACTAGGTAAAGGTCGAGGTTGAGAGGACATTGTAGTTCTAACTTCGCCTCATTAAAGCAAATATCATGTTTAACAATACTCTTGCATTGAAGCATCGCCGCGCAGCTCGGGCGGACCCTTAACGGTTTTGCATTTGCCAAAGTTTCCTGAAACGTGTATACGGTATTGAAGTGAAGCATGTATCTGTGGAGAGGGTCTCTCTTGTTAAACAATGTGTGAACAGTTAAGCCGCTGTACGTACAGAGTGCGTCTGTTCCTGATGTCCATTGTTCATGTCTACTTCACAATCTACTCACTCGTGATATTCTAGTCAAGGTTTCACTATTTGAATTTCTCAAACTACTCGTACGTACGAGTATAATAGTAAAGAAATATTATCAACCCGCCAATGATGTGGTTGAAATGTCACGGAATGGCTTGTTAAGTTTTAACGGATATTTTTAATTTTCTCTAAAAAGTGTATTGCTCTAAAAGGTGAACACTTTTTTAGATACTCAGAAGTCACCCAACATACCACAAACTCGATTTCAAAAGATCGACTTTGAGGGAAACTGCAGCGTTTATAGCTCTCATGTCAGTAATAGAGATA
This sequence comes from Matsumurasca onukii, assembly GCA_018831715.1. Lineage (NCBI taxonomy): Eukaryota > Metazoa > Arthropoda > Insecta > Hemiptera > Cicadellidae > Matsumurasca > Matsumurasca onukii. The sequence goes on from CM032058.1 coordinate 89,842,831, forward strand.
TTTATTTATTTTAAGGTTACTCACAGATATATTGTGTTCTTATTTTATCATCCCCATAGGATACAGGGAACGGTACCAACCAGCTGTTAGACGTGGATAAAAGCTTAAAACTATGTTCACATAGTATCATTGTGCACAACGTGTTAAAGTTAAATTTAGACCTATTTTAATTGACTCAATTTTGTATTCTATAGAGTAACACAACACAATTCAGGGCAAGTTTATATGAAAATACAGTTTAAAACATGATTTCCACGTTTAAAACACCCTATCCAAAAATAGTGGATCCGCGGTGGAGTGGTATCGCACGCCACTCCGGAGCTCATCACTCCGATGCCGCGGGTTCGATCCCCGCAGTCACCACTTACATTTGTAATGTGACTAATACGGTGACGCTAGGTAAAGGTCGAGGTTGAGTGGCAGAGTAGTCCTAACTTCGCCTCGTTAAGGAAGAAAAACTTTACCTTTTGCCTTTCATCCGAGGTCAAGTTTCGTCCTCCCTCCTAAATAGAAGTAAAATCAAACCTCCAAAACCTAACGCGGATGAATATTACGTATGAAATCAAAAGTTTGTAAACAATTTCAATTCCTTTTAAAACATGATTGAAGCACATGCCCTCCGGGACAGAAACAGTTACGTGTTCCACCAAAACTCTGCATAATTCCTGCTATTACCACCAGGTATCAGCACTGGCGTGTCCATCACCAATTCCACTACTCCACACCAATGCGTTATTCACTGCTCCTTCTAGCCCTGACCCTTTTTATCATCTGTGCGCCTATTTCAGTAGAAATCGAGAGTAAAAATCATGGTTGGACTATTTTACGCATGTTATGATTTATTTTGAAAGTATTTTAAGGATATTAATACAACCTTACGTCTAGAAACTATCAATATGGGCCACGAAAACCCACCTTGCGTGCTCATAGATTCACTAAACCACTATTTGAGATGCCGACCACTCTTATGAGGGTATTTTAAGGCAAATATGTGATGAAGGATGAGTGGTAGTAATGAGTTATGAGGTGTAGTCTTGTTACAAACTAAGGCCGACTTTTCCTTAGAATGGTGAAGTAACGTAATATTAATCAGAATAAAAATTATAAAGTAGTGGATCCGTGCCGGCTCGATATCGCGCGCGACTCCGGAGCTTTTATTCTGGGGGTGTGTCCGATCCCCGCTCTTACCTCGAACAATTTGTGGCAACAGGGTGACGCTAGGTAAAGATCGAAGTTAAGCGGTGAAGAAGCCTTCACAGCCCCACTAAACGAGGCAAATTTGACCTTTTACCATATACAATCATGATACAAATACATTTTTTTATCTGAAATAATAACTGTGCGCTCGGTTTAAAAATGTTCTGGGAAAGGTTTTTAAAAACAACTAATATCTCACAATAACAGTTATTGAGTTATCTTTTAGACTGCAGTTTCTAGCCAGGCTCTATAAAATGTAGTTAACAACCTCAACATCTTGTAGTTCAACCGTTCTGCAAACGTCATCAACACTGTCAAAATACAAAGCTAGGCTCAAATCAATGATTCATTTATTCGTTGTGTTTATCGGGACTTGAACGACGTTTCTAATCGCATTCCAAGCGGTGAGTCAATCGGAAAATAACGGAGATCCCATCAACCCCTTCCACAGGCTTCTCTTCCACCCTTCTATTGTTCTTCGATGTCACCGTTCCTACTTCCTGTTTGTTTTCAAAAAATTATTTACTTTGATACCTAAAAAACCTTTACGATTAATGAAAGGTTTAAGCTTTGTTGATACCTTCTAGGTTTTTGTTCGCCACTTACGATGAAAATAAACACAATTATGAGTAATGTATTTGAAAATATGAGGTCCAACTACGATTGAAAAGGTTTACTAACAAATATAGTATCTCAATATAGGCTTCTCTCAATATAGTATGTCAAAGATAATGTTATGGCAGGTAGATTGGGCATAGATGCCACATGGCTGAGGTGGGAAAATCAACATAGTTGCGGTAGTCCAAGCACAGATAGCGCTGCCATCTCTCGCCGTGTTTCTCGCCCTCGGCTCGACATACTCTCAAAATGCGCCTTCTCTCCTGAGACTATTAAGACTCTGTATGTGACACTCGTCCGGCCTATATTAGAGTATGGAAGTGTTGTATGGTCACCCTATCAAATCAACCATAACAGCTCCCTGGAGAGGGTCCAGAAGAGGTTTCTTCGGCTTGTAGGAGTCAGAAGTGGTTTAGCCTATGAGGAGGTGGATATTCATGAGGTCGCCCATAATCACGGAATCATATCTCTGTCATCTAGACGTTCAGCCATTGACCTTATCTTCATGTTCAAACTGGTGAATGGATTGATCGACTGCCCGGAGCTCCTGCAACTAATAGACCTTCATGTGCCCTGCAGAACAACTAGGTCGGTACAAACATTCGCCAAGAACCAACACCTGACTGCGTATGCTTACCATAGCACCATACCTCGTCTCATGCGTTTGGGAAATGCATCAAAAATTGATTTCTTTGGTCCCACCCTCCACGCCTTTAGGAAGCAAGCTTTCCTTTTTGTCTTCAGTCTACTTCAATATTAAGCATCTTTTATAGTTCATACTGTGATATTCCTTGCTTGTTCTTTGTGTTGTATCTACAAATTTAACTTATATATTTATTGTTATTGTTCCATTTATTCATATTGTAATATATTGTCATTGTAGTTAAATTCTATCAACTTAAGTATATTTATTCATTGTCTAATTCTATCTTATATATTTAGGCTATATCATAATGTATTAATTTATTTAACTTACAAATTGTACGATGTTATTGTAGATATTTACTATTTTGGTATATGTATGCACGTGTGATGTATTGCACCCTTAATGTTACCCATAACTACCCTGAAAAATAAACCTTCTCATAAAGAAGAAAAATAAATAAAAAAGAGAGAAATAGTAGGGGTAGATTGGAAGACATGACACTGTGTATGTAATAGTTTGTATATTGTAGGCTACTCTTTTCATCAAAATTACTATTTTCCATATGATGCTAATGTATAAAAAGGTGTACACCGTTGATAAATAAATAAATAAATACTCGAGTTTGTCCGATGTCGATAACTAAAACGAGCGATTTTCGCGAACAACAGAACTTTCGGGCGCGTCAGAGGTTCTACTTGAGACTTTGCAGCGCATTCTGTGCTTAGGCTGCCGAATTGTGCTGATTTCCCTGCCTCAATTATGTGACATCTATGCGCAATCTTACTTCAATAACATAATCGTTGACTATATGTTTTATATATATTTTCATGTTTCATATTTGTAATGTTTTTTTAAGTCGATTAGATATTTTACATCAATTTTGTCTATCGGAAATATTTCAATACCTGTTGAATAAAAACTAAAACTTAGGGATAGTTTATTGAAATTACAATATAGAATTTTATTTTTAAAGTCGATTTCCTATTACATTGCAGTTTTACTCCTTGTGATTTAACATGTGTTTCACGTATTTTGGGAAAGCTATTCAGTTTACAACAGTGTTTTGAACAAGACTGGAAAAAATAAAACCCATTATTTTCTGAAAATGTACTGGTTTGAATCGTATTGGGCTCTAAGCCGATTACACCATTTAGGTAATTGGAACAGATCGAACAAATTCAGTTTGCATTTTCCGCTACTTCATCAGATTACTGAACAAATAAAACACCGTAATCCAATCCGTCCAGTAACATCCTATTCACTTTTCAACCTCGATGCAAAACCAATTCCAGTCTAAATCACGTTATTGCATTTTAAATTATCGTTCCCGTCAGATTGATGATTTTTGGGGACTTGGGTATAGGAAAAGTAGGTTTTGTTTAAATGTAGCACGTATTAAACTTGAATATATACTATATTAAATATTTTCACTCACTGGGACAAAAAATAAATAAGTGCTGACTAGCATCTAAAGCTTCCACCATTTGCACCAATTTACACTGCCAAACGTGTTGCTCATTTTACAATCGAGCACCCTCAGTGGACTTGTTGAGACTGCTTCAGGTGAGTATATAGCTCTTCCGTATATACTTTAAGTCACAGTGCTGGCCACGGTTTCCTTCTTGCGTCAGGTGTACCAACCGTAGTTTAGGAACATAATTTGGTGAAGCTGCCAATCGCCGCTATAAGCCACTAGACGCCGACGTATTTCATTGGACGGTCTTCAAGGTGTCTCTGCACCCATTGGCTCGCTGCCCATTGGAAGTTTTTTTTTCTTGTAGATTTTTATCGACTCTCTTATGATCTTCGGATAGTAAATAGTAATATGGTATTTTGGTGAGCAATTTAGGGTTTTAAACATGGTTTTATGTCTTGATGCTAAGCTGTGTCCGTGCGTTTCTTCGTGGCGCTTGACCTTGACGACTAAAACCAGTTATAACTGGGTTTTCTAGGGTGGGGGAACCAACTGTTCAGTCTTTCCATGGCACTCGTACTGTGAGGAAAGGCTATTACTGTACTTTTTGAAAACATCGACTTGTTCCCCCACTCTGTCCTCTCACTTCCCCTCACCAAGCGCCACGAAGAAACGCACGGACTCTACCACCAACTTGGGATGTTCATTTTTCGTAAGTCTGATGTGTTCCTTAATTCTGGTAGAAGATTACAGTGTCTTGTAATCTTAATTGTTTATATCTACACACTTTATAATATGTCATTACGAGTATATTCAAGCAATGGTTTAATTTTAAAAGTTGTATTGTTTATTTGCTTTTAAGTTTAAGTTTATTATATGTTGTAATACATATTGTAAATTATTGTATATAATTATTGGTGGTTAAGTGGAAGAGAGGACTTTACAGTCCTAACTTCGCCACAAAATAAATACTTGTTTCATTTCATTTCATTACTCAGTAGAATTGTTTCCTTGACGGTTCGAAGAAAAACTATTATTTTCCTCCTAGGCTTAAACACGGTTTTACGTTGTGCTTCAATAATCTACTATTTTCTACGATATTCCTTTCAGAAAGGCAGGCAGCCGCGCTTAATGTAGACATCTTCTGTTTTTATAGATTTTTTTCCTGAACTTTTCACACTTTGACTTTCTCTGAAGATAAAACCCTTGTGTAACAGACGCTATCAAGCTGGATCAGTGCTTAGCTATAGAATCTGACTTCAAAGCACTCTTAGCTCAGCCTCTCTTTCACAATCTTGATTAGCCAACACTCTTAGATTGATTAGCTTTCCATTCTTTGCAGTTTAGCCTTTGTGCTTGGCTGAGGACCTTGAATGAAACTAATATCGATTGAAAATTACGATATGGATTTTTTTACGGTTGTGTGTATTACTTTGCCGAGTTAATGTTTTCAACTATTGTATTTTGTTGTGATTTGTTATCCAAAATAAAGTAAAACATGTGTATTGAGATTTGTCAATTACTATTACAACGCAAATAAAGAAATGAAATGTGTCATCTTGTTTACATCTTATTGTTTTATTGCTATGCAAATGTTCACTTTACTGCAATTGACACGTTAGTACATAAACATGACACTTTTCCACGTAAACTGAAAAACGCCCATAGAAACCCAACACAGTATTAAAGTCAATACAATATTTTTAAAATGTTGATAAGCACATTAAAATATCTGCACAAATTTTACCTGAACTCCATCGTCGTTCAGAAAAATATGAAAAGATAAACCTTTCAAAATACCCAATAAAATGAAAAGAATCTACAACTATGACAAGTTAAAACAAAACTGTGAGTTCATTCGTACTTATGAAGAAATCCAAGACACGCAACTAGCGCTATCTTGATGTAACTCCTGGAATTACCGACGATAACAGGAGAAATCACGTGGTGCTGACTGTGTCCTACAAAAATAATCTATTCTTAACACACACCTCGCTAGACGCGAATGGTGCTTCAAGAATGTTCTTTATAGTTTTCAAATGGTACAAATTATGCACTATCACTATTTGAGATGCCGACCACTCTCATGAGGGTATTTTAAAGCAAATATGTGGTGAAGGATGAGTGTGATGAGTGGTAGTAATGAGTTATGAGGTGTAGTCTTGTTACAAACTAAGGCCAACTCTTCCTTAGAATGGGTCATTAATTAATAGCCCAATGACCAATGTAAATTCACGGACAAACGGCTTCCTTGTGATGGTGATGGTCTGATATGCCTAAACGATGGTGGGAGTTGATGCGGGTATCATCAGATGATCACTGAGACTATCTGAGCTGCTTTAGACCTATATCATCCTCAAAACCTGATCTCCATGAAGCTGGATTACAGGACCACGCCACGAGTCCCAGTCAAAGTGAAGCCAGTTTAAAGTGACTATACGGTAACGCTAGGTTAAAGGTCGAGGTTGAGTGGTAGAGAGGACTTTGTACGTAGTCCTAACTTCGCCTCGTTAAAGAACACAACCTTTACCTTTTTAGTCTGGGAATTGGGCTTTGTATACACCAGCATATTTTTAACGATGATTCCTAACCGACTAGCTTTACCTATAGAGGTTCTAAAAATATTAGAGACATTACAAATGTTATCAAATTGAAAGACTTAGTAGAGATAATGAATAAAGAAAGTGTAATGACTAGTCCTAATACAAAATTTATGACGGTAAACCGTTTCATTACCAGAGAAAGGAATGATTAAGTCTTTTGATCTCAAATGCTGTGAAAGATCTTCTAATTTACACTCGGGTGGCTTTTCAAACGGTTAGATACTGTAGTGAATTTCAGCTGTAGTTTAGTATTAGATTATTGCGTTTGAGAATATCAAACATATTGAATAAGGTAAAAGATATTAACTCGTCATTTAGGGTGGACATTAATTTTAAAGAGTGTTCCAACCAACTTTGTTTTATGGAAAATGCATCGTATACACTTATAAAAGTTTTGATTACAAATATACCTAAAAGGTAAAAGGTAAAGTTTGTCTTGTTTAACGAGGCGAAGTTAGGACTACAAAGTCCTCTCTACCACTCAACCTCGACCTTTACCTAGTGTCATCGTATAGTCACATTACAAATTGTAAGTGGTGACTGATCGAACCCGCAGGGTGATGAGCTCGAAGTCGCGCGCGATCGGATCCACTTGTACCTACGTGCTAGTAGAGTTCAGTGCTGTACCATTGTCATATAATAAGTGGCATCATGCGAACGATTTCCGACTATAGCTATTATGTGTACGTTTTCTATTATCCACTCTATAAAAGGTGCAGGCAACGAACGTGCTAGAGGTTTTTTTGGAGTTTGAGTAGACGGCCAATTTTGACGGCCAGATGTTTTGGCCAGAAATTCAACTTGGCGGCATTTTTCACAATGGCTTATTGTGCACCTGTCTGGAAAATCTATTTTCCTCGTCTATGCCAATGGCATTTTAATTTGTTCTTAACCTAGGGTTTGTGGGCATCACAAAAGGCTCTTTAGGGAAAGCGGTCCAAACCCTTGTGCCTGCGCCGGGAATCGAACCCGCGACCTTGCACTTTGCAAGCCGTGACTCTACCCACTAAGCCACGGACGCAGGCAAACTCTTGTTACTGTTAACATGATCAGTATCTTCAAGCGTTAAGCACCCTAAACTTTCTTCTAAAATTGATAGTTTGCCTCTGAAATCTATTGTTTAATTACATTACATGTGTTATAAGAGTGTAAGAGTTTAAATGAAAGAGTGATCAAACACTGTGTTTCACCCCAAAATGTTTCTTTCAACTGATGCGGCCTAACTATCAAACCCTCTGCTTGCAAGGATGTGCTAGAAAGTAGATAGCGGTCGTACATGAAGGTCGAATTCGGATTTGTTAAATTTTATGGAAAGAGAAAGAGTTTATCTGTGTTTGCCTGTAATTAGGCTTTTGATAAACCTATTTTATTTTCTTAAATAGGGTCTTAAAACGTTCTATATTATCTTACGTTAACCGTTAATAGCACAAAACTAAAAGACATTTTGAAAAATGAACTGCAGGCAAACCTAGATTTTATTTTTCATTTAAGAGTCGTTTCGTCAAAATAACACTAATACCAAAGTCTCCATTTTATTTCCCGCAAATCTCTGCAACGACGCTCTCCCGAGCAGCTGAGGCGCACCCTTAAATATTTCCTATATTAATTTTCTTGGAACAAGTCACATCTCAAGTTATTCGCTACAATTAAAACTGCGAGAAATGTTACCCAATCCGAGCCGACAGAGTTGTGTTATGCGGAACTTGAATGTTGCCTCTAATCGCATTCCGGGGGGTGAGTCACTCGGAAAATAACGGAGTGATCCCATCAACCCCTTCCACCCTCCCCACCACTCCTCACCACCAGGGCACCCTCTCGTAGTTCTTCGATGACACTTACTTCTTGGTATTAGCTTTGGATTTGCGTTATTCACGTATGTCATTTTTTTGTTAACTTTCCATACAAAAAACAACAACAGACTATGTAAACGTGTTACTCGTACTTCATGTCATTTCGAAAATTTTTATGCATCATTGTGCATCCTATTAATTGCCTCATTTAGAGGAGATCAACCTTAATCAACCTTAGAGGTATCAAACCTAAGACCCTTCGAAATCCTGTTAAACTTAGATACAATACTCTCCTGTTCGTAACCATTCTCCGTACAATAAGTACCCAGGGGTTTTTTGTCTCCTTCTCAGCAGTGCCGCACAGTTGAACATGACATGGTGAGCTGTTTCTCCTGCCTCACCACATTGGTAGGACTAGGATTGCTTAGGTATTATGACGGACGATATGTTAGGAAGAACACAACGTTTCGGGATCTGGAATTCCATCCCATCTTCAGGTGAAAAGTATCCTCAATATAACACAAACTTTAGAAAATGAACTGGTCTTAAAGTAATCAACGTAAGCTGACCAGTTACCACCAAACTGGTGGTTGGTGAGTGGTCAAACTGGTTTGGTGGTGGGTGACTGGTCAGCTTATGCTGATTACTTTTAGGCTAGCTCATTTCCAACGTTTTGTGTTGTATTTCAGGTTCATTTCACCTGAAGACGGGATCAGATTCCAGACCCAAAAGGTCGTGTTAGATCGAAGAGGTGTTAGAAGATGTTCTGTGTTGAGCTAAATCTAAAATATTAACTTATACCCCACGGATAAAGGCAAAGAAAGTGTCTAGCTGGCTATGTTTGAAATAAATTGCATCTTTGAACCAACTGCTTCTCTCTTGCAATCAATCTCGAGGAAGAGATGATTCATGATATCTTGTGAGTGAAATATATAACTCTGTCAGCACTTTCTGCGGTGAATCTTACATGTGTTGATGTGTTACTCCTTCACACTAACTTCGGTATCATCACTATTTTTATTTTATACGTACACTTTGGATATGTACTAGCTTGTACACTAGTTTGGTTATGTATAACCTTCATAGCATTGAATATTGGCATGTTGAGTTCCTATATGGTACAGTCCCACTGACTTCCAAGGTGTCATTGGACATAGGCACTTCGTGTTTCGTTGGACTTGATTTGGTCAAGAATTTGTCTAGTACTGTTGGCTGTATACCAAAAACAAATAATTATTGAGCCTTAATTAATGCTCTCACATACATCTTAGGTTAACCCATAAATTAAAAATGTTAATTTTATAAAACATGTTTTTAAACCTTTTGGTAGAATGCCTAATCCAAAGACCTAAAATCATGTGCAGCTCTTAAGCCCAATGTTGGCTGAAGGGTACACGGAATTCGAAATAATTATACAGTAGCACGTTAGATAAATTTTATATTAAGTTTTAGGATGTAGTAGTGAAAATGAGTTGAATGGAAAATACTGGAATGGGAAGCGGGTGGATGAAGATAATGTAGAAAATTAAATATAGTACAATAAAACTGCATCAAACGAGTAAAAAGGTAAAAGGTAAATTATTAATTACTGAAGAGCTGTAGATCCACCGTTGCTGTAAATGTGGATGCGCATTTCGCCCCGCTTGTGGGGCATCGTCGGCGGGGCGAAATGCGCATCCACATTTACAGCAACGGTAGGATCTACAGGCCTAATACAAGGTAATTAATAATTGAACTTTGGTCCTACACTGGGTTTCACTTCTAGTAAAAGGTAAAGTTTGTCTTGTTTAACGAGGCGAAGTTAGGACTACAAAGTCCTCTCTACCACTCAACCTCGACCATTACCTAGCGTCACCGGATAGTCACATTACAAATTGTAAGTGGTGACTGCGGGGATCGAACGGATCCGCTGAGTCCGCTGAGTCTTATTGGAATTCCATAGCTTTGAATTTAATTGAATGTGACTTACTAATCGAATGTAAACTCTACTAACACCTATTTTTCCATCACCGCATTTATGTGTGTTGTTTCGATTGAACGCTCGAAGGAAAGGAGGAAGCGACGCAAAGTTTCAAGCGCATACATAGACAGTGTGAGATTGTTATTCCGATGCAGTTCGCTGTGCACTTTACAAGGTCCGGACAAAGTACTTTAGTCTAGCTTCAGACACAAAAGGCACGTTCTATCCAGACCCTTTCCTCCTTTTCCGAACAACAAACTTGGTTAAGGAGGATTACTTAATAGATTTTCTCGGAAAGTTTGTAGTTTTTATCAAAAAGGAGATCATAATATTCATCCCAATGTGTTTGCTGGAAGCCTTTTCATTTTTTTATCCAAAATAGGCCTATGTTCAGACTTTGTAAATATTTAGGTTAAATTGAACCCTCCCATCCAGGGTTTCTAAAACTGAAAATATTTTAAGAAATTTTGAAACACAAATGACGATTACGCGGTGGCTTAGTCGCATATAGTAGGATACACATTTGGCTAAAGCACTATTACGTACCTATAGAAAACCCGAGTAGTAGGATGGTGCCCTATTTTCTACCTTTGTGTCTTTTTTGAGGGGGCTTTAAAGAGAGTAAAACAGGTACTTAACATCCAGATCAACTGCTAACGGAGTATTGGGAATTAGTTGTAAATAGATTGTTTGTAATGGGAAACGGATCAGTGAACAAATTCGTATGGTGATTAAAAACTTTATTATCCGTTAAATTAAAATTTTCTTTGTAGGTCTAGGTCAGTATTCTAGTGATCAATGCTGAACCCTGGTCGCCAGAAAAGTAGAAAGCTTGAAGAATATGATTTTTAAGAATTGGGCCTTGAACAGTTTTAATTTTTGAGAATGTATCATGAAAACTGTTATTTTTGCAGTATAATTGGTTTTCTGAGGAGTAAGGAGTACCCATATGTTGCAAATCAAGCAAGCAACACTATATAAAGCAACTGTATTATATTTAGTAAAAACTTTGCAAAATTCAGCCAACACCTTCTTTGCAACACGAAACTAACACACTAATTAGCGGACCCGTGGCGGGTTGGAATCGTGCGCGACTCCGGAGCTGACCACTCCGCTGGCGCGGGTTCGATCCCGACTGTCACCACGTACATTTGTAAGGTGACTCTACGGTAACGCTAGGTGAAGGTCGAGGATGAGTGGTAGAGAGGACTTTGAGTCCTAACTTCATCCCGTAAACAAGACAAACATTAACTTTACGTTTAACTAACAACTCACCTCTAAGCTCGCGGATGCTCACCACGGTGTCGAGAAGGGAGCGTCGAAGGGTCGCAGCAAGGCTGCATGATTGCTTCTGTAATTCCGCGAGTAATTCCAGGCATTACCGCCTGATAGCAGCACTTGCGTGTCTACAGCTTCCGCAAACATCGCTCAACCAAACACGTGCATTCGCAACGCCTAACCGCCATTTTGTTTTTGCAGGTTGTTCAGGAGATTAAGTGTCGATGCAGTTTCTAAAGTTGGCTGTCTTTGGGTGATTTTGTAAATGGTAGCTTTTTTCACAACTATAATCTAGACCTTCCGGTACACACCGCGTCAGAACACTATTATTATTAGCTTGAAATATTTCGGTCTTGCAGTGGAGTACCATCTTCAGTCAATGATTGGCTGAAACTTATATTTTTGTCACAGATTGCTTGTTGGCAGTATTGGCTGATACTTTCATATTAAATACGTATTTTCACGTAGAACTGTAAGTTACTTCAAGTTGAGCTTTTTAATTATTTAAGTTTCAACTTTGGTTGTTAGTGGTTCTAAGCAGGGCTTTCCGAATGATGAGGTCTTTTATAAGCGTATATGCATCCGGGGGTCTGGAGGTATAAAAGGGGGGTTTCCAGAAAACAGGCTACATTTTATGCAAAAGGTTGAAACCGGTCCATGTCGATTAAATAACACTACAAGAGTACAAGGTATTATGTACTTTGTTTCTTATATAATCGCATAATATATCCCTTTAAGGCCAGTTTTGGAGACTTTTCAAAGGTCTTGACCCGGAAATCTCTCTTGGCTACGCACCTGGCTACATTCAATAACTAATGGTTTCAATCAACACTCTGAGTTGGCTACCAAGATGGTGGTCACACCAACTGTTGTGACTGACAGGTGGAATTTATATCTCACTCTATGTCACATAATGAATGGCTCCAACCCCTGGCTTAGGCAACAATTTACCATTTACATGTGTAGTTTGTATCCCTAATCAAACGCTTTATATTTTATCTTGAGGTGCCGAAATCATTAATAATCATAGACTTAATTCATAGTTGATTTATTTTCCATCATTTGTTTTCGGTTATGTGCAAGTCTTTATGCGCTATTCACACCGTTGTTTAGTGAATAATATTAAATTTTCTTCGAAAAAACTTTCAACTTTAATTCAACCCGCCTAGATGACGCAGGTTACAACCTTCAACGACAGGATCGCACTTGATGCCTTACCTCAAACAAACTCAATTCCCGTCTGACCACATGCGTGGTCAAGATAGTTTTGGTCTTGTTGACTTCAAATCCTGATTAAAAGGTGGACATTGATTCGAGAAGGAGGAAGTTTAATCGTCCAAAATAGAAAATCAGGGGTTGTACTTAACGTTTCAAAGGCAAATTCCGTTTAAAGTCATCTTTAAAGACTTCTTTCCGGATGAAGTCCTTAATTCATCAATTGAATATTGAAATTCCATTGTTCGCGACTGCAGTAAAGGTGTGAGTTTCTGTATACGAGTAAACAGCCAGCATATCAACTTATAACTTTCAATTGTGGAAAATCCCAATCATTAAATTTAGACAGCAATGAAATTCCACGACATCTACAAATGATTGTCGAGCAAAACCATGAACAAAACCTACAATCTCTAATACAACCGGCCTACAACAATAAGGTCTTTTGGGAGAAAAAATTCCACAATTTTATTGTAGCGCAAAACTTCCAATTTATTCATCGTGTACCACATGATCTCAGCATGATTTTGTTCGGCAAATTTTCAGTTGAATGACAAAACACAATACAAGTCTGAAAGAGTTTTCTGCGTGTCTAAGTTAGGGGGTTTGTCAGATAAGGGTTTCCATCTAGTCAGACTCTCTTGTCTGGACGTGTCCTTTTGTGAACAAACGCTGCTCAAGATAATTGTGTTTCCTTGTGTACTTCTGTGTTTATTTACCCTTAGAACTTCAATTGGTAACATTTTGTCTCAAATTATGGTTTGAGTTCTACTTATTTATATTTATTTTACCTTTTAGTTATTGCGTTGCTGTGCCCGTGTTAGGTTCGGAGCAAGAGATACCTTGCATTATTATTTTAAGCGAATTTCCATAAGAAATAGAGCTATTTCTTTTTGTATCTACAGAGAACTAAACGTGGAAGAACAAAATTGTTGGTGTTTTTGAACTTCCCAACACCTTATGAGTCCCCCGGCAAAACCTTCTACTACTTTCTTTCTATAGATATATACATGTAAATCTGAGGCTAATTTACAAGTCGCATATTTTTGTACGAATTTCATGAAATTTGGTACAAAATGTCTTGGTAAAGTTGACCAGCAAAATCAGTCCACCGAAAGGGACTTTCGGGGGGTGTTTTCCCCCAAAGATTAGAACTGATTGTATTCTATAAAAACAACATTTAACATCCGATTCAGGTTAAACGTAGTATAAATATTTATGATACCATACTTAACATGTGTATCAAAAATCAACAAAATCCTTTCTGCACCAAAACTATTTTTCCTCGCCATCTTGGGTTGGCTGGTTGGTTTTGGTACACATATCTTAGGCCCGATAACTGTTCACACCTAATTCAGTTGAAATCGAATCATGAATGTGGTTTTGAATAGCATCAAACCCTATTTTTGGGGCCAACGCTTTCCTAAAAGGTCACTTTCAGCGTACGTATTTTGCTGGCCAACGAACTTAATCTAGATATTAGGGAGTGGGGTCACGTTTGTGAAGTATCGGGCCACTTCTGATAACGTAGATCGTTAGTGCTACGTTAGTTCTCGTTAGTTCCATAACCCCATCGATAGTTCCATCCTCTAAGGCCTCCAAACAGCACTGCCTTTATTGGGCCGGCCAACTTGAAACGTGGTGGGGTCGCTTAAATAGGAGGACAAGAAGCCAGCACAATAAACCAACGGGTTGACGAGCACGTGGTCTCGAACCATAATTCCAATCTAATCTAACCTGGAGATTTACTCAAATAACACTTTCGAAAAATCAGTTACCAAATGTGAACTGTTGAGTGTTCACAGGGGTAAAAATGACACTTTCGGTGTAGTTTTTACGTTGAATTCGGTAGGATTCACGGTCAGTTACGTGTGTATTTGTTAAGAGTAACACAGTTTACAGAAGGTGGGTTGAAGTATGTTCTGCAGTAGGTCAGTAGATAGTGCGCAGTAACCACACTAACTGCTCTCAAGTAGATGAACAGCTGTTGTGGTGAGAACCTTAACTGCAACCCTGGTCTAGATCATTCCACTCACACTCACACTTACACTCAGCTTTATATCCAACTTGTTTGTAGAGAATCTTATCTTGTAGTTTAACATATTTTACTAGTAATACTTTGAAACCTTTATTTGAGACACCGACCACTCCTAGAGGGTATTTTAAGGTGAATATGGGATGAATTATGAGTGTGATGGGATTTTATAGATTATTAGAAACTTGATATTTTGATTTGAGACACAGACTCCTCTAGAGGGTATTTTAAGGTGAATATGGGATGAATTATGAGTGTGATGATTTTATAGATTATTAGAAACTTTGATATTTTGATTTGAGACAGACTACCTCTAGAGGTATTTTAAGGTGAATATGGGATGAATTAGTGTGATGGATTTTATAGATTATTAGGTACTTTGATATTTTGATTTGAGACACAGATCACTCCTAGAGGGTATTTTAAGGTGAATATGGGATGAATTATGAGTGTGATGGGATTTTATAGATTATTAGGTACTTTGATACTTTTGATTTGAGACACAGAC
This sequence comes from Matsumurasca onukii, assembly GCA_018831715.1. Classification (NCBI taxonomy): domain Eukaryota; kingdom Metazoa; phylum Arthropoda; class Insecta; order Hemiptera; family Cicadellidae; genus Matsumurasca; species Matsumurasca onukii. Next base: position 89,858,095 of record CM032058.1, read on the forward strand.
TACTCCTAGAGGGTATTTTAAGGTGAATATGGGATGAATTATGAGTGTGATGGGATTTTATAGATTATTAGGTACTTTGATACTTTTGATTTGAGACACAGACTACTCCTAGAGGGTATTTTAAGGTGAATATGGGATGAATTATGAGTGTGATGGGATTTTATAGATTATTAGGTACTTTGGTATTTAAGACACCGATCAATCCTAGAGGGTATTTTAAGGTGAGTATGGGATGAAGGGTGAGTGTGATGAGTGTTTTAATTGATGATGAAGTACTGTAGTCTTGTTAAAACCTAGTCCCGACTGTTCCCCAGATTGGGAATTAATTTATAGCCCAAAGACAAAAATGGACTACGGGAGTGCCCATTGTGAAAAATTTGTAACTGCAGCACCGGGAATCGAACCTGGGCCGAATTGAACCTTGGTGCAAACGCGCACTGTACCACTGAGCTATGAACACCCCCAACTTGTTTCCATAGAATCTTGTCTTTATGGTTTAAACCAAATTTAAAACGGTAATCCTAGAGCTCACTAGGGTTTCTATCCTACAGTACCTTGCAGTGTTAAGGTTGAGATATTCTGTACTAACCTGCATTAAAGACGTGTTTTAAGTAGTATTTAATATTTTCGCTTGAAAGATGGATTATTTGTTGTTGGCGTAAAATTTATTATTTTGGAATATGTTTACGAACGCTTTCTATTGGCAATCTGAATCATGTATTTTGGTGAAAATTCCCTGAAAATAACACAGACCATTAGTTAAAAACAACCAAACTATATGTATATGTGTGTTTCTTTTCCAAAGGAAAGCCTGCGTCCGTGGCTCAAAGGGTAGAGTCACGGCTTGCAAAGGGCAAGGTCGCGGGTTCGATTCCCGGCGCAGGCACAAGGGTTTGGACCTTTCCCTTAAAAGCGTTTTGTGATGCCCACAAACCCGTTAAGTGACACATTTAAAATGCCATTGGCGTAGGAAGTAAAAAAGGGAGAAAACACACACAACAAACAAAACCCACACCCATGTTGGTTTGTTGAGTTTGAAATTTGTAATGTGTTTCGCTATGGTTTAGGTTATTTCACCTGAAGACGGAATCGGATTCCAGATCCCGAAACGTCGTGTTCTCTTGCTTACAACGATAGAAAACATCCACGACATTTTTTAAACTCACACAGTTAACAGATACAACTTTAGTGTGGTAACCAGTCACCCGAAGAGTAGCAAAGGGAGAGTAGTGGCTACTTCCGGTTGGAGAGGGAAATACTTTTAAGGCCATGAATCAGAGGGAAGAGCTTCCGGCAGCTTACGTGTGAAGAGCAGGAGTTGTTCCACTCGCTTTCGTTTACATTAGGAAAACACTTTGTAAACAAGTGAATCCTACCAGTTCGATCATATTTGTGCCTGAACTATAGAACTGTAGTAATTCTTACTGTGTTACTAGAAGTAGTAATAAACTAGTGAGAGTTCCAGTGCAGGAAAATTAATTAAATCACTAAATCACTATTTGAGATGCCGACCACTCTCATGAGGGTATTTTAAGGCAAATATGTGGTGAGGGATGAGTTTGATGAGTGGTAGTAATGAGTTATGAGGTGTAGTCTTGTTACAAACTAAGGCCGACTCTTCCTTAGAATGGGTCATTAATTAATAGCCCAATGACCAATGGAAGTACAAGGACCAACGGCTTAACGTGACTTCCGAACCACGCAGGTGATGGTCTGATATGTCTAAACTATGGTGGGAGTTGATGCGGGTATCATCAGATGATCACTGAGACTATCTGAGCCGCTTTAGACCTATATCATCCTCAAAACCTGACCTCCATGAAGCTGGATTACAGGACCACGCCACGAGTCCCAATCAATCGTAAAGTGTGAAGGAATAAAGAGGTATTTCTTGTTTAACCAGCTCTGGAAACTGCTTCTCTAAGACAAATGTATCAAGACAAGGTAGGCAAGATCTCTAACTGTCAGCTGGGATCTGTGTTAAGTCTCCCCTGACTGTGTTAAAGCTGGGGATCAACATCTCTGATTGATTCATTCCACGTAGAAGAACAGATTCGTATAATATGCAGTTCATAATGTAATAATTAAAATAATAATGGTATTCTAAAGGGTAATTCTATCCGTTTACATGGTAGCTCCAATTTCTGAAATATAGTAGTTTTGTCGTTCCTGTTTGCAGTTTCAACTGACAACTTACTAAGGTCCTGTTTTAAATAGCTTTAATTTATTCGCTTTCTTTTATTTCTGAGTTTAATTATTGTTAATTATTGTTTAATTATTGTTTTATCAATTCCAGTTAATAGCCAATAATGTTTAAACTAAACCTATTTATTTTTATATGATTATTTTTCTTATCAGTGGTTAAATTACTATTGCTCATTTTTCGTTATTCATCCCATTCATTTGTAATAATGTATCATTTTCATTCATCAACATGTCAACGCAATGTATTTTGTGTATGACAATAAATCAAATGTTGATGGTTAATACCTTTTAACAGTCCACCTATTTTCCTGCTTTATACTGTAATAACTACTCTGCTTTTAATAATTCAATATTATTACGGTCGATTTCCATCGTTTTTGGGGGAAAAAAAAGAACTAAACGTTTCAGGATAAGGAATCTCATCCCGTCTTCAGATGAAAAGTAACCCAAACATAACACAATACATTAGGATAGGGTTTAGCTTAAAAGTAATAAACGCAAACCGACCAGTCAACCACCACCGAATGATATTTTTCCTTTAAACCTATTTGTTTTGATCACAATCAGCCTAGTAACAGAACAACGTTTAAAAATTATAAAAGCCAATAGAGAAATCAAGCACGTCCACGGCCACTGACACTCAACGACTGCATGGCCTGCCTCCAGACAGCCGCGTTGACGGGTTTAGAGGGATTGTCAGACTGGTTCAACTGTAACAGAGAATACCAAAATACCCATCTTTTATTCTCTGTTACATTTGGTCAGTCTGATTCACAGTTGTGATTGGTCGTTAAACCGTATTACAATGTACTTTTACTTTTAAGTATTTATTTTGTTAAAGTGCCGTGAGTCAGTTAGGTATAAGGGACAGATTTGTGACGGATCAGTTAGATATCGTTTATACCTTTTTTATTTTCATCAGACCTTTCAGATATATTGTATCCTACCAATGATCATTTTCAGAAATACATATTTATAAAACTCACTATTTCTAAATAACTCTGGTGCTAAAATTAACAACAATGCATTTGACGGTTTCATCCCACAGAAAATCCAGAGGATTTATGTTATCTGTGAAGTGGTTTTACACAGGAGAATAATTAATTAAAACCTTGAAATTTATTGAAGTTTATAACCAAATTCATAGCATTTCACCTACTATTAACATTTTACCTCGAGTTAAACACGTGTTAATAATGTAGGCCAACTGCAACAGCTAATTAACCAACCCTAACTTAGTCGAACGTGGTAAATCGGTCAAAGTGAAATTAATTCACTGAGCCCCAATTAATGAAAGCAATATCCGTAACGCGAGTGTGAGGAGAGGGGCGAGTTCTTTGATCTAAACTGGAATACAACAATTTGCATAAAATCACCAAGTTTAAAATATTCGCCCCGTCTTCCTCTTTGAGCCTCACCTGCAATATCTGGCTCGACAAAGGTTTTCACTTTAGCGAGGCTTCAGACGCGTTTTATTGCAGATCATAAAGTAGAAACTGATCATTATAATGTAAACGTGTCGTTGATAAAACAGCTGATGTAAGTGATTTAAGTTGGTTTTCATTACGTGAGAACTTGTGAAGAATGTAAATATTGATAGTATGGAGGATTTTCCATAAAGATAATGCAAATATTTTAAGCTAAGAAGCAACGGTAACATTCCAATTCTAAACTTAACTCTTAGACTTTCGCGGTCGATGTCACAACTATAATCTATTTCTTCCGGTTCGGTAAACACCGCGTCCAAACTTCATAACGAGGTTGAGATATTTCGGCCTCGCTGAGGAGAACCATCTTCAGTCACTGATTGGCTGATCAGTATGAGGATCAGCCAATCAGTGGTTTCAGCCAATCAGTTAATGAAGATGCCACTGCACAGCGAAATATCTCAACCTAGTTATGAAGTTTGGACGCGGTGTGAACTGGAAGAACTAGATTATAATCCCAATTCTAGTTTTTTTGTACATTGCTACGATAAAATGGTGTTTTGAATTTACATAACTTATGCACATGTTAGTTTGTTGGAATACTTGAAGTTTTATTTCTAGTATATATTTTCAGGCAATGGTGCTTCACTCGTATTTCAATGTTTTCTTTAGTATTTTCCAATCAATAATCGTGGTCTACTTGTTATATAATCAAATGGGGATAGGTGCTTAATAAGTCCTGGAAAGGGAGCATTGTGGCAGAGCTCTCCAGTATTTAGTCATTTCTGAAACCCGTAAAGCAACTCGTAACCTCAAAACAAATATTTAGTAAATACGTTTGGACATATTCTTTCCCTAAACGCTGGTTTGACACTTTGACTTGAGACACTGACCACTCCTAGAAGGTGAATACGGGGATGAATAGTGAATGTGATGAGAGTTTTTGATGGATGATGAGGAGTAGTCTTGTTACAAACTGGGCCAACTGTTTCCCAAATTGGGTCAATAATTAATAGCCCATTGAGCAATGGAATGGACCAACGGCTTAACGTGACTTCCGAACCACGAGGAGTGGTCATCGTGAAAAGTTATCACTGCAGCCGGGAATCGAACCCGGGCTGATTTGGTGCGAAGCGCCCTGCTAGGTCCTTTCAGGAGTTATGTAAGTAGGTTAGTAATACGTATAGAGATATTCTTCCCCATAAAAGCTGATTTAGTACACCGAAGATCCTGCATGAAGCAGGTACAAAGTGCACAAACTGAAAATTGATGATTTCATTCAAAACCCCTGTTTATTCAATTCAAACTAGACACCTCATTTTGATCTCAATAAGGAATTTACTTTAAGTATTTTGCCACTTCTAGAACATTCTACGCTTTATTTGATGGTCTGTGCATTCAGCCGTGGCAGAAGCCTAAGTAATAAAAGTGTCAATCATGCACGGTTCTAGAGTATCGGCCCTTTGTCACCCATACGGATAGGTCACACAGTAAACTGGTTGGTCAAATAAACTCCATAAAAATATGAAATTCTGTATACTGTTTATAAAAAGCATTATTCTGGAAATCCCAAGAGCTGATTCGTTTTTCCTTAATTAATATATTGTTACCACATATACACTTGAACCGCTTAATCAACTAGGCAAATTAATTTTATAGTATGCCTACAAAGCGAGCTCCTAATATCTATAATGTGTATCCGAGTGGGGCAACACTAGCGCCCCTCACGTGAGCTGCCGGAAGCTCTCTCAGCTGATTTATGGTCTTGAAAGTATTTCCGCCTCCAACCGGAAACAGTCCACTAGCTTCCCTTAACTCCATTTCCTTGCGCACGAATTATTTTTGCTACTTGAAGATTTTATTGGTCGTGAGGAATTTGGTATTTAACTGATTTTGTTTTGTCCAAAGATTATTTAGATTTGTTAGCATTTGGATATTTTCAAATATACTTATATGAACCTAATATGTTTCGCTAGGACAGGACGGCCTACAAGGGTGGTTTTGAAGTGTAATGGAAGAGTATCGTTATAAACATTTTTAGGCGTAATACGAGTATTTAAGACTATTTTAGTCCCTTCAAATTGTGTTCTTCTTCCAAGAAATTTTGTAGTTTGTTGTAAAACTTCGGAATTTTGAAATAGCTTATCTTGTTTTTTGAAGTTTAAACAAATGTTTCACTAGTGAAGATCTTTTCAAACTACCTGTTGAACTTTGCTGAATGAAACTCGACCTTATTTTGGTGTTACTTTAATTTTATGATAATTAAAATGATTAGTTCCTAAGCTATCTTGATCATTATGTATTTCGGCTATAAAAGGTTCTCTGATGTTTACAAAAAACCGGTCACAAAAATTAATGTATGAAATAAAATGAAAATCGTCTTTATTGGTGGCGAAGTTAGGACTTTAAAGTCCTCTCTTCCACTTAACCACAAGCGTCTTTTGTTTTCATCAACTAGTTTTCTTGCAGATAAACTTCACGGTGTTATTTACCTAAACAGTATCGGCCCAAATATTGATCCCTGTGGAACTCCATTAATGACTACGTACAGTCAGGCCGATACGCAGCTAAGCGATAAAGCGTCGCTGGAATGAGTAAATCGAATTTCCTTTGCAATTTTCTACTCTAATTCGCTCCTCTCACTTCTGCCTTCGGCCTCTACAGGGTTTTTACTGGAGGTTATAATACATATCATAAAAGGAAAGAACATTTTAAGTTTCAATAAAACCAGACGACTCATTCTGCTGTTAGAGCAAACAATTCTTTTTTGACCGCCATTTTGAAACGGCTCAATGGATTTTCATAGTTTTGGTATATTGATATAAATAGTAAAATACATATTAATTTCCAATTTCATAAATATTTGACAACATTTACTGTTTTTAGATCATTAAACCCCTTTTTGGTGTAAAGCTACCCAAAAGGCGGGTTCCGATAATCCAATTTTGCCGGTTAACGAATTCGATTGAGATATTTACAAAGGTAACAGCTGTACCAAATTTAAGATCTGACCGAAAATGCGACATGTAGAGATGATACACATACATACATGTACACATATGTATATAAAGTGTTGAATTGTTGTTGAGGTCAGGATCGGTGCTCAATTCTTTGTCCCGGGCCTAGGTCTAATTATGCTGACGGCATGACTATCTCATTTTTCCAAATAGAATTCTAAAATATTAATTCAGTTCCACTTTCTTCCAGAGCCAATGTTCATGTTCACTGTCATATCTCGGTATATTGATTGCTACATTGATTGCAACAGATGCACTAGACAGCCGAGTGAGTGAAGAACACTCTGTGGTCTGCTGTGCAGTCTGATGTAATGGTCTTAACAAGATACTGTACACAGGAGAGTGCTTGGTAACGAGGTGCCTTCCGATGTGGTTATCAACTACTGGCTAATCCTTATCAGTGAGTTAGTCTACGAGAACTGTGATAAAGGCATAAGGCTGTGGTTCCAGAGCTATCTTGATCATTATTTATAATTTTTGTTCATAAGCTGTTATTGGTTTTATTACCAACACAATGTTTATTTGTACATTGGTGAATAAAATTTTTAAAATTTATTTCTGCTATAAAAGGTTTTGTGTTAACGGAAAAACTAGGTCACAAAAATATGTAAGCGTCTTTTGTTTTCATCAACTAGTTTTCTTGCAGATAAACTTCACGGCATTATTTGAATAAATAGTATCGGCCTAACTATTGATCCCTGTGGAACTCCATCTCGGTCAGATGTTGCACAAAGTTGTAAAAGTATAATACTCGTATATAATAATATAAAAACATCAATATATTAGAAGGTTTGTTCAAGGTAACAAACTGTTTCAAAACTTTATATATTTGTATGTTATTTATTTCTAACTATTATTTTGTCTTATTTTTGATAATGTTTTGTTTTATTAACCTTTATCACTGTTATATATTTTCGTCATACTATTCGGAAACATGGCCTTCAATACTGAAATGCGGATGGAAACTTGCTGCTTCATTGAAAATAGCATATGTATCGGTGTTGTCTTTTCAAATAATTTCTTTTCCAAGTACTAAAATTACGAGCTACATTATGTTTTTATTATAACATAAATAGAAAAAAACTCTTTGCCAGTGCTTGGTCTGAATTCCTCGCTCGACTTCGTGCACGTAGACACGATCACACTGGCAAAGAGCGCTTTTCCAAACGAAATATACTATTGTTATTGTGTTCCTTGTCCATACAGATAATAATTTGTTTATGACAATAGTATTATTGTTACTATTTTATGAAGTTATGTAAAATTGTTAAAACAATGTATTTAACCGCGAGACTCACGTCTACTGTTTATAGTGAAAACGCGGTATGGTAGTGCAGCGAGCAGCACATATTTGCGGCGCGCTACCACCAAAGTTATTTATTGTACACACTTCAAAGAACGAACACAACGCGGAGAGTCTGGTATGTGCTGGCTAAAACCTCACTCCTTTTCATGTTCGAATGGGAAATCAGCTGTTTTTTGTACAGAGAAGAAATTTTTCAAATAATTTACTATGAGATACCAAATGTGCGTATGGTAATTAGTCTTGATATTTTAGGCATGCAATGTTAACTATATTGCTAAATTAGGTATTTTTTCAAATACTTATTTGCTTAAGGGTTTTGTTACACATTTACATTAAATGTTGTTTTGTAAGTTGTAGTTGAGGAGAAAATATAAAATCTATTAAGGTGTCCTGTTTAGTTGTTCGTACTACTTAGCTTGTTTTTTTACATTTTCATCAAAAATGTATTTGTATTTTGTATTGTATAATAAACTAATACTTCATTTATTAATTTTGAAAACTATACTTTCTTTCGTTGCTAACTAGTAAGCGTACCCCGTAAAACCTTATCGTGAAATCTACTCAAATTTGACTCGATTTTTGGTCCAGAAAAAGATTGCTCAATTCCCGAGTCAAGTTGACTCAATCGGTTTTGAGTTAAAGTTAAATCGGAGATTAAAACCTTTGGAGATTATGTCTATAGCAAAGAGGTTCAAGCAAAATCTACTCTTATATTTGAGTCAAAACAACTCAACAACTTTTGAAAGGACTAAAAACAAGTTTATTTTCTTTGTAGATGGATAGCAAACATAACACTTTTCACCCACAAAACTATTTCAAAGTATAATTAGGTTTAATACAAAACAAATACATACAGTGTTACAATATTTAATAGCACACAGCTACTTTGTTAGAACAATTGGTAAAAGTTAAAAGGTAAAGTTTGTCTTGTTTATCGAGGTGAAGTTAGGACTACAAAGTCCTCTCTGCCACTCAACCTTGACATTTATCTAGCGTTACTTAATAGTCACATTACAAATGTAAGGAGTGACTGCGGGGATCGAACCCGCGCCAGCGGAGTGATCAGCTCCGGAGTCGCGCACGATTCCAGCCCGCCACGGGTCCGCTATCTGGCAGAACGTTTTTCTGATTTTTTCTGTTCAAGACACACACGAAAACATGTATAAAACACAACCAGTCTACAGTAAGTAGCCGAAGGTAACTTTGCACATTTCCTGCCGGCAGTAACAATTGGGTTGGGAAGGTTATAGCAGTGTTTATGACAGGAAGGTTACAGTTAGAGTTCTCCTTTCTGCTGATTTTATATCCTGAACATTGTGTCTGAGGTTCATACAGTGTCACTTGTGCACAAGAGATTACATTTTAGGCTTGGTTTGTTGGAAAACTATAATTTGGAAGATACATGGTACACTTTGAAAATTAAGGAGTAAAGGCCACTCAGAAAGAGTGAAATTTCGCTCCTTTGGGTGTTGAAACCCTGGCATTCTCATTAAGAGTGGCTCTATTTTCACTCTTAAAGAGTGGTTTTCACTCTTTCATACTCTCGGCTTGGAAATGATTATGGTAATGGGGCAGTAGATGTATTTTGAATTCAACAAAAATACTTAGCAATGGCCAACTCGGGGTCCGCAGTCACCACTACAAATTTGTAAAGTCACTTGGTGAAATTCGAGGTTGAGTGGTAGAGAGGGTATTGTAGTCTTAACTTTATCTCGTTCAACAAAGCAGATTTTAACCCTTTTTATCTTTTTTGATAATCTGAAAGTCTCAATCTTCTCCCAATCTTTGATAACCTTTGGGATAACTTCCAACTGTCGTAGAGGAGTTATAATCCAAATAACTTTTGACTTCAACCTGTAAAAAAAGAAATATGTATTAATAATAATGCTTTTAAATTAGTTTTGTTAAATAATTAGTCTGTTTGGTAATCAATGGATAAAGACCTTGAATTGTAATGTCGTATTAATCAAATGTTGAAGAACATTCCAAAACGTCCTGCAACTTTGCACAGCTCAAGCAAAATATGTGCGTGCTTAAATATTTTGATTATTTATCTTAATTTGTATCTGACTAGGTAACGTAAATATAACCTATTTAAACTAATTACATTATTTCTTATAAATGTAGCTTTTTATTATTTTGAATTACAGAAAATTTAGTTTCATTATATCGTAATAACACAAAGACAAAAATATAGTAAATACAACTTGAAATTGTTGAAGATATTGTGTTTTTTATAGCTAAAAATGGTTTAAGACTTTCACTGGTTTAATGGCTTTTGATTTGTTTTAATTCAATTAATTTTAAGTTTAGTTACTTAACGAAAAGATTCCATTATTTAAGTGTGTTTCTTTTAATATTATCACAAATCTCTTACTTGTTTCCCTAAAATAAGTTTTCGCCTTGGAACTCTCTTTATTCGAACACTCTCAACAGCCAGACAACCGTTCTACAAAAGCCTGAGAGTTAAGGAACACAAAGGACACGTTCTAGGACAGAGTTTTACACAGACAGGGGAAACACCATTACCGGACAAACTTCTTTACAACTGACACACACACACACACTCAACTCACTCACACCTAGACAAGGCACGTTCAAACAGATTGCACTCTGAGTCAACTGAGTCGTCCTGGAATGTAAATTAAAAGATTTTACTTTCTTCAGGATTATTGAACTCAAAATGTCGTGTACATAGACTAGTATTTTAGAAATAACCCAACAAACGACAATACAATTAATTGTTAGAAGTTTATGATTGACGATGGTACAATTTCTGAGGTTGAAGTATTAAAACTCATCAAAACGTTAAAGAATTTCCCTTCCATTGGCTGTGGATGAACAGGTATTTTGTTTTCTCTGATTCACCACTGTGATTGGTCGATCGCTGCTCTGAGTCAGCCAATTGCCTTGGTCAGCCCTTAAACAAAGTTTCACCCCCATAGCTTCAGCCGATTTCGAGTTATGAACGGTCCAATATGCTTTAACGTGTTCGGTGCCCACTTTGATCCCTCGCTATTTATTTTGTGGATGTTGTATGGATATAAAATGTAGCTAAAACACACTGTTCAATGGGCAAACCCTTAACGAAGTTTCACAGCCATAGCTTCAGCCGATTTTGAGTTATAAGCGGTCCAATATGCCTTAAAAGTTACAGACAGTCCGACAGACATACAGGAATTTTTTGACGTCAGTTTTGGCTTTTGCAAAGTATAACAAACTGAAATAACCAAAACAAAAATCTTATTTTGTTTGTATAGATAATACACATTGCACAAAAGGCGAAGTTAGGGCTTTAAAGCCCTCTGTACTACTTAACCTTAAGATGAACAGAATTATAAATACTGAAACCCCCTAAAATATAATCAAAACCTATGTGTAGTGGTGCTCTTTGAAGTGTACAACAATGAACAATATTAGTGGTGGAACGTTCACCACAATATGTTAACTCGTCAAGCGTACAAACACCACATTGTTCACAATATGCACAAGCACGCTACGTCAATGTGATAAACTATAAAACTAACCCTTTCAGACGATGAGATTAAAAATACGATACGATCTTTGTATTGGTTTGGTTCAATAGTAGGAAATTTAGGTTGTGGGTGGTATAGGTAAAATGAAATAGCAGCCAGCGGTGATGACTGTTGTTATCAACGTAACAGTAGATTTTTCATAAAATCATAACGAATTTAAGTCTACGATAGTAATATTTTGCAAACATTGAAAAAGGAACATTTCCCTCGTTCTGACAACGTAAAGAACTGTTAACCTCTTCAATAGCATTAAAAAGGAAAAAAATGTTTTTACAAAGAACGAATTTTAAACAATGTTGATTTCTGAATTGGTTGTTCTTTCGTATGTATGTAAACTACTTTGAACATAGCAAAATAAGGCCACCAACAATATTTGGTTGGGAGAACAAATGTTTGGTGCAAATGAGAAAAGAAGATAAATATCTCAAATAATTCTTCAGAGTCAACAAGGGGAGTCGGGGTAGAAACAGTTTGAGTAATGCAACTGATGTTGAAGATAAACTGATCCATATCGATAACATACAACATTTATATATTCACTAAAGTTTTCAATTCAACGTGTAGTTTTAAGATTTTGTTAACTCTCAATAATCTAAATAATAGTTACAAAAGAAACTTTTTAAGCCCTGTGGCTACTTTTATTGTAAGGTCACTTTAATATTTTTAGTTCTATAAATGAGTTTAGTTTCCGAATCATACATGCTAAGTTTACATAGTTAAAGTTTAAGAGGTAACGGAACTACGACTTTCACTTGTTTAAGGAAGTAAATTTCTATTCCACACACATCCTCTGACACGTGACAACCTAATTAAACTTTGTAACCTTCGCCTGATCAGGACTAGAGAGGAAATATCGATCAAGATTAAGGGTGCGCCTCAGCTGCGCGGCGACGCTTGATTGCAAGGGTTTACGGCGGCCCGTTTTTCACCTTTCAAAATAGTTATACATTAATAAACATGATATATTCGGAAACTAAAGGAGTTCTCTGACACGCCTATAGAGTGTTTGTCGAAATCGTGCGTTTAAAGTTTGCAAAATAGAGTTGTAAAGTACTAAAACTTGGAACAAATTTGAAACATTTCAAATTTTATTTGGTTGTTGAAAGGTTTATGAGAAATGAGGGCTCTAAACACGTGTTAGACGTTTTCTTTTGTTTCTAAGTATATCATAATTATTAATTTAAAACTATTTCGAAAGGATATAAACGGGTCGCCGTAAACCTTTGCAAGCGTTTGGTGCGATAGGTAAGGTGCGTGGTTTTGTGAGTTCTTTGGGAGGACAAATTCAGTCTTTTTCTAAGGTGACACTGAGGAGGACCCTTAACAGTAATGTATAACGCTATTTAACAATGTAAAAGAGAACATTGGCAGCATCAACCGGACTACTGAGCTCGAAACATTAATTATATCGAGTTCTTAAAAGTAGAAAAGCTTACGCTAGTTTAACGTTTTTAATATTCGCATCAGGGCGAAAAGTATCGTGCTCGTCCGAAAAGTGTATTTTCGATCCTCATCATGTAGCTTTTTTATTTTACGTCCATTATTTTATATTTGTTCAATGCTAGGCTAGTTAAATAACCCTCCCTGAATTAGAACAATTTTTTGCCTATGCAGATAGCCTGGTAATTTGGTACCACAAGAGGATATGAGAGGAAGTAGGGGATAAGTTGAACAGTGTTCTCAAAAGACTTTAAGTAATGATGGGTTTTTAGCAGTTGAGTGGCAAAATAATACGTTATCAATGTATCTTTACAATGATTTATAAATGTTTATAACAATTTCTAGTATAACACTATTAAGTCCTAAATGTATTCTCACAGGTGCTTAAAAGAGCGAAGAGAAACAGTAAACTGTAACTGAACACGGTTTGGGAGGGAAGCAGTAAATCACGTTACAAACTAAAAGATTCATTTGATCACTGGTCGTTTTGTTTCATGGTTTGGAACTGTTTTATTTTATAAAACCTATAAAGAATTGAATTTTCGTTTGAAATAGTGTTTGACCAAAATGAACAATGGTTTCGTTTACGCCCAAAATTTATATAATCATTTCTAAATTTCTAAGCTGTATACACTATTTACAAATTTAATGTTTAACTTTTTTATAAATATATCGGGTTGTAATACAGGGTGTCCCATAAATAAAGTGCCAGACTCTGGAAAAGATTATATGGGTCAAAATAAAGAGAAACCCAAGAATAAAGTTTTTTCCAAAAACGCTTAGTTCACCAGATATTTGCCATTTTATATTTTTCACTAATTATTTATTATCTACCACACTATTTATCGGATTTGACTCAAACTTAACATAATTTGTATCTAAAAAAGACCATTTATGGAACAAATTACCAAGATGATCTAACTCATCATTCCAAAACGGTGGCGATTTTTGATGTTTGATGACGAATCTATGCATAAATACCTTTCATTAAAAAATGAAAAAAATCGGCCTGATAGAACGGTCGCACTGACTGCCGTTAGATTTTCATAAATTCTTTTAATACATAGATTACTGAAGTACACAGACTTGTAGAGTTACGGTGGAGCATACACAATGTAGGCTGAACATATTTGTGGCAAGCGCTCACCACCGAAGTTGTTTATTGTTGTACACTTCAAAGAACACGGCGCGCCGCTGTACACAGTCAGGGTTTCAATTTTGTTAATTGATTACAACACATGTTTACATTATTTTATACATGTAATAAATAAAAGGTGAGTTACGTTGAGGTCAGTAACGTTTATAAAGATTATTATTTTTGTTTGATATTTGAAGTTTGTTGTTGACGGGAGGAGTTTTTATGTATTACTATTGACGATCTACTTCGTTCTGACGAACACTTGACGTATCATATGATCCATCTTCAAGGGAAAAGTAACCTGAAAAATAATACAAAACATTAAAAAATGTGCTAGCATAAAGTGATCAACCAGCTGGCCAATTAAACGCAACCCAACTTCATGTATGTAACAAAGTAAAAAAGTACGGTCTTAAAACTCTAGCCGAGAAAACAAAATATCGTGCACAAAAACATAAAGAAATAAACAGCAAAACTAGTGACTACTCGTAACTTACTAACTGGCTGGTTGGTAGCAGTCATCGACCAATCACAGAGGTGTAGCAGGGTGACCAACTGTAATTTGCCTTTTTAGACGAAACGAACTACGGAGCTTTTTCACTAGGTATTACTATCCATCCTTCGCCTTTACAGTGTAGGCCTAGAACTCAAACCTCGTTATGGCATTTATATATCTTTGACCACTATCACACTCTGTTTAATGCCTCACTAATTATCTCTTCCATTTAGTTATTGTTCATATTATCTAACAATTAGTCAACACATGTTACTGTTATCTTAAAGGAACTACCAACCACAATGCTAGTATCACATGAACTGAAAAGTGTTATTATTTGTTTAATACTGCTTAAGCGTCATATTTTCGAAAAGCCTTTTATAGACAACAAACAGGACATAATTATATTACAATATAAATTTCAACAGTCAAGTTCGCCGGTCAAATGTCGAGGTTTAAAAGGAGCGATCACGTTTCCTATAGGCAGTAACTTGGAGAACCGGAGCTGGGAAGGTTACAACAGTGTTTACGACAGGGAGGTTACAGCTACAGCTCACCACTTCTCTACGACGTATCTCAGTTACTTTGTATCTTTTTCATCTTAAAAACATGTTACATTTTTACTGTTAAAATATAACAATAATCTTCTTATTGTACGCACGCTGCCAAACCGTTAGGTTTTTAAGAAAGCAAGAAATCTAATCAAAATATTATTTTTCCGGTCAGATGTTTAGCATAAACACGAGACAGATGAATCTGGTTTCTCCTGTACACTCTTGGGTTTTACCTTCGACTGGACTCGTGGCGTGGTCCTGTAATCCAGCTTCATGGAGGTCAGGTTTTGAGGATGATATAGGTCTAAAGCGGCTCAGATAGTCTCAGTGATCATCTGATGATACCCGCATCAACTCCCACCATCGTTTAGACATATCAGACCATCACCTGCGTGGTTCGGAAGTCACGTTAAGCCGTTGGTCCTTGTATTTCCATTGGTCATTGGGCTATTAATTAATGACCCATTCTAAGGAAGAGTCGGCCTTAGTTTGTAACAAGACTACACCTCTTAACTCATTACTACCACTCATCACACTCATTTTTCACCACATATTTGCCTTAAAATACCCTCATGATAGTGGTCGGCATCTCAAATAGTGAATCAGTGATTTACCATCAAGGATCTTTGCAATTGCTGTTAACCTCTCATTTTATCCATTTTGGTCCTCGTACAATTTGTTTCGCTCTTATTAAAATCTTCTCGCCAGTTTGAAGTTTTTTCAAGTGGAATTTAGCCCGACCATAATATACTTTTAGGCTGTTTTGGACTGTAATTAAAGTGTTCAGCATGAGATTTGAGGTTGTTTTTGTGGATCGGTAATATACTCGTAGTTTCTAGTTCTCTGCTGGTGACGGAGTTTGTTCTTTTAGAGTTGTGTGTAGTCAAGAATTTACTACACGACGTTTTGGGGTCTGGAATATAACCCCGTCTGCAGGTGCAAAGTAATCTAAAACATAACACAAAACATTAGGAAAAGAGCTAGCCTAAAAGTAATCAGCGCAAGCTGACCAGTCAAACACAACCAAATAACCTTAATTTTGTTCCTGAAACTTGTTGATTGGCTTAGAAATCTGAACAACATGTACTAAAACTTTACGAAATTAAAAAAAACAAATAGATACATCAAGTACGTCCATGGCGAGAGAAAGCTATAAAATGACTAACCGTCTGGACAGTCCTATCACTGGACCAATCACAGCCGTGAATCATACTGACCAATTGTAACAGTGAACGAAAAAGGTAATGGTAGTTCTTCTCTTATATATGTATAAAGCTATATACAAATATACCATAGATATAAAGCTACGTGGTTGTAAGGGTGTGATAGGATAAGGGGTGGTGTTAAAGGTTGGAAAGGTAAAAGGTAAAGCAAATTGAAGGGTGAAGAGTGCTTCAGAAGCCCTCTGAGAGGCAATAAAAAAGGGTCTGAGGGTTGAAAAGGGGAGAACTAGACACCTCACACGAACTTTTATATTAGAAACCTAACTACGAACTTTGAATTTGAAAATATTGGTTTCAAAGTTGACAACAATACTTTTAATAATGAATCAAACCAATGTTAATACTTTTTTAAATTTTAACGTAGCGTTTAAAGGAAGTTGTTAAAATCACAAAGAAAAAACTTTGATTGTATAGTTGTCTCTTATATGTCTTTAATAATGAATAATAAAGGGTTCAAGTATAGTCTAAAGAGCACCACTCTAAGGTTCCCCAAGGGACAGACCTTGAGATTTCATTATACACCTGCGCTTCGTCATAGTGTTATGGTGAATAGACAATTATAGTAAAAAGTACATTGTAAATATATTATATTTTTCCTCAAATATTGTTGATATTTCGAAACAGATTCTGTCAAAGACAGACGGAAGTTACAGCGAGAACAAATATTTGGTGTAAATGAGAAAAGGAGATAAATATCTCAAATAATTCTTCAGAGCAAACCGAGGCGTCTGAGCCAGTCTGTAGTTGAGCTGATTTAGATGATAAACCCACAGATATTTGAAGAAAATACTATCAACCCATTTTAACACTTAGGATGGACCATAATCACCTGATTAAAGAATTAAATAAAACTTTTTTTCAAAAGCGATAACAGCACCAACAGCAAGAGTAATTCCCCTTTTAGGAAGCTTAGGTCTTCTTGAAAGTCTAAATTTAAACGTGTTTAACTTGTTTTAGGGCGACAAAGTCATTTTAGAGCTTCAGTAGTGTGTGTATGACTATTTTCAATTATTTTAAAACCCTTAAACACCTATGATCTAGACTCACATAATGTTATATGATTGGGTTAAGTTTAGGAAGAAAATTAAAAATCATCTAATGCAAGATCTTGAGGAGTGATCTTTTGTAGAATACTTCAAACCTGTTAATAATAAAATATTGTTCTCCTTTTTTGGTTAGGTTTTTGTTTTCTGAATTTTGCTTGTCATCTTTAGTTTTACTTTTAATTGATAGTTCTTCATGTGACTCCCTGTTTGTTTATTACTTTATTTAAATTTCGTATGTAGTAATAGTTTTAAGTTGTTGATGTATTACACTGTTAAGGCTAAATGGTAGAAAGGCTAACTTCACCTTTGGTTCAAATCAATAAAGGCGATTTATCATTGTAATAATCATTGCCACGAACATACGAAAGGCCTTTTCGTTTGAATGTATCTTTTTGTAACGTTTTATGTCACACCAAAACCTAAATTCACCCTCAGTTCCCAATTTTACTTTCATCCCAAGGAACAAAGCCTAGCGACTACAAGAAACCTCCCCTCACACACACACATAGAACAACCTAAGAGCACATTTCGTCTGTATGTGATAGTTAGCTGTCAGTGGCAGAACTTGTGATAGTGGCCAACAATGAGTCACTGTTCACAGTATCAGTGAGTGGATACTGATAACGGTTGTTCTGGCTCGTAACCGTTGCCTGCACCTGCACAACTGTTATTGTCACTTGTAACTGCCTGCCACAGATCATTGTGGTGGCCGTACAATGGGATTTTATTCGCGTGGAAATGTACCTTTAAGCTCAATACATTTCGTTTGAAGGTTGCAGTACGAGTTCAAAGATTACGGAGTAGTCTGACCAGTGATTGTAGTAAACGGTCTTGAAAGAATTGTATGTTTGCAAGCGGCTAGAAACTGCGCTTGTTATTCATGTGATGAATTTATGCATGTATCATAAACTTGTATGTGACGTCAAACCGATTATCTTGGGTGTCACATTTTCTATATCACTATTTGAGATGCCGACCACTCTCATGAGGGTATTTTAAGGCAAATATGTGGTGAAGGATGAGTGTGATGAGTGGTAGTAATGAGTTATGAGGTGTAGTCTTGTTACAAACTAAGGCAGATTCTTCCTTAGAATGGGTCATTAATTAAAAGCCCAATGACCAATGGAAATACAAGGACCAACGTGACTTCCGAACCACAATGATGGTCTGATATGTCTAAACGATGGTGGGAGTTGATTCCGGTATCATCAGATGATAACTGAGACTATCTGAGCCACTTTAGACCTATAACATCCTCAAAACCTGACCTCCATGAAGCTGGATTACAGGACCACGCCACGAGTCCCAGTCAAAAAAACGAAAAACATTTTTGTGACAGCGAAATGGCCTATAATTTCCCTACCCCAACCTTTGTCCATACATCTTTGTTCACAACAATAAATGAGGAAATTTACTGGCTGAGAAAACGAAGTAGTTATGCTTTTACACAAAGTACGTTAACCGTCAGTGGAATTAATTAAAACACAGTAGCGACCAGCAAAGAGTTTTATAATTTAACGGAAGTAAGGTGCTGCTACAGAGAGTTTGAACATTATTTAGCACTATGATTAGGTTTGCACCGAAACACAATTTTAGTTCAATTATTCACTCTGAAGGTTTTCATTAAAATTCCTACTTAAAAACTATACAGGAAAAGAGAGCAGAATTTTAGAATATGAAACAACAGATACGAGGAATTCCAGTACGCGCTCCAACACTACTTTGTAAGCTGGGAACAAAATGGCTGTTTGATAACAGAACCGCAAATATGCAATGGAGCCACAACACTAGTAGACAGTATAATGTGCTCCACTCCCTTCCCTCTCGTGTAAACCTTTCATATATACACAACTTTGTATTACACAATATACAGGGTGGCCCATAAGTCAGTTGACCGACATGCATTCAATAAAATGCATGCCTGTCAACTGACTTATGGGCCACCATGAATAATAAGGTTTTGTGGTTCGTTTTAGATCCTTTGAGATTTAATACCAAAGTCAATAGCACACGATTAATGTTTCGATTTAATGTAATTTTTCGATGAAATTAACTATTTGTCATATTTTAAGGTTATTTTTAATTTATTAGGGCGGATTTTTCCAAGTATAGCCTGACCTACATCATAAAAACATAAATTTTAAAACTTAGCCAGCACGTAGCTAGAAACGCTATCGTGAACTCTGGCGAATTTATAGTAACGTGGAAGGAGGGTAGCTGTTCCAGAAACACAAGAATTACTTTTTTACAACAGAGAGGGGCCTGTATGGCTAATGTCGGTGAAACCCGGTGTAAACAGTACAAAAACAACAAATTCCATCAACCATATCCATATGGTGGTGAAGATATATCCCAAATTGCTTAAAAATCTTAGCTATGCACGTTCAAGGTTCATATACCATTTAATTCGAACAAAATTGTGTCGATTGAAATAAAGTTTTGGCATTTGACTCAATAAGCTCAAAGCTGATTCCAAGTTGTTCTACAACTGTCTGTTCTTAATCGCGATGTAAAATAGTAGCTCTGTTTCCTAAAGAATATTCGCTAAACATATACATCATAGTTGAAAACCCAAGGTTCGTAGTTAGGTTTCCAATATAAAAGTTCGTGTGAGCTGTCTAGTTCTCCCCTTTTCAACCCTCAGACCCTTTTTTATTGCCTCTCAGAGGGGCTTCTGAAGCACTCTTCACCCTTCAATTTGCTTTACCTTTTACCTTTCCTCCCCCTTGAACTCTATCCCTTATCCTATCACACCTTTACACCCGCGTACTAGCTTTAGACGTTCACACCTTCGCAAGTAAGCGGCAGTAGCCAACGACAGTTGATACTTATGACCTTCTACCTGAACATTATCTGAACGTAATCTGAACGTATTATTATGTGTTAATCATCGTCCATATTATAATTCTTATCTCATAGTTTTCATTCAATTTTATCGTCATCATTGCATCACTACGTCATTTCTTCAATTATTTAACTAATTCCCCATATATTGTTACCCATAACCACCCCGACAATAAACTACAAACACTTAAAAGAAGTACAAAAATATAGTGCCATCCAAGTCGGGGTGGGTTGGAAGAAATGGACCTCTCTACACATCTTTTTCGTCTGTATGTATCACGCTTCTCTTTTCAGCTCAATGTTTCATTATTATGTTTTTACCCTATCTTGTAAAAAGACATATATGCCGTAAATAAATAAAAATAAATATAAAGAAACGGGCCACACGGCCATTACATAGGCTGCAATCAATTTTCAGCGTTACATACATAAGTGTAGCTTGATTAATTTGTTTGTTTTTTGAGAGGTTTCTAGGGTCTACAAGTTGTTTTATAAGTTGAAACATGATTAAGAACGTTTTCCACCGTTTTTGTAAACAAAAAGTACTCAACTTTTTCGGATTTGAAATCTAGCTCCGTCTTCAGGTGAAAACCGTAAACATAACACAAAAAATTAAGAAATGTGCTAGCCTAAAATTAATTCGCGCAAGCTAGTCACCCAACACCAAATACATTTTTTTGTTCCTTAAACTTGTTAATTTTAAAACAGTTAGCCTATAAAATAATCCTACTTGTTCAAAAGCTTTACGAAATTAAAAAACGGTCGTCCAAGGTCAGTGACGACTGACTGGCTAACCAACAAACAGTACCATTGGCTGGCTTGGAGCAGCGGACGACCAATCACATCTATGAATCAGACTGGCCCCCTGTAACAGCTAGAGAACACAAAAATACCTATTCATCCATCAGCCAATACTAGGGATAGTCTTCAGAGTCTCAATTAATTAACTAGTTTTTCTAACAAGGAAGTTGAAATTAACTAAACCTTAGAAAAATCCCCAACACGATGAATCGCAAATACTGATTATATGCCGAAGCAGAACGTTAAATCTATGAATTTTTGGCAACCCATACTAATAACCTGTAACCTATACAAATGACTATAACAATGTTCAATTAATGTTCAAATGTACTATCTTCACTAATATACACAGTGATTCAATCTTTTTTCCATGGTTTACCCTGATTTCTAAAACTAATCTCCAAACTGAATAACCCTCCCCTGCTTGGAATGAGGGGTGACCGCACTGAATGCAGAAGGGGGAGGTCAGGATCTACATCAAAACGTCTCTCACACTCTCCAACACATTCACTGCCTCCCTTTTTGTCATTCATGACTTAGTGTTTTAGAGCCACGTTAAAAAATGGGGTTGGGTTTTTGTGCTCAGCTATAAGTATCCTTTATATTTGAACTGTACATTTTGCTATTGCACATCCAAATTTGGTTACAGAGGTTTTAGAGGTTATTTATTTACAAAATATTTTGAGGCAATGACAAGCGTTCTTGATCTGAGTATTTCACTTAAACACTTGATGGATTTGGTAGTCACAACTTATTGTCTCTACATTTGAAAATACTCGTACATTACCAAACTTCTGGTGTTCAAGCAAAAAGGAAAGGTGATATCAAATAGAAAACAAGTAAAAAGTGTATAATTGAAGGAGGAAACAACTTTTGAAGTCCAATAATACATTATATTGCAACTTTGATTAGTTTCAACACTTAGGAGAAAAGTAGCTAGCATTGAAGATAGTCAACTGTTGCGATGTTGGCAACAATAACACCTACTCAAGGTCTGGAAGTTCTTCATCGTCAGAGTTTGATTCTAAGTCATCAAAAGTTGGTTTAGAATCACCTCCTCCTAATCCACCCATGGACCTCATAATCTCTTCTAAGTCTTCCAACTAACCACCGCCAAATTCATCTTCGCTGTCGTCCTCATCTTTCCATTTGTTGAAGTCTACTTTTAGCCAGTGGTATTTTTGTTCTCTTTGGTAAGTTGTGGCCAGTACGGTCCTTCCTCTTTCTTCTTCAAAATGATTTCAAAATTTCTGTCTTGCACAAACCTAGCAGATTTCCCAGGATCGATTTCTGTATCTAAAGGTACTGTCAATTCGTTGTGTTTCTTTTCTGTGCCTCCAACTCCTTAGAAGTTAATTGACTCAGATTCTATCCAAATTTCAGGGTCAGTTTGTTCTTTGGGCCCACATAATTGGTGCTGGAATGACTTCAATTTCTCCGGAGATAGTAGGTTCTGGAATCTCAGAAATTTAACTTACATTCCCTGTAAGTGGAAATTAATCAGGCATGACGTGTTTGTTGTTCTAAAATTAGACATACTTAACATTTTTAACACTAAAAACACAACAACAATGTCATTGTTTTAATGGGTTGTATTTATTTGCGTTTTAAGAGAAACATGTTGTTATTTATATTTTTTAACATTGTCTATTGCCTAAATGAATGATATTATACATTAGTAAACCACAGTACTACAAATTGTATATTTACCTCTTAGAAACCCATTCAGAATAAACATTATCCACCTCAAACCGTACATAACTAAGAGCAAACCTCTGTTTTATCAGGCGAATGGGGTCATGTTAAATCCAATATTTTAACGTTACAAACGGGACATGAGTTGAGTTTTATTACTCAAACAAAACTCGCGTCACGTTCATTCCGATAAGCCTGACTAACACACTAACATTCACTTCTCATTTTATTTTATTAATATTTTCGTACCTTTTTGTTTGGCTTAGTATTATTATAGTCCTGTACAGGTTTTTAGAAGTAACATATTTCCAAAGTGCTTGAACAGCATTGAAGAAAGGAGCGACCCAATGTAAGGAAAATACTTGACTTTAAAACAATGAATGGTCGTGGAACGATAAGATTGTTTTTATGGCAAATAATAGACATTTCAAATCCCCTTAGCTATTATTCAATGATAACGACAAATTTAAGAATTTGTTGCATAATGTATATACTTCAATGAGCTCAATCTCAAAGCAAACCCAAGCAAATCGGCGTTCATACACTTTTGCTTGCGAGAGAATGACTCAGATCTTATTCCTACAGTAATGTTGGATGAGACTGAAATTGAAGAAGTCTACTCGACGAAATTCCTTGGAATACACCTTGATCGAGGGTTGACGTGGGATAGTCATGTAGACAGCGTTTGCTCAAAATTTGCCTCTGGCATTTATGTTTTGAGGCAATTGTCCAAATGCTGCTCAACTCAGATACTGATGACGGCATATTATGGGCTGATCTACCCACACCTTTCCTACGGTTTAGCGTTGTGGGGAGGTTGCTCTAACATACATTTTTCCAGAATTTTTATTCTTCAAAAACAGGCAGTGCGAACAATTGCAAAACTGCAGTGGAGAGTCGTGCAGACCAGCGTTCAAAAGTTTAAAACTGTTGACACTACTCTGTCTCTATATTTTGGAAACCTGTCTTTTTTATAGGAAAATGCGATCTCGTAAGAGGTATAGATGTACACTCTCACGAAACTGGAGGCAAGGAGAACTACCGAACTGGAAGACACAGAACGGTAGCTCATGAACGTTTGCCTTCACAGGCAGGAGTTCATTTCGTCAACAAACTTCCAAATTCGATTAAGTGTGCCCCCCGGCATTTAAAGCTCGTCTTAAGCAATTTTTGATCTCAGAAGCATTTTATAGTTCAGAGGAGTTGATTGGGAGACCGTGTGAAGAGACAGACATACAGGGGCCAGACGGGTGAAATTCGAGTGAATGAGACTGTATGAGTGTAACTTATGTATGTTTGAATAAGATTTAGATGTGTGTAATATCAAAATTTTAGCTAATTATTTTTGACGATTGAGATATATGTGTTGTAACATATTTGTTCAATAAAACATTTATTTATTTATGCAAACATAAAAGTAAGGATCGCTAAAGAAATAATGAACCCAGTTAACTATGAAGAATGAACAAAACAATGTCAAAATATGATGAGGGTTTCAAATAAACCAAATCGTTGTGTTTGACTAGCAATATCTGTGACTGGCAAGCCATTTACTAGCAACATCAACTTGCACGCTAACTTGCAACGTATAAATCTTGGCTTGGAAAAAGTAAGTTTTGTCTTATTTAACGAGGCAAAGTTAGGACTACAAAGTCCTATCTACCACTAAACTTCGACCTTAACCTTGCGTCACCGTATAGTCTACCAGTTGTAAATGGTTACTTCAGGAATCGAACCCGTACTGCCGGAGTGATGAGCTACGGATTCGCGCGCGATACCAAACCGCCACGGATCCGCTGTTATAGAATGTTAACTGTTTATTTTAATGATATATTATTAGCTACTCAAAAGATGTCAAGCAGTTTCAGGACTTTTAAACCAACTGTTTTAACTAGGATAGTTATTATGTTTCTAGATATAGTTATGATAGGCGGTTGCAACATAAACAAGGGAAAGGTGTATTCTCGTCAGCATAGTTACGTTCATGTTGTTCATGTTTTCATAGTAATGTTATTGTTGACATTTGCTTGCGGGCAGAATAATGTTACGTTTTGCAATTCTATAACAAGGGAAGGCCAAAGGTAATGTTTTGAACAATTAGGCTTTTGTTCAAACAAAAATCAGATCATACATGTTCACAATAGTTTAAACTATTAAATAAATCAATAGTTTTTGTTCCATAGATTTTTCAACACTGTAGGCTAATTTATGTTTGCACCATCCAATTTTAAACTCATTGATCGTTTGTTATACATTACAACATCAAATTAATTGAACCTGTTGCAAGAAAATTAATAGATTTCGTTTGATTTTATCACTGTTTGTTTACTAAGAAATATTTATTCGCATTTAAAGAGGATTTTGTTGTAAATATTTTGTCAATGTAATTTCTTAAAGCTCTTTTAGTGACCCGTCACTGCATAGGCTTTTTCAAACGGAGAACGAAGAAATACAATATTTGGCTCAGAAATCGTCTCGAATAAGAGATACGTGTTTTTGTCGAACAGTCTTCCATTTCCTTAGAAACGTTACTCACACTGCCACGCGTCTGGAAATAACTCAAGATATTTATCTTCTTTTCTCATTTACAAAACATATTGACTTTTCAGTTATATTTGTCTTTAAATACAAATTGGTTTAAAATATGTCTATAATAAAATGATACAACTGTTTAATTATATTTAAAATGTTTCTTAAACTACTATAAAGTTTGTCTTGTTTAACGAGGCGAGGTTAGGACTACACAGTTCTCTCTACCACTGACCTTTACCTAGCGTCACCGTAAAGTCGCCTTACAAATTGATCGAACCCGCGCCACCAGAGTGATGAGCTCCAGAGTCGCGCACGATTCCAACCCGCCACGGATCTGCTAAATTCGTTCTTGTATTAAAACAATTATTGTAGATTATCGAAACGTTTAAAAAGTCCCTAAGCACCTTGATTTCCGAGTATCATTTTATTCCTACGAAAAACTTTACATATATTTGAGTAAACGTCATACAAATTTTCGATGATTCTAAGTAGCAAAAAGCAAATATTTCTATGTAGACCGTTTATATATATAACATATAAAGATCTATATATACTATAGAAAGCCTTTTTCAAATATTTAACCCCTAAAGAATCGTAAATACAAACATAATCAAGACTTTTGAAGTAAAGCGCGAGGAGCTGGTTGTAGGCAGGCAGCACGGCGCCAAGAGGCAAAACAGCTACACGCCTGTACTGCGGGACTTGCCTAGGTAGAAAATGAAGGCGTCAACGTTTCACACGCCTTATCTTGTTCGTAGTTGACCGTGAACAATTACACGCTTTAGACTGTACAGATAATAAACTTGTTAGTAACTTCCTTTTGGAAAAATGAGATATTCATGCCGTTTTCATAGTGAGACCCAGACACGGGACCGTAAAATGTGCACCGATCCTGACCCCCAAAATACGTGTAGGCCTATAGCATTTTTCAACACTTTATATACGCATTTTTTGGAAGAACTCTCTAAGTTCTACTACATTTTGGAAAATGCCAATGTGTATTTAACTCTGTTTAATCAATATTAAATTTAATTTAAATTAAAAGTCTACCTTTACTTGAAATATTACCAAATGTCACGTATTGGTTAAGAAGCGAATCAATTACTAAAAGGCTTAAAATTATCTAGTACTGCATTGACTGTTAAATTTAACCTCAATTAACGTAATAAATTAACAAACCCAGCTGTATCTAAATTATTTAATAAACCTTTGCATTTGGGAGCATTTGACAAAACAAAAGTAATAAAGTTAAAAATAAATATTAATTAGTACTAGTAAAAATTTAAAACTCTCAAAAGTAGCGAGGGTTTTAAGCTCCAATATTGGATGAAATAAATAACTTAAAAACATATTAAATTTTATTTTTGTTACTATATTTTTTTGTGAAGCTACGCTTCTTTCATCAGGTCAAACCACAAAACTATAAGTATTTTTTTAACCTCTAGTTTGTTAACAAAATTTACAAAAAGGTGTCTGCAACAAGTTAGGCGGACGTGCTCTCCCATTCCCCACTCTCATTGTAACTACTTTGCCGTTTTAATTAAAATTCCGCAAGCGAACAGCGCAGATAACAGCGACACAGTTTGTACACATTACCAACTTTATTCAACACAACAAACATATATTCAACATAGTCAACAATGTCACATGTTCAATAAAGGTGAAATATTGTTAGCATGTCATGTATTTAATATAGTTGAGGCCTATCATAATCAGGTCGCGTGATCAACGTGGATGAAACATATGGTTTACATTGTTTATCTTTGGGTTTTTATTGTTTACATTGGTATTATCACTATATCATTATTTGAGATGCCGACCACTCTCATAAGGGTATATTAAGGCAAATATGTGGTGAAGGATGAGTGTGATGAGTGGTAGTAATGAGTTACGGTGTAGTCTTGTTACAAACTAAGGCCGACTCTTCCTTAGAATGGGTCATTAATTAATAGCCCAATGACCAATGGAAATACAAGGACCAACGGCTTAACGTGACCGTGACTTCCGAACCACGCAGGTGGTGGTCTGATATGTCTAAACGATGGTAGGAGTTGATGCGTGTATTATCAGATGATCACTGAGACTATCTGAGCGCTTTTGACCTATATCATCCTCAAAACCTGACCTCATGAAGCTGGATTACAGAACCACGCCACGAGTCCCAGTCATGTAATATGTCCCACGTACCATACCATGTTTAATATGGGTGAAACATGGAAGCCATCTCATGTGTTCACCATATTTTGAACATGGGTGCTATACGGTTTCTCTATAATACGTTCAACATAGATTTGAGACCTTACCTAACCCATCACGTGTTTAATGTAAATTAAATACGGTTTTCCTGTCATACTATGTTCAACATTGGTGAAGTATAGTTATAAAGTCAAATTTTCAGCATGGATGACGTATTATTACCATGGAATGTAATATGTGGTTTAAACGTCAAATTTCTAACGTATACGGTCATATTGAAATCCGTTAAAATATTTTACCGGGTCAGTTATCTTTATCCTCTCATATTGGTGGCCAATAAGTCAGTTGACAGGCATGCATTTCATTGAATGCATGACGGTCAACAGACTTATAGGCCTGTATATTGAAAATGAACAATTTTAATATCGCTGATTTTACACATGTATGGCACTCGTCCTCCACCATGTCATGGTTTATCATCATGATATAAAACGTTTTTTACAATTTTGTTCATACGTTTTACATAGCTCCTGTATTTTATAGCGAACATAACAAAACAACAATTACCACCATTTCACCTGTTTTGGCAGGCTCTCACCATCGTTCTAGCTAGCAGTCAGTGTTGCATATAGTATTGAAAATGGCAGAATGAAAACCAATCTAGCCGTTGGTGTAGGTTGTGTAAGATTTTCATTTTACTGTTTCGCGTATGTTATGAGGTGAAACATTACTAAACCACTAAATCACTATTTGAGATGCCGACCACTCATGAGGATTTTAAGGCAAATATGTGGTGAAGGATGAGTGTGATGAGTGGTAGTAATGAGTTATGGAGGTGTAGTTCTTGTTACAAGCTAAGTGACTCTTCCTTAGAATGGGTAATTAATTAATAGCCAATGACCAATGGAAATACAAGGACCAACGGCATAACGTGACTCCCGAACCACGCAGGTGATGGTCTGATATGTCTAAATGATGGTGGGAGTTGATGCGTAAATCATCAGATGATCACTGAGACTATCCGAGCCGCTTTAGACCTATATCATCCTCAAAACCTGACCTCCATGAAGCTGGATTACAAGACCACGCCACGAGTCGCACTCAAGCCACATGTTTAGCCGTTCAAAATTCAAGGTTGGGGAACGTTTTGCCAGTTTTGAACAGTCTACTACACGAAACCCGCTGGATACAAACAACGCTCTGATATTTCTTTCCATAAATTACAGGTTTTGCAGAGTCAGAGGTCAAACTTGAAGTTTAAACTTGTAGAGGAAGTGGGTTTAAAATGTGGCGAGAAGGTGGCCAGGTAGACAGCACCAGCTCCAGTCCCAGATTAACTTGCCGCTCTCTAGACTTTGGTAATTTCCTTTCCCGCGCCTTTTCCCGTCAGAATCCTGTTTTCCGCCGCCGTGAACCTGACTTACCCGTCTCCCGGTGTTAACAAACTTTAAGCAGCTTTTATAAGCTTATTTTTCAATCACCTTTTCGCAGATTTATTCGTTTAATGTGCTTTATTTTGTTCTGAGTGAAAGTTGTTTTAGCAGAGATTTAGTATAAAGGGATATATTTTAGATAGAAATATCAGAAATGTTCAATCATATTATAAAATTATTGCCCAAACGATCTAAATTAGTTACCAAGGAAACAGTGTTGTAAAAATTTCACAAACGCTCTTTTAATGAGATTATGCACATAAAGACAAAGAAGTACCATGCAATATTTTTCCAGGTATGCAACTACTATATTTATTGGGTAAATAATAAGAAATTAACGTAATAAGCCTAGAATGATTGGCTAAGACCAGAAGTGGGCGTGCAAGAGAGTAAAATGAAAGATTATAATGTTTTGGTGTTGTATGCTGTAAATTTCAAAGTTAAATTAGGTACAATCCTTTTGATTTCTTTTTTTGTGTTCTTTAAACAAATACCAGTCTCAAAGCGCTTTGTATATTATCTACTTTATCAGAAAGCGTAGCTGGTAATTTATTACTAAAACATGGCTTTGTTTTGTGTTTAAGTTTCACTAACGTTATAGTAAGTTACAACTAGTACAGTCGTACTTTTGCTTTATAGCTATAAATGATACTTTTATTCGAGGCCCCGACCACTCCTAAAGGGTATTTTAAAATGTAAATAGGATGAATGGTGAGTGTGTTGATGGATGAAGAGGTGTAGTTGGTTACAACTAGGGCCGACTGTTTCTGTGATTGGGTCATTGATGTATGGCCAAACGACCAATGGATGGATCTTAACGTGACTTCTGAACCACGGCGGTGGTTATAAAAATGAGTTAGCTTTGGTAGTTTAACCCCGACCGATTTTATGCGAAGCTGAAATGTTTGAATTTCGACTATGGCTTTAAGTTACAACGGTTTTAACGATAGTTATTTCACTATTACAATACCCAAACAAAACTAGCAACATAAGATGCTCTTGGACGAGCTGAGAACCAACATTTTATAATCTAGTTCTTCCGGTTCACACAGCGTCCAAACTTCATACTTAGGTTGAGATATTTCGGCCTCGATGTGGAGTCACTGATTAGCTGAAACACTGATTGGCTGATTTCATCAGTTTCAGCCAATCAGTGGTACTCCACAACGAGTCCAAAGTTGTCCCAGAAAATTATAAGGTTGACGTAGTGTGAACCGGAAGAACTAGATTATAGTTGTGACACCGGCCGCGAAAGCCTAAGAGTTAAGTTTAACCAACATTTTGCTCCTGTGAAACATTGTACTTCGACCCAGCTTATCTGGGAAGGTCGGTGGTGTTATCTTAAGATATGCGGCGGCAAAGCGTTTGACCCGAGTTGTAAAGTTGATTTACATTTTAACGAATTACGAGATGAGATGCTTTGACACTGGCTGAATACATGAGTGGTAATTCCACTTTTTACAACGTTTTGCAATTTTCCTTGGATTGTACTTGTGCTTTCTTCTACCGTGTTTTAGTTATTTTTGTAGTATCTGAAGGCTACTTTAATACTGTACTTCAACAGTTTCTAGGTTAAAGACATTAGGTTAGTATAAATTTTGTTGCAATATTGTTTACTTGTGAGTATAACAAAGAAATCTTCTCTCATAACGTCCCAGAGAATCAGTAAAATAGTAGATTCTAACCGGCTTTAGTTTTCTTTGTTCTTTGTTTGACTTTGTGTAAACCTATTTGTTGGTTGTATTCCCAACATGTATATCAACCAACTTGTTCATAGGAAGTTCAATTGATTAAATTTTACGAACAATAATTACTTTACGAACGGTTTGCTTGATGATATCTTAGTGTTTGGGCTACGGAAAATGTTTGCTATTTAACCTTGAATATTATTATAACTACGCTCTACTTTATGAGGTTGACATTTTATTACGGACGTTTTCTAACGTTTTTTAGTAAACAACAAGAAAAAGACGTTTCAGAATCTGTAATCTGATCCCGTCTTCAGGTGAAAATGAACCTACCTAATACCATTTCAACCTCTGACATTGTACCATCATTTACATCAAGCTCAAAAAAAAACTCTGACATAAAATACGTATTAAATACAACATATTACTTTATTTCAATTTTAAGCTTGAGTGGTTAGTCATAAAAAAATTATTTACAATTTAAAATTATTTTACCTTTGAAATTTTATACT
This sequence comes from Matsumurasca onukii, assembly GCA_018831715.1. Classification (NCBI taxonomy): domain Eukaryota; kingdom Metazoa; phylum Arthropoda; class Insecta; order Hemiptera; family Cicadellidae; genus Matsumurasca; species Matsumurasca onukii. Next base: position 89,889,184 of record CM032058.1, read on the forward strand.
CCTTATATATTTTATATTTTTCATTTTATACATTTATTTTAACTCTTCTTTGTCTCTACAACTGAAGATGTCTACCATAGTGTAGGCGAAACGTCTTGTTTTTGTTATATATTTTATATAATAAAATATTATTTAGTGGTTTAATCCAAAAAGAATTTTTATTACAACATATTACTGTTTACTTAATATAACCTAAGCTTGAAAACACCAGCTGTTATCAAATTGCACAGCTGTTTGTGACGTCATGTGGACGGACTAGACGACCATATGTTTCGCACAGGCTCGAGTCCTGCCCCGCCCTAAACCTGTCCAACTTGTATATTGTACCACTTTGCATTTTGGCAGACCCTCACCCACCTCGACTTCATCTCTTGATTTACACCCCTTGTGTAGTTACGAGTAGCTTTTGTTCATGGAAATTGTTTGTAAAATGCATATTTGTAAGTAAATATTTGATATGTTAATACGGTGTTGCGCTTGTTTTATTGGACGAGTATTAGTGAAACGTTTGATATTTAGTTTGCTAACTTATTTTTATGTTTGAGTTCTTTATTGATTAATTTCATGTATCGTTTTAAAATATTTTTTTTTTGTTTAAAAGTGTAAGTGTAACCCTTGTTACCTTTGATTTGTGTCTTGATTTAAGGCCTAAGTTTTTGCCCAAGAAACTAAATGTAACATAAAGCTAAGTTTTGAACACCTTTAACGTTGGTAAATGTGTTTACAAATTCGTATTACAGTCCAAGCCCCCTGTGATAATCTTAGAAACTATTTTTGATGACTTCTCTCAAATTCTCGCAACGAATTTTTTCCAATGGTTCAAACCCAATGTGAATATTTAAGCTAACTCAAGGGAATGTTTATTTGATGGGTTTATTTATGCACCTTAGGCAGTCTCAAGTTTAAAACATTTTTGCGGACTTATTCCATCGTTAGTAAACTATAAAATACGAAGTTTCGTAATCTCCAATCTGATCCCGTTTTCAGGTAAAGACATAACTCTCTCTTTTCACTTGAAGATGGAACCTGATAGCAGATCCCAAAACGTCGTGATCTTCTTGTCCATTAACGATACATTAAACGTCCCTAATAACATTTAAAACTCAGAAAATCTCCTATCGTTATCAACGAAATTCAAACAAAGCGTTTTTGACAAATTTTGATATGTTGCAGAAGTGAGGTGAACATGAAGGAGGAAACGGATAGAGTCTAACACTCAGTATGACCCCGGTCCTCTGGCCCTTGGTCCTCACCATCATCAGTGTCAAGTTTGTAGGTAAGTGCTCTAACAATTCAATATGCTTGCTTGGCTGTAAGTCGGTAGATGTTGCTTATATTTACAATTTAATGCGTCACACATTAAAGATAACTGTTCTATAGTTAAGTAAATAAAACGTTCGTTTTCTGGGCGATAATATTTCCATTGAGCTTTAATTCCGACCAATCGTTCACATGAGACAGCTATTGATTTGTCATACCTTTCGTGGACATGGGGTGCTATACTTTGATTTGAGACACCGACCTCTCCTATTGGGTATTTTAAGGTGAATTTTGAGTTTGATTAGTGTTTGGACGGATGGGATTGGGTGATTAACTGATAGCCCAACGACCAATGGAATGAACCAACGGCTTAACGTGACTTCTGAACAATGGGGAAGTTGCCATCGTGAAAATTACTAAATCACTATTTGAGATGCCGACCACTCATGAAGGTATTCTAAGGCAAATATGTGGTGAAGGGATGTGATAAGTAGTATGAGTTATGAGGTGTAGTCTTGTTACAAACTACGGCCGACTCTTCCTTAGAATTGGTCATTAATTAACAGCCCAATGACCAATGGAAATACAAGGACCAACGGCTTAACGTGACTTTCGAACCACGCAGGTGATGGTTTGATATGTCTAAACGGTGGTGGGAGTTGGTGCGGGTATCATCAGATGATCACTGAGACTATCTGAGCCGCTTTGGACCTATATCATCCTCAAAACCTGACCTCCATGAAGCTGGATTACAGGACCACGCCACGAGTCCCAGTAACAAAAAAGTTATCGATGCGCCTAGGAATCGTACCCGGTTGTATCTAGTGCCACTTTGTTTTGTGGTTTTCAAAAGTGTCAAAATCCCACATAATTTTTTGCATCGAGATCAAAACATCTATCTACGTACCACATTTCAAGTGTCTACGTCATTCTAAGTACTTTTTATCGTCATAATATTCTAACTTTACCAAGTAATTCCATAAGTCCAGATAAAATTGACACTCTGTATATATTTTGTGTTGAAACATTCAACAGTGTTTCACCGAGGTCCAAACAAGCCGGGGTCGGACAAAAGAATGGCCCAATTAACACTTTTGCTTTGAGGGATTAATTTGGCTCAGAACTTTCCGCACGTGTGAAAGTTTAAGCTTGGTTTGACGCCTCGCCTCGTGGCAACTCAGTTCATTATGAAAATGACGTCTAGTTATCCGACATATTATGTAAAGTGTAATTAATTTAGTGCTGAATTTTTAAACACAGTTTTATTTAATGCAATAATATTTTACATCGTGTTTTTCAAATACCTTGATACTTTGTTTTGAGGCACCGACCACTCGTAGAGAGTATTTTAAATGTGAATACAGGATGAATGGTGAGCCTGATGATTGTTTTTGATGGATGACAAGGTGTAGTCTTGTTGAAACCTCGGGCCGACTCCACAGCTTGGGCCAATTATTAATAGTTCGATGGAATGGACCAAAGGGTCGTCGTGATCTCCGAACCACGGGGAGTAACTAATAACACCTATTTTGTCTTTACTACTTAAAAAAACTGTTATAAACGGTGTGCACAATTTGTACTGCGATTCGTTGAAAAATACATTTAAATATTATTGTTTATAACTTTTGTTTTGATTTAAAAAGCGACGATTTTTTATGTATTTTTGATTACTTTGGTAAAATTAGGACATACTGTTTTTCTGAGGTTGAAATATCATCAGAAAAGTTTCCCTTCGTTCTTGAGTGAAAATAACGGTAATATCGTGAAATATTTCAGTCGTAGGATAATGCGTCTATCAGCAAACAACACTATTGGTTTCATAAGCTTTAATATAAAACAAACCCAATAAAATCGGATAGGAATAAATAATTACTATGGGTGTAACTTTTACACGCCATATAACTGCGCAAGGTCAGCTAGGACGGTCTACAACGAAAGCCTCAACAAAGCGAAGAGCGCCAAGACACTCCAAGAGGCAAGAGCAGGTACGCTAGCGGCACTGACGCTGGCTGCCGCCGGGCCCATGCGCGCCGCGTAGCCCATCACGTGCGCTATGACGGTCTGCTCGTAACTGCCTACGAGCAAGTGTGCTCCGGGCCCCGGGCCCAGACCGCGACATCTTGCCCGTCGTGGGTCTCACTGTCCAGGAAGAAGGTGGAGGCCGAGTGGTAGTCCGGGTCAGCTGGAAGAACATTCTTTAATTAGTAGGTTATTAAGGAAGTTTTAATATATAATTAGTTTGTTCTTTAAATTAACATATCCTAAAAGTGAAGCGCTTGGTGGCTAAAAGTGGAGACGGTGAAAAGACACCCATTTAAAAAGGGAAAACTGTAGCACATTGGGATTTGAGAGAGAAATGTAGGAGTATGTATTTTCTTTATAAGTAAAATATGATACATATTTAATTGGTTACTTACCTTAGTGTATTGGCAGCTGGACCAAGTCCAACTTTAAACTCTGATAATATTAAAAGATAAACACCTTTTCAAACACTTACTTCTATTATCTAGCGAAATATCATGTTTCTTGAGAGTGGTGGTGTTGAAGGTGATGGCTCCCGGGCCGTTGGCGTACCCCAGGGTAGGATAGTGAAGGCCATCAGGTGTTCTCTGCACAGTGTTGAAGATATCACTCCCCCGGGCCGGATATCCGGCGTAGGTCATGGTGTGAGCGTGATCTGCGGTCACCACTATCAACGTGTCGTCCTCTGATGTCATGTCTACTGCTTTCTGTAGAGAAATAAGTCCAATGTGAGATGTTTTAGCTTGAAGTTTAACACGATCGGGTGAGAACGTACTGAATCTCCTTGAAGCTGGACTTGAATTTTATCTACATAGTTTCAGGAAGAGTTTTGAAAGGAGCTCAGAACTTAACTATTTTAATTCTTCAGAGTGCTCAATCAATCCATCTAACTTATATATTTATATTTTATACTACTGTTAAAAGAATCATCTTTATTTCCGGCATTTTGAAATCTAATGTCAAGTTCCCTCCTCACAAGAGAAGAGACCTATAACAAGATATTAAGAAAGCATGTTTAATTGAATGAAAAGAAGTAAAGTCTTTGAATCGGACGTTTTGCTTAGTCATTTTATAGTTTATTATCGTATACAACTTTCTTGATCTGAAGGCCTAATCATAATATATATGTTTTGAACATCTTAAAACCTCACCCATTTCTAAGTGGTCTCTCCCCTATAAATATTGGACGTCTAGAGATCTACCTTGCTTCTTTGATATGAGACACCGACCACTCATAGAGGGTGTTTTAAGGTGAATATGGGATGAATGATGAGTGTGGTGAGTGTTTTGATGGATGATGAGACCTTGTTAGAAACTAGGGCCGACTGTTCCCCAGTTGGCTCATTAGTAAATAGCCCAACGACCAATGAAATCACACCTGGATGGCCTTGGAAAACTCGAAAGTCTCGTCCAAAGCGACATGGGCTCGAGAATCGTGGTGACCGTGGTCAATCTGTCCGCCCTCTATGAATAGGAAGTAGCCATTGGGTTCTTTCCGCATCATCTTGATGGCCACTTCCGTCATCTGTTCTAGAGTTGGCTGCAAGCTCAGGTTGGCGTGAACGTTGTATGTGAAATGATCGGGTGAAAATAGACCTGGTAACAGAGCAACAATGTAAAAGAGGCGTTTTTTATTATACACGAGTCTAATAACTTGTTCTGAGACTATGTTCAAACCCTTTTCCCCAAAATAGCGTTTGTTTTTAAGTAACCTTGGGTTTTCCGTGTTTTTTCTCAAATTATAAACTTACCCATGAGGTACTCAGTGTTGTTAATGTCCACCTGGTTGAGTTTATCAAGAGAATCTACGTAGACAGCTGACTGGTTTGCGGCTGATTTTGCAGCAAGCCAATTTTTGATCAGGTTCTTGCCATCTCCTCGTGTACCATTGGTGCCGTAGCCGTCATCAACATCCTTAGGCAGGAACACCTTCCGCCCACCTCCCAAAATTAGCTGAAACAAAGTACATACTGAAGTTTCTTAGCTCTGAAGAAATCATAGACTGGCTGGGGATATAGGAATTCATTGAAGGTTAAGGATGCGTCTCAGCTACGTGGTGCCGTTCAATGCAAGGGTGTAAACAAGGTGAATATCGTACGCTGCAACCGCAATGGTTGACTCTTAGGCCGGCTCAGTTGAAAGAAGGTCAGTTGTTGGTACGTGCGCGGTGTCGTGTCTTTTTTTGTGCGGACGGATTAAGACTTCCTCTGAAACGGACCCTGAACACCTTGTTCGATACAACTATTCATAAATGAAAATATTCGGCAACGGCATCCCGAGGAATACGATTCCTCAGGATCCCGTCAGTATTAATACACAGCAGTCAGTATTAAATTAAACAAGGATAGTGTTTAAAATTTAAATCTTACCTTGATGCCTGTCCCTGGTGAGTTTTCTATGAGCTGAGAGGCGATATCTTGGACCCCAGTGGCGTTAGGTCTATCACTTAAAATGTCTTGATCAGTTTGCCAATATCTGCGTTTAAACATCATAAAATTAGGAAATTTTGCTTTATCTTTTGTTGTACCAAACACTAACTATAGGTTATTAAACCCACTCGAAGTATTTCTACTTTAAACAGTTCGAGGAGTACTAAATTCATGAGTAACGGAAATCGTTGCACCTTACCTGGAAGCGGTATGCGCGTACGTGCCAGTGGGGGAGGCGTCGGTGATCCTGCAAGTACTGACGATGCCAGTCCCCTTGCCAGCTTCCTGAGCCCAGGCCAGCACACTGGACGTGTGGTACGACGTGTTCTTCATCGCCTCCCAGTCGAACAGTTCCACGTCAGCAGTCACGCCGATAGTCTTGATGTTGCCCTTCACGCCGGTCAGGTAGGCGGTGGCGCTGCAAGCCGAGTCGGCCACTTGGGAGTTCACGCAGTATGTCTGCAAGGGTTGGAATTTTAACTTAAATAGTTGAGAGTGAATTTAGGAATTTTCTTTGGAAAACTTCATGCCGTCAGACCCAGATCCAAGAGCATGAAATGAGCACCGATTCTGACCTAACCCCATCTCCAGAACACGTTTTTGAGAAATTTACGTAAATACGTGTAAGCTCTCTACAAGTTGCACTTCGTATCCTATTTTCCAAAAATTCGGAAAATATTTTGTTTGTAAATATCTCAGTCGAGCCTGCGAAATCAAAATCACAAAAGTCCTTATTGGTCAGGAGATTTCATTGAAAAACAGTTTTAATTTGATCAAATCTGAAAGGTTTCCACCCATTTGAATGAAATCCTACGTACATCTGGAGCCACTGTGAGCGTAGCGAACAGCCTCACAACCCCCGTACAAATAACGTAATGCTGAGGCCAAAGACCAATATTTTGTGGCGATAGACCACACAGTTTGAAGCCGAGATCAAATGAGCAGGAAGAATTAGAGAAACCAAGGAATTTAGCTTCAATCACGACAGCGGCGTTGTGTGTGGCCTGGTAATTATTATTATTACTATTTACATTAAAATTTTTTTTAGTTAACCTGAACTGTTTCAAAACAACTGCCGGTTGGTTTCCTGGTATCAATCTTATTTGTCTTACCATTGCTTTGAATTTGGCATCCAGAGCTCAACGGTAGTGCATTTAAAAAATATCTGACTTATTCAACATACCATCTGTTACGTTCTCTTTAAAAAGTTTACCCAATATAACTAGTGTTGTTTTTACTCCTATTACAACGGGTTCGAACTACTTTCCCACCAGACATCGCTCACCTTGGAGAGCCCAGTGTAGGGGAAGGTCTCCCACGACATCTTCTGTTCCTCCCCAGTCTTGCCTTGCAGTTGGCCCATGTACACCCGCGCCGCCGCCACGGTCGCCATACTCATCCCATCCCCCAGGAACATGATCACGTTCTTGGCCACGTTGTTGCGTTCCTTCTGAGCCAGACGGACTTTGATCTGGTCGAAACTAACTTGGTTCCAGTAGTCGATAGCTGGAGAGGAAATTTAGTTTAGTTTCTTTCTTTCCTTTTTTTATTTTAGTCGGGCAATGAGACCTGGGTGAAGGTCAACACTGCCGGCTCGCAGAGAATAATGATATAGTTTAATTAATGAGATCATGATGATAGAGTTTAACTCTGAGGTTTTCGCGGCCGGTGTCACAACTACAATCTAGTTTTCCCGGTTCACACCACGTCAAATCATCGTTACAATTAGCTTGAAATGTTTCGGTCTCGCTGTGGAGAGATACTTGCTGTCTGCTATCTCATTGGTCACAGGACTGCCAACCGTTCATTGGAGCAGGCAGGCCAACTGTCGATGTTCTCATTGGCTTTGACACTATCGAAATACTTCTGCAAGACTGATTGCCAGCTTCTTAAATGTTTAATGCTGTATTCTTTGTATCATTCTCAACTATTTCAGTAGTTTCTCGGATGAAATTTTAAGTCGAAATTAAAACATTTTAAATCAAAAATCATTTTATATTGTTGGTGAATTTATGGACGATTCAAATACAACTAATTTTTCCAACAACATTTCACCTATGTAGCAAGTACTATGGGGAACAGTATTTTGGTGATGGGTTTATCTTATTTGTTTTATATTTTTTGTTACACGATACTTTTTGTACATGACAAATAAAGTTATTTATTTATGACTCTCAAGTAATAATGTGAAATCTATTGAAGCACACAGAAATATGGCACAGAACGTACCAACCAGTCGAACCCAACCAGTTATTGCCTAACCAGTTAAGATGTGTACCAAGCTTAAATTAAAACTGTATAATTTCCCTTCGTGTTCTATTACACGATCAAGCAAGTTAGAGTCTACCAAAATTGTTCCACTAAACTTTACTAGTTATTAAACCATATATTACTAGCATTAACGTATTGTCTGTCAAGTACTTGAAATAGGAGTTCGTATTCAATTTTTAAAAGAAACAAACAAATTAACAAAATATTTTCATCATATTTTGCCCAAACTCCTGTACGAACTAATCCCTTAAAAAGCCTCCCAAATCTTATCATAAATTTCGTTGAATCTAGTTGGCATATAATTAAATTTAAATCCAAGCCGTTAACCGATACATCAAAAAGAGACACAATCTTAACATCACGACTTGAAGCGGATTATACGGATTAGAATGAATAAGTGGCGGTGTTTGGAAAGAAATACAGTAGCGAACTGATGGAGTCATGAGATGAGGATATCTGTAACTAATTAGACATGAAGCCACAATGTAAGCTTTCTTGAGATACAGATTACGTTTCACTTCAAGATAACAACGAGTTAGACCGCTCAAGTGTTGTAGTATTTCACAACTTACGACATTGGTTATTATATTAAATTATTACAAATAGTTTAAAGTATATGAAAGTAATAAATGTAATTATTTACAATGGAGCGTCAAGAAAATCCATATCTACCGTCAAACCTACACTGATAATCAAATCAACTTTTTACTGACAACCACTTAATTACATTATTCTTGTCACTTAATACATTATTCTTTAGATCGGGATAAAAGAAGACTAATAATTTAAATTTTAGACTTCTACGAAAACCTTTTGCAAAATTGCGTCAGTGCTGCCTGTGTTTAAAACTTAAATTCTCACTTAATCCTACTAGAGCGTCATAGCTATGAATCCTTTTCTTTAAAATATTACTTATGTTTAAAATGCGTATCATATATGCAATAATAACAATAAAATGTTCAAATTTACCTTTTTCATTTCTCTACTAAACAAATTGTTTGAATTAAGGCTGTTATAAACCGTTTTAAAATGCCTCCAATTTGTATATTTCATATAAGTTTGACTTTTTCACTTGGGAAGTGAAGCCAAAAAAGGAAATGATTTTTCTTTTAGGAAATGATAATTTTCATCAAACTCCAAATTTACATAATAAAGCCAAGTGTAAGTTGTAAACATATCCTACCACTTTATTTTTGTTAAATATTTGTTTCGCGTGCTTTAATCATAGTATTCCTAAATTTAATATTAATGAGCTGAAGTTAATATTAACTACATTTCAGTTAATTTTAGTAATGATGATTTTAAAAATTAACCTGATATATGTTACCTGTTTGAAGCAAACCCTTCAAGTGACGTCATTTGAGTATATACTTTCCATGGATAAACGGCAAAATACTAGCACAAACCTCCAAATTGCAGTACAGAAATTTAGAAAATGTTTTTCACTTTCTATACACTATAAGAAAATAACCAGTTTTATTTTCTAATCTAAATGTATGTAAGTTTGTATTTATATCTTTAAGTGCAGGATAGGCAAAATATTATTAAAAATTACATTTATTTTACTGAACAAAACAGAACTGTCAATTCTTTTACAAACGGGCTTGTTTTATTTGACATATAATAATGTTAACTACTAAACCACTGGTAATAGCTTAAGACCACACATTAAAATTAACAAACACATTGACATTAAAATGTTATGAACTATCTATGAACTCTCTCATTTTTAATCATGTTTAAGCTAAATATGTTTATACGTACTGTGTTCAGCAGGGTCTATTGTGGCCTTTAGTTGTCCACTTTCTTTTAGCTGCTTCAACTGCACTTCGGCGTCCATTTTGCCTAAAAATATAAAACAATCTTAGTTTAAAAGACTTTACTTTTTACTGTTTGGTGTAATTATTACTTTGTGTTGATAAATTTGTACTTTGGGAGAAAAACTGTTTTACTATGTGTTTTCACAAGCAATCAATACCCTTGTTATCGAATTTCCTTTGGCGAAATGAGATATTCATGCCGTCACCATGGTAAGAGGCAGGGCCCGGGACCATGAAATGAGCACCGATCCTGACCCCCAGAACACGTTTTGAGGATTTTATTAAAACTTTATATACATAATTATGTATATATGTGTACCATCTCTACAGAACGCACGTCCGATTTTCACTAAATTTTAGTACACATGTTTCTTTTGTAAATATCTCGGTCGAGTTCGATAACTAGCAAAATCGGATCACCTACACTCCTCTTTTGGAGGGACTTTTCACCAAGAAAGGTTTTAACAATCTAAAAATAGGAAATTTCCATCAAGTTATTTCGAAATGGTGTAATTTTTCGCTATAAAGCGAATTAATAGTCCAATTTTATTGATTTTTGAAATGTGTTTCTTTTTATCGTATGTAATATGACTTCCAGTAAAAAAATTGAAGTCTGAGGCTCATGAGGTTATTTTAAGGCAATTACGCGTATGTGGTGAAGGATGAGTGTGATGAGTGGTAGTAATGAGTTATGAGGTGTAGTCTTGTTACAAACTAAGGCTGACTCTTCCTTAGAATGGGTCTTTAATTAATAGCCCAATGACTAATGGAAATACAAGGACCAACGGCTTAACGTGACTTCCGAACCACGCAGGTGATGGTGGAAAGTGGTGCTTTGTTTTAATTAACTCACGTAAATTCCAATATTCTCATCTTTCAAGTTTCTTAATAATATTTCGTGCTCAATTTTGTGTTCTGCGATATTTAACTCATACTCTCGAATATATGTGTTAAATTAAAAAATAACGTTTAGTACCCTGAACATTTTTTAATACAACTCACGAACCTTTTAGGATGAAGCTCATCAGTGGTTGAGAAATATAAAGCGTGAATAAGCCTGTATAAAATAAGTGAACGGAAAATTCTAAACTAAAATGAAAATTTCAACCAACTCAACAACCCTCAACACAACTTTTTTGGATATTGATGGAGGTAACCAAAAACTTATTTTAAGTCTAAAATGAAAGAACATATATTATTATTTTGAAAACAACCATGGAACCAGTGCCTGGTTTTCCTTATACAGTTAAAACCTTTTCTCACATACACACCCTTCTCTTATAATTTAGCTTAAACATATTTGTCTTTAAATACCATGGAAGTCACGAGCTTGCACCCCGACCACGGCCAACAGCAAGAGAGCCGACCACCTCATCCTTGAGAGCGAGTAGAGAGCCTGAGGACGAAATCTAGAGTGCCCTGAGTTTTGGCGGGAAAACTGTCTTTATAAACCTCTCTTGAATCCACTTCATTTTAATCTAACTGTACTTCACTTAGAGATAGCTGTATTCTATTGTTGTGGAGTTTATCAAGGTGAACGTGGCCTATTATGGATTGCACAATAGAGATTAGGAATGTTAACACAATAAGGAATAGGTATAATCATAATTGTCTCTAAGAGTTTGTGTGGTTTTAATATTTTTAGTGGTTTTATCAAACTGCTTTGACTACTTAGGCGTTTTATTTTTGAGTTAAATTAAACTTTTTGGGTTTGGAAGCTCCTTGAGTTTCAATACTTCAATCCTGTTAAACCGTTTTTACATCATATGCTTTAAAAATAACTCATGTTTATAGAATTTGTCGTCACAGATTGCTTATTTGAATTAAATATTGAAAGATTAAAAGCGAGATTAAACTGTTGCTCTGTCTTCAAAAGGCCATGGATTTTTACCGTAAATATACAATAGAAGTTATGAAACTTTATGGACTCCTATCCATCTGTTTGGGTATAGAAAAAACATTTACAAAATAATGGTTCCGTTCACATTCTGAACAATGTGTACTGTAGGAAATTAAGTTATTTTATCTCTAAAGTCTTAAAATATGAAAAATTTATTCTAAGTTTGTTTTTACCGTAAAGGTACAGACAGGTTGTAAAAGCTCTATACAACAATAGGTCAAATAGTTCGGACTGCTCGACGATGGGTGACTATGTTTTGACAAATATACATAACTATTGTAGAATATTAATACAATCCGAAAAGATCTCAGCGATAGTACTGTTTGCTTTTGGCCTCATTTTAAACCCTTATTCTTATCTTACGAAATTCCACTTATAGTTTTTTTCTTAACCAACCCTTTTTCATCGGAAAACGAGAGTTTAACCCCACTCGCGAACTACCTTTACAAACCCAGCGTGAAATCGTTGCACCGTTAAACTGGGGGAGTGTACAAACCAAACTCGGCACAGTTACATTGAACGAAGTGTACAGACCAACTCCAGCACAGTTACATTGGGTCGACTGTACAGAGTAATGTCACAGAGATTAACCAGGACAGTGCAAGGCAGAAGTCGATTAAGGCAATAAATTATCGTGTCGCCGCCAGGCGGATAATGTTAATATCCACACATATGTTCCCACAATGTGACACGGGGTTTGTGTAGAGGGCAAAAACTAGCCTTGGCACAAACACGACAGCTATTCTCGTACGTCCTCTTGCTAGTGTTTTAGTGGGCGACTGTCCGAAAAGGGGCGAAAATATTGTTTCTGAGGAATTATTGGGAAACTTAGTGGTGGATTTAAATATTTTAGCGTGAAAGAAGTGAATGTTTGACAGAATATTTATCGTAGCTTTGTCATAAATGTATCATAACTTGAGCGGGCCCGTGGCGGATTGGTATCACGCGCAACTCCGGTGCTTATCACTCCGATGGCGAGGGTTCGATCCCCGCAGTCACCGTTAAAAATTAGTTATGTAACTTTGCGGTAGAGCTAGATAAAGGTCGAGGTTGCGCGGTAGAGAGGACTGTGTAGTCCTAACCTGGCCTCGTTAAAGAAGACAAACTTTACCTTTTCTTTTAACTCTTAAAAGTCTAATTATTGCTAGAGCCCATAAAAACCTAACGCTTAAACCTCGTCGTTAAAAATTTAAAACACTCAAGTACGAGATCATATAAAGCATGATTCGAAATTTACGCTTGCAATAGGAATCTTAGAAAATAGACAACTTTTAGATTACGATCAAAAGAGCAAAGGTGCGCACTTGGCAAACTTGACTCAACTGGTAAAGCCGTTCAAAATTTGTTTTCGCCCACCCATTAATTACCTATAATTGAAAAAATCAGTTGTACGGTAAACACTTCTATTTAATCCTTCTTCTCTAAAATGAAAGTGATTTTAATCAAATAAACGGCGTCCTATTTTTTTCTTCATTTATCGAAACAGTAAGTAAAACTATTGTTACCCCGTGTGTGTAACCTCTTTAGGGAAAGTTAAATTTACAATAGCTGTATTATTTGTCTTCATAGTTCTACAAGTCCTTCAATTACTTACACACTATGGTGTAGAGAAGCTATGTGTGCTAGAAGCGTACAGTAAATGAAGGCATTTACACATTTCTCTCATCTTATCGCGAAATTTAAGGAATTGTTGTTTCATCCTATATTTTAATATTATAACAATAAGTCCTCAAGTAATACCTCAAGTATAACCCTCAAGTATGTGCCTCGAATTATAAAATTACTCTTTATTTTAATAACTGTTTGGTTTATTGATAAGTGTTGACGCCATTTATTTTCTAAATGTCAGGAGTCTATGAATGCCTTCATGAAACCATTTGCTTGATTATGAATGAATTTTCCAAGTTTTTTCATAACCTCCTATTGATTAGTTTCATAAAAGTTCATATAGCAGTCAAATACGTCTTAATGGTCGTGCATTAGTAAAATCTTCACTTTATAGGGCTACAGTTTTTGGTTTGCTCAAACATCAACAAGGTGAACTGTAATATATATTTTAGTCGTACAAAGTTCCCTTTAAATCATATAATAAGCAAAGTCTTTCATTACAATTTAGTAGGTATATACATATTTAAACGTTCACATGAACTTTAAAATATTTTAGAGGTTGTCATCTATGTCTTCCCGTACAGACTGCATCAATAACACATGCTTCATCATCGCACGTGTTTGTTTGTTTTTTTTCAGCTCAAGACTATAAATTATTTATCTATACTATTAGTATTTCGGTTAGGGTTGTCCGGAGTGTTGAGATCTCGGAATCTGGCTGGGGTAATTCAGATTTTTGAATAGAAATGGTCCTTAGTGTGTGGAGGGTGGGGGAAACGAATAAAATTATATAGATTTTTATTTTTATGGGGTTTTGAGGTTCCCAATTCCCCATGTTATATTTCATTTTTTAGTAAATATTTATTAGTAAATATCAACGGATTTGTTTGAAACTCGACACATAGTTGTATACCATTAACCCAAAGACCCCTACTGATTTTGGGGTTCGGGGCACAATATATGGATTTGGGGTAATAGGGGGCAAGAAATAAAAAATCATAAAAATCGATGTGGGGTATCAAAAAGGGAATATTATGCTGATTTACAAAGCGGGCACCGAGGCCGTAGGCCGAGTGCTTGGCTCGCGAGCGAAGCGGAGCGTCCAGGTCTGGGGCGAAGCCCCAGCTAGCACAGTTAGTTTATATTGTAAAAATGGTGTTTACCGTGAATAAATAAAATAAGCTATTTACACTATTTAACAGTGCTATTGTGCTAAACGTTTCGCTCATTTTGCAATCGAGCATCCTCAGTGAATTGCAGAGACTGGTTCAGGTGGCTTCAACTCTTCTTCATATACTTTCTGTCGCAGTGCTGCCAACTTCTTCCTTCTTGCGTCAGGTGTACCAACCGTAGTTGTGAGATCGGCATACGTAATGAGGCACAGCGAACACGATTGGGCGAAGCTGCCGCTATCAACCAATAGACGCCGACGTACTTCATTGAACGGTCCTCAAGGTGTCTCTGCACTCCCATTGGCTCAACGGCGCTCTAATTATGCACAGACTTAATCTTGTTTATAACTGGCTTCCAGGCTATAGGGAGCTTGTAGCTATTATCACAGTTGAAATTGTTTTATTTTTCTTGTAGATTATAAAGGATGATATAGGTCTAAAGCGGCTCAGATAGTCTCAGTAATCATCTGATGATACCTGCATCAACTCCCACCATCGTTTAGACATTTCAGACCATCACCTGCGTGGTTCGGAAGTCACGTTAAGCCGTTGGTCCTTGTACTTCCATTGGTCATTGGGCTATTAATTAATGACCCATTCTAAGGAAGAGTCGGCCTTAGTTTGTAACAAGACTACACCTCATAACTCATACTACCACTCATTACACTCATCCTTCACCACATATTTGCCTTAAAATACCCTCATGAGAGTGGTCGGCATCTCAAATAGTGATTTAGAGATTTTTTTAATGACTTTCTTCTGATCCTCGAATAGTACTGTGGCATTTGGCGAGCACTTTGGTTTTGTCTTCTTTGTTTTCAGAGGTTGATTTAACTTCTACTAAAACACTAAGCCAGCCAGTACAGTGGTGCTAATACGCTTATGTTGTTCAGCTGTATTGGGGCCTAAACCCATTCCGAGTAATGCAATGGCAATAATTGAATATCTACGCTTCCGTCCCCGAGTTGATGTTGCTATCCATTTCCTGTTGTTGGTGATAATATCGTGTTGTACTGGATATCCAGTTGCAACAAAACATGTGGGAAAATGGACAAGTGGGTTAAAATTTAGAATTGTTAGTTATATCAGGAGGTAGAATACGCAATAGTAAAAGTAGGAGGAAGTACATTTAAATAAGAAGTATGGGCTTGAAAGAAGAAGCATGGTTTTAAAATTTTTGGAACATCGTAAAAAAGGTGTCTGTGGTGATAGGAAAAAGTGTATAGACTATTTCAAATCTAATTTAACTGGCAGGCAAGTGTTTAAAGAGTGGAGTTTATATTTTTAAACTTTGTAGTTTTTACTCAAAATGTAAACACTTAAAGAATTCATGAAACTGAAACTGTCTACTACGAAACCTATCTAAACTTATCAATTAGATAGTCTGTTCAAGTAAATAGTAGTAAAAAAAAGAAAACAGTTTGTCTTGTTTAACGAGGCGAAGTTAGGACTACAAAGTCCTCTCTGCCACTCAACCTCGACCTTTACCTAGCGTCACCGTATTAGTCACATTGCAAATGTAAGTGGTTACTGCGGGGATCGAACCCGCTCACCGGAGTGATGAGCTCCGGAGTCGCGTGCGATACCAATCCGCTAAGAACTCCGTGGCGTTTAGTGCCTATACGTATTTAATAGTCACTGGCATTACGATCATCCAGTTAATAAATACGTATCATCTCAAATAAGTGAAATATAATCAGTTAAGTACACTTTACTTATCAGAATTATGACAAGAGAAAAGTAGATAAGCTCAAAACTATGGATTTAAACACGTTTAAAATATTCATCAAAACATAAATCGTTTTATACAGTAGTAGTAGAAAAAGTATGGGTTGGAAGATAAAGCAGTTTTAGTATAAAAATAAATTTAATAAAATCACATATTTGCTTTTAAAACTCTTACTACGGAATATAAATAAATAACAATCAGGTCATATAAAAACTTCACTTTGTCCCAGAGAAAAAAACTCGTGGTCAATATTAGTTTTGTTGAGCTCATTCGACAGTTGTTAAATTGTAAAAAACATATGAAAGGAAGTCTTAATCCCAATTCAATCAGATCTCTTTTAACTACTCAATTGCAGTAATTGTGAATTATTAAAAACTAAATAACAACTGGTTTAGTCTTCAGCATGAAGTTGCTACAAGACCGCCGGTATGATACAATTCATTTGGTACTCTGATTTAATTTCAATTTAAGTGTTAACTGGTTTAAATATCGACAATTTATCTCGCGTTACAGAAATTAAAAGTGTTTACTGAAATTTCGTAGATACTCTGCTCAAATTTGTTTATACCTTACGACAACCAGCCAAATGCAACTTACGTAGAAAACTTTTGCTAATTTCAAAAAATTACTGTAAACTAGTCATTCAGCAAGATTTTGTTACAAAAAAACATCTTGCAGGTCCTTACTGTAACCAGAGGCAATGTTATGGTAGGTAGATAGCACATGGTTGAGGCAGTAAACTCAACATAGGCAGCCTACGCACAGAATGCGCTGCAAGCGCTGTCGTCTCTCCCCCTCTATGCCTAATTATTTTGAGCTTCCTGCCTCAGCCATGTGGGTAGCCTCTACGCGCTAACTACCTACCATAACATTGTCTTTGCTGTGACCAAGCTGTGTCAATGACTAGATAATACTGCGGCTAGCGCGAGGCAGAGCGCGGTCAGGAGGATGGACCCTGATGACGTCACAGAGGTGGACGATGACGTCAGGTGCGCCATGGGACCGATACGCGCCGCGTGAGCCATGACGTGGGGATGAGGGTTTGCTCGTAATTGCCTACGAGCAGGTGAGCCCAGGGTCCGAGCGCGTAGACTGCCACGTCGTCGCCTCCGTGCGTCTCGTCCTTCATGCTCCACAGGGATGGGTACTCGTACTCAGGGTTGTCTGCAATATAAATATAATAGTTAGTTTAATTGTCATGTACACAAATATTGTGTGGCAGTTTTTTGGAAATGAATAAAATTCCTAGTTACTTAAATTTATTGTAAGCTTCAATCCTATACCTCCTATACCACAGAGAAATAATTTGAAATTTATTCTTACTGAAGTCGTCCTTGCTGATGTCCCTGCGGTAGCCAGTACGGTTGATCTCGGCACTGGGTCCGTTGGCGTAGCTGAGAGTGGTGTAGGGGAGGTTGTCACCGTCTGCCTTCAACTCTGCTCCAAGGATGTCATCCCCTCTGCGCGGGTAGCCGGACATGCTCATGGTGTGCGCGTGGTCGGCTGTCACCACTATCAGGGTTTCTTTCAGGTCCACTAGCTCCAGGGCCGCCTGAAAAGGTGAACGTGGGATGTTAGAGGGTTTTAACTTGTTTATGGACGTGGGAAGATGGGTTTCAGAAACGAGTCCAACAACTGTACTGTCA
Organism: Matsumurasca onukii; assembly: GCA_018831715.1. NCBI lineage: Eukaryota > Metazoa > Arthropoda > Insecta > Hemiptera > Cicadellidae > Matsumurasca > Matsumurasca onukii. Next base: position 89,907,041 of record CM032058.1, read on the forward strand.
AGTCAAAGTACTTTGTTCGTGTATTAATTAGGCAGGTAAAATTATAAGAAAAACATTTAATTTAATAGAGGTCGTGTCATTGTATACTGATTTTAAGTAGTGCATAGTATTTCCCAGAAGGAACGTGAAGACCTAAACAACAATCTAAACGGTTACCTAAAACCCAACAGATTAGAAAATGACATAGCTTAACTAATAAATGTAAGCTGGCCAGTCGAATACAACCTATCAAGCGGTTATATTACGCCCAAGTGGATTTCTTTGGACATAATCATTTTCTAATAATTTGTGTAACGGTTAAGACGTTACACCTAAAGACGGGATAAAATTACAAATAACGAAACGACGTGTTCTTCTTCTTTACTAACTATAGAACATTTCCTTAACCAGTAGTACAGAAAGCTGCGACCTTAACCACGAACTATATAACCATACAACTTGAAGACATCCAACTTGAAGCTATCAGCGAATTCTATTATTTATTTACCTGCACAGCCTTGTGGAACTCCACGGTCTCGTCCAGAGCTCTTTTGGCCATGTTCTTGTGATGAGCCATGTCGATCCTGCCTCCCTCCACGAAGAGGTAGTACCCTTTCCTCTCCTTGCTCAACATCTTGATGGCCACCCTCGTCATCTCGGCCAGAGTGGGCTGATCCTCACTCCCCTCTTCCAGGTGGTACTTCATGTGGTCCGCTTGGAACAGACCTGGAAGAGGATGGAATAGTGTTCAAAATGGAAAAAATTAATGCATTGAGGAGTTCGAATTTAGTTTAAGTTGCTGAGAATATTTTTATGGTTAGGAGTCGGTGGTAACTGAGGATTTCCGACTTTAATCTTTTTGGTTCTGAAGTTGTGTTTTTGAGCTTACCCAGCAGGTAGTCGGTGTGCTTGATATCCAGTGTGTCCAGTTGGTTCTTGGTGGTGATGTACCGCGCTTTGCCCCGGTACTCCTTATCTTTCACCCAATCAGAGATAAGGTCCACACCGTCCCTACGCTCTCCCTCCCCCATGGCAGGGTTTAGCGGGTTTACAGGGATGAACTTGGCCCGTCCTCCACCCAAAAGGACCTGAAATCGGAAACACTATTGTAGAAAATCATTCTGGCAGGTGATACTTGATGAATACACTACAGATCAGATTTATTGGTTTCTCGTGTCTTGTCAATTTCAAAATCGAACAAAACTCGTAGTTTGTGATTTATTTATTTAAAGTGAGGATATATAATTTCGTTCAACATGCCAAAATACGTTATTTAAAGCATATTCATTGTCTAACCTAGACGGAGAGAAGCACCAAAACGCTCCAAACAACACATCAATTTAATTGATATGAGTATAGCCCAAGGCTCGCTACACTACACACAACTGATACGAATGGGTTTGACAAATCCTGCAGCCAAAGGCCATCATTAATGAGTGGGTCACAGAATAGAGATCAATCAGAGATTAGGGCAAAGCGTCCGTCAATCAGAGGCTGAAAGATAATGTCCCTGTCGGCCTGATGTAGAACGAACCTGTGTCCCTAGGGATACATCATGGAGGGTTAAAAATGAGTGACATTTGTTGAGGATTTGATTTGGGTTTGATTGTTCTTGATTTGATGGTATCTACCATCAACTATGTGTCTTGTCAACATTCGGAATAAGTATCAATGTTCTAAAAGTTGTAGGATCTATGTTTAAATTTAAATATCTTGCACTTATGCCTAATGATCCTATGAAGCCTCAACTTAAAACGTAGGAACTTCAGGTAGGAGTACAAGGTATTTGCATAACGTAACTGATCACTTTTTACTGGATTTAATACATGTTTGTTTGACTTTTGTTGTTGACCTTAAGAGTCGGCCTTAGTTTGTAACAAGACAACACCTCATAACTCATTACTACCACTCATCACACTCATCCTTCCCCACATATTTGCCTTAAAATACCCTCAAGAGAGTGGTCAGCATCTCAAATAGTGATAGTGACCTTGAAAGAAATCCAGAGTTTGAAATATTTTTGCGGACTTTCACCATCGCTTATTTAGCAGGAAGTTCACCCAATGAAGTTCATTGTGGGATGAACTTCATGATCACTAAGCAGGGCATTTGAGCTTCACGGATAGGCTCATAGACGTAATCAGGATAGTGAAAGGAGGTTATCTTTTAAAAGGAAGGAAATGGAATATCTCCAAGAAAATCGGGAATCCATAGGACCTAATTACAAACCCCTTATAAATTCACGCTGGGTCTATATAATGGTTGTAGCGGCTTCGCTTAGGTTAAGTTTGGTTAGGTCAGTTTAAGTTGTAATCGATGAAATTGGGTATTTTAAGAACTCGTTTTCGAACCTATCTGAATCCGTACGGGACTTAAAATTCCTCTTTCTGGACTAAATCATTAAGAGGGTTCATTTCGAAGCATTATTTTTTAGTTCCGTGCTGTAATTACTTTAAATCTTTGTGTGTTTGTTGTCTCTATTGCCAATCCTGTACGTCAGATCAGCTTGGAGATGGATTTCTATAAACTGCTACTTCGGAAGTCAATAACAAACTGTTTCCTGTTGCATCCCCTTCAACATTCCACAACTTCCGGTTTGATTTACATAACAATGGATTCACTTGATGGAGTTTCCTTGTCTGCGCTTTCCCTTCCATCCTCACTTCACCTTCATTACCCTTCACTAATAACGTTTCCAATTTCTGTAAGTTGGTATTAAGTTGAATACTTTGTGATGGTAATTTGCCCACCTAAGAACCTAACACGGGTCTTTGCCACTGCTAGAGCTTGATGAATATGCTTCAAAACCCTTGCTTACAAAATAACCTATCAGTTTAAATTTTAAAAAGATTATTAGCGGATCCGTGGTGGTTTAGTGACTCCGGAGCTCATCTCTATGGTGGCGTGGGTTCGATCCCCGCAGTCACCACTAACAATTTCAAAAGTGACTACTCGGTAACGCTAGGTAAAGATCGAGGTTGAGTAGTGACAGGACTTCGTAGTCCTAATTTCACCTTGTTAAACATGACAGACTTTACCTTTTAGTCATAGAGTCGTACTTATACAGCGTAGTATTTTTTCAAGTTTATTATGTTAGGAAGCCATTAAAATTGCCAACTACAATTTTATTTCTGTTAAAGCTTTATGAAAGTGGTCAAAGAAAAACACGTCATGGTGAGGAAATAAAATACAATGTTCTTGCTCATTTTGAGTGAATAATAGTAACCTTCTTGGTGAAGAAAGTGTCAACAAATTACTTTTACCCAACGATAAAATAATAAACAGAATCTCCACTCTACTCCAACAAAACAAGCGTTGATGAAGCTAACTCCCCGAAATGGTGAGCAAACAGTATGCATCAATATTAGTGGTCCCACTAAATGTTATACGATCTCAATATGATATCAGACCGGCAGCGGTATTGCCATTCCGACCAATGATTCACAGTCGACCACTAATCAATCGAAAATATATCGGTTATGTTCTAGTTTGACCTCGTTATTTATATTTTGTCGTCAAGCTGTACACATTTTACATGTTCTTCAACGTATAACAGGTCTCATTCAAATAATAGATTAAGGTAAACATACTTTTATAGGGTCTTAGACGAGTATGTAACTGTGATTAACCTCACTAAGAGTGTTTGTTGGTCTCTTAGTCAAGTGCGTGTGTTATTTAAGACAAAAACCTTTTCCTGTTAAATTATTTAGACATTTTTTTATTCAACGAGTACATCCGTGGCGGTTTGGTATCGCCCGTGACTCCAAAGCTCGTCGCTCCGGTGGCGCGGGATCGATCCTCGCAGTCACCACTTACAATTTTTTAAGGAACTAGACGGTGACGGTAAAGGTCAAGGCTGAGTTGTAGAGAGGACTTTGTGGTCCTAACCTCGTTTCGTTAAACAAGACAAACCTTACGTTTGCCCTTTTACCTAGGGACTACGTTCTTAAAAATATTGAACTGAGAGACACAGAACAGAGGTTTATAAGCGTTTGCTTTTACGTTCAATTTATCAGCTGGCTGCAAAGTTTTGTCAAAGGTGCCCTATTGATGAAGGCACTAAAAACTCGCCTGAAAAAATCTGATGGCAAAAGCATTTTATATTCTAGACGAGCTTAAGATAGCCTTGCAACTTATGACTGACAGTTAGGAGAGAGCGACATAATTCGAATTAATGAGCGCTTACATGAAAACCCGTACGTTTGAACGACGCCTCGATGCAATAAATAATGAATAGTAAGAAAAACACTTTGACGATTTAAAAAAATGGTTTACGCAATAAACCGTGTATCTACCTTGCAGTTCTTGCCGGGTGCGTTGTGCACCAGCTGGTGAGCAATGTCCTGACAACTGCTCGGGTCTGCCTTGTGCTTCTCCGTGACCAAGTTCCAGTCACTCTCCCAGTCTCGATCAGCTGAGTGCGCGTAGTGCCCCGCGGGCGAGGCGTGAGTCATCCGTGTCGTCGTCACCAGTCCGGTTGCCTAGGATAACATAGAACAAGGGTTATTCAGCAAAAGAACATACTCGGTCAACAAAACATGTCAGTAAGTTAAAATATTTCATAAGTCTCACCTTGCCTGCCGCCTGCGCCCAGTCGAGGATGGTGTCGACGTGATACCTGGGGTCGCCGGAGCGGGTGCAGTTGCCCCGGGGTACCGAGGCGGTCACCCCCAAGGTGCCGTAGTTGGCCTTCACTCCGCCCAGGTATGCCACAGAGGAACACGCAGAGTCGGCCACTTGCTTGTTCACACAGTACGTCTAAGGGAAGACAAGATAGAAATAATTTGAGTAATCAAAGGAAGTAAGGAGAGGGGAATGTTTTTGGAAGGATGGATGTTTACACATCATCATGGTCAGTTTGGCGGTTGGTTCGATGATGCAAGCATTGTTCGCGAAAGACCCAACCAATCGAGTCTAAATATTCTTGGAGCCTAAGTATTCTTGGAGTTTCTATACCAAATTGTTTAAGGACGAAAAGTTTAAGTGCTGGGAATATGCAAACCTTGGAAAGACCGGTGTAGGGGAAGTGTTCGAAGCTGAGTCTACTGTTCTCTCCTGACTTGTTGTGTTGCTGACCCAGATATATCCTAGCCGCTGTCAGGGTGGGGATGGACATGCCGTCACCCAGGAACAAGATAAGGTTCTTGGCCACCCCTTCCAAGTGTCGCACCCTCATGTGTTGGCGCAAGGTTTCCACGGCGTGGTTCCTCCAGAAAGATGCCTCTGGAAAACAAAAGTAGGATTGACATATCATACCCCAAGATCAGGAGAGATTTTTGACCATTTTTGACTCTCCAAGTGTCATATACACAGCTTATCCTTTCGGGACATGTGATCATGCAGGTTCCTTTTCTAAGTGTTGGAACCTATTGTGTTTCCGCAGCGTGGTTTCTGTTATTTGATTCCTTGTTTATTCTTATGCTTGCATTTTTCGAAAGATGGGCCCTATCGGTTTCATTAGTAAATATTCTACTGTTCTAGCATTATTTTTGCCCATTGGATAGTAAAAATACGATGATAACATCAATGGAAACATCTATTTAAAAACAAAAATCAGAATATCTGTGTGTCATAATGTTTTATTTAACCAGACAAATTTAAACTTTAAGGTATAAAAATCTTTTAGAATAAAGAGTGTATTTCAAAACTTCTGGATATGAAAATGTCAAGGTTTTGTTCGTTCCAGTCTAAGTATTGAATCTGAAACAATACATGTACTAAATGAGACTCCCTACTCTCCAACACCTCGAACTGACACTCAATACGTTTAAATATTTGTACACTAATAAACAACCATTGAAAACAGTGAGTTGGTCCTAAAACTGACTAGTCCAAACAATCGTTGTTTTTAAAATGCGATAGAAAAACCCTTAAAATAGTCCAAGAACTCATAGAGATTATAGGGACATCAACGGTTAGTATGTACTCTACGTGAATAATTTTCCAGATAGAAAGGTACAAGCATGAAATCCGTAGTTAGCAGAGCAGCATGTGGTACACAGCTTACTCGTACTTCACAAGGCTTAAGTCCGAGTCTATGTCAGCAACACATGGAGATGATCTGACATAAGCCTCTCAATGCAGCAAACACTCTTGAGTAATCCACTTGATTCTTCGAGTGGTTCTTAACAAATCGGTCATTTCGAATCCGAAAATCCAATAGAGTTTTATAACTTTCCATGGATAGTGAGGTATGCGCAAGTCTTCAAGGTGAAATTCACGTAATTTGTGAGTAACAAATGTCGATAGTAGTCTTTTCGATAAAGTCACAGCGAATGAGAACATCGACAGGTGGTATCCCTGCTCCTAAAGACGGTTGACAGCCTTGTGACCAATAGGATAGCAGACAGGTGCTCCTATGTTCTATGGTTCATCTTGAACCAATAGGTTTTAAAATATCTTTAGAGGAACGTACGAAGAGTTTAGAGACAGAGACAAATTTTCGACCATCCCGGCTTAGGTTTATTCCGATTTTTATTTTTCACCCTGATATCACCTTTTGGTTTTGAAATCGTTTTTCATGTATGGCGTCCTTTAAGAAAGTACGAAGTATTCAGTAGTTTTTTTGCTTGATCCTATTTTTATGGCCTTTATAACATTCAAAAGATACTAGGATGCTTTTATGAAACTACTGCCTCGTTAACAGCTTGGAACTGCCACTTTCCTCATTTGTTACGTCCTTATCTTGTGATAACAAAATTACTCATTACACTGTACAGTACAGTTCTATAAATAAGCTCATATCGTCCAATAAATCACTTAAAGGTCCTTGTTACATGGTTTTATAAATAGAACCAACTACTATCTAAACAAGTAACTATTATCGGTAATCTTTAAATAATCAGCTAAATGTTGCTAAAATGCCACATTCCGTCATTCCTAACGGAAGGGTAATGAAAAGGCATGGGCCCAGGAACAAAAATAAATGTTTGAATTTGGACAGACGTGACCATAAGCCTACATTTGCGATTAACCACAATTTGAAAACAGCTTTGGATTATGTAGAAAATTCAATAAACAAGACCAACATTGGATAGAAGCTTAGCAAAGCAATAACAGAGTGTGTTGAGAAGTGGAGTTGTTTGAGTTTCTGGAGGGTAGAGGGTCAGTATTGCTGAGGTGGAGGCTCTATACAATGTGTTATCCATCACCTGCAGTCATGATCGATGAATGGTTCAAGTATCGTGTAATCTACCTGATGTCCTTGACTAATCGTTCCTCTGAGTGTATCTTAGGTAGACTGATTTATCTGTTTGAGTTTCTGGAGGGTAGAGGGTCAGTATTGCTGAGGTGGAGGCTCTATACAATGTGTTATCCATCACCTGCAGTCATGATCGATGAATGGTTCAAGTATCGTGTAATCTACCTGATGTCCTTGACTAATCGTTCCTCTGAGTGTATCTTAGGTAGACTGATTTATCTGTTTGAGTTTCTGGAGGGTAGAGGGTCAGTATTGCTGAGGTGGAGGCTCTATACAATGTGTTATCCATCACCTGCAGTCATGATCGATGAATGGTTCAAGTATCGTGTAATCTACCTGATGTCCTTGACTAATCGTTCCTCTGAGTGTATCTTAGGTAGACTGATTTATCTGTTTGAGTTTCTGGAGGGTAGAGGGTCAGTATTGCTGAGGTGGAGGCTCTATACAATGTGTTATCCATCACCTGCAGTCATGATCGATGAATGGTTCAAGTATCGTGTAATCTACCTGATGTCCTTGACTAATCGTTCCTCTGAGTGTATCTTAGGTAGACTGATTTATCTGTTTGAGTTTCTGGAGGGTAGAGGGTCAGTATTGCTGAGGTGGAGGCTCTATACAATGTGTTATCCATCACCTGCAGTCATGATCGATGAATGGTTCAAGTATCGTGTAATCTACCTGATGCCTTGACTAATCGTTCCTCTGAGTGTATCTTAGGTAGACTGATTTATCTGTTTGAGTTTCTGGAGGGTAGAGGGTCAGTATTGCTGAGATGGAGGCTCTATACAATGTGTTATCCATCACCCAGTCATGATCGATGAATGGTTCAAGTATCGTGTAATCTACCTGATGTCCTTGACTAATCGTTCCTCTGAGTGTATCTTAGGTAGACTGATGTATCTGTTTGAGTTTCTGGAGGGTAGAGGGTCAGTATTGCTGAGGTGGAGGCTCTATACAATGTGTTATCCATCACCTGCAGTCATGATCGATGAATGGTTCAAGTATCGTGTAATCTACCTGATGCCATTGACTAATCGTTCCTCTGAGTGTATCTTAGGTAGACTGATTTATCTGTTTGAGTTTCTGGAGGGTAGAGGGTCAGTATTGCTGAGGTGGAGGCTCTATACAATGTGTTATCCATCACCTGCAGTCAGGATCGATGAATGGTTCAAGTATCGTGTAATCTACCTGATGCCTTGACTAATCGTTCCTCTGAGTGTATCTTAGGTAGACTGATTATCTGTTTGAGTTTCTGGAGGGTAGAGGGTCAGTATTGCTGAGGTGGAGGCTCTATACAATGTTATCCATCACCTGCAGTCATGATCGATGAATGGTTCAAGTATCGTGTAATCTACCTGATGTCCTTGACTAATCGTTCCTCTGAGTGTATCTTGGTAGACTGATTTATCTGTTTGAGTTTCTGGAGGGTAGAGGGTCAGTATTGCTGAGGTGGAGGCTCTATACAATGTGTTATCCATCACCTGCAGTCATGATCGATGAATGGTTCAAGTATCGTGTAATCTACCTGATGTCCTTGACTAATCGTTCCTCTGAGTGTATCTTAGGTAGACTGATTTATCTGTTTGAGTTTCTGGAGGGTAGAGGGTCAGTATTGCTGAGGTGGAGGCTCTATACAATGTGTTATCCATCACCTGCAGTCATGATCGATGTATGGTTCAAGTATCGTGTAATCTACCTGATGCCTTGACTAATCGTTCCTCTGAGTGTATCTTAGGTAGACTGATTTATCTGTTTGAGTTTCTGGAGGGTAGAGGGTCAGTATTGCTGAGGTGGAGGCTCTATACAATGTGTTATCCATCACCTGCAGTCATGATCGATGAATGGTTCAAGTATCGTGTAATCTACCTGATGTCCTTGACTAATCGTTCCTCTGAGTGTATCTTAGGTAGACTGATGTATCTGTTTGAGTTTCTGGAGGGTAGAGGGTCAGTATTGCTGAGGTGGAGGCTCTATACAATGTGTTATCCATCACCTGCAGTCATGATCGATGAATGGTTCAAGTATCGTGTAATCTACCTGATGTCCTTGACTAATCGTTCCTCTGAGTGTATCTTAGGTAGACTGATTTATCTGTTTGAGTTTCTGGAGGGTAGAGGGTCAGTATTGCTGAGGTGGAGGCTCTATACAATGTGTTATCCATCACCTGCAGTCAGATCGATGAATGGTTCAAGTATCGTGTAATCTACCTGATGTCCTTGACTAATCGTTCCTCTGAGTGTATCTTAGGTAGACTGATTTATCTGTTTGAGTTTCTGGAGAGTAGAGGGTCAGTATTGCTGAGGTGGAGGCTCTATACAATGTGTTATCCATCACCTGCAGTCATGATCGATGAATGGTTCAGTATCGTGTAATCTACCTGATGCCTTGACTAATCGTTCCTCTGAGTGTATCTTAGGTAGACTGATTTATCTGTTTGAGTTTCTGGAGGGTAGAGGGTCAGTATTGCTGAGGTGGAGGCTCTATACAATGTGTTATCCATCACCTGCAGTCATGATCGATGAATGGTTCAAGTATCGTAATCTACCTGATGTCCTTGACTAATCGTTCCTCTGAGTGTATCTTAGGTAGACTGATTTATCTGTTTGAGTTTCTGGAGGGTAGAGGGTCAGTATTGCTGAGGTGGAGGCTCTATACAATGTGTTATCCATCACCTGCAGTCATGATCGATGAATGGTTCAAGTATCGTGTAATCTACCTGATGTCCTTGACTAATCGTTCCTCTGAGTGTATCTTAGGTAGACTGATTTATCTGTTTGAGTTTCTGGAGGGTAGAGGGTCAGTATTGCTGAGGTGGAGGCTCTATACAATGTGTTATCCATCACCGCAGTCATGATCGATGAATGGTTCAAGTATCGTGTAATCTACCTGATGCCTTGACTAATCGTTCCTCTGAGTGTATCTTAGGTAGACTGATGTATCTGTTTGAGTTTCTGGAGGGTAGAGGGTCAGTATTGCTGAGGTGGCGGCTCTATACAATGTGTTATCCATCACCTGCAGTCATGATCGATGAATGGTTCAAGTATCGTGTAATCTACCTGATGTCCTTGGCTAATCGTTCCTCTGAATGTGTCTTTGGTAGACTGATTTATGTGTAGTACTACGTAGTTAAAGAAATTCGTTTTACTCGAAACTTTGTCAGGTACATTTTTCAAAAGCAAAATCCAGTCATCCTTTACCCTACAGCTATCCTTTGATTATGTATTGTGCATTGCTCTGACTGAATGGACTCTATTATTAGCCCTGGGTACGGTTTTAGCTCCCCTCGTCGCATCAATTGTACCGGCGGATGGACGGGTAGAGTGATGTGCGAAGGAAGTGACTGCCACTGCAGTTTGCACAATGACAAACTCATCATCTACGTACAAAGTCCTTGAACCCTTTGAGAGTATTTGTAGGTATTTTTCTGGGCTAAAGTCACATGGAAATATTCTACTAGAACAAGTGCCGTGTGGTGTTTTCTTTTTCTCTAGAAAGACTGTCATACCTGGGGACGTGAAATTTGCATAGAATGCTGTACTCTACTACACAACGAAAAATAATCGACAACAAATTTTAATTTGTTAATGGTATGACGATAGCTCGTATACAATGCATGCATTTAGCTGTAGTTTTCACTAGTATCTTCCACACATGTTAGTTGAAATTCATCCATAACCAACGGAAAATTGTGTCAAAATAACTAAAATTGTACTTAGACTCGGTAAGCGTTTAAGGCATTTTACCATGTTGACACTGTCAACTTAGTTTGAATTATATTTTACATTTTCCGAACTCGTATGAACTACGAAACATAGCTTTCCCAACTTAAGTTTGTACATGGTATTCTCTTATTGAAATAGCATGAATCATCACAGAAACTAGGTATCGCGCAATGTTTGCCACATTTCTATCGTAATTGGAGTAAACATTCAATTAGTAACGAATGCTATGGAGCTATCATTATAATCAACGGCTTCGTCAGGGAAAATGCTTGCTTTTCATAAACTGCATTACAAAACCACATGTTTAAATTTTGCTTAGCTGCTTTGTCATTTACATGTTTAAAGTCATTTTGGAAAAATTTGGTGCAATTAATGCCGTTTTTAAGAGGGTTGTCCCATCTCAAACGCTGTCATCTCAAACATATGTTTACATCGTCAGTAGCCTATTCTCACTAAACAAATTCTTAGCGACAACCCACCGAATGCTCATACCAGTGAGTCAATGGCCTCAGAATATCTTCAAGCCTCTGAAGATTCATTATAGACGAAGAGTTGAAGATAAGACGACCAAGTTTCAACACTATCAGGTCACTATTTCCATGTTTGTGTTCCTCTAACATCGTGGACCTTATCTATTCTAAAGGCCAAAATTCCTCGTTTATCACTAGTCACGATTTCAGCTGTCATGTTTGCTGACTGGCTGTTTCTGGCTAGACACAATATAAAGTAGACCATCGCTGGCGTGAATGAAGCGAATTTCCTCTTTCAATTTGTTACTGTATTTCGCTACGACACAGCCTTCGATACGGTCTCAGCTTTTCCTGCTCTTTACCCATTGGCATTACGAGGTTGTTCGCTACGCTCAGGCCTCGCTTCAGCCTTCGGCCTCAGCTTTTCGTGCTTTATTTCCATAGATATTAAGAGAATTCATATCCTCTCGTATCCTCTTGAGCTGAGGATGAGGCCTCAGCTTTTCATGCTCAATTTTCATTGGCATTACGAGGATGTTCACTACGCTCACAGTATCACTTCAGCCTCCAGCCTTCAGCGTCAGTTCTGCATCCTTAAATTATTATGGGACCCTTACATGGATGTGCCTTGTACCTTAAAGTAGCGTCAAAATAATTTATGAGCAATACGAAACTCGTTCGTGTTGTTGAAACACATTCGCCTACTCGCATCACTTCCCGAAATATTCAGTTATAAATCGGACGATTCTTTATGAAACACCCTGTACAAACTAAGCAAGTAAGTGACCGAAACAGTTCCCGAGCAAAGAATGTCCACTTATTTTGAAGGACGTGACGGCGAGTTGTCATTGTGAGTGTGTCTGTCTGCAGTTCCATTATTATGAGCACAAGGTCTTTCATTCTAGACGTTCTGAGTTATTTTTTGTGTGACATTTCCTTGTGCTAATCAATGTTCAAGGCCTGTGGTCGTCTTGAGCTCAGACGAATTTAGTAAAATTTGCAAGCTAAACGAGCAACAATAGCACGAGTCTTAAAGAACGATGTAGGTCTAGACTGAAGAAAGAGTGAAGTCAAGTTTCTTAAGTTTAAAATTGTTTGACCGTTTGCCAGTTTTTTTTAAGACTATCCTGTTATGCATTTTCAATGTGTTTAACAATCAACCTGCAGAAGTACATATGACATGAGTGAGTACTCACATAGACCGTAAATCTAAGAAGATAACAATTTCGTAAATGCTCTTTTCCCCTCCCTCTTCGTTCCTTGCATCTTTAAAAAACCTAAAGATTGCTCCATAGAAAATTTGTAAGGTTATTTTACATGCTGGTAGAATGTCCCGTACGAAGTATTTCACTAATAGTCTTGCTCGGTAAGGTTTATTTTATCTGCCCACTTCAGAATGTACCTCTTACACTTTGTTATAATAATAAAGAGTTCAAGTTTGGTTCATCAATAATTTGGATACTCTTTTGAGCTCTCCACACCAAAGCTCATATAAATCGATATGTCTCAAGACCCACGTAGAACAAATTAGCGATGTCCTTTAAAAAAGCGATACCCCAAGCTTGCACGATTGTAAAGTAAAATCCATAACATTTCTATGTTTGGTCAAGTTTATGGGGGTTTTAAAATGAGGCCACCATTTTGTTTTGGGAAGATGACAACAAAACTAGAGCTTATCACTTTCGATATACTTTCTCTGGTGCTTTTAACAAAGAGATTGACACCTCGTCCATGCTTGTATCACGGGAACCTCTGACTTTAGCGTTATCAGTACTGCAAGCAAGACGGCTACGTCAATCAATAAACCTTTACGCCGTCTAATGACTGTCAAAGTTATCTTAGCATCCTTGACGTTTTGATGGCCATGACGCTTGTGCTTTTTAAGGGACTGATAGGAACGTTATCTTTTAAATTTGGGAATTGTGAAATAGGAGTTCAAAGAATAAAAGTTAATTTGTATAATCTGTATGTGAAGTATAAAAACCTATTTTCAATGACAACAAAATGTAAGAAAATTAGATAAGAAGAGTTTTTAGGACGTTTTGGCATATCTTCTAACCAACACTGATCAACGACGATTTAAAATGTTTGTTTTAAACCTTTATTTTAGAACCGTAAGAAACACAGTCGCAGTATGCATAATTTCACTGTTCATTTTTATTTGAAAATAAATTGCTCTGACATCAGTATATTTTCAATTGCTATATGACATCCGTTGCTGTATTAATAATCTTGTGGTTATCTACAAAAATGATTGATTGTTTTCGATTAGAGTTAGTGCAGGGTTGGTCAAACTGTTGCGCTCTATACAGTGCAGTGTGGTTAGAGAGCGCAGCTGTCACTATAAAGCCAAAGTACAAGTGGCGCAGTCCTAGCGGAAAAGTTTGGCGCAACTGGCGATCGCACCACTTTAAACTAAAATAAATACGCAGATTTTGAAGCTAATTTCAGAAAATGGGTGACGCTTGTTATAACACTTAAATGTTAAGAATATAATTCTCAATTTCATATAAATTGTTTTAGTTCAGGTAGATTAATATTTTTAGGTGTTTACATACAGTTGTTGAAAACTCACCATTTTCCTCGGGGTCGTAGCGAGATTCGTCTCTTAAATCACTGGTGATGTACTTGAATTGAGCCATTCCTACAAAGAATAATTTTATGAAAACTAACAAATCGTGTTTAAAGATAGTTTACCCTTACTTAAATGACATGATCAAAAGAATATTGCCCTTTAACTCACCTGTTTTCATTAAACACATCTTAATTCTGATGCTAACCATATTTCACGGCTTGATATATGACATATCTAGGTACTACATTTAAAAAGTTATGTTCATTATTTCATACCATTAATAAGATTCATTACATAAAATAAATGTAACTATATAGCCATTTTACTATTTTATTCGAGAGAATACAATCTTAAGATCATGTTAATAGTGGATTCACCGAAGATTGAACTAATCTGGTTTAGGTCTAAGTAGTCGGTAGACGCAAATTAATATTGATTATGTGCTTCTCATTGGATATAGGGTTTAATATCCACTGGAGTAGATAAAGGCTTCTGATGAAACAATTGTTAAAATAGGTTTTGATTTCTTAGTTTAGTCAAAACATTGAAGGTTTGAGTTTAACTACAGTGACAATTTATAAATACAGGGTCATCCAGTGAACTGTGATGCTTTTGAAAGTATCATAGCTTGATTAAGTTTGAGATAATTCACTTGTATTGGTCTTAAACTAAAGACTTAAAGGGGATTTTATTTCATGTTCATGTTTCGAAAATAACAATATGCAGATGACGTCCATTTGATTCAATGCACTCTTCTACTTTTCACTAATTTTTGCCTCGTGCTGTTCAATAACTTTTTATGAATGCAGTTATGTCTGTAGTAAACGCTTTTTTTAATTTTCTTAGATTAAGTGGTTTTTTTTGCATACAATATCTTTATGATACCCAATTACTTACTCAATACACTTCTTCCGACAACATTTTTCAGATATCTGATTTTCTCATGTTTGATCATGGTGATATACTCTGGCGTCCAAGATCCCCCGATTTATTGGCATTGCGATTTTCTCTTAAAAGGGTATGTAAAATAAACAATAAACAAGGACAAACTACGTATCCAAGAAAATTAAAAAGACAATCATCACATCTGCGTTACTCAAAAATATTGAACAACACAAGAAAAAACAAGTGAAAGATTAGAAAAATTCATTGAGTCAAATGAACGCCACATGCATGATGTTATTTTCAAAACATGAATAGGACAAAATATCTTTTTTATCTTTATTTTAAGACCAATTATCTAAAAATTAACCGAGCTATGAGGTTTTCAAAAACATCAAAGTTCAACGGATGACCCTGTACAAGTATCGATGAGACTGCACAAAACATCGATAAGTGAAAACGTGAGTTCGCTTTAAATAGACTATCCATAAATGAGATAAGCTTAGACAAGTTCATAAATACGCAAAGATGTGTTCTTTGATGTTATCTTTAGAAGCGAGTTGTATCTTGAAGTGGGGTCTCGAAAGGTCATTGCGTTTTAGGACCATCGCAAAGATATCATTATATCACTATTTGAGATGCCGACCACTCTCATGAGGGTATTTTTAGGCAAATATGTGATGAAGAATGAGTCTTGTTACAAACTAAGGCCGACTCTTCCTTAGAATGGGTCATTAATTAATAGCCCAAATGACCAATGGAAATACTTAGCAACAGTATAAGCTTAATCGTATCTCCGATGTAAGATTGATTTCAAAGTAACTGTTCTTTCAATGAACTTGTCAGGACTGGGACTGGGACTCGTGGCGTGGTCCTGTAATCCAGCTTCATGGAGGTCAGGGTTTGAGGATGATATAGGTCTAAATCGGCTCGGATAGTCTCAGTGATCATCTGATGATACCCGTATCAACTCCCACCATCGTTTAGACATATCAGACCATCACCTGAGTGGTTTGGAAGTCACGTTAAGCCGTTGGTCCTTGTATTTCCATTGGCCATTGGCTATTAATGACCCATTCTAAGGAAGATTCGGCCTTAGTTTGTAACAAGACTACACCTCATAACTCATTACTACCACTCATCACACTCATCCTTCACCGTATATTTACCTTAAAATACCCTCATGAGAGTGGTCGGCATCTCAAATAGTGATTTAGTGATTTGTCAAATACCAGCAAGATAGATGAATGAGACTAATTGAAACTAGTCCAATAGAAGATCTGGAAAGAACTGGACTTTAGTGCAAAACTACAGGAAACAATCAGGAGCCCAATCAAAATCCACTAAGACAGTTAAAGATTAGCTAATTGAGACCCTGTGTATTAATTGCTGGACAATGGTAGTTAATGGAAGCTCCTCAAAACAGGTTCAAACCGGATCCTTAGACAAACTCCCGGAAGTTGTAGGAGTCCTGCGTTACTGCCCACCACGCCAGCTGTTCGTTGTCTTCTTTATAGATTCAGATTTGGCGTAGCTTTCCAAAAAATCATTTTAATCTCTTTAACGCGACGTGAACTGGTGTTTCTTAACACTCAATAACTTGATAGACTTCAAAGTATATGGATTTGGAATTATAACTCTTTATGTACACATAAATTTGGGTGTTCCTAACTTCCTACAATCTAGTTTTTCCTGTTTACACCGTCAAAACATCATAATAATTTTTTTTTAAATAGTAGAGTTTCTTTGCTGTTCAACTACTCACTTACCCAACAAATTTGAGGTAGATCTTTTTATAATGTATGGAAAAACATTTTTGGGTTGTTATTTTATACTTTTGATTGAAAAAGCGGCTCGATAACCTTGATTTTGTTAACCACATTATAGAACTGATAACATGTGCACAATTTAAGAATAAACCAAAATTGATGATAGTAATATTTTGTACTAAAATTTATCCTTGAAGTTACTTTGTAGTTTGATAAGTATTTTTCCGGTTGTTCTTTTTCGAGTTACCTTGAACCAAAATAAAATAGGCACTGTCCACATGTAGCTTAAAATCTGTGGTATCTTTCTTTTCCCGTTTTATCTTTGGGAACACACGCACTAGTTTTTTACGGTCAGTTTTGAAGATTTCTTACGGTTTAAAAATGTGTTTTGTTCATGAAGTTAGGACTATAAAGTCTTCTCTATTACTCTACCTCGACCTTTACCTAGCGTTACCGCATAACCATTCACAAATATTAGTGGTGACTGCGGGAATTGAACTCGCGCCACCGGAGCGATGAGCACCGGAGTCGCGCACGATTCCAACTCGCCATGGGTCCAATTCCAACACCACGGGTCAAACAATGTTCAACTGTTAATTCTGTTTAAAATATTAATCCTCCTTAGATGCGCCTTAATTTTTTTGGAATTGTTCAATTCAACCACCGACATTTATTTACGACTAAAAACCTCATTACTGTAAAACTCGTGTATGTCTTGCTTAAACATTCAAGTCAAATTACTAAAAGGATTACTAAATCTACCTCACACTTAAGTAAAAATATAGTACCTTAGACTCTAAATCCTCAAACAAATAAAATACCACATAAAACACTCAACTACGTTCTGAATTCCACGGTTACTCACTCGGATCTTCAGCGGTGGCACAGGCGGCGAGCAGCAGCAGAGGTACGGTGACGGTCAGCATGACGGTGACGGCGGTGATGGTGCGTGACGGAGTGATGGATGGTGATGGCGTACTGTTGGCGGTGCTGGCGGCAAGCATCAACTGACTGGTGACATGACGGACCTACCACACACGACATGCTCGTTATATCAGCTGTTCTATTACACACACAAGACACAACAGCTGATACCTGCACGGTTTGTTTACATGCGCGCCTCCGTCCGATAGCAATCTGCGGTTTGTTCTCGTTAGTTAATTGATAATGGGTTTCCCTATCGTTTTGTTGTCATAGTTGGTTCAAGGACAATTTAATTGTAGTGTTGGTTGTTTTATTCTTTTGAATTCACGCTTAAAATTCAAACCTGAACATAAATAAATATTTTATTGCTTACAGACATTTACAATAAATGTATCGCAATCGTCAATCTTTGTGTATCTAAAATTTTCCTTTCATTCTAAATCCCATTCAAACATACAGTTTTTTTACACTCACGCTCTCCCATACATTCGAATGTAACCACTCTAGCCCTTAATGAGTTAGCTAATCATACGGTCTCCCAATTGAATGCCATAAACTCGTCTGTATCATAAAATGATTGAGGATTAAGAATTGTTTTAAGACGAGCTTTGAACGCCTTGGGCTCAGGGGCATGTTTGAACGAATTTGGTAGTCTGTTGACGAAATGAACTCCTGACGGTTATGAACTACCGTTCTGTGTCTCCCAGTTCGGTAGTTGTCCCTGCCTCTAGTTTCATAAGAGTGTACGTCTGTACCTCTTATGGTATTACTTTTTGATTTGAAAAAGAGACACGTCTCCAAAATGTAGAGGAAGAAAGAGTCAACAGTTTTAGGGTTTGAGTGCCTCCCTACACGACTCTCTTCCTCGCAATTTGGCGATTTTAACATAGAGTTTAATAACTGTTTTTTCGTGTAGTTTTGAAAATCAACAAGTCTTAGGGCTCTAAGCTAAGTAAAAACATACAAATAATTTTTCTGTTACACATTTAGACTACTTTTTGTCAATCGATGAATTTTCTAAAGTGATCAAGGCAACATAAAAACTACAAATTACAAATTGTCCAAAAAATGAGCAACTAATTATGTTTGGACACGCCAAATAAAAAAAATGTTCCCTGTACGCTTTTGGAAGTTTTAAACTTACGTATTAAAAACATAGTTTCAGTTTGTAAAAGAAAAAGGTGCAATCATAGACGTCACGGGAAATTTAACGAACTATTTCCTTACAGTCATAGTTTACGATTTCCTTATTGTCTTTTGTATATTTAGCTAGTGTTTTCCAGACATTACACAACGTGAAGTATAAATTAATAGGTAATTTGTTAGTTGCAACAGTTAATTTGTACACCCGACCAAACGTGGTACAAATAATAAAATAAGTTAAACTACATAAATTTTGATAGTGTACGTCGACGGACATCTCATCGATAAAAGACTTTCTAATACAAATCGAAAATCATGTTTATTTGAACTCTGACATAACATAGCAAGAGTTGATACGCCTTATCAGTCAACTCATGAATGAGTTGTACAAATGCGTGAACTACTCATATTGTGTAGTACTTATATTAATTGTATTGTGACACCAATAAACGTTTCTTCCACTTCTACTTATATACCAACTACAACTGAATGCAAGATCTTGTATTCAGTGGGACGATTATGTCATCAGACCTAGAATAAAGTGTCTGGCAGAAATAGTAACACTTTCCAGGATTCTTGGCTTTAAAACTGAATAATATGGACAATTATTGCCTGAGGCAGGAGCGTAGCTCACTGCCTCGTAACACTCGTCGTAATATAATATAAAACTGAGGCCGAAGGCTGATGTGAGTGGGGCGAATAGGAGTAACAAAATACAAAGGAAATTCGATTCACTCACGCCAGCGGCGCTTTTGCGCTTAGCTGCGTGTCGGCCTGGTTTTATTTGGAGCGGATGATCGCGGCTGGAAAGGTTTAGGACTACGAAGCCCTCTCTACCACTCAACCTCGACATTTACCTAGCGTAACCGTATAGTCACTGCAATGGTGACTGCGGGGATCGAACCCGCGCCGCCGGAGTGATGAGCTCCGCAGTCGTGCACGATACCAACCCGCCAAGACTCGCTAATTCGTGTTACAATAGCCACGGAATGTCTATAAACTCACGTTCTATTATATTCTATAATATTCTAAACACACAGACACAAGGTATGTATGGGGTACAATGTGGAACTCGTGTATTTACCATTAACTCAGTAGAACGTGCTCGCACATTTTTGCCCCTCATTCCGACAACTTTACTGTTTTCATTTGAATTCCAACTAAAGACAAATAACGCCACGTAGTGTTTATTTTCGACTCACATTTTAAGTCGGGATATAAATTCACCTCTCCACCTTTGCAACGGAGAGACGAGCATAATTCAGCCGGGAGTTTGTTGAAAATATTTAACCTGTGTTGGTGTCCTGTCGGTTTTTTCTGTGTAAGGTAGTTTGTTACTATCTTTATAACAGAAAATGATACTAAATTATTTGAATTATAATAAATATAAAAATAAAATTTTATGTGAATTCTGTTGCCTGTTTTCTTAGTAAAATGTTTGGTTGTTATATGTTATGGAAATTATTGAAAGATATTTATATTACTTAGGTCAAGTTCGCCAGCAAAATCGGACTACCGGAACCTCCCTTTTGAGGGGAAGTTTTGGTCAAAACAAGTGGTTTTAATGATCTTAAAACAGTAGTACATTTCATTCGATTTTATGAAATTTAAAGTTAGTATTTATTTTATAAGTATGCATCAATGTACCAAAACCTTTGGAGAAGAAGCCTTTCGGGGGAAAATTTGTATAAAAAAAGTTGTTTTAGTTATTTAAAAAAGTATATTTCATCCGATTTTTACTAAACTTGAAATAAATATATATTTTAAAGTTGTCTATCAATAAACCAAAAATTACCAAAGAAATATGAAGTCAAAATGTTTGGACCAAACCGGGACTCAAAACTGGGTCTCTCACTTGCCGGTGATTATGCTGACCACTACAAGCACGTAATTTAGCGTTTATTCAAATTAAGATCTATACCACAAATTCTATAATGTCGTTTCAAAATGGGGGCCAAAAAAGTGGTTTTCGCTATGACAGCGGAATGAGTAGTCTAATTTTTATTAACTTCGCTTTCCCCCTTAACTTGCCGCAAAATACGACGTAAGTCTGAGGCCGAAAGCCGAAGCGAGGCCGTGAGCGCAGCGAAAGAAATGTCCTTATTTGTGGGAATGAGAAAATTTGCTTCACTCATGCCAGCAGCGCTTTAGTGCTTGGCTGCGTGTTCTCTAGGTTTTATAATTGCGGATTCCTAATCACAAAGATGAAGAGCTTATCAGAAAATTAATAACACAAATCAGCGAAAAAATGTTAAAGCTAAAATTAAAACAAGATCAAATGAAAGATATTATCTATCGTGTTATGTTATCAGTACCTGTTGTAGAGATCAGAGCGTGTAGGTTCCCAGCTGACGGTGGACTACTGCAAGCCGGACGCTACTTGCTCTTATCAATACTCAGCCTGATAACACTCAGGCTGTGCCCCTTCGGACTCTGACCCCTACAGGCCGGGGCCGCGTCACGGGCTCTGTCCCTTATCTCTCAGGCTCAGGGCTGCTTGTTCAGTAGGGTGATTGTCTGTTGAGGTTTATCGCTGTTTGTTTGTCTGTTGAAGGGTGATGATATTGGTTTGGATGTGATTATGGGTTTTGCGTGGTTAGTTAGTCAAGCGTTTCTTAATTTAAAAATACTCGTCTGTGTCATTGAACGGTTAGAAAAAATTATGGTTTTCTTGAGGCGAGTTTTGACATTTTTGGCCACATGGGCATTTTTTGAACTAGGTTGACTTTTGTCAAAATGTATTCTTCGGGAGGGGGGCAAACATTTCCCGTCTGCCGTTATGCGTCTCCGACTCTTAAATTGCATCTGCTTCCATCTTACTTGCGCACGAGTACGTCAGTACCTATCAAACCCCAAGGACCCCTAAGAATAGGAAAAGCCATGCTCCCGATTGTAGAAGTTGAAGAAACAGATTCAGGCGTTAAAAAGCTTGCCGCGAATAGAGGGATGTCATGGAGGCAGGCCAAAGCATGGTGTAATAAGTACTTATTACAGGCCAAAGTGCTTTCGGCAGACAGAGATGGGAGGTGCAACTTCGTCGAGGCCCTATGTTCCACGGAATTAAGTCAAGTCAGTCAGTCATCAGTATCTAGGTAAACTGTTAGGCTTTCGCGGCCAGTGTCACAACTGTAATCTATAGTTCCGGTTCACAGCGTGTCAAAACATCATTATTATGATTTGCTTGAAATATTTCAGTCTCACTGTGCAGTACCATCATCAGTCACTGATTGGTTGGTACTGAGATACTTGCTGTCTGCTTTTCTATTGGTCACAAAGCTGCCAACCGTCCATATAGGTAGGGATGCCACACGAGAACATCGACAGTTGGCATCCCTGCTCCAAAGGACGGGTGGTAAATGGCAGCCCGGTAACCAATAGAAAAGCAGTCAGCAAGGATCTCGGTTTAAACCGATCAGTGACTAATGATGCTACTCCACAGCGAGACCGAAGTATTCCAAGCTAATTTTAATGATATTTTGAAGCGGTGTGTGAACCAGAAGAACTGGATTATAGTATCTAGGTACCTGAACCGTTATCTAAAAACATAGATTTCTTTCTCTGTAGATCAAACATGGCGTGAAGGTTCCAAGTCTACATTCGATCATCGTAGAATTTGTTGAATATATTCGATCTCAGGGTCATCCAACATGACTGAAGGACCGTCCGGGTAGTTTTCCCGTAAGCAAAATAATTAAAGTCAGATTTTGTCGAATTTGTTTTGATATTAATATTGTTTCTTTTTTAGCTGATTTTTCAAAATGTTTATCTTATGAAAGTATTGTGTACTGCTGTCAAACTCGATGAAAGCGATGGTTTCTAGTTGACACTATTTGCGTTGATCATATTGCGCTTATAAGTTATTAATTTTGAAAAATAATAATACTTAGACTATCTTCCTTTCTGGCACAGGAAGTCGATTAAAAATTAGTAAACAGTGAGTACGTAATTCAAACATTTAAGCGTGCGTCGAATATTTTTACCAGGGACAATCCAACATGTTCCCTGTGCTATACGTTCAAATTTAAACCACTTTACTTAAGCATTCCAAAAGTCTGCTGACTATTCTGACCCTATCAGGACCCCTATCTTCAACTGTAGCAGAAAGTGTTTAGTGTATGTTACACGAGAAGAAAGTATCTGTGGGTGAAAAAGAGACACGTGAGTCACGTGACTATGCTCTGTTAATCTGCTGCTTTATCACGCGTTAGCGCCGAGTGGAGTGAACGTGCGTGGGGAAACCCGGATATAACAGGCCCAAACCGGAAAAAACCGCCAGAAAACCAACAAATATCGGCCGGAACTGAAGTAAACGGTTGATAAACTATTGATCGTTAGTCGACAGTTATCGCTTTAGGTGAATAATCGCGACGATGGTAACGCAAAGGACATCACGAACTCTGCAACTTTTAATCCAATTATTAAAGAGTTGAGAAAAGGTAGCTTAATTCAAGAATTTTCATCCTTCAAAAACAAGTTGTTCGAACCATCGCAAAATTGCGCTGGAGGGAGTCGTGCAGGCAAGCATTCAAAGACCTCAAGCTGTTGACACTCCCATGCCTATACATTCTAGAGACATGTCTTTTTTTTTCAAACATAATGTAATACCATAAGAGGTTGCGACATACACTCTTATGAAACCAGATGCAGAGACAACTACCGAACTGGGAGACACAGGACGGTAGTTCATGAGCGCTTACCTTCTCAGGCAGGTGTTCATCTCATCAACAGATTACCAAATTCGTTTAAAACCTCACAAGTGCCCAAAGCATTCAAAGCTCGTCTAAAAAATGTGTTGTCTACTCAAGCTTTTTATAACATAGACGAGTTTATGGCATTTAACTGGGAGACCTGGTAATTTGCTGACCGACTAGGGACTAGAGTGGGATAATTCTAATGAATGAGAGAGAGAGATTGGAAACATTGTATGTATAGAAGAGACTTAGATGTGAGAGAGAATGGAAAATTTTAGTT
The DNA here is from genome assembly GCA_018831715.1 of Matsumurasca onukii. Lineage (NCBI taxonomy): Eukaryota > Metazoa > Arthropoda > Insecta > Hemiptera > Cicadellidae > Matsumurasca > Matsumurasca onukii. The sequence continues at coordinate 89,930,677 of CM032058.1, forward strand.
CAATCGACTTTTTTGACGATTGCCATACATTGTGAGATGTTTTGCAATAAACAATTTATTTATTTATTTAATCCTGATGGAAATGGTGCAAGTGACCAGGAGACAGGCGTGAACGGAATATGTGACCGCTGAGGCAGTGACCAACGCTGAGCCCCTATGTATACAAGACGCCCATTACATGAACCAAAATATAATACTTCGCGTAACAGTATACTGCCAAAGTAAAAAGTTTGTATTTAGCAACAACCGTATATGGATGATAGTGATCGAGTGTAGCGAAGAAGTGAGTATCAGGATTTTTGTTTTTCAACTAACAGTCTAGAAAAGAAAATATCCTACCTAGTTTTAGACATAATGTATTGGCTGTGCCCCAGTATCAGTATCAGGTTATCAGCACAGGTAAAATACCAGTCAGATTCTGATTTGGGTAAATTCCTTTTACTAAATTTCATTGTTAAGCGTATTTCGACTACTGTTAACCTAGTAGTATTGAAAATTGAAGGAACTGTAAGTAAAGCACAAAAGAGGTCACAAAGCTACTGCGAGTTTCGAATTAACGCCTAGAGTCTACAAGAGACTCGAGAACACAGTGATGTGTGCGATGAGCTGTGAGTTAATTCCAGGCGTTATAGGTGCACGTAGATACGAAATTCAAATTTTAAATCAAAAGGAAGTTAAACATTTAACACAATTGTATAGTATGATCAAATTAGTACTTTTCCATTTAACAAAGATAGATACTCTCAAAATCGTTGGCAAAATAATTATGATCTGAGGTTTATTTATTATTGTGGGCCTTTTCCATCGTTTTATTACTAGAAGGAAGGTACAGTAGAGAGTTACTAAAATATCACTAAATCACTATTTGAGATGCCGACCACTCTCATGAGGGTATTTTAAGGCAAATATGTGGTGAAGGATGAGTGTGATGAGTGGTAGTAATGAGTTATGAGGTGTAGTCTTGTTACTAACTAAGGCCGACTCTTCCTTAGAATGGGTCATTAATTAATAGCCCAATGACTAATGAAAATACAAGGACCAACGGCTTAACGTGACTTCCGAACCACGCAGGTGATGGTCTGATATGTCTAAACGATGGTGGGAGTTGATTCGGGTATCATCAGATGATCACTGGGACTATCTGAGCCGCTTTAGACCTATATCATCCTCAAAACCTGACCTCCATGAAGCTGGATTACAGGACCACGCCACGAGTCCCAGTCAAAAGGAGAGGAATAGCCTGGGTCCAGTTTTGCCATTTGACCCAGGAGGTGTTGGGAAGTTCATAACCACTTTCCGTTTTTTTCTACGACGTTTCGTTCTATATACCGGTAGAAATAAATAGCCGTTCTATGGAAATACATATTGCCTAGTGTATTTTTACATTTCCACTAAATGTATAAAATATTTTAATCAGAAATATTTTTGCGTGTTGTACCTTTCTTCGCATACAATTGTTAAAAGTCCGACTCACTGGTCACCTCAGAGACAGCTCGAATTCGTCCGCCCAAGGAACACACGACACCGCGCACGTAACAACTGGCTAAACAACGGGTCTTCTTTCAACTAATGCGGCCTAACTGTCAAACCAAGCGCTTGCAAGGGTTTACAGTGGCTCATTTTCAAAATCATTTTAACTTATAAACATGATATATTTGGAAACTAGAGGAGATTTCCGACACGTGTATTGAGCCTGATTTCTCATAGGTCATTTAATAGTTTCACAAATAAACTTTGAAATTATCCAAGCTTGAGTGCTTGTCTAATCCATTTAAAACGCACAATTTCGAAAAACACGCTCTTTACGCGTGTCAAATAATGTCTCTAGTTTCCAAATAAATAATGTTTATTAATGTAAAAATTATTTAAAAGGAAAAACCGGCCGCCGTAAACATTTGCATTGAAGCGTCACCGCGAAGCTGAGACGCACCCTTAACAGGAAAACGACTTTCAGGTGATAGTTTATTTTATATAAACTGATAAGACGAACGAAACATTTTAACTAGTCTTTGACCAAACTTCAAAGGGCGATGTTTAGCAACATTTAACACGACAACATTAAACCATGAGATAACCCCATCACGAGACTTTGTATCTTATCAGCAGAAAAGCACTTTCGATATCATTCAACTCGTGGACCATTTTCAGACATTTAAAGTATCCTGACCTTTTTTAAACTGTGTTTAAAAGGTCTACGTAAAATATCCAACTAAACATCTAGTGAAGTTCATAATTCGCTTTTAGAGGTGTCAATCATTATACACAGAATCTGTATTTCGCATGTAAAATTAAAACATGAATAAATGACGCTGAGTATAAGATAAATAGTTGTATGATGTTTTAAGAAAGAACCCTTGACCGTCGAGAAGCACTGAGAGATGTGGTAAATAAAGAACATAGTCTTTTATAATGGGCAGCTGCCAAGCTATCCTGAAGAACGCAAAGAATTTGGCTGCGAACGTTTAAAACCATTATATTGCGCTTTTCTTACGTATGCTTTATATCAAAATATAGTATTCAATAAAATTAAAATACTAGACTGATCTGTAATTTACACTTTGGTTCAAAAATAAACCGCCCCCGGGTGGGCTCGAACCACCAACCTTTCGGTTAACAGCCGAACGCGCTAGCCATTGCGCCACGGAGGCTTTCTGAATGTTACATATAATTTGCAATAAATGAAATTATTATGTTGACAGTATGTTGACGTATTCCAAAAGGACTCTGCTAGTTAGGAACTTAAATTAAGTATTCTCAAAGATTATGTTGTGGTAGGTAGATTGCGCATCTAAAGCCGACTGGCTGAGGCAGGAAAATCAACATAGTTTGGCAGCCCAGGCACAGATAGCGCTGCGAGGGAGTCTTGAGTGGAGCCACTGACGCACGTGCAAATTTATTCGTTCTCAAAAATCGCACGATTTAGTCATATTTAAGTGATTTACTTACAAACTCGAGCATGTCGAGCCGAGGAGACAGGCAGAGAGAGACGGCAGCGTAATCTGTGCTTGGGCTGCCGCAACTATGTAGGATTTCCTGCCCCAGCCATGTGGCATCTATGCCAAATCTACCTACCATAACATTATCTTTGGTATTGTACTCCTATTTATAGTTGAACTATTGTAGTATTTGGGAACAGGGTTGGAGGAATTTAAAATTCTTTCGGCCTATAAAACAGTTTTGGGTTTACTTCGCCTAATATGTTTCTGGCATTAGTAAAAGAATAAACACACAAAGTCCAAAATCAAGGCGCACCAATGTATCATTGCTTAGATAATGTTCAATATTCAATCCTGATTTTACCTAATCGGTCTTAATATTTTGTTTATACGTATGTGCAAAATGAATACGCCCCCGGGTGGGCTCGAACCACCAACCTTTCGGTTAACAGCCGAACGCGCTAGCCATTGCGCCACGGAGGCTTGCTGAAAATAATTCCGGTTTTAACGAATATTAAAAAATATTTTCGTCAAATTTAATATTTCTGAAAGTTGAAGATTATATCCCAATGTTATGGTCGGCTAGTCTTAGCGCAAACATACCATATTTATATTTTTAGTAGTTAAGTGGACCGGGGGCGGGTTAGGACCGTGCGCGACTCCGGAGCTCATCACTCAACTGGCGTGAGTTCGATCTCCGAAGTCACCACTTACATTTGTAACGTGACTACACGGTAACTCTAGATAAAGGTCGAGGTTGAATGGTAGAGTCGAATTAGTAGTCCTAACTTTGCCTCGTTCACAAGGCAAACTTTACTGTGTTATGTTTATTACCATAGGCTATTCAAATTAATGTACGTACAATCAGATGTTCAGCTTTATTTTGTCATAACTCAAACTGATGTATAGATTTTCGTGTATAATTGCTAAAAAAGTAGTTAGATTTTCCGAGAAAACTTAGAAAGTATAGGACAGCTGACTCAAGTCAGGACACTTTGTCTTGTAAATGTAGCTCGAATAACAAATTGACAATGAACCAAACAATTCACTCGCATTCCAACCCAAAGTTTTGTTTCTTCACAAAATAACGAGTAGTTTATTCAAATTGATTAATCGGCTAGAAAATATATTTGAAAAACACAAAATGAAGTTTTGTTACGAGAATATATATTTTGTATGCATACACAACCATTTTTTTATCGGTGTTACGAAACGTGTTTATTAACCTTACCAATATTGACATCATTACTCATATTTTATCCCTATAATTTATTTCGTAACCAGAATAAAGCCGTTTATAATGTATAGTTTATTGTATTAGCTGAAAAATATTGCGTTACAGTTTGCTTAAATGAGACTAGATAGGATTCAAACAACAGCCCAACATCAACTGCTTCACGTCTAATGATTTCCGGTTGTTCAAAAACCTAAACTCCTTAACTGAGATGGAGTTCCGATATTTAATAAGTCAAGCAAGGATGTCTGAGAACAACAAAACATATATCGGAACGTGTCGCGAATTCGTTACTTGGTTGCACTAGCTTTGCAGAAACGATTGACCCTCTTCTACCATGTACTATCGAAACAGGGATTGACATTCACCTGAAGAAGCGATATGATTCTGGATTCGGAAACGTCATGATCTTCTTCAATTTTCCTTACGACCAACGGCCTCAGAGAATCCAACAGTCATGTTGGACGATACTGAGATCGAGGCAGTCTACTCGACAAAGTTCCTAGGATACACCTTGATCAAGGGTTGACTTGGGGCTGTCACGTACACAGTGTCTGTTCAAAATTAGCCTCGGGAATTTATGTTTTGAGGAAACTATCCGAATACTGCCCGACTCAGATACTGATGATGGCGTATTATGGAGAAATCTACCCACATCTATCTTGCGGATTGACTTTGTGGGGAGTTTCCGCAAACGCAAGCTTTTCAAGAATTTTCATCCTACAAAAACAAGCAATTCGAACCATCGCAAAATTGCGCTGGAGAGAATCGTGCAGGCAAGCATTAAAAGACCTCAAACTGTTGACACTCCTTGCCTCTACATTCTAGATACATGTCGTCTCTTTTTCAAAACCAAATTAAATACTATAAAGGGTTGCGAAACACACTCTTATGAAACCAGAGGCAGGGACAACTACCGAACTGGGAGACACAGGACGGTAGTTCATGAGCGCCTACCTTCTCAGGCAGGTGTTCATCTCATCAACAGATTACCAAATTAGTTTAAACACGCACAAGTGCCCAAGGCATTCATAGCTCGTCTAAAAAAGTGTTGTCCACTCAAGCTCTTTATAACATAGACGAGTTTATGGTATTTAACTGGGAGACCTGTAAATTGGCTAACCGACTAGGGACTAGAGTGGGATGATTCGAATGAATGAGAGAGAGGGATAGGAAAAATTGTACGTATAAAAGGGACTTAGATGTGAGAATGAATGGAAAATTTTAGTTCAATCAACTTTTCTGACAATTGCCATACATTGTGAGATGTTTTGCAATAAAAAATTATTTATTTATTTGATCTTCTTGCTCACTAAAAGCGATGGAAAATGTCCGCAACAATACTTCACCCCCTGTCTAGAAAACTATTCAATTGTAATCGTATATGTGGTTATTAGTTTATATCAATTGCACTTGGTTCCTCTCAATTTTGTCTACACAGCGCAAAATAAACACGCCCCGGGGGCTTTCCACCAACCTTTCGGTTAACAGCCGAACGCGCTAGCCATTGCGCCACGGAGGCTTGCTGAACGATTGACAATTCAAGAAACATTCAAATTTGATAGGAACCTGAAAACGTCGAATAAATAGTAGGAATAAATATTAATAGCTTTAACGCAGCTATGGGTCCGCCTCAGCTGCTCGGCGACGCTCAAAGCGCGTGGGTCTGCAATAATCCAAAATACGCCGACTCTATAGAAGATAATATTAAATATTTAACTCGTTTTCACTCTTACCTACACGCGTATAGAGAGTAAACCTTTTCGAAGTTTTAAAAAACAACATAGAGTTAAAAAGTACTAAAACTTCAAAAGGACTATTTGAAAGTTTAATTGTCAAACTGTTAAGCCAATTATGAGAAATTAGGCTCTGTAAACATGTAAAAAAAATACAATAGTTTTCTAATTTATAATTTTCATTAATTTAATATTTATTTTGAAAAGTGAAAAACGTATCCGCGTTAACCCTAGCAAGCGCTCGGCCAATTATGAATAAAGACATTTTTGACTTGATTTGATCAGTTGCCGAAAGAAGGCACGTTGTTTAGCCAGTTGTTACGTGCGCGGTGTCGTGTCTTCCTCGAGGGGACGAATTTAGGCTTTCTCTGAGGTGACCCAAGGTGTCTCTATACTCGTTCGACAAAAATATATACGCCCCCGGGTGGGCTCGAACCACCAACCTTTCGGTTAACAGCCGAACGCGCTAGCCATTGCGCCACGGAGGCTTGCTGAACGATTGGACAATTCAAGAACAATTCAATAAGGTGTCAACAGCAACTACAAATTTGATAAGAACCTGAAACCATCAGAATAAAAATCAGGAATAATATAAACAAGCGTTTTATATTAAGGGTTCGCCTCTGCTCCGCGGTGTCGCTCAATGCAGTGGTCCACATTAGTCCAAATTACGCCGGCCCTAATAAAGGTAAAAAGGTAAAGTTTGTCTTGTTTAACGAAGCGAAGTTAGGACTACAAAGTCCTCTCTTTCACTCAACCTCGACCTTTACCTAGCGTCGCCGTTTAGTCACATTACAAATTGTAAGTGGTGACTGCTGGGTTCACCCGCGCCACCGGAGTGATGAGCTCCGGAGTCGCGCGCGATACCGATTCGCCACGGATCCGCTTACTGCAAGATTAAAAATTTAACCCGATTTAAATTTAAGAAACTTGCCTACACGCTTATAGAAGAAAGCCTTTTCGAAGTTGTGAGTTGTAAGTTTACAAAATGGAGTTGAAAAGTACTGACACTTTAAGAGGACAATTTTGAAAGTTTATTTTTTAAACTAAGTCAATTATGAGAAATGTCAAAAATATCCTTTAGTTTCAAAATATATCATTTATGTTGATGTAGTAATTATTTTGAAAGGCGAAAAGCTTAACCGCGTCAACCCTCGTAAGCATCAGTTGAAAGAAGGCCCGCTGTTAAGCCTTCTACGGACGAATTTATGTTTTCTGAGGTAACTGTCTCAAGACTACTATGAAATCATGATTACTGTAAAACAAACATGTACCAAACATTGCACATACTAAGTTTTTCAATTGAATACAGGATAGGTCTAAAATATTGTTTTTAATAATTATATTACATCTAATGCAGAAACCCCTGTACAAGGAAAAAGTAGCGAGTAAGAAGAAAAAAGTGATAGCTTTCAATTAGCAGTAGATTAACTTACACTTTAATTATAAATTAGCTTCTTGGCAGCGAACATTAATTATCTTGTTATTTACAAGACTAAGATGAAAGAGCCTAAGATATTCACCAATTAACTTGAAGAGGTCTCAACTTGTAATAATCGCGTGGTAATAAAGTTTCAATTGTTTATCAAAGCTACTGAGCAGATAATTTGTATTCTACGTGTGGCTTGGACAATAAAGTATGAATGTAAAGTTTTGTTTTCATGTTAAGAGTGTGTATACGTTTTTACCTCTTTATATTCGAGTTTCTTGATCTTCCGTTTAAGAAAGTCACGTTAAAAGTGGGTTGTTAAATTTATTTTAAAATCAAACATGGTGTCTAATGATAGTAAAATAAGTAACTAGCAACATACACTAATAATATCAAATGACTGTTTTCAAAACAATGTGTTTATTTTACGAAACTTGTACTCATGGTATTTATAAAACAGATGGTATATCGCTGCTACTCTATGATCTAATACGAACGTTCATACAAATTTAGTTTTTATTTTCTTTTGCCAGACAGAACGAAACGTCGTAGAATAAAATGGTTTGCAGTTTTGAGCTTCCTAACACCTCCTGACTCACAGGAAAAAACTTTATATACATACATATTTATATAACATTTTTCTCACTGCCATCCTGGTCTGGCTGATTCAACTTTGTTGATTTTTGGAATACTTTTAAGGTTCTCCGTGATAATGTGCATACCAAGTTTAATCGAAATCGAGTCATAAATATATTTTGAATAGCATAAACTCCCATTTTTGGGAGGATACGACTTCCCTTCACCCCCCAAAGGGAATTTCCGATGTAATTTACATCCCGTTATAGGAAATCCACCAAGAATCACGGTACCGCTTGTGGCAAATCATCAGATAAATTATTTCAAAATCCAAAAAAGTATGAGAGGAAATAAATAATTTTCTAACGTATTGTAGACAAAGAAAGCTGTGCGCGCGGGAAGACAAACTGGGGGGTAAATTGTTTCAGCGACACTGGCGCAGCCAAGCGGCAAATTGGTGACACTGTCCAACATGTTTTATTATCCAGACACTCCCTTGGCATGCTCTCAAACTCGTATAACGTCTGTAGCCAACAGGTTACTCTTTCAACAAGTAAAACTGTCTTTTCAGGCTTCTTAAAGTGTAATGGTTCTTTGTAACCGTGTTGTTGTTGTATAGAATGTTTAGGTAGGTCTAGAATGTTTGACTAGTTAGGTCTAGGTTTGTCTTGGTACGTCTAGATGGTTTGTCTTGGTAGGTCTAGAAGGTTTGTCCAGGTAGGTCTAGGTTTGTCTTGGTAGGTCTAGAAGGTTTGTCCAGGTAGGTCTAGGTCTGTCCAGGTAGGTCTAGTTAGGTTTAGGTTTGTTTAGGTAGGTCTAGAAGGTTTGTCCAGGTAGGTCTAGGTAGGTCTAGGATTGTCTAGGTAGGTCTAGAAAGTTATTCGTTTGGAGTTTGATTTTGGGACATTCTTAATCACTCTAGACTGTGTGAGCAATGATGTCGAGGTTGAAATATTATTACAAACGTTTGCCTTAGCTTTTAGTAAACAAGAAGAACACGACGTTTCGGGATCTGGAATCTGATCCCGTCTTCAGGTGGAAAGTAACCTAAAACATAACGTACTGTGGCTTTATTTAGAGTTGCTGTATAGCTTGCAGTCTGATATCATAACTTCTGTGTTATTAAACCTAGCCCTATGCTAAAACCAAGGATATAATTTTAGAACATCGGGTATAATAAAACTACATTAAATGAACAAGGCAAAAAATAAAAGGACTGCTCAAAAAAGAAAATACGTACTAAAACCACGACAATAATATATTTATTTAAAAATTGATTTAAATATAAGTAGTATTGTGGTTTAGAGATGGCTTCAAAACCTCAACTTACCCTTCTTAAAACAAAAATACATAAAAATAAACGGTACCAAAACACGTACCTTTAAGCGCAATCATTTAACCCCTCAAAACATAACCTATAGGAACTTAAACCAGCCTGACAAACACCAGCAGCAAGCACACTGCCGCGAGTATCGCAGACGTAACCGGATGTAGTGAAGAAGAAGCGGAAGTGGAGGCTTCACTCCGGGTAGCCAAGGGGCCGATACGCGCGGCGTGAGCCATGACGTGGGGGATGAGGGTTTGCTCGTAGTTGCCTACGAGCAGATGAGCCCAGGGTCCGAGCGCGTAGACTGCCACGTCGTCGCCTCCGTGCGTCTCGTCAGTGAGGGGCACTAGGGAGGGGAATTTGTAGCCTGGGTCCGCTGCAACATAGGAGTGAGAGGGTTGAGTGTGAGCAAGGACGAGAGGGGTTTAAACACGAAATAAAAATAGTTATTGTAAAAAAAAAAGTTATACATAACAAAAATTATAAATTTACTTTTGATAACAATATTTTGATGAGAAAGGAGGTACTTTTTCTTTCTGATTTGCTCCTCTTTGGCTAAATCGGGTTCTAACCCGACTTTTTTCATGATCGCGAAAAATATCAATAATGCGAATTTTATTTGGTTCTTGAAATATTTTAACCAATCACGTGCCCCATTTTATACTCCCGCCAGTGACAAACAGGAGAAATGGAGCATTGTGATTGGCTGCAACATTTCAAGAACCAATCACAGTGCATCATTTTTACACTTTTCTTCGCCGTGCTGGCCATTGTGAACGCTCTTTTGATCCCGCGTTAAAGTGTGTTCAAATGTAGCTGATCCTGAAAATAAAACCATGAAACTTTAAGCCCAGAGAGTATTTTTAACCTAACGCGTCTTGGAAGAGGAACATACCTCAAGTTAAATGCTTATTAAAATCGAGTGACTCTATTCTAATTTTATTTTCATGGTCATGTACTTCATCTTGTACCTTACCCATCAATACATTATAGAGTTTGTATCTCAAACACAAAACTGTCAAAATCATTTGATAGTAATTGTGATTTCCAACAAAATTAACAAATAACTCTAAACACTGTCACTTTAAAACTCACTTAAGTTGTCAGTGCTAATATCTCGCCTTAGCCCAGTCCTGTTGGTCTCCGCGGAGGGTCCGTTGGCGTAGCTGAGGGTCGTGTACACCAGGTGGTCTTTGTTACTCGTCCGACCAGCCCCGAGGATATCCTCTCCGCGCACAGGGTAGCCGCTCATGCTCATGGTGTGCGCGTGGTCGGCAGTCACCACGATCAGAGTGTCGTCTTGGCTAGTCAGTTCCACCGCTGCCTGAGCAGTCCACAAAGTATGTAATTATATTAACATTTCAAATTTCGTCTTCAGTTCAACTTATTCTCAAACTCTTTCAACTGTGATATTTGCGTGACTATTCCATTTTTACCTGCACAGCCTTGTGGAATTCCACGGTTTCGGCCAAAGCCCGTCTTGCAAAGTTCTGATGATGAGCCTGATCTATCCGGCCTCCTTCTACAAACAAGTAGAACCCATTCTTTTCTTTGCTGAGAACTTGTATGGCAGCTCTGGTCATCTCTTCCAAGCTTGGCTGTTTATCACTTCCATCCTCCAAGTGGTAGAGCATGTGCTCCTTTTGAAACAGTCCTGAAAGAACAGGGAGTTTTGAGTATTTGAAATAAATTTGCTGTTGAGTTTTTAGGTTTAATCTTGTTCTACAACTTGTGTTTTATATTCCTACCTAGAAGATAGTCGGTGGAGTTCAGGTCAGTGGATAGAAGGTCGGCTCTGCTGGATACATATCTTGCTGTCCCTTGGTTCAGCTTATCAGTCTGCCAGTCCATGATAAGAGACATGTTGTCCTTACGTGAGCCTTCTCCTCCTTGGGATTCAGGCAGGAATCTAGATCTTCCTCCGCCCATCAAAACCTACAAAGTAACATGGGAGACATTGGTAAACCGCGTTAACAGATCTGTGCAAGATATACATGATTTAAGTTGAGGCACTGACCGCTCTTAGAGGGTATTTCAAGGTGAATGTGGGATAGTGGTGAATTTGATTAGTATTTGATGTATGATAAGATGTAGTCTTGTTACAAATTAGGGTCAACTGTTCCCCGGACTGGATCATTAATTATTCATAGCCCAACGACCAAAGGAATGTACCAACGGCCACAGTGTAAAAGTTATTGCAGCACTGGGAGTTGTTCCCAGGCCGATTTGGTGCGAAGCACACAATTTTATACCACTAAGCTCTGGCCACTCCCATGGGTGATTGGATTTTCTTGATTATCTTGTTCATGAGGAAATATCTGCATAAAATCCATCCACAATTCATAAAACTTAAAAGATCTCTCTAGTCTAGTAAATCTTTAGAACTCTTGGACTTTTGGATCTTTTAGCTCTGTTCTTGCTAATGGCTTCTTCGTGCCTGAAAATACGGAGCGAATCGGATCCAGATCACAACCAGACCTATACAACGTAGTAATTTTGTCAAGTTGAGAGAGAAGAACTCAACCCCCAATCAAATTTATCGCTTAAACCCCCTAACTTAAATTTTCATCGCGAAGAAGATGAAGAACTGTGACCTTGCAGTGTTTGCCAGGAGAGGTGTGCACCAGCTGATAAGCGATATCTCTGCAGGTGTCGGTCTGGTTGTGCATGTCAGCGTCACCCTCCCAGTCCCGCTCTGCTATGTGCGCGTAGTGGCCGGCAGGGGAGGCGTGCGTGATGCGTGTGGTGGTGACCAACCCCGTGGCCTTGCCCGCGTCTTGGGCCCAGTTCAGGATAGTGTCTACGTGGTACCTGTGCACACCGTCACGGGGTTACATTTTAATAAATGAAAAAATTACTATCAACTACTATTTTGATTTTTTAAATTTCATAACCAAAACCCCACCAATAGTGCATGGTTATTTCTTTGATGGATTAAGACCAAGATTTTTCTTAGTACAGCATAACCGTTCATGTGTAAAAGATTAGCAATACTTTATCCTCTAGTGAAACCTTTCTGAATGATGCTTTTCGGGTGAAACATAGGTGTCCATAAATAAAAATTAACATGAGTAAGGACTGGAGATGAGTAACTAACCTCTCAATTTTGAAATTTTATTGTGCAGATTCAAAAACAGCAAGCACACAAAGAGCGAACTTTTCGTTAAAACTAATGGGCTAGAAACTTTTGTTCTTGAAAGTTTTTATAGTGCTTAGTGGACTGAGCAAACATGTTGGCTTATTGAAATAATAACGTTTCAAATTAATAGTTTTGAGTAAATTATGAGAAGTGGCATCGGAGGTATCAATTTTCCTTTTGTCGAAATCGTTTTTACTGAAGTAATTTACTGAAATGGACCTTACTTGCTTCTTTAATAATAATCAAAACGTATCCCTGTCAACGCTAGCAAGCGCTCAGCATCAGTTTCGAAAGAAGGCGCGTTACTTAGCCAGTTGTTACGTGCGCGGTGTCGTGTGTTCCTTGTGCGGACGAATTAAGATTTTCTCTGAGGTGACCACTGAGACGGCCCAAGGTGTCTCTACACTCGTTCGACAAAATAAACACGCCCCCGGGTGGGCTCGAACCACCAACCTTTCGGTTAACAGCCGAACGCGCTAGCCATTGCGCCACGGAGGCTTACTGAGTGATTCGACAGTTCAAGAAATATTCAATCGGGACGAGTGGTTAGTTCGCTGTGAACCACACAACGTTTTTGATTAGAGTATTCGTTCAAGATGCGCAGTTATATATTAAGTTTTTATTTTTTAATCTCTGGGGTGGGTCCTTCACACCTGGAATCTGATGACAGGTCACAACTCCTCCTGGGGACGGAAGCTGTCACTCCCAGGGTTCCTGCGTTGGCCTTCACTCCACCCAAGTATGCAGTGGAGGTGCAAGCCGACTCCCCCACCTGCTGGTTCACACAGTACGTCTGGAACAAACCCGAGTGTATTAGCAATATTCCAGAGAAATAGAGCTTTTCATTTCTATCACCATATAGAACGAAACGTAGTAGAAAAAATCCGGCTAGGTGGCTAAATCGGTAACGCGCGAGACTGCCTAATCTCAACCTTCGGTTCGTCCCTAAGGTCACACATGCTGCATAAGGCCTTAGTGACTGGCAAATTAACCGTTCGATTTAAAAACTTCAATTCAATTTTGTCTAAAACTTATTGTTTTGAGCCCCATGTGTACTAAAATTAAACAAAACCCATCCGAGTTTGTCCGTGATGTCGCCATTCTGACAACGCTTCTACGTTTAGCAGTCGATAAGAAGTATCGTTCATAAAGAAAGATAAGTTTAATGTTATGGATTTTAAAACTATTCCAAGTTGATAAACCATAATGATGTGTGCTGTTTTTCCTCCAAAAATATACTCGCCCATTCTCTCTAAAGTCTAGCTGCACGACAAGAATTTAACTGCAATCGAAGGCATTAACTCCTACCTTACTAAAGCCAGAGTAAGGGAAGTTCTCGAAGCTAAGCGTGCTGTCCTCTCCTGTCTTGTTCTCAAGTTGGCCCAGGTATATTCTAGCAGCAGTGAGGGTAGTGACACTCATACCGTCTCCCAGAAACAGTATCACATTCTTGGCTACCCCAGTATTCAGCTCCTGGGCCGCCTTTGCCTCCAGAGTCCCCATGGCGTGGCTTCTCCAGTAGCTTATCTCTGGAAGCAGATAGTACGTCATACCGAAGACAATTCTAGCGCATAGATGCCACATGACTGAGGCAGAAAACTCAACATAGTTGAGGCAGCCCACGCACAGAATGCGCTGTGAGGGAATCCCTTTGTCTCAAGTAGAGCCACTGACGCTCAAGTTTGATTGTTCTAATAACGCACGTTTTGGTTTCATCGACATCGGACAAACTCGAACATGTGGAGCCGAGGGGGAGAAAGACAGCAACAGTTAGCAGTCCTCGCAGCGCATTCTGTGCGTAGGATGCCTCAACTATGCTAAGTTTCCTGCCTCACCTATGCGCCTTCATGCGCTATCTGCCTATCATGACATTGTCTTTAGCCATACACTGTCCACTTTTCCTTGGCACGAAAAAGGGTTTTCCTCAGCAATGTTCTTTAGCTTTGACTCGTAGTTGGGTTAATGATGATTTCACGATAGTTGAGTGAGAATTCAACGGAACTTAATGTAAACCACAAGGTGTAGTCTTGAGGCGTAGTCTTGTTACAAACTAAGGCCGACTCTTCCTTAGAATTGGTCATTCATTAATAGCCCAATGACTAATGGAAAGAAAGGACCAACGGCTTAACGTGACTTCCGAACCACGCAGGTGATGGTCTGATAAGTCTAAACGTTGGTGGGGGTTGATGCGGGTATCATCAGATGATCACTGAGACTATCTGAGCCGCTTTAGACCTACATCATCCTCAAAACCTGACCTCCATAAAGCTGGATTACAGGACCACGCCGAAGTATCGGATCAGTATACTAATGAAGCTTTGGAATTCAAACGCGCAAGTGACCTTAAATACTAGAATGTTTTGTTTAAATAGTTTTAGTTCATTTTTAAGAAAGCTCTGAAAGAAAGAATTAAATATTAGCCACACAATAAAATGCCAAAAACTTTTGAAATATGCTGAAATTGTATTTAATGGAATTATGGTGACAGTATAATGATTTCACATTTGTAATCTAACTGATATAGTCCTCAGACAACTTAAAAAGATTTTTAAAAATTTTTAACATCAATATACAATCATGTTGACAGTAATGACTATGAATGACACAGTAGTATGAAAATGAATGAATGAAAAACGGAAAACGAGAATGATAAATGCAAAGTTAGAGCCAAGACAATTCTCTGATAACATTTCCCACTGTGCAATTGTGAAATCGTTCTTTCCCTTGACACGATTGTTTATCTAAACCATCAAATGTGATAAAGTCTAAACTGTCTTACTGATTGATGCTTAACCCAAACATTTTAACCCAAATCGTTTAAAGTTTATCGTAAGCTGTAAGATTATAATTAATTAATAGTTTTATGATAACTATTCCACCTGATAGATATTAACTTACCGTTTTCCTGGACATTTAAAGTCGCCGCAAGCGTTGGCTCTTCGGAACCTAAAAATTTGAAATGTTAAATTTATTAATTGACACAACTTATAATCGAAACCATTAACTGTGATAGAGTCTAAATGGTCATACTGGTTTAAACGGTCAATCCAAACAAAGTATAATGTTTATAAATTTCAAAATTTAAATTGTAAAATATTTAATTCAATATAAAGCTATTGTAACTTACCATTCTCTTGGACATTTGAAGACGCTTCAAGTTTTGGCTCTTCGGTAGGCCTACCTGAAACTATGAAATGTTAATTTCACACAATAACTATAACAAATCCCAAAATCCCAATAAAACTTCTTTTAATCCATGTATTTGGCTGATAGAAGAGAGTGTATTTGTTATCTTCTTTAACTTAAAAGGACAACTACATTTGTTGTATCCACGAAAAGGGGCATAAAGTAAAAAAGAATTGAACCTCTTTAAAATGTGTTTTCGTTATCTAAATATCTATAAACGTACAGAATATTTCCGTCCGACTATAAATATCCTTGGAACATATACTTTTATGGATATTTATTGAATATATTACCCGAGTTTTCTGAGTACTGTTAGAGCCTTACCTTCATTAAGCGGTGTTGCTGATATTGGACTATTGAGTAGATGTATAACTGAGACCATGAGGATAGTTTTGTATGTGGTCTTGAGACTCAACGCACATCCCTGGAAGCAAAACGACAAATGTTCCAACACAAGCCTAAATTCATCTATAAGAGTACACAGTACCTGTCGACTATTTTGTATTAAATCACTATTTGAGATGCCGACCACTCTCATGAGGGTATTTTAAGACAAGGATGTGGTGCGATGAGTGTGATGAGTGGTAGTAATGAGTTATGAGGTGTAGTCTTGTTACAAACTAAGGCCGACTCTTACTTAGAATGGGTCATTAATTAATAGCCCAATGACCAATGGAAATACAAGGACCAACGGCTTAACGTGACTTCCGAACCACGCAGGTGATGGTCCGATATGTCTAAACGATGGTGGGAGTTGATGCGGGTATCGTCAGATGATCACTGAGACTATCTGAGCCGCTTTATACCTATATCATCCTCAAAACCTGACCTCCATGAAGCTGGATTACAGGACCACATTTTATTTACAGGAGTCCCAGTCAAATAATTATAGATAAATAGATAATTTATTATAAGTATAGATAGATTGCTTATACAAAGATTTATGTGCCCAGATGTCGAAATAAGGGTTTTCATGGGTACGTTTTTCACCTTGCAAAACAGTTTTGGATTATTTTCCCTCGAAAAGGTAACCGGTATTAGAGGGTTTTCAACCCATGAATTTATAAAGTGTTCCTTAGACGTTTTAAAACCTCTCACGTACTTAAAAAGTTTGTCTTTCGAAGAAGGAGTGCTTGCTAATAAACTTAATAAAGCCAATATTTCATCTATTTAAAGAAAATTATGTTCTACAAATATTGGAAATTATAGGCCTTTACCCCTTCTTCCGATGATAGTGAACTATGCGAAAAATTGTTCTTAGAAAGACAATAGTTGTAGTTTTCATTCTTCGTCAGAAATAATACGATTTATAATTTCCACTTTCGGGCTTGTAGATTCAATAAATAAACTCTTAGAGTGTTTATTTATAAAAATAAAAAATTAAAGTAAATCCCTTAGTATTATTTTAGATTTGATCAAAGCCTTTGGTTGTGTATAACTTAAAAACGTAAACACCAGTTACACGATTTTGGAATTCGAGGCAATGAATTGAGTTTAGTCAGATGTATTGAATGTATTATTAAAATGTATACAGAATGAATTAAGTAATTGCTAAATTGAATGAAAATCTGTAAATACCTGGCCTAGAAGAAGTTACTTTTTATGCGGATTTTTAAAAACCTAAACCACCAAAAGCCACTAAATTAATTTCAGTTTAACTACGTAACCTTTGTAAATGTCTCCACAGTGAACTGTTATTCTAGACTTTTAATTTAGCTAAACTTTAGGTTAACCAATCCATGAAGACAAGGCCCTAAAACCATCAGCTTTGCTAAATTGTTAGTTAAACGTTGAGCAATCAATATTGCTGTATTTTAAAGTTTTCAGGCGATTCAACCTGTATTTTGTTGATCATACTACGAGTATTAAAAATATCTTGAATATCAGCCTGTGTGTTATCTGTTTCCTTACGTTTGCTTTGCGTTGCGTTTTTTTGGTGGTACACTGTGTTCTAGTTTTGAACTAACGTGATACTTAAGTATTTATCAGTAGTACAGCTAAGTGGTTGGTAAGGAATTAATAAAATAAAACACAATTACTTAATGTTGTAACCTTTATTGAAAGTATAACAACTATTTAGTGAGAATGCTAACCATGAGACAAATATAAGAATACTCGTAATGTGGCCGTCAAACTATTTAAACTTTAAATCAACTTTTGGTCTTATTGCTTTTTATTTCTTCGCAATTTAATGATCTTGTTAAAATAATGAACTTGCTGCTCTTTGCCATAAACCTTTTAAAATTCTAACTTGATTGGATCCTTCAGATATACTGGTTGTCTTCTAGATAAAAATTCCATTTCTTCTTCATTTTGACGATACTAACTTTATTTTGACTCATGTACCCTGATGTGCTTTTGACAGTCGTCTTGGGTAATAGAAGATTCATCTACTTGAATTTTTAAATTACTCGTTAAATAGTATCTTGTAAATGTTTAGATAACTCATAAAAAGCTTCATGGAAACTGTCTCTACGTTTATACAGATTCTACACTGTCGGAAAGGGAAAGTGAAACTACAGAATTAAAAAAATACGAAATGGATTGTTTTGAAGAGTTTGTCTTCGATAGTGTATCGAAGAGGTCGTTCTCTAATACCTAATTTTACTGTCGATGAAGATGAAAAAAGAATTATGATAAATAGTGTAAGTATTTTGAATGCCTACGCCTTTTGTATCTACCATTCTCACTCTTCTAAACATTTAACTGAAGTGTTAAAAGATTTGAGTGTTTGCCTGTTTACCCCAATTCATTTGACAAACTATAATTTAAACTTAAAATTTAAAATTTTGGTGACGCGTAACGTGTTTCATCATTCTCGACAATCCCTAGCTGGAGCTACCATCAGTGTTCTTCTATGTTTTTTATGTGTACTACCACCTGAAGATGGGACCGTTGTCCCGAAACATGTTGTGGAACCCCACTCATTTGAAACTCTTTGACGAGGTAATTTACCACTTAAATAATATAATTTAAACTTATACGCTTTGTGTTAAGCCGCGAGTATGAATGAGAAGATGATCAGTTATTGTATCATATTCGAAATATGAAATATTATTCTGTATTAAACATCTTCAAAACTCCCATTTGTAGAAATATAGTTTGTTGGTTTTAAAACGAAAATTGCTTTGGTCTCCTGCAAAACAAGTGATTTCTTTGAAAAGAGCTCTCCTTTATGTGTTAGTTTCTTTAAGTCGTCATACAATGTCATGTAAAAAGGAAACAAACTCGTATCTTGTACCATGTCCCGTGGTTATGTTAGTACAAAATCCTCGTCCAAAATGATGACCCAAAGAAGAAATTCTAGAAGAAAATGCTGCTGAAAAATGATGTTGGCTAAATAACCACTAATTAGTTAAATCATAAAAGAAAAACGTATTTAAAAAATATTAAAACAACGTTATTGGATCATTAGAATTAGTGATTACTTAACCAACAGTCAAGAAGAAATGTTAAAGTTAATAATTACAGACCTATTTCATTCGCACAAAGATTAACCTATGTGCTAGCGAAATAGGTCTGTAACTATTATCTTAAAAGTATTTCATATACTATATAAAATAAGCTACCAGACCTCTGGCAGAGCGTGGAGTGCCATAGCGACCAGGTGCAAGGAACAACGTGCTTTCCAAACCCCGGGTGCCGCCACTTATACTCTGTGGGACTGCCGCGGTCACGTGCAACAAGAGCCCCACGCGGAGAGCGCTAATCACGTTGCAGGATTACGAGCGGATTAACCTACCATAAACCTAGCTAGGAGATACGACTTTATTATCGCATAGAATGTTTCAATCCTGTTGTAAGTATGGTGTAATTATGCACTACTCACTGAAGTGGTATAGTGAAGTGAAATTTAGTATAAGAGGCTCTTCAATTTTGTGAACTCATCCTGATTTATAGGCTGGTTTAACATGATCTTTTTATGAGTTGGACGAAATGTTAGGCGGGAAAATTTTGAGCCTAAGAGATTTTGTAAATTGGTGATAACTTTGTAATACACATAAATCCACATCGTAAACTGCTTTATATCATTGATATTTAGCAATTTGAATGACCTAATTTATATTTTAGACTATCAAATTTAAGTTGGGATTAAGCTCTTCTTATTAGATTTTATATGGTTAGAAATGACAATAATGTCGTGTACGAGGAATTAAAAGCTAAAATGCACTCTGTAACATTTTTAGTAACTTTTCCCATTTCGAAAACTGTACTAAAACATCTTTAAAATGTTAAATAGGGCATAGCGTAAATAGATTTCTGCCAACTCCCATCTTAAAAAAATCATTCATTTTCTTAAAGCCCTTTATACCTACAATTTGCACCGTTTTTTATTTCAATAAATATTATTTGACACATAAAATCAGTGATTTTCTGTGTTAAACCCCTTAATTTATTAATTAATATCACGATTTAACGGAGCTATAAAAACATTTATATAACCTTGTAACACATTTTGATTATTATTATGATAATATTATTGCTTGCAATAAAAGGCATTTTTATTTATTTATTTATTTTATAATTGGAGACAATAGACAATATACTTTATTCACATATTCATGGAGAACAGTACATGCGTCAAAATGATTTTAAGAAAAATGTTTCTTTTTCTTCAATTCGGAGAAGTGAGGCGTTTCAAGATAATGTATTTGTCTGATATAGGTCATGGCAGAACATGTATTTGTCTGATATATACGGTCAATCACGGTCATCTTTGTTTTTAACGAAGCACTACAGATTTCAATTTAAGTTTGATCACGTGACTGAGCAGATAAGCTGCCAGTAAGCCTCCGTGGCGCAATGGTTAGCGCGTTCGGCTGTTAACCGAAAGGTTGGTGGTTCGACCCCACCCGGGGGCGATTTACTTTTATATTTGTGAATACTAGGACAACATTTTATCGGAAAGTCTTGTTGTTTTTGGCGAAGGAAAGATAAACATTAGACGATTTCATATTTCATTTTGCTCCATTGAGAAATCACGCTACAAAGTTCTATTTTAATTGGGTTAGTCGACAAACCTCTGACCTAGATCATGTTAAGAAGTCACGCTAGTAAGTAATCTGTATCATTAAACAGAAGTTCATAGTATTAAATAATTTGCTATCTTGTGTTGTTTTCTATTTTGTTTATTGGGTCTGGTTAAAAGTTAATAAAGTTAGTAAAAGTTAATAAAAATAAAAACGTTAGATTAAATGAAAATTTAGATCAAGATGACACTTTGGTAATTATCTTTGTCGACTGTAGGGATTTAGATTGAGTCTCTGTAAAAAGGTTGCTGGAAAATTGGGTTTTAACAGAGCAGATCTTGAGGGAGTGGTCTTAATTGTTTCAATTTAAAAAATAAAACATAAGTGGTAACTTTATATTCTCTACGTGCTGAGTCCATTAAACGACCTTCAGATAGGAAGAACCCTTTAGAAAGATTTCGTAGGTTAAAAGGCGAAATTTTAGTTATTTCGGAAAAAGAGATACACGCAAACTTATAATATGTAATGTATTTTGGTGTATGAGGTGTTTTTTACAAGTATTCTGGTATTCTCAGTCGATTAAAACTCATCTCGTTTCGATACAACCCTTTACTTAATGTTCTCAACAGGTCTTACTGCAACAAATATGGAAATTTAAAATAAAAGGAGGGTATGTCCACAGAGGAGTCTAATGGTCATGCCAGGTGTTCAATTACGCTATTACAATTATAATGTAATTTTCTCAGGGCAATTTAAAACAAAAACACCCTTATTCAGAATGTGACGAGAGAAAAGAATTTATTTAAACAATAAATACATTTTGTTTTAAGATTGCCAAAAACACAGACAAACTTATTTCACAAGCCTTAAAATAATCGAGGAATCATCATTAATGACTTTGTTATGCATAATCCTTTCATATCCTTAATTGCACGCGCAACGCTCGAAAAGCTTTTGGGAATTTTAGCTGACCAGTTGAATAGTCAACGTGTCTGCATCAACATTTTGTGAGTTTTCTTAAAATTGGTAAATATAAACGAAATACAACCTATCCACCGAGATTCCACGACTACAATAACCTTGGTTTATTTAACCACCATTATTACTACGAAGAGAGCCTAGTCGGCTGCTAAGCTTTGTTACTTTTAATTGACACTAAATCAATAGACAGTTACTGTTTGAACGATTGACACTGATATTCTGTCTACAACTGTAAATGTTCCAACACTCAAACACTACAACGAACTGTCAATTATAACACTGGTATTATCCAGTCTGTTCAATTATTGTTGCTGATTGTATTTTGCTGAGCCGTGTTTGTAATTATTGATCGGCGTTATAACCTAAGATCAAACTTCTGAGTTCTTACCCTCATCTTTTAACAAATTACCTTGTTTAGTATGCCTGTAGATCCTGAGGCGAGGAGATTCAAATGCTGATGCGCATTTCGGCCTCAAAAGGCCATCGTCGGAGCACCATCTTTTATTTTAATAATTGTTGTTTTGTATCAGTTAAGACGTATGCTATGTAAGGTTTTCTGTTAAGGCTAGCTGAATTCCCAGTCAATCCCCCAGAATTCCCCTGCGTTCCCAGTTATGTGCCATAAACTCGTTTTGTATTTTGAAAAAGAAATTTTCGCCCAAAACCTTTTTCAGACCAGTTTTAAAAGCCTGGAGCTCTGGGCACTTTTGATCGAATGTGACAAAATATTGACATGTTGACCGTTGGTGAACTGCCGTTCAGTGTCTCTTAGTTCAGTAGTTTTCCCTGCTTCTAAACCCCTAAGAACGAATGTTTACTTACTCTCTTAATAAACCGCACTTTGAGTTGAAAAGGACATTCTAGAGCCTGAACTATGAGGTAAAATGATTACTAAAAAGCCCGATACCTCACTTTACGAAAAATTATTTGCAGTCTGTTATAACTATTTATTTAATTATTTCAAATCCATCAATCCTGCGTCCGTGGCTCAGTGGGTATAGTCACGACTTGCCAAGCGCAAGGTCGCGGGTTCGATTCCCGTCGCAGACACAAGGAATTGGACCACTTTCCCTTAAAAGCCTTTTGGGATGCCCACACACCCTAGGTTAAGTCACATATTAAAATGTCATTGGCGTAGACAGTACGAAAAAATTCCGACGAATTATAAGCTATCAACTGCACTATCAATCACATTAGACATAACATCTTCAACACATAATGTAAAACCTAATTTGCCTAATGAAGAGATGAAGTATGATGATTTGGGTAAACATGGAGCCTTTGATGTGAAGACTGATACAGAGAGGGCAGCAGCTTTTCCCCACCGTCCCTCCCCCACCAACAGCTCATCACCTGCCAACCCTCTCATCCCCCCCAAACAACCCTTAGTCCATCGCACAAGCCTCTTTGCCGGAACCGGAGTGCCAATTACCTGATTGCATACAGAAAACTGTGTTATAAGAGATAACTCTGTCATAAGATAACATATGTGGATGACTTAAATGCGGATGGTATTTTTGTGTTGCACCTTATGTGTTTATTCAGGCAAGAGTGGTGTTTTACCTGTCCATGTTTAGTTTCAAGGCCTAAACCGTCCAGACATGCTATTTGATACAATGGGTGTCTTTTAAAAATTGAATACTGGATTCTGAAAAATTTCGTAAATCAGACTTAATGTGGACATTTTTTATACGTGTTTCAAAGATTTAATGTGAGATATTATCTTGAGAAACCAAAACCATAACGTCTACAGCCGAAAAGCCATCCTCAAAGTCAGAATAACAGTAGTAATTACTTTATGCAGCAAACCTTTAAAAGTTGGCTTTCAAAGAAAATGTTCACTTGAAAAGAAGAAATTTCAATTGGTTTTTGAGGTTAGCCCAATAGATTCAACTGTCAACTTGTTTTGGATGTTTTTGAAGGAACGAGTGCAATTAAGTGACGGCCATCTTGACCACCGATGAGAAATGGGATTAGTATTAGCAGGAAACAAGTGCGCGCGTAGCAAGATCACATCGTTGAAATAGGAATTTAGGTAGAGATTTAGTCAACAACAAATAACAATTCAGTCGATAGAAGTTGTTATAATTATTATAATGAAGTTCTTCTGGCTCACACCGCGGCAACACATAATTATAATTAGCTTTAAATATTTCGGTCTCGCTGTGCAGTGCCATCTTCAGACACTGGTTGGCTGAAACTGAGATACTTGCTGTCTGCTAGCCTATTGGTCACAGGGCTGTCAACCGTTTATTGGAGCAGGGATGCCAACTGTCGATGTTCTCATTGGCTGTGACACTTTCTTTATGTGAGATGTGGAAAACGCGCGCTTCAACTGTAGGGTCCACTACATGATATGTGGGTATGCCCCTGTGGCCGACCACTAAAAATCACACCTCTTTCCGGGGGCCCTTTTTCATTAATGGACAGACCAGGAAATCACCTAACAGTATTACTTCCTGGTCTATCAGGGCTCGATCTTCACCTCCCAGCTTTTATCCTCTTCGAGGCAGCTGTGCTTGTTTGATGAAGGCCTCGATGCGTTTCCACTTTTCCTCTACTTTCAGCATCTGGCTACTAAGTTCTCTGATGTAACTTCCACTCCGAGATGTTGGACGTGACACTATCGAAAGTTATTATGTTCAGCTTACGAATTACGTGAGTTCCACCTTGAAAACTTGCGCAAACCTTGTTATCCGTGGAAAATTAAAATCTCAATTGGATTTTCGGATTTCCTCTACAGTCAGAGGAACAATTAGTCAAGGGCACGGGCATTATACGATACTTGAACCATTCATCGATCCTGACTGCAGGTGATGGATAACACATTGTATAGAGCCTCCACCTCAGCAATACTGACCCTCTACCCTCCAGAAACTCAAACAGATACATCAGTCTACCTAAGATACACTCAGAGGAACGATTAGTCAAGGACATCAGGTAGATTACACGATACTTGAACCATTCATCGATCATGACTGCAGGTGATGGATAACACATTGTATAGAGCCTCCACCTCAGCAATACTGACCCTCTACCCTCCAGAAACTCAAACAGATACATCAGTCTACCTAAGATACACTCAGAGGAACGATTAGTCAAGGACATCAGGTAGATTACACGATACTTGAACCATTCATCGATCATGACTGCAGGTGATGGATAACACATTGTATAGAGCCTCCACCTCAGCAATACTGACCCTCTACCCTCCAGAAACTCAAACAGATACATCAGTCTACCTAAGATACACTCAGAGGAACGATTAGTCAAAGACATCAGGTAGATTACACGATACTTGAACCATTCATCGATCCTGACTGCAGGTGATGGATAACACATTGTATAGAGCCTCCACCTCAGCAATACTGACCCTCTACCCTCCAGAAACTCAAACAGATACATCAGTCTACCTAAGATACACTCAGAGGAACGACAAGTGGGGACATCAGGTAGATTACACGATACTTGAACCATTCATCGATCTGACTGCAGGTGATGGATAACACATTGTATAGAGCCTCCACCTCAGCAATACTGACCCTCTACCCTCCAGAAACTCAAACAGATAAATCAGTCTACCTAAGATACACTCAGAGGAACGATTAGTCAAGGACATCAGGTAGATTACACGATACTTGAACCATTCATCGATCATGACTGCAGGTGATGGATAACACATTGTATAGAGCCTCCACCTCAGCAATACTGACCCTACCCTCCAGAAACTCAAACAGATACATCAGTCTACCTAAGATACACTCAGAGGAACGATTAGTCAAGGACATCAGGTAGATTACACGATACTTGAACCATTCATCGATCATGACTGCAGGTGATGGATAACACATTGTATAGAGCCTCCACCTCAGCAATACTGACCCTCTACCCTCCAGAAACTCAAACAGATACATCAGTCTACCTAAGATACACTCAGAGGAACGATTAGTCAAGGACATCAGGTAGATTACACGATACTTGAACCATTCATCGATCATGACTGCAGGTGATGGATAACACATTGTATAGAGCCTCCACCTCAGCAATACTGACCCCTACCCTCCAGAAACTCAAACAGATACATCAGTCTACCTAAGATACACTCAGAGGAACGATTAGTCAAGGACATCAGGTAGATTACACGATACTTGAACCATTCATCGATCATGACTGCAGGTGATGGATAACACATTGTATAGAGCCTCCACCTCAGCAATACTGACCTCTACCCTCCAGAAACTCAAACAGATAATCAGTCTACCTAAGATACACTCAGAGGAACGATTAGTCAAGGACATCAGGTAGATTACACGATACTTGAACCATTCATCGATCCTGACTGCAGGTGATGGATAACACATTGTATAGAGCCTCCACCTCAGCAATACTGACCCTCTACCCTCCAGAAACTCAAACAACTCCACTTCTCAACACACTCTGTTATTGCTTTGCTAAGCTTCTCTCCAATGTTGGTCTTGTTTATTGAATTTTCTACATATTCCAAAGCTGTTATCAAATTGTGATTAATCGCAAATGTAGGCTTAAGGTCACGTCTGTCCAAATTCAAATACTTATCTTTGATCTTGGGTCCATGATTTTCATTACCCTTCCGTTAGGAATGACGGAATGTGGCACTTTAGCATGATTTAGCTGATTATTAAAAGATTCCTGAAAATAGTTACTTGCTTAGCTAGTAGTTAGTTCAATTTATAAAACCATGTCACCAGGACCTGTAAGAGATTTATTGGACTATATGAGCTTATTTATAGAACTGTACTCTACAGTGTAATGAGTAATTTTGTTATCACAAGATAAGGACGTAACAAATGAGGAAAGTGGCAGTTCCAAGCTGTTAACGAGGCAGTAGTTTTATAATAGCATCCTAGTATCTTTTGAATGTCATAAAGGCTATACAATAGGATCAAACAACTACTGAATAGGATTACTGTGTTAAAGGAAGTCGTAAATGAAAAACTATTACAAACAATACAGTATAACAAACAATAAACCATACAAAATCGGAACAAACATGAGCCGGGATGGTCGAAAATTTGTCACTGTAAAGAACTAAATAACTAAACTCTTCAAACGTTTCTCTAAAGATAACTTAAAAGCCTTTTGGTACAAGATGCATCATAGAAGGAGCACCTGTCTGCTATCCTATTGGTCACAGGGCTGACAACCGTCCATGGGAGCAGGGATGCCAACTGTCAATGTTCTCATTGGCTGAGACATTATCGAAAAGACTATTTTTATTACGTTCAACTTACAAATCACGTGAATTTCACCTTGAAGACTTGCGCAAACCTCGCTATCCGTGGAAAGTTATAAACTCTATTGGATTTTCGGATTTGCAAATGACCGATTGGTTGTGAACCACTCTAAGAATCAAGTGGATTACTCAAGAGTGTTTGCTGCATTGAGAGGCTTATGTCAGATCATCTCCATGTGTTGCTGACATAGACTCGGACTTAAGCCTTGTGAAGTACGAGTAAGCTGAGTACCACATGCTGCTCTGCTAACACAGTTCAATTCATATTGAAGTATAGATTTTTATGGGGAAATAATAAATCATATTCTTGGCTGTCTTCTTAAAATGTGTTCTTATTTAACTTCGAGAATGCTGCTATACATGGAAAATTGTTGAAGTATTTTGAAAATCGTTCATGTAGAGTGCATACAAACAGATGGTGTCTGTTTAAAATTACTCTCTAAGATCTTCGACATATTTTAAGGGATTTTCTTTCGTATTTCAAAGATTTTAAGATAAACTTACTTTTGTAAAGGTTATTTCTAGAATCAAGAATCTGGTATTGCCTTAAAACACATTTTACAACCATTATAACATGATAATACAGAAATATTACTAATATTAAAGACTTTATTGTACAATTAATTGTTTACTGCCACTAAACTAAATACTAAAATAGTGTCTATTTGTTGTATAATTTTGTCTTTTAGGTTATTTATTGGTGCGCAAATCTTTAAATTAATTGAATGTCAATTTGAAGATAGTGGAGAGTACGAAACCCATTTTTAGGGTTTTAAGGGTTCATTCGAACCTGTTTAAAACCCTTTTTAGATCCTCTTAGACTAGATTATGAACACCGAACATAATCTTGAAATTTTGTTATAGAGAGTTTTAAATACTCTTTCTATTCCATGACTGGGACTCGTGGCGTGGTATTGTAATCCAGATTCATGGCGGTCAGGTTTTGAGGATGATATAGGTCTAAAGCGGCTCAGAAAGTCTCAGTGATCATCTGATGATGACCCCATCAACTCCCACCATCGTTTAGACATATCAGACCACCACCTGCGTAGTTCGGAAGTCACGTTAAGCCGTTGGTTCTTGTATTTCCATTGGTCATTGGGCAATTAATTAATGACCAATTCTAAGGAAGAGTCGGTCTTAGTTTGTAACAAGACTACCTACAACTCATTACTACCACTCATCACACTGATCCTTCACAACATATTTGCCTTTAAAATACCCTCATGAGAGTGGTCGGCATCTCAAATAGTGATTTAGTGATGAATTTAAATTTATCTAGTTAAATATCAAAACATTATAACACACTAATATAATCAAACTTTCGTTTTTATATAGATTCCCATCTATGTTATTAATGACATGTTTACTGTCCGATAAGCAAAATTAATGTTAGAAAAGTAGTTTCGTTCACCAAAGAAACCGAAAGAGCCCATTTTTCAAAATATGCAATCATAAGAATAAAACAACGAAAGGTTTCCAGCGTGAGAGGGTGTTTGGGAGGAAGGGATCACACATTTAATTGGCTTGAGGTTAGACTTTGAGGGAGGACAATCCAATTGTGGGGAACCGTTTATACTAGCTCTCCCAGGGTCCTGCCATCTTCACGCTCTCTGTCATTGTGTGCTCTCCGCACTCCGCAGTCAACTCATGTCGGTCGGACTTTAGTCGTGAGAGGTTTTTGTCAAAAATGTGACAGTTACAAGTCACAAAGAAATGTGCCTTTTGAGTTTTCAAGGTATGCTTTTGGTTAGCGGACCCGTGGTGACTGGGAATATTGCCCGACTCTGGAGCTCATCAGTTGGCTGTGCGGGTTCGATCCCCGCAGTCACTAACTAAAATGTAATTTTGTAAAGTGACTATGCGATAACGCTAGGTTAAGGTCGAGGTTAAGTTGTACAGAGGACTTTATAGTCCTAACTTTGCTCCTCATTCATTTTTTCTAATTTGATTATATGAACAATTATGATTTTATACATTTTACTACCCAAAGTTACGAACTAATACTCGTAATAACTGTTATGAGTAAAATCAACCAGCTTTAACCGAATTCGCTTTTAGTTTTGAATGACATTTTTTCGCGTGTTCTTTGGAATTTTATTCATATGAGTAGGCCTAAAATTGAAAAGCCAAAACATAAGTTAAACTGTAAAAAATCGCTGATTGAGGAAATGGAACAACTCTACTGTAGGCCATATTTTTCATACTCACAATAAAGACCTACTGTTGACTCAGACACATTACTCTGATAGTAGTTTTAAGTCTATCGTCACGACAACTAATTTAAATGGTATAAGTACTTATTATTTAGGTTTAAGTCCTTTAATTGAGTAAGTCCAAGTCTGACAGCATAAGTGTAAATTATTCGTGTGAGGATTAATGATAATTTGATGTTGAGTGCATTTGTAAATGGCCGAGTGTCCAAGTCGTTGTAGTTGTATCACGTTTATTTATTTGCTTGTTGACTTTCCGGCCCAACTTTAAACTGTTTCACAGTAAAGGACTTTTCATTGTTTTTCGTAGCAATCGTAAAGTAATAAGTAATCAATGGTTTACCAGGACGTGCAGGTTTGAATATCTCACAAACCCCATATCATCAATGTACGGTTAGCAAGGGTTGGATCACACATTTAATTGGTTTGAAGTTTGAATTGTGGGAAGGTCCACAAACCAATTGTGTGAGGGACTGATTACATTACATCGAATATCCTTCCCTGGCCAGCTAGTCTTGCCGATCCATACCGGTCGTGCTGGCTATCAGAACTCAATCGGGAAAAAATGAAATAGTCGTATATACAAATTCTGTCTTTGGTAACAACCAGGCCGACACGCAGCTAAGCGCTAAAGCGCCGCTTGCATGAGTGAATAGAATTTCCTTTGCAATTTGTTACTCTTATTCGTTCCGTTCAAAACCTTGTTGTGTCCTTCGGCTTCAGCTTGGCCTCCTGTGTGACCACGGACGCTACGAGGAAGCTTCATAGCCTCGCTTCAGCCTACGGCCTCAGACTTACGTGTTCTTTTACTGAAATTACTATTAAATATTTTATTACATGAAGGAAAAACGTATTTCAGAGTTTATTGAAATCGAACTATTTATAACGCTGTTATAGCAAAAGAAAACACCTTTTTTAGCCGTCTTTTTAAAAACGACTCAAGGGATTTTCGTAATTTTTATTATATTGATGGATACTATGAAAATACGTATTTATTTCAAACTGTATCGAAATCAGGTGACATTTACGGTTATTGGATCATAAAACCACTTGTTTGGCCAAAACTACCCCCAAAAGGGTATATTTTCTTAGTTGTAATTATTATAAGTCAAAGTCTTTATTGAGCCAGATTAACAATTTACTTGCATTGGCAAAGTCATACATAATAATTTTCTTAACAAAACAATTTCTTTCTTTGAGTCACCCAAGCACTAAATCACTATTTGAGATGCCGACCACTCTCATGAATAAGGCAAATATGTGGTGAGGGATGAGTGTGATGAGTGGTAGTAATGAGTTATGAGGTGTAGTCTTGTTGCAAACTAAGGCCGAATCTTCCTTAGAATGGATCATTAATTAATAGCCCAATGACCAATGGAAATACAAGGACCAACGGCTTAACGTGACTTCCAAACCACGCAGGTGATGGTCTGGTATGTCTGGATGGTGGGAGTTGATGCGGGTATCATCAGATGATCACTGAGACTATCTGAGCCGCTTTAGACCTATATCATCCTCAAAACCTGACCTCCATGTAGCTGGATTACAGGGCCACGCCACGAGTCCCAGTCAACTGAAATATTTATAACGCTCTTATAGCAAAAGAAAACACCTTTTTTAGCCGTCATTTTAAAACGACTCAAGGGATTTTCGTAATTTTTATTATATTGATGGATACTATCAAAATACATATGTATTTCAAACTGTATCGAAATCAGGTGACATTTATTGGACAGTTATTGGATCATTAAAACCACTTTTTGGCCAAAACTGGCCAAACAAAAGGGTATATTTCATAGTTATTATTATAAGTCAAAGTCTTTATTGAGCCAGATTTACAATTTACATGCATTGGCAAAGTAATACACAATAATTTTCTTAACAAAAACAATTTCCTTATTTGAGTCACCCAAGCACTATGCTCAATCATCTGATCGGCAGTCCTGTTCGAGTAAAGAGGCTTGTACGATGTTAGTGATGATGGAGGGGGAGGGGGTTGTGAAAGTCAGGTGATGAGCTGGAGAAGGGGTGAGTGGTGAAAGGGGGAAGCTGCTGCCCTCTCTGTATCAGTCTTCACATCAAAGGTTCTGTGTTTACCCAAATCATCATACTTCATCTCTTCATTAGGCTTGCTTTACTTAATTACGTTCTTCAATGTAATATTAAATACATAATTCTGCATTTAACAGAGTTTCCCACTAGAATTTGGGGCAAGGTATGGTCCTAACTTGGATTGTTAAGACAAAACACAGATATTAAACTACCCATGACATTAGCTATTTGTTTTCTGTACAAACATATTTCAGTCATGTTCAAACTAACAGTTGATTACAAATGTAGGTGGTTTGTTAAAAAATGGGTCATTGGCGTTCTTTCTTTCATTTCTTGACTAATTAATACTTAGGTACTTTTGTTACTTTGAACACCAACCACTCTTAGAGGGTATTTCAAGGCTAGTATGGGATGAATAGTGGGTGTGTTTGATGGATGATGAGGTGTAGTCTTCTACTAGGACCGACTGTTCCCCAGATTGGGTCGTCAATTAATAGCCAAGCGACCAATGGAATGAACCAACAGCCGAGCGTGATTTTCGAACCTAAAACAACTCACTAACCGACTAAAGAATCGTCTTTCTTAATTGTCTTGGTAAACTCTTTTTTCAAATTTATAAATCAAAATCATGTACAAATTTAATTGTGTTGCTCTATTATAATTAGTTTAATTATTTTAAACATATTAGAAGACGTGCATACCAGTTCAATCTAGAAAATGAACTTTCCTTTTTAACATAATTCCGACAATAACTTAAAAATTTATCGTTTGAATTTAATATCAGCAACAGTATTTTAAGTTAAAAACTCTTATATGCTTTCACGAACATAGTACTCATTAAACCTTAACATAAATAGCCTAAAGAAAACAGTAAAGAAGACAACCCAAAAGTCATACAATTTTTATTCGACAAAACTAAAAACTAAAAAATTCACAACAAAGATCATCCACGTGAAATACATTCACAGGGTTCTATTACCATATCAAGTAATGTCCGGTAAATGAAACAGAATCACACGACTGGGGCCTGGCCAAGAAACTTGCTAATGTAACCTCTAACACACTCCAGCACCTTTGGTCCTCAGTTCAAGCTTGCTACCGTGAATCCTTGCGAATTTACGATAACGAACTGAACTTTACGCGGAAAATCCCTTTAGAAGGGAAGGAGTGTAATTGTATGTCAGTTTATTTTTAGCCTGCAATATAAGAGGTATCTAACAATGTATTAACAAAGAAACGGTTAAGAACTTACGTCTAAAGAGTTCTAACCACTAGCAAAGGACCTACCCTTATCCGTTAGCGGATCCGTGGCGGATTGGTATCGCGCGCGACTCCGGAGGTATCACTCCGGTGGTGCGGGTCGATCCCCGCAGTCACCATTTACAATTTGTAATGTGACTATACGGTGACGCTAGGTAAAGGTCGAGGTTGAGTGGACTTTGTAGTCCTAATCTCACCTTTTACCCTTTACGCTTACGTGTGATACACATTTTCCCTTGGTGGTCCATTATATCATCATCATTGAACTTTCCAGAAGCTTGCAACCAGTCCTGAAGAAGCTTTTCCGATAGTGTCACAGCCAATGAGAACAGCTTCACCGCACCAATGGACTGTTGGCAGCTCGGTGACCAATAGGATAGCAGACAGCAAGTAGCTCAATTCAGCCAATCAGTGACTGAAGATGGTACTCCACAGCGAGACCGAAATATTTCAAGCTATTATTGTTATGTACATTGACGCGGTGTGAACAGGATGAACTAGTTAATAATCATTATTTATTTAACGGTAAACGTAAAAAACCGTGATAATCATCAATGAGGTTCTTATAAGAGGATAAACACTCACTTCTAAGATCATTGTAATGATTTAACTAATATGTTTGTTGAATTTACAATTTTACTCTTAACAGTTGTTACCCCCTCCCCATCATGCAGATATGAGTCGTTCCTTTTTGCAACCACTACCAAAAGAGTGAAAATCGAGCCGCTCTTTAATGAGATTGGCTGAGTTTCGACACCAAAAAAGAGCGAAATTTCACTCTTCCTGAGTTTTTTCTTCACTCCTTCATTTTAAGAGTGTTACCTATCCTAACATAAAATATCGTCCGTTGCACAAAATATAACCCGAGCCGTTTAGTCGTTATGTATTTATATCAGCCTACTGAGCCAATATTTTAAGAGAGGTCAACACTAAACATGAAGTTGACCGATGTTATGATAGTTATCACCCCACTCTACCGACCGGCGTGTGAACTAGCTGGTGTGTTTGCCCTCAATGTGGATAGAGTGAGCTGATAACATTATCGTAACATTCACTACCGGTACCTGTGTTGCCAGTAACTACCGCCACAAAACGATACCGTCCTTTCTGTAACTCTGACAACTAACGTTTGGTGTCTTTTTGTTTTAAAATTGTATATTTCATAGCTAGGTCCTAAAGTGAAACTTTTTAAACGAGCTCGAGTTTACCATCCAAGGCATGACCGTGGAAGTTAAAAAGCGGGGATCAAAAAGTCACTTTTGGAACGAGTGATGAACGATGTTAGATCTAAGATTTTGGGGATCAAGTGATTAGGGACTCGTTAGCCTTATGCACGTCTGCCACGTCTTTTGGGCACGTCTATCGCGCCAACACCGGAATGAAAGGAAGTCTGGATTCAGGAGAGGAGTGGGACTGGGTTCGGCTGACCAGACAATCATGAGAGAAAACGACAAGCAAGGCCGCTAACAACCACTCAGGGGACTCTAACCCCACAAGACGCCACTTTTGGCCATGATACAAAAGGAAGTAAATTTCAGTTACAGTGTTTACAACCATGTTTTACTCGGTAGTCTGGTTTATATTGTTTTGAAGAAACAGCTGTTACATTGGTATACTACTTACTATAAGTCATTGTAAAGACCTTTTTTAAACTTGTTGAAGACGGCTAACGTCCCTGCAACATAAAGATCATCAAAATTATCTTTCTCATAATCAGAAAGTAAAAGATCATAAAAATATTTTTTTCTAGAGATTAAAAGTGAAATTTTAGCACGTCATAACATATTGTTTTAAAAGGATACATTCTTGAAACAAAATTACTAAGTACCTTCTTATCAGCACATGCAGCCCATGCTAAAGATTCACTGCTACTGCCTGGGCTTCAGTGATCTCAAGAAGAGGGATATACTTTTTTTCATTAGAACAAAATATACATTTGAAAAAGTTACTAACAACGTTTAAATGTTCTGAAAATAAAAACCAAAGTTCATCCAAAAGTATCATTTACCATCCTCGAGTGCGCTTCGGACATTAAACTTTACGTCGTATCAAAAGCCTTTGCTAAAAAGAAATAGAAAGTAAACTAATAATTTGTAAAATAGTTGTATCATTTATCCTTTCGGAATTAAGTTCAATTCATCGAGCTTTGACATCAAAATTATATTCCCGGCTGACAGTTAAACTCTGTGGGATGTATATCAAGCCATGTAATAAAGAAGTCAGCTGATTTTGACAGCCACGTGATTGATTCCGCTTTCTGATCGAGGTTGGCTTACCTGTCCCATTTGTTGTCATGACTTCGTCCCGGATTTTCACGGTGGAAAACACAAATCCAACTTCAATATTTAAAGTTATAGACTGATATCTGGTCGATATAGGTTATAGGGTATGGCGTTACCCTGGAGATCGTGGGTTCAAATTTCAGTTTGACAACTAAATCTATGTTAAGTAGTCGTAGCAGCAAGTTAAGTTAAAGTGAGGACGTTTGTGTTCCGAAATGTGTTCCAGAAACAAAACATCCTTAACTTCACAATTCATAAAGACTTTTTATGAACTTCAAAATAAATTTTTGTAAACACGCTTTTCTTTAAAATAGTTGTTCTCTTACACTGTACATAAAATGGTAAACACAAAGAAAAAATAGAATGGAGCATAATATTAGATTATATATAAACTAATTTTTAAACTGAAACCCCAATATTAAAGTTTTGGACGAGGCCTTTCAATATCAAAGATAATATCTTCAAGTCGTCAACGTAAGCCCTCTAGCCTGTTGAGAGTATGAAGATGGCATTGACATCAATGTCATTAATATTGAAAAGCCTCGTCCAAAACGTAGCATAAATATTGTTTCTTTTGAATTTCCTCTGAAATTATTTTAATACTTGAAGCAAACACTGTTACAAGCTCCAGAACTAAAAGTACAGTCACTTTCAATCACTTACGATTTTCCTAAACCTAAAACTAAATTCCTCTTAAATTAACAAGCAACAAAAGAGCTCTGATATTATATTCTGTAAGCTTAGATCAGAGTAACATTATCTGATGAAACTCTGGCTCTGTTTGCGCTATACAACTCCGGACTGTTTACTGAGAAATGATCAAAGATACATTTGTGTTCTCTTCCCATCAATAATCCAATCCTCTTAGTAATATTGTACATGTTATGTTGGAGCGGTGCATTTCTATGAACAGGGTGAAAATTCAAAGTTAGTCTTGGACTCAGCACCAAATTGCAAGAAAAAAGTTGGTCCAAAACTATTTCTGATCATTTTTTTCTAATAATTGTAGAGGGTCGTTGAGTAAGCCCTGATGCTTTTAAGAAGGCCATACAGCCATTCCACGACGTCCGCTTAGCTATCACGAAGTCATCGTCATTATTTTTTGAAGTTTAAGGGCCCTCCTAAACTGCACTGGGACTCGTGGCGTGGTCCTGTAATCCAGCTTCATGGAGGTCAGGTTTTGAGGATGATATAGGTTTAAAGCGGCTCAGATAGTCTCAGTGATCATCTGATGATACCCGCATCAACTCCCAGACATATCAGACCATCACCTGTGTGGTTCGGAAGTCACGTTAAGCCGTTGGTCCTTGTATTTCCATTGGTCATTGGCTATTAATTAATGACCCATTCTAAGGAAGAGTCGGCCTTAGTTTGTAACAAGACTACACCTCATAACTCATTACTACCACTCATCACACTCATCCTTCACCACATATTTGCCTTAACATATTCTCATGAGAGTGGTCGGCATCTCAAATAGTGATTTAGTGCACGTCGACGCTTTAATGCAAGAGTTTACGCCGGTCCGCTTTTACCTTCAAAATAATTTAAACATGAATAATAATAATAAACACGATATAAATGAGGAAGTTTTCGACACGCGTATAGAAAAGGTGTGTTTGAAGTGTACAAAATGGAGTTGAAAAGCACTAAAACTTGGATAACTTCAAAGTTTATTTGTGAAACTATTAAACACCTTATGAGAAATCGGACTCTATTCACGTATGGGAAAACTCCTCTATTTTCCAAATATCTCGTGATCATTAATGCAAACATTATTTTAAAAGGTGAAATACGGACCAATGCAAGCGCTTGGTATGACATTTAAAAAGTATCAGTTGAAAGAAGGCCAGTTGTTTAGACAGTTGTACGCGGTGTCGTGTGTTCCTTGTGCGGACGAATTCAGGCTTTCTCTGAGGCGGATCCTTAATTGACACACCATGTTCGAAAGCTTATGAAAACATCCACTCCAAGACTACTCAAAATATTTAGTACTATTTACAACAAATGAACGATCGAAAACAGTATGAAAAGTAGAGCAGTTGACAACTCCAGTATTATTGCAAACGCCTGCTTATGGCACACGAGGGGTTGGATCGTTTTGTGGCGGCAGTAACTGGGAACACCGGTAGTGAATGTTACGATAATGTTATCAGCGCACTCTATCCACACGGATGGCAAACACACACCCGATACTGTCAGATTTCTTATTATAGTCGGATTCTGCTGTGTACGCAAATCAAAAGGTTAAATTTTCATATTTGCGTAGTTGTCTTTTTTTATGAATTATTGTGTGCTGTGTGATGGATATATTCTTTTTATCTGCTGAGAAAGTTGGAAAGATTTGAAATTAAACATATTTTCTTGAGTTTTCTCGAACACGTAAAGATACCACCTACAAAGAATACAAGAGTAAATAAAAATCCTATGGCAACTCTCTGCCTGTCGGAAAAGTAATGTGTTACCTTTGTTCAACGTCTTAACGAGCCCGATAAATTTGTTGTCATCTGTATCTTTAAATAGTTGGACTACATTAGTCTTTCAAAAATTTTTGTTTATCTAATTTCATTTGGAAAAGAGACATTCATGCCGTCAGCGTAAGATCCATGCCTGGGACCATGAAATGAGCGCAGCGAACAGCCTCTCTTCGACCTTTGGCCTCAGACCACGAACAGCCGAGGCCGAAGGCCGAGGCGAGGCTGTGAGCGGAGCGGATTAAATTAACAAAATGCAAATGAAATTCGATTCACTCATGCCAGCGGTGCTTTAGCACTTAGCTGCGTGACAGTCTGGAATTACATTCTAACGTATAATGGTTTTATGGCGTATATAACTTAATCTAACCGCAGTAGGTATAAGTTTGACTCAAAAGTCTTTTTGTTTGTATTGATTTATTTTTTTTTAAAACTGTTATTGTTTATTTATAAATCGTTTATTTTATTAACTAAAGTCGTTTATTCTATTGACTGGGACTCGTGGTGTGGTCCTGTAATCCAGCCATGAGGTCAGGTTTTGAGGATGATATAGGTCTAAAGCTCAGATGTTCTCAGTGATCATCTGATGATACCCGCATCAACTCCCACCAACGTTTAGACATATCAGACCATCACTTGCGTGGTTGAAGTCACGTTGCCGTTGGTCCTTGTATTTCCATTGGTCATTACATTAATTACCCATTCTAAGGAAGAGTCGGCCTTGGTTGTAACAAGACTACACCTCATAACTCATTACTACCACTCATCACACTCATCCTTCAAACTGCTCATAAAAAGGTATTTAAAAAAAAACTTTAAAATCTAAATGTATCTAGCAACATAATAAAAGTAGTCCAGACATATTTTTTCCAGGTCAAACGGTAAATAAGGTTTCTGTTTAATGTGCAAAACCCAATTCTAGAATTGGAATGAAACTATTTGTCTGGACTCTACCGTTGCCTCGTCTGATCCGAACTCAAACGCTGATTGTTTTAAGCCTTATGTGATAACAAATTATCTACTTATCCTCGATGGTGAAAATGATACTTCAGAATGGCTCCGTGGTTCGGAAGTTACGTTAAGCCATTGGTCCATTTCATTGGTCGTTGGGATGTTAATCAAAACCCAATCAAGGGAACAGTCGGCCCTAGTTTGTAACAAGACTACATCTCACCAGCCATCAAAAACACTCGATACACTCACCCTTCATCCCATATTCACCTTAAAATACCCTCTAGGAGTGGTCGGTATCAAATCAAAGTAAGATGTTTGTTTAACACCTCTATGCTGCACCTCTATGCTGAGTAACAT
Organism: Matsumurasca onukii; assembly: GCA_018831715.1. Lineage (NCBI taxonomy): Eukaryota > Metazoa > Arthropoda > Insecta > Hemiptera > Cicadellidae > Matsumurasca > Matsumurasca onukii. The sequence goes on from CM032058.1 coordinate 89,969,055, forward strand.
ACACATACTCTGCGGTATTTCCCCTGCAGCGCCCAGCTGGGGCTGACAGACTGTTGATTAATTCCTCCGTTCCATCCACCCTCGTGGTTCGACCTTCCTGATTTATCTGATAACATTTGACCATAAAACATTCGTGTTTGTGAGGCTAAAGTTCACCACAAGCTGTTATATTGGGTAGTTTCTGGGAAAACACCCCAATTGTTTTGTTTTAAAAGATTGTTTTGTTTTAAAAGAGCTGTGTTTTTATTGTTAGGGGATTAGTTCAAGTTTCTTGTTGGTTTTAAATAAGAGGATATTATTAGTTTGCTTGTTATTTTATTGTGAAAATGTATCGTGTTTAAAACATTGAATATAACATAATATACATAACATATAACATAAATTAATTCAGAATACTTTGTAAGACCTCATTGTTTATATCTTAAAATTTAAATTTGCATATCAAATATAAATCTTAATGTACGAGTATACTTCTTGTTTTATTCTTTCTTAAAACGTCTTGATATTTTTAATAAAATTAATTGTCTTGGCATGCTTCGTGAACATTTTGTATCCGAAATTTTGTTCTTTTTGCAAATCCTTGGGTCAAGTTCGTTAACTGACAAAATTAATCCACCGAAAGTGCCCTTTCGTGCGGGGCCTTCCCAAAAAGGATTTAAGCTCTAAAACTGTATTTATGATCACTAAATCACTAATCACTATTTGAGATGCCGACCACTCTCAAGGACCAACGGCTTAACGTGACTTCCGAACCACACAGATGATGGTCTGATATGTCTAAACGACGGTGGGAGTTGATGCGGGTATCATCAGATGATCACTGAGACTATCTGAGCCGCTTTAGACCTATATCATCCTCAAAACCTGACCTCCATGAAGCTGGATTACATGACCACGCCACGAGTCCTAGTCAATTATAACTACATTGAAAATTTTCGGTCTCGCTGTGGAGTACCATTTTCAGTCACTAATTGTCTGAAACTGAACTACTTCTGCTATTCTATTGGTCACAGGGCTGCGAACCGTCCATTGGAGCAGGGATGCCGACTATTGCATACAAATACTACACAACGCTTTGCTACTTTCAAAGCTTTTAAATTCTCGACCTAGTTGTTCTCATGGGAGAATTAGGCCTATTGAAATAAACATTAATTATTGGTTTTCTTATGTAAGTCCTTAAGGAGTATAAGGTAACAGTAGGCTTACCTTGGTGTTGTGAGAAGTGCATTAGCAAGTTTCTTGGCTGAAGCCCCAATAGTGTAATCATGTTCCATTCAACTCACCTAATATCTCTTTACAATCTCTTCAACTGTGAGTCAAGTTTTACTCAAACAATGATAACCATATTTAAGCATAACTTCATAGTTTCAAGGTTTTCGATAACCAACAGAACTATTACTTAAGGTTAGATTGTTTGTCAACGGATTTTAACAAAGTGTTATTGGATTGAAAATTTAATTTCCTGGGTCTTAAATGTCTTGTAAAATGTCCTTAAATATACTATTTTGGCGCTATTTTAGTTCAAATGTAAAATAAATAAATAATAGTGAATCGAATCTCCTTTGCAATTTGTTGCTCTTGTTCGCTCCGTTCACATCCTCGCTTCGGCATTAGGTCGTTCTATTACCGCGGGCTTTACGAGGCTTTGCTACGCTCACAGCCTTACTTAGGTCTTCGGCTTCAGACTTTTGGGTTCTTTTACTGCAAGTTTTACAACATATCTTGAAGTAAAAACACATTTCAAATATCATTGAAGTAGGACCACTCATTCAGCTGTTATAGCGAAAACCTGAGATTATACTCGTTCACACATATGTATAAAGTGTGAAAAAATGGTGTTCTGTGGGTCAGGGTCAGTGCTCGTTTCACGGTCCCAAGCCTGGGTCTTACCATGCTGACGGCATGAATAGATATCTCATTTTTACAAAGAAAATTCGATAAAAGTAGATATATTACAACTTTTTCCTTTGTACTACTAAAGTTAACGTGCTTACAAAGTTCCAATATAATCCAGTCATCAAATATATCAATAAAAGTTTTTTGTAAAAACACTAAAATAAGGAAACAAAGCACTTTTTAAAAGAAAGTTGTTCTTGATTTTCTTTCTATTTACAACCTTTTTTAAAAGCCTGTATTTACCATGTGTATATGTGTGTAGGAATGTTGTTATCAGATCAGCTGTTGATAAAGCAGGCGGAAGAACAGCTGAACAGTTGAACAGCTGTTGCGGGATCATTACGTGTGCCAACATTGCAGCACTGACAAATCGTCTCATTCTCATGCCGAAATTGGATTCCGATCTTTAAATGGAATTCCTAATTTACTGCTTAACTTGACGGCACATTTTTCTCGAAGTCGAGTTGATTTGATTTATTTCTTTTCACTTGTACATTTCGTGTTTATTAGGAAAGCAACGTTTCATAAACCATGTGTTCTGATAATTTGAGTTGAGACACTGGCCACTCTTAGAGGGTATTTTTAGGTGACTATGTTATGAATGTGATGAGTGTTTTGATGGACGATGAGGTGTAGTCTTGTAAACTAGGTCTGCTCTCCTGATTGGATCATTAGTTAATAGCCCAGTGACCAATGAAATAGACCAACTGCTTAACGTGACTTCCGAACAATAAAGAGTTGCCATCGTGAAAAAGTTGTTACGCAGCCCCGGGAGTTGAACCCGGGCCGATTAGGTGCAAACCTATGCCCCTGTGAGGGGTTGTGTATGATAAAAATAATAATGGTCATAATATGTTTTAAAGCTATATTATATAAGTTTCTTGTTAAAGGTAACTTTGAGGTGTTTCAATCAAACCTCATATACCTTTGAATAAAAATGCATCAAAACCATGTTTATGCCAGATGTCAGTTCAAACCTTTTCAGATATAGGCAAATAGTATTGTACTGATTCTTGCCAAGGGTCATGTCCTGCAGGTATTTGAAGATCTAATGAGATTTTTGGATTTATAGGAATTTTATTTTTCGCATTGGTAGGTCTATAAATGACACGAAACCATTATATTATAAAAGTAATAACACGGCCTAATGTATTGAAGGCTATTTAGATATGGACTAAAATATATTTTAAAATGCAAAGTCAAAAGTCAGACCAGCCATTGCACAGGGCTCAGTTATCCCGGAACACAAACCGTTCCACACAATTGCCCGGTCTCTGTCATTTCCCACAATTCGATTTTGTGTTACTGACATCACACCCTTCCCCCTCCCCTTGCTATCAGCTGACCCGATTTTATCTTTGGTTAGAAGTATTTTTCTATGTATTGGGTGGTTGATACTTTTACATACCGTTTGTTGAGAGTTTGTTGTTCTGATTAATGGTTTCATGTTTGTGGATTGGGGGTACAAAATGTAGTGTTTTGTTTCGTGCTCCTCATTTTATACAGGATGCTCGAAAATCAATATATTATCATCATAAGGCAGCCTTTTTTTGACTTTCTACGCCAGAGGTATTTTAATTTGTCGTAATCTAAATTTAATGGGACCGAAAACTCTTTTTGCGAAAATGGTCTAAACCCATGTACCTACGTCGGGAATCGAGCCCGTGACCATTCCACACGGGAAGCTGCAACTCTCCAAGGAGCTACGAACCTGTAGATGTTGTTGTAATAATAGTTCTGAAGGTGCAAGGAAACACTGAGAGAGATATTATTGGGTTTTAATGGAAAAGGAACAGAATCTTCCAAAAACCTAAAATTAATTAGTTGTTTTAACCAAGTTAAAGCGATGTTATAATACATTTTATTCTTGAAGGAATACTAATCATTTTTACCTTTAAAATTCCAAAATAGAGCACATTTATGGATATTTTAGTTAATGGACCAATACCCTTTTAATTGCAGTTTTCAAAAGAATCTGTCAATCGTATACTGACTAAGTATGTCCACGGTTATTGGCAAAATAATCCAAGTTCAAGCAGAAGAATGTATGTAGCTAGTTGAAAAATCAAGCATAAAATTATACAGAAAAATCTTGAAAGCACAGATTTGAAGACCTAATGAAGTCTTTATTAGTATTGTATCCAAAAATCGAAAGTTATTTAGTACAGAGTTTTTTTTATTGATATCTTGAATGTGCTCTAAACAGACGAGCACTAGAAAACTCGGTGATCTCTCTTTACTTGTGCTGTATATAAAGTGGAAATTATTGACGCTTTGCCTGGTTCAAAGCGGATGAACAGTTCTCAAATTGAATTTTGTGTAGTTTCTTAGGAAAGGAATTCTAAATGGGAAATAAGAAAGGAATATTTAAATATTTTATGTATTCTATGTAAGGATGTGAAGGTTTTGGGCTGAATATTATTTAAGGGATTTAACTGTACCGCTACTTATTTTCCAATATATTTTTATGAACGGATAAGGCACAAATGATAAAAGATATTTGCTTACTTACTGAGAAAGTTGTATCAAATTTAGGTCGAATATACCATGTCCCATTTGATATCTCCAAAGAATATGTTTCTATCGAGGGTTGTGTTATAATTGTATGATTATTTTGCATTTGATAAAGTCGATGGATACAATTGGTATATTGATGCATGCCACATGATCTAGTTTACAAAATGCCTAATAACGGTTTAGGATAATAATTATCAACACGTGATCAATGCTACCCAATAATAATGGAATCTCTACTATTTAGACATCGTTGAAAATCGACCCTCTTTGGTGGTAGCAGTTAAATTTCTCCGAACTTTCAAGAGCTATATAAACTGTTATCACCTTAAATTTGATTAAATTCATATGTGACCTTGATTGCGAATAACTATAGGAAACTTATGTATATTTTTTCCAACGCCAAATGAAACGAAACGTCGTTGAACAAAACCGTTTGCAGTTTTGAGCTGTCCAAATCTGTTGAATTAAATTGCAAAATTTGTTTGTATTATAAAGTTTATGTGTGACCACTCTACAGGTCGAATCTTGTCAGATTTGCGCAAATTTTCGTACAAATGTTCCTTTGTAAATCTCTAGTTTAAGTTAACCAGCTAACTCAGATTACCGAAAGTGACCTTTCGGGGGCGAGGCGTTTTCATGTATCCAAAATTGTTCTCTGCCGCCATCTTTGTCTGGCTGACTGGATTTTGTTGGTGTTTGACACACATCTTAGAGACGATAGTATAATTGTGTAAGGTATACTAAGTTTTTTGAAATCTGATTAAAAATGCAGTTATGTAGCACAAACCCACTTATAAGGGGAGGAAATCTACCAAAAGGGCACTTCCTGCGTAAATTATTCCCCCGGTACAGGAAATTCGCTAGGATTCACGGTAGCGCTTGGGATTACGCATTTGCTACATTTCAAATTTCACTCCTCGAAGGCCTCACTAATATCCTTCTGTTTGTCTGTTCCAGCCCTCGGCCTGGAGCCCGACTTCCTCTATCCTCTGGAGAACGTGACGGTGCCTCAGGGCAGGGACGCCATCTTCACCTGCGTCGTCAACAACCTCGGGGGGTACAGGGTGAGTGCAGACGTCGCTCCGGCTAGGGTGTGTACTCTACTTATATACTACTGGCCTGTCTACTGGCACACGCACTGGCACCAGTCACTCGACTCTCCTCCGCACTACTTCTATGCACCTTATAGCACTTAGACTAGGCTCGCACTGCACTTATTGCTCTTGTGCACACTTGAAGGACGGTTTGGGAACAAATAGTGAAAATTTTATCTTAACTGTAAAGCTTTCGCGGCCGGTGTCATCACTAAGATCCAAGGCTTCCGGTTTACACCGTGTTTCGACCTCGCTGTGGAGAGTCATCCTCAGTAGCTGGTTGGTAGCTGGTCTCAGCAAGTCAACCAGCTACTGAGGATGACTCTCCACAGCGAGATCAAAACGTTTAGCAGTATGTAGTTCAATTGTGACGCGATGTAAACCGGAAGCCGTAGATATTACTGAAAATTTGTTTTAACTAAGGTTTTTCATTGGCAAGGCAATTGTTGAAAGTCAAGGCTGACAGAAAGGTACTCAGATTTTTCTTTTTGATTTTAAAGACCTAAGGACCAAGAGGTTTAGTAAGAATTTGAATCCCAAAAACTCGAGCTAAAATGTCTAATTCATTTTTAACTTAGGAACAGCTGTTTACGTTGAGTAAGAAGCAACTACTATCCTGTCTACTAGCACCAGTCATTCGACTCGTACATTCTCTTCACAAGCTTAGACAACTATTAGGCTTATTGTTCTTGAGCACTAAATGGAGGGACATTTTCTTATCAAAAATATGAAAAACATCTAAATGACAAGTCTCAACTAGGCTTTCCTTTATCAAGGCCATAATTAAGTTAATGCAGAGTGGTAATATTCAAAAGATTCAGTGTCTTTAATGAATCTAAAGCCGAAGGGTCATGATTGTTTGGTTGGACGTTAAAACACAAATTTGAGCCAAAAGTTCTAATCACATTTTGATTTTTTAGGTATGTTCAAAAGCTACAACTAGCCTATCAACTAGCACGCGCACTGGCACCATTTACTCGACTCTTCTCTTCGCACACTTATCTTTGCACTTTACAGCACTTAGACTAGCCTCGCACGGCACTTGCTCTCAGCACTTATTTGTCTCGTGCACAAATTTGATAAACGATTTGTGATCATAAACAGAAAATCGTTATCAGCTAAGCCTTTCCATTAGCAAGGCCTTAGTTGAAAATCAAGACGGAAAGTTAATATTCATAGGTCATAAGAATAAATAAATAGTTGATTTTAATCGTCAAATTATTAAACCTAAGGGTGGCTTGATTGGCTAGTGGGTGGTCGAACATGTTAGAAATTTCAGCTGGAAGTTCCCATGAAATTTCAATTAGTAAGGTTCAACAGCTTAGGTTATAAAACACCTATTACTAGCCTGTCTACTGGCATTCGCACTGGCACCAGTAGTTCGACTCTTCTGTTCACTTCACACACTTTCCTATGCACCTTACTGCACAGCTAGACTACTAGAGTAGCCTCGCACGGCACTTTGACTAAACTGCACCGATAATTTCAAGTAAAATCAAAGGATGATTTTAAAACTGTTTTAAGAAGGACAGTATCCTTACTGATTAAGTGTTATCAGTAAGACTTTCTATTAGCAGGTTTGCTGTAATCGAATGTGATACTTAATAAATTCAAATAATTAAGCAGGTGATTTGACGTTACTTCTGAATGATTAGAAGGTTCTGGCGATGTTTTCATCGTTATTATCTTTGTTAAGTTCCATTAATTACTTTAATTCATTTCCTAGTGTTTTGTGTTATGGTTTATGTTACTTTTCACCCGAAGACGGGATCAGATTCCAGATCCCGAAACGTTGCATTCTTTTCACAAAAACTATGGAAGATTTTCGTAATAATATTTTAACATCAGACTTTATTATTTTTCAAACTACCATTTAGGTGTTAGCAAAGATAATGTTATGGTAAGTAGATAGCGTAGAGTGCTACATGGCTGAGGCAGGAAAATCAACATAGGCAGCCCACGCACAGAATGCGCTGCGAGTGCTGTCGTCTCTTGCCGTCTTTTGCTCCACATACTCCAGTTTTTCCGATGTCAATGACTTAAATGTGACCAAATCGTGTGATTTTCAAGAACGGACGAACTTGCGTCAGTAGCTCTACTTGAGACTCTTAAAATAATTCCCTCACAGCGCTATCTGTGCTTGGGCTGCCAAAGTCTAAACGAATTCTCTCGCAGAACATTCTGTGCGTGGGTCGCCTGGACAATGTTAAATTCCTCCCTCAGCCATTCGGAATCTACCCGCTATCTACCTACCATAACATAATCTTTGGTGTAAGTAGCAACTTATCTGAAAAAGAACACTTATCAAATCAATTTTATTTCAATAACCAATATTGAATCCGACTTAGGAAAGGTAATCTGTTTACTCTCCGCAGCGTCCCTGGCGGCTTGTTGGGTAACTAAAGGCCCACACCTCCGCCTTTGATCTAGCCTATACATTATTCAAGACTGGGGCTTATACAGGCAAGGTTACGCCCTGTAATTTATACTTTGTGTTGCATTCTTCACAGCGGCGAAAGTGAGAGTATGCCAGCGTTATTCAGTATTTAGAAAGAATTCACTAAAACACTAAATCACTTTTTGAGATGCCGACCACTCTCATGAGGGTATTTTAAGGCAAATATGTGGTGAAGGATGAGTGTTATGAGTGGTAGTAATGAGTTATGAGGTGTAGTCTTGTTACAAACTAAGGCCGACTCTTCCTTAGAATGGGTCATTAATTAATAGCCTGATGACCAATGGAAATACAAGGACCAACGGCTTAACGTGACTTCCGAACCACGCAGGTGATGGTCTGATATGTCTAAACGATGTTGGGAGTTGATGCGGGTATCATCAGATTATCACTGAGACTATCTGAGTCTCTTTAGACCTATATCATCCTCAAAACCTGACCTCCATGAAGCTGGATTACAGGACCACGCCACGAGTCCCAGTCAATTAAATCCAATTAATTCCTCCTTGTATTAAAATAATTGATTTCTAAAATGTGTCCAAAAGTCCACAGAACGGTAGACAATAACAATCGAAACAACCAAGGGTAGGTTCGTAAATTTAGTGGACTCGTGGCAGATTGGTTTCGTGCGCGACTTCGGAGCTCATCACTCCAGTGACGCTAGTTCAATCCCCGCAGTCACCACTTACAATTTGTAATGCGATCATACGGTTAAGGTAGGTAAAGGTCGAGGTTAAGTGGTGGTTGTAGTCCTAACTTTGCCTCGTTAAACAAGACAAACTTTACCTTTTTTATTTGTCTCTTCTTCGTTGATTTCCAGGTTAATTTCGTATCGTGTTTAGGTCTTAGTCCCATAAAGGTATTTCTATCCTCATCTGCTATTTGAATCAGAGTTATTAAAAAACACACAAAACAGTTGTGAGCTAGTCAAATTCAGGCTTACAGTCTTGGGAAGAGGTTAAAAGATACGGCTCTCCAAACCTATGAACAAATAAGGCTTCGTTAAATAACTCAAAGATCCTGACTATTCTGTGAATAACTTTAGAGATCTATAGTGCCTTGACTATTTAGTTAACTATTTATTTACTAAACCGCTAACACCATAAGTTACTATTATAGTTAAAAGGTTTTTTTATTTCAAGCACATCACTGGTTTCGTCTCTTTAAAATGTTTTGTTATAGCTGGGTTTGATGTTGTTGAGTTTTGTATTTATATTACGGGGATTACATAATATAACCCTATCGAAAAACTTTTAAAGCTATGGTTTCCTAGAAAGCGGTGACCGCTACATTACGGCCGTAATATGACGGTGAGTTTTGTTTTCAATACAATCAGATGAGAGTGGTTTCCTAGAAAACGGTGGACGTAAAGAAGCGGTGAAAATTAGTTACAGTTTTTCTCGCCAGATGACAAATTTGTTTTGTAAACAAAAGTCTAGCTTGTCCATTACTAAATACGTACATACACTTTGACAACTAAAATAAACAACATGTCAAAAGTTATTTTTGTCAACATCTGTTTAAATTTTGTGTTACGTCCACCGTCACCGTTACGTTCACCGCTAACATTACGGCCGTAACATAGCGGTGAACTTTTTTCTAGTAAACCATAGCTTAACAGTCGGAAAGCCAACACATGGCCAATCGTTTTACAGATAAAGTTTTCAACATGTCCGACAAAATGTGTGGTGCTTGAAAACTTGCTGCCGTTTTGAAGTTAAAATAGGAACATAGTTATGAACTCAATACCCAATGAGTGCAAAATGTGTTCACAAACTTCTTTAATGATTTGTGCGTAGAAAAATCTGGCTAGCTCAAATCGTTTTGAAATAAAGTTTAACAAAACTTTAATTTATTGAGAAATAGTTGATTGTAATTTATACAATTACCGATGATTGTAACAAATATTGCATAGAAACAGGAAAGTCATTTAAATGCAGTTTCAGAACACATCAGGCCCTAAGGTCGAACAATAGCACGACCATGAAATCTTCCTTCCTAACACTTCTAGACTCCAGATGTTCTTACACAAATATAGTGTATGCAAATAGTCGAGCTACAAAGAAAGGAGAAGATGGATTGTAGAAGATCTACATATATGTATGAGTAAAAAAAATAGATGAAGATGGTTATGAACAACACACATTACAACTACAAAGAATCCTATTTTTGATTACATCTACAAAATGAAACAAGTTAGTTAATAGTATTAACACCAAGAAAATTTTTTTTTCAAAATAGTCTCCCACGTTATTAACATATATGGTTTATTAATTTTACTAATAATTTGATGTATAGTTTTTGTTGACAAATATTTTAAAGGCTTCATATTACTTGTAACACACCAAGATGGAGTAATCTCTGGAATAGTGTGAATTAAATAACTTTATTCAAGGGTGTAGTTTTCTTTTTTTCACTTCAATTTAATTGATTATGCACAGTTCAGAACGTGCCGGTATGAACTGGCTATAACAGTAGACTAATGTTTGGTCTGATAATGTAGAGATAACAAGACTAATGGAATAATGTGTTTACTACTGGTCAGATAATGTACATAACTAGTCAGTGATAGTGCTTAATTCAATGCTATCTAGTTCTCTAACCTTTGACATTACATGTTCTTCTTATAAGCTAAATTCAATATATGTACAGGGTTTTCACAAATAATGGTGCAGTTGTTTTAAATAGAAAAAAAAACACAACTGTTATGAAAACAAATTGTTTTATTGAATCTTAACATTTTAAAAAGTTATTATTTACATATTCAACACTTCAATATATGAACCGTTGGTCAACTACAACATGACAAGCAATAGTATTTGAAAATTGTTAAAATGAGATAGTACAGTAGAAATAAATTTAATTTCCTTAAACAGCTAAGTTTGAATATTTTCAGAGAAAACCGTCAATATTGCAATAAGACCGTCGGAACATTGGAACTTCTTTACTGTTTGATGTGTTAAAATTCAATTTAATTTCAACACAACTCAGCCTAAAACCCTGGCGACATGAGATTGTTTTTTCATCGTGACAATTTGTTGCCAGCGTAGCCATCTCAGTGCGCTAGTTTTTTGCCAATACCATCATGAACACCCTTCCACGCCCATACTCGCAAATCTTGTTGCAACTTTTTTATGTTTATAATGAAAAAATGTATAAAAAAAAATCACCATTATTAGAAAATGAAGGGTGCAAAAGCAAACAGGGTTAAGCGTGCAGGCATTCAGACTAAAGGTGGTTGAAAGGTTAACTAAAACATTTCTCAGATTAACAAATCATTACACTAAATGGTATACTGAAGATACATGTAAATTGGTTAAAAAATAATAAAATATGGTTATAATGAAATTACGTTACTGGGTACCTGTATACATAACTAGTCAGTGGATAGTGCTTATTTCAATGCCATCTAGTTCTCTAACCTTTGACATTACATCCGTTCTTCTTATAAGCTAAATTCAATATATGTATATACTAATGTCAATTTAATGAAATTGGTGTCTTAATTAATGTAGAAGTCAAGGCGAAACGCAGTAAGTGTAAGTACACGCTTATGAAAATGATTTATAAATATGAGTTTATTAAAATACTTAGTTGATTATTAGTGAATTTAATCAAAGACAATGTCATGGTAGGTAGATTGCGCATGGATGCCGAATGGCTTAGGCACAAAAATCAACATAGTTCGACAGCCCTAGGACCGATAGCGCTGCGAGGAGATTCTTTTAAGAGTCTCTAGTAGAAATTCGTTCGTTCTCAAAAATTGCACGATTTGGTCACATTTCAGCCATTGACACTGGACATACATTGAGCATGACGAGAAGAGAAAGACGGTAAGAGATGGCAGCGCTCGCTGCGCTATCTGTGCTTGGGCTGCCGAACTATGTTGATTTTCTGCCTCTCCATATGGCATCTATGCCCAATTCACCTTCCATAACATTATCTTTGATTTAATTTAAACTCACGATAAACAATCAAATTAATTTCAGTTATGCCAACATTGACTGCCATATTACCTACACTTAGACTTAGCCTGCGGTCCATACTTCCCAAAATCCTATAATAATGAATTATTGCGTTATTAATATCATTACATTATTGATTCATTATTACATTATAAATAACCGTTCTATTGTTATATTGTTTCACGTAGACATCTTTGATTTTATCTCAAAGATACAATTTTTCCCGCGTAACTGGCGGCAAAGTCAGGCTACAGGTGGATGAGTACGAGTATTATTACCTCTGAACAGTTTGTTACTAACATCAAAGGCTTGCTCTGCTGGCTGATGAAAAAGGCTTTCACTTAGCTTTAATCCGTAATCTTTCTCGGCTCTAATATTATTTTTTGCACCTAATATCAGCTATATTAGCTTTTAAGTGGAGAACATTTAGTACAATTTAGGGGATCCGTGGCAGATTGGCGCGACTCTGGAGCTCATCACCCCGGTGGTACCCCGCAGTCACCACTTACAATTTGTAATGTGACTAATACGGTGACGCTAGTTAAAGGTCGAGGTCGAGTGGTAGAGAGGGCTTTGTCGTCCTAACTTCGCCTCGTTAAACAAGACAAACTTTACCTTTTTTACTCTGCCAATATCTCGTTTTGAAGATTATCAATTAGAACAATCAAGCGCATTGATAAATAAAAACTATAAGTACTTACTGACAATCTCACTACCCAAAGAAGTATTTGTACTTGAACTATACCTTTGGTTTGTGTTATAGTCTTAAAAGTGCAATACAATTAGCATCAATATGTTTTTCAACTATCATTAAAGTGCACACTTTCTATATGACGTAAAAGGTAAAGGTCAAGTTTTAACGAGGTGAACTTAGGACTACAAAGCTCTCTCCAACTCAACCTCGACCTTTACCTAGCGTGCCGTATAGTCACTTTACAAATTGTAGTGGGGGATCGAACCCGCGCCTACAGATCGGTGAACTCTGGAGTCGCGCGCGATACCTATCCGCCACGGGTATTATTACCTATCCTGTAAATTATCCTCATGTTTCCGCCGGAAAGGCTACTTTAGGCGGATGAATATTATTACCTGTGAACAGTTTCCTGACAACATCAAAGAGCTTTCGTTACTAACTGATGAAAAAGCCTTTCACTTAGGCATAATCCGGCTGCCCTTTCTTCGCTTCAATCCAAGATCAGCTTTGCGCCCAACTCTAGCAGAATTAGCTTTTCAACAGGGAGTTTTCAACGAAATTTAGTTTGTTTAGTATCGATAGTGTTGTAAATATACCATAGTTACACATAAATTTATTGATATTTGTTCCATAAATTTCAAAAATCTGTTAGGAAGTACGAGAAAACATTTAAAACAACCCTACACGCTCTCTATAACGTGGTGAAGTTTTAAATGAATTCCCGGTTTATAATGTTTGAACTAAAACTTATTTAGAGTATATGTCAATCGCAATAGTAAATAAAAATGTTTCATAATAATACATCATACACATTCGAAGTATGTCGACAGTAGGTGCAGAGGTCCGTTTGGTCGAAATCTTAGAAGATATTCAAAGTCGAGAAACTACAATCAATGTATTTCTCGACCTATCAAATCTCTCTGACTGTGTTGATCACACCAATAAGAATACTACAGGGTAGGAGAAGGTCCACTCAAGTGGAACAAATCCTATCTCAGTAGTAAAGATAGTTCGTTGAAATGTTATGTTTTATCAATGGAGGAGGTGCTAGGTTTTGCAGTACCTCAAGGCTCCATACTCAGTCCCCTACTTTTCTCGGTTTACGTAAATGATGTGATCTCATCTGTACAAATAGTACAACTCGTTTAGCACGCACATTACGATTTTTTTCAAAGCACCATCAATCCAAGAACTCGAATATAAGAAGTTTCTTGAGCTCAGTTCACACTTCAAGCAGCTCAATCTCTAAACAGAACCGTCATTCTCTCAACCCCACTAGCAATAGATGATCTCATAAAATAATGCAACAGTCATATTGGATGAAACTGAGATTGAAGAAGTCTACTCAAAAACTCTCTTGATAGAGGGTTTACTGGGGATATCAAGTAAAAGTCCTCTCTACCACTCAACCTCGACCTTTACCTAGCGTTTCCGTATAGTCACATTACAAATTAATGTAAGTATGGTTACTGTGGGGACCAAACCCGCGCCAGTGGAAGTACAATCTCCGGAGCCGCGCACGATTCCAACCCGCCACGAGTCCACGTAAGGCAGTTATGCAGTCCAATTCAGTCCATTTAAATATTTTTACTATCCAAACGCCCATTTATCGGTTAAACTAAATCACACAAATAAAGGCATGTTTTAGCCAAGAAACATAACTTGCGTTAAATACTTGTAACAAAGCAAGTTCACTTAGCTAAGAATGTTCCAAAGCAGTTTCACACTCGGCAGAGCATTCTATGAATTATTCATCGCCCGGGACGGGAAGGTGTTCTGCTTTTATTTACCCTTCAACACGAGAGCTGCGTCAACATAGTGTGATCTCACTTTAGCACTGATATGCCTTCCAATTGTAGAACAACAAGAACGCTGACTGTATTTTACTAAATTCTTCACTTTTTATATATTTTATAAAATTATATTGGAAGGTTTTTATGCAAAATGAATAAAACGTTTTAATAGAAGTCCACTCAAATCATTAGTGCTTTAAATGTATAGTTGGTAAAATGGAAAGGCTATAAGCACAGTTTGACAACATAAACATAAAATTGGTGCATGCTGTAATATTCACAGTATTTATGTTTAATTGTTTATGGAGTACAGTTTTAGTTGACTGCTTGTTCTTAAGCCAAAAGATTCGAATAAAATATAGAGTGTACCAAAAATGTATGTGTGCCTGGAAAAATACGTTTAGAAACATCTGTGCAAAAATATCACGTGACAAAATAGCATACATTATTAAACTCGGCTGTCAACATAATGACCTTAATCTCTTTGAATAATTTTCATTTCTAACATTCTTGTGCTGATTAGAGGTTCAAGTTTAAGTCGTTGTTTGGTCTGGATTTGTCTCATTCTCAAATTTGATCAATCGACATGAAACGGCAGGACTACATTAGAAACACTCTAAAAATAATACGAGAACTGTGTTAATTTAGATTTATTAACCAACCGAAATTGCAAATTCATAGTTGGAAACTAGTTAGAAAGAAAATAATTTTAGGAAATGCAGGTTCACAATTTAGCTTTGTGTTAACTACCTACCCTTCATCGTCAAAGGGTTTGCGTTTCGTCTTTATGAAACCTTTGCAGTTGATTTTAATCTTGCTGCTTTGTGCCTTTCCCTCATAGTTACAGATTTTCTAAGGTAAATTTTAGCTGGAAACACCACATCTGTAAACACAAGTATTTATGCTATTGACTAAGCGAAGTGAGGTCTTGGATTTAACTCGACCGTTTGGCCTCATTTCGAAATTATGAAGCAAGTCTGGACACAGAAAACCAACTTTTCAAACAGGTGAAAGGTACTTTGCGTGGTCCGACTCAGGCCTTTACGTGGATAATAATAAGTAAAGCATCACTTCTATTTTTCAAAAGAGCGGTGGTCAGTTGAACTTTTCTTGAGTAAAGATGAAGTTTTTCTCTTCAGTACTGACATTCCTGAAAATGTTTTTTAACCATCAAACAAACGCAAACGATGTCTCTGTTTTAATTTGACCACTCACCATTTCATTTTGCCAATCCATCTATCTGTTAGTCTGCCTGTGTCTATGCAATACCATGATTTTCTTAAATTTAGTGCAAAGGTTCTTCGTGTACAGGCCAACGTATGATATGTAGAGTACAGAATTTATTGAATTGATAATGTTTAAACACTATGGTGGCCTTTAACGCCAAGATGTTCTATTTTATAAGTTTAAATTCTTCTAAGTTCTCGCTGCACTCTTCTAAACTTTTGACCGAGGCAAAAAACTGCAACAACGACTTCTAGAATCGAACCAATCTCTTGAAAGCAATTGAACACAACAGATAAATAGATACAGTACACGCTTCAGACTTGGAACTTGGAAGAAACGAATCCTTGATCAAAGGTTGGATCAACTGTTTGCTAGGGAAACTCAAACTAAAACAGAAACTTAGTTTACCTCCAGTCTTAAGTTCTAAGGATCCACAAAGCTGATCCAAAGCACTTAGCTCGAGGCTAGTTCCGTCCAATTCAATGATCTAGAACTGCTATGTAAACTAATAAAATGAACATAGTTAACATAACAAAAGAATGTTTAAAAGTTATCCGTGCTGGACAACCAATTTACTAACGAATAGGTTGTTGTAAGTTTTCTTAATTTATCAAGGGGTTTAACAACAATTTTTGGATACCTTCACCAAATCACTATTTGAGATGCCGACCACTCTCATGAGGGTATTTTAAGGCAAATATGTGGTGAAGGATGAGTGTGATGAGTGGTAGTAATGAGTTATGAGGTGTAGTCTTGTTACAAACTAAGGCTGACTCTTCCTTAGAATGGGTCATTAATTAATAGCCCTACGACCAATGGAAATACAAGGACCAACGGCTTAACGTGACTTCCGAACCACACAGGTGATGGTCTGATATGTCTAAACGATGGTGGGAGTTGATGCGGGTATCATCAGATGATCACTGAGACTATCTGAGCCGCTTAAGACCTATATCATCCTCAAAACCTGACCTCCATGAAGCTGGATTACAGGACCACGCCACGAGCCCCACGGTCCCTTCCTTGACATTAGTTTTATGTTTATTTTTAAAACACCTAAGTTTTAAAGTCACCTGTAAAAGTTTGGAACTCGCTTCCAACTCAAAATACATGTCGTCACCTCAGCGAGATTTGAGTACTGTTGTAGCTTTAAAGATTCTCTTAGGTTTTCTCGAAAAGTGTGGGTTCACTAAATACTTCACCAAGACTTTTCTATTCCGATTACTATGTTTAAACGTATTCAAAGCGTAGATTTACGCCCAGCAGTCAGTTCCAAAAAATGTTTTGTCAAGATACACGTAGATCACTCTCATCTCTGGACAAAATAAGCCAAAGAATAATCTTCATAAATATTTCTCTCGATGTCTAGATGCCCTTTCTCAAAGATGGTTTCACGTTTGTATTTCTCGATTTTTCTAAGTTTCACACTCAATATGTACTGTATTAATAATAACTTGTCGATTGAAACTCTCATAACATTGAAACCTCTTCTGGCCTAGCTCGTCTTTTCCAATTCACTTTACTAACAGCAGTTGCGTTTTTCTTAAGACAATATCCAAGAGCCTAAAAACTCAAAAATATCGTCAAGACTGAATTATGCAAGACTAACAACTCCTAACATTGTTTCACAACAGGTTAAGCCAGTTAACACATTGATGAAGCCAGCTGTCACTCAAGTGACGTTATACTGTGTGTGGATTAAGCCATCTTCAGCTGTAAACAATGACGAGATATGACGTCATCAAGCCAGAGATAATCCTAACCTTAGCTCAACACAGATTACTGGTTTAGGTTGATATGGCTTGTCGAGCTAAGTAAGACGCTCTGTCAAAGTTTATCGACTCTAACTTGAGTAAACGGTTTGTATTACACCATAAAATGACAGCACTTTAGAAAAATAAACAAACTTCAAAGTAACAAACGTGTCAGGAAGTTCAAATAGGACATGTGATTAACAAACTAATAGAGATTAATTTTGTAAACATGAAGAACTTCCAATGAGCCCCTGGTAGCGCTGGAAAAAGGTGGGTCAACTTACAGGGTGTCAATGAAGTCTAGAGGTCTAATAACCTTTTGACGGCGCAAGATACTCGCACCAAATTTTACAGACCTTTACTTGAAACTATAAAGTACTTTTCTACATAGATGTTGGCCCGATGATGCCAGTGGGGTGTGCCCCACAGATTAATACGTTAATTAACTTGTTAAAATTAAAGAAAATTTCACAAAAGTCCAGTGTAAATCAGTTTTATTCGCCGTTTCTTGACGTGGGAACGAAGTGTCAGGTAATAAATCCAGGGACGGAACCAAAACAAAGCTCCTACTGTGGTGTGAATCATCGTCACCCTACCCCCGCCCTTTAGGAATGACGTTTTTCTGGAAAACATGGAAAACTAAATAGGTCAGTGAAACTTATCTCGATTAATTGTTTTACTGTTACATTGCTACTGTAGTAGAAATTGGTCAACTATTCGTCTGTTAATAATAAAACTATAATGAACCAAAAGTACAGGACGTTTCAGGATCTGGAAGTCCCATTGGCTGGCTCGGAGCAGCGGACAACCAATCACAGCAGTGAATCAGACTGACCAACTGTAACAGAGAACAAAAAATGCTATTTATGCCAGCCAATGGAAGGGAAATTCTCTAGAGTTAAGATGAATAAATCAGGTCATTTAGTGGCGACTGGTTAGCTTGCGCTGATTACTTTTTCTTTTAGGTTACTTTTCACCTGAAGACGGAGTCAGATCCCGAAACGTCTTGTACTTATTGTTCACTGAAAACTGTGGAACACGTCCGTAATAATATTTTAACTTCTTTTACTGAGCCTATGTTTCAATTTCTTCATTCGTAGGAGGACTATGTTTTTTTCTGTTATACTCCCAGTGAAATGTAAATACTTTGGTAAAATGCAAGACGAGATTGCAAAGCGCGTGGCTACCCGGTGTGATTAGACATGTTGCAGACAAAGACACACAAATCCCGCTAATGCAGCCGAGGTCTGGGCTCTTTGTTTTGTACGTCTTTGTATCGCCCCGTTCACGTACAAGCGTCATCACTTAAGTGATTGTGGGCTAAAACATTGCTTCACAACTCAAATATGGAACAGCGATCACAGACAATGTAGCGACGTCGTGTGTACATCGCCTTTTTTGATTTTTTTTTTATTTATTTACTAACGGTAACCCATTTTACATATAATAAATACATAAGTGAATTACTTCAAGGTGGTATGCATATGAATATGATATAGCAATAATTAACATGATGCCATGATGTTAATTTGTTTTTATAAATAATTTTACTTCTTCACTTAGACTTCTTCGCTATATAAGAAAAAATATCTATAATAGTCCAAATTCAAAAAATTGTTTGCAATACTAATGCATATTTGAAGAAAATCCTCCATTAAGATCATGTGTATTCAACTAACTGTTGGGAAAATTTTACGTTTTCAATGGGTTATGGTTGTATTTTCTGTATAAAAATGTAAAAGGTAAAGTTTGTATTGTTTAATGATGCGAAGTTAGGACTACAAAGTCCTCTCTACCACTCAACCTCGACCTTTACTGAGCGTTACCCTAGAGTCACATAACAAATGTAAGTGGTGACTGCGGGGATCGAACCCGTGCCAGCGGAGTGATCAGCTCCGGAGTCGCGCACGTTTCCAACCCGCCACTAGTCCGCTGAGTTTCTATGTGTATACTGTGTACGGACTCAAGGTGGTACATTCTCGTCTTTGGAACTCATCACTCCGATGGTATACAGAATTGATTTAATAGTCCGGTGGTCACCTCAGAGAAAGGCATAATTCGTCGACCCAAGGACCACACGTCACCGCGCACGTAACAACTGACTAAACAACGGGCCTTCTTTCAACTGATGCGGCCTAACTGTCAAAACGAGCGTTTGCAGAGATTTACGGCGGCCCGTTCTTCATCTTTCAAATAACAGTTTACCTTAATTAATAGGACATTTGGAAACTAGAGAAGTTTTAGAGTTGTCAGTTTTGTGTTAATGTTTAATAATATTTATATACGCAAATGCTACGATGTAATTGGATGTAATCTTTATTGTAGCATGAATAAATAAGTTTTCCGATATGCATAGACCTGATTTCTCAGGATTGTTCAATAGTTTCACAAATAAACTTTTGAATTGTCCAAAGTTTAGGGGTTTTAACTCCGTTTTGTACACTTAACGAATAATTTTAAAAACGCGTTTCAGAAAGCTCTAGTTTCCAAATATCAGGTTTGTTCATGTAATAGTTATTTTGAAAGGTGAAAAACGATGCCGTAAACCCTTGCATTGAAGCGTCGTCGGGCAGCTGAGGCGTACCCTTAAAGTGAATGCCCGTAGCCACGGCGAGATCCAGTCGGCAAGTTTCTGTAGAATCGTGAGTCAAAGTTAACTAAGTTTGCATTCCCGAGCTCTGCTGCAAACAGCACTTTGATCAGATCTCACTATCCAGTATCCACCAGGCTTTGAAATGTAGATGGAGCCGAATACAAGGCAAATGCTACTTTTCAAGTTTTTCACCTTTGGTAGTTTTCACATACGTTAGATTGGAGGGTCGATAGGAATTATCCTTGCAGTTTTTAGCTTGATCGTACAGTTGTACAATTTTAATTTCATTGCGTGACGAACAGCAAACGTTCCCGCATTAAGAGTTTGTTCATAGAATTTCTATTCATTTTCCCTGCACATTTCTCAATCGTCCCTCTCTTCACAAAGAATCTTTGATACTTAAATTTGAGACACCGACCACTCTTAGAGGGTACTTCTAGGTGAATATAGGATGAATAGTGCGTGTGATGAATGTTTTGATGGAGGAGATGTAGTTTAGTTACAAACTAGGGACGATTGTTCCCCAGATTGGGTCATTAATTAATAGGCCAAGACCATTGGAATGGACCAACTGCTTAACATGACTTCCGAACCACGAAGAGTGGCCATCGTGAAAAGTTGTTACTGTAGCGCCGGGGTGCGAAGCACGCCTTATGGCCACACCCGTGATAGAGGTACCATGATGCACATCCCAAGCAGAAAACGTCAACACGTCAAACCGCATGATGTTCTTCGGTGATTCCTCGAGCTCGTACAGCAACCGTTGCCCTTGCTCTCAACGGCCACTCTACACTCTAGCAACTATCTCCCAATGGTCCACTACTTGCATCTGCCAGACATGTATTTGATCAGTGGTGTTGTGGGGTTTGCCAGGTAGCCTGGATCAAGGCAGACACCAAGGCCATCCTGGCTATCCATGAGCACGTGATCACCAACAATGCCAGACTGTCGGTGACTCATAATGACTTCAACACTTGGACCCTCAACATCCGCGGGGTGAAGAGGGAGGACAGAGGCACCTACATGTGTCAGGTCAACACCGACCCCATGAAGAGCCAGGTCAGTGTAAATCTCTTAAAAGATAGTCACAGAAACTCTGGTCTCAGCCATAGAGTACAGTAAATACGAGCATAAGGTTTAAGCTGAAAATAATTCCAACCGTTATAAAAGTTAACTTGTTATGAGTATTGGGGAACATGTACACATGTTCTTGACCGCATGTTTTGAGCTCTTGTATCAATCGAACAAATCATGGATCCTTTTTCGAGATTATAAGAAGTATAATCTTTTGGAAATTAGAACAAGTAAAATGTATTGGTCGATTGCCACAAGAGCTCATCACGTGTGGTCAAGGACCGTTTTTACTGATCCCAATATAACCTAAAAAGTACAGTGGCAGACGCTCATAAGGGTTTCTAACCACTTGATCCCTCAATCTAACATCTAACCATCACTCTCTTCCTCTCTATCTCTCTCTCTTCAGATGGCCTTCCTGGAGGTAGTGATCCCGCCGGACATCATCTACGAGGAGACCTCGGGGGACATCATGGTGCCGGAGGGGGGCTCTGCCAAGCTGGTGTGCAAGGCCCGAGGCTTCCCCAAGCCCAAGGTGGTCTGGCGACGCGAGGACGGCAACGACGTCATTGTCCGCACTTCCAGCAAAACCAAGTCACCCTCTTCTGTAGAACACGGTGAATATGACCAATTCAAAATTCGAACTTTTTTTACTGGGTTTTGAGGAAGTATCAAGACGAAATTCTCATCTTTAGTAAGTAGATATCAACTTTGATTGACTGAGACTCAAACATTCAATGACTTAATCTCCGTCTAAATTACTGGTTCTCCCTACTTTTAACGATGGGATCTCACTAGGCGCACACCTGTTTTCTGACAAACCTGACTCACATAACCTTGTCGCAAAATGGGAAAATGGAAGCCGTATTGCATCAGTTCTTTCATTCACTTAGAAGCTCTTCCAACGTGTTAAAAGCTGAATCTTCAAATCAATCAAGAACGAAAACTATATTTTACTGATCAACCCTACATTTTAAGTACCTACTTTAAGTTCGAAATTCAACTTTAACAAACTCGTTTTCCAACAAAGTCATAATTTTAAAAGTTTGATACGGTAATTCAACTTTCACGGTAGTTTGTAGCTATAAGAAAATTGAGTTTCAGTATTAAAAGACGACAAATGAAATTCCATCTTTGAGTTATGAAAAAAAATCCCATATTTTATAATGAAACCATAATTTTTAAATTTTTATTCGATGCTGTATTCCCAACGCGTCTATTTCGCATGGTGTTAAAAAACCATCCTTTCTAAGAAAAAAAGGCTTTAGTAAGACCAAAAGTGCTCTCAAATCGTTCAGAAAATACGCAAAAGCTCCGTAGTGTATATTGTGTGTTGATCTAATCGAGATAATATTATTTTGTTCAGTGACAACTGTGGAAGGGGACATACTGACCCTGAACAAGGTTACCAGGTCCGAAATGGGCGCCTACCTCTGCATAGCCGCCAACGGAGTCCCTCCCTCGGTCAGCAAGAGGATGATGTTGCATGTCCATTGTAAGTATACGTTGACATTGAATAGATTTGAGGGGTAGCAAAGGGAAATTTGTTGAATAAAACATAGCCTACGCGTAACCACAAGCGCTACCGTGAATCCTAGTGAATTTTCCTTTTTGACTACTCTAGAAATCACATTTTTCTACGACTTTTCACACAATTCGGCACAAATGTTCCTTTTGTAACCATCCAGATTAAGCCCGTTAACCAGCAAAATCCGTTCACCAAAATATTTTTTGGTTCCCCAAAAATGTGTTATTATGGTATACAAACTGTAATAATTATACCGGTGTGTTGGCTGAGTCGGCAGCGAGTGAGAGTGCGGATCCGAAATTCGCAGGTTCGATCCCCTTCTAAGCCAAAGGTCAGAAGTTAATTCGTCACTAAGGTAACCGCTCAGGCTGCAAAGGTCCATGGTGACTGGTGGATCAACCTTTTAACTTTTGTTTTACAATTGCGAATCAGTTCCAACCTTTATATTAACATTGATGGGTTTTACTTAACGGTACGTGTATACCAAAAATCAACAAAATCCATTCAGCCAAACAAAAATGGCGGCAAAAAAACATTGTTGTATGTTTTATATATACAAATTTTATACTTGATTTTGAAGCTCAAAACTGCAAACAGTTTTTTTTCTACAACGTTTCGTCCTCTCTGGCGATATAAATAAATAGTTTGATTTCCTATGTAAATTCGTTAATCACTAATTGAGATGCCGACCACTCTCATGAGGGTATTTTAACGCAAATATGTGGTGAAGGATGAGTGTGATGAGTGGTAGTAATGAGTTATGAGGTGTAGTCTTGTTACAAACTAAGGCCGACTCTTCCTTAGAATGGGTCATTAATTAATAACCCAATGACCAATGGAAATACAAGGGGACCAACGGCTTAACGTGACTTCCGAGCCACGCAGGTGGTGGTCTGATAATTATGTCTAAACGATGGTGGGAGTTGGTGCGGGTATCATCAGATGATCACTGAGACTATCTGAGCCGCTTTAGACCTATATCATCCTCAAAACCTGACCTCCATGAAGCTGGATTACAGAACCACGCCACGAGTCCCAGTCAAAGATTAGCTTACTATTAAAGTTTTAAATCTCAAATGTCAGTTTACAGCTGGGAAAGGTGGATAAAAACATCAAAGGGTGGTAAATAAGGAGTTAAGGGTTGTACAAAGAGATGATTGTTGTGGTCTTGTCGTTGTGACGTGTCAATACCAGCTTACTCAGTCTGTGTGGTTAGTTTGTTGTTATAACAAAGCATTTATTGAGCTACGTTCAATAAAGCTATGGTTTCCTAGAAAAGCGGTGGCCGCGTTTCACGTCAGGTTTAATTGTTTCGTGTTTTAATTAATTTTTAAAATCTGAGTCAAATAATTGGTTACGAAAAGCTAAAAATCGTTATTCTCAAAAGGTTTGTTTATGCACCTTACAGTTTTTGTCCTTCTAACTAAAACGTACAAGAAACGTCGCAAAATTCCAAACAATGAAATGGGACATAATTTTTAAATAGTGTATAATCTCAAAATTATGCTTGTATTTTTTCTAAGAGAGCCCACTAAGAGACAAAGCTATACTAAATTTAAACCAAAAGATAACACAAAATTGCTGGAAAACAAGTAATCGAAACGTTTTCGGACCCATGATTGAAGAACCCTTGTGGTTGGTTTTTCATAAGAAACCTATAAGTAAAGTTGGTCTTGTTTAACTAGGCATAGTAAGGCTGTGTAAGTAGCTGTGCAGCCCTTCTACCACTTTCGAATCTACTCCTAAAGATTTGGCGCCCTATTTAGGAACCACCCTGTAGAAACGACCTCCTAAACCCTTCCACGGACCATTGTTGAATGTTGAATTCCTTTTTCAGTTCACCCTCTGATCCAAGTGCCCAACCAGCTGGTCGGCGCCCCCACGGGAACTGACGTACCTCTGGTGTGCCAGGTGGAGGCCTCTCCCAAAGCCATCAACTACTGGACCAGGGAGACAGGTAAACACAATGATAATAATGTTCCTAACATATATAAATCTAGTTTCCCCAAAATATGTTTACATCTGTGTGTGAAATTTATATTTCTATAGTGAGAGCTCAAGTAATCTAAAACGAAAGTTTTCATCTGTTGGTTAGTTTTAGGATGAGGACTCTATAAAAGTAAAGAGGTTTTGACAAAGAAAGTATAATAACACGGGTTTAGTATTATTTTGACTATGTTCAAAATAGTGGTTACGGAACTTATTTGGCTAGAGGTGTAACTCGAATTTTATACGGATATACGTACGGCTACTATAGCTCTCAACATCCAGGGTTTATCAGGTGGATAGTGTTTTTAAGATATATCTTATTACAAAATTATTTGATCATAGTGATATAAATAATCAATACTCTAAACCCAGGATCCAAGTTAAAAAGAAACACGTATTGAAGATACTTTTACAGAGCAGTTGAAAAAAGTCAACGTCTGAAATAAGTAAAACTTCAAAGGTATATAATAGTTATGTACCTTGTTACGTAAAGCCAGAAGACATTATTTAAGTACAACAAGCCACAATGTGAAAGGTAAAGGTACATTTTGTCCTGATAAGAGTTTCTTACAAGGCTGTTTGCAAATGCTTTTCATCTTTCAATTTTAAACATTTTCAACCAAATAAACAGATAATAATTATAAATGCAAACACTTACAGGCGTTCTTGATCCCACTTTTCAAGGAATAAAATACAAAGGTAAATCTCAATACGGTCTCTATTTCTTCGTTTACTTTATAATTCTTTCATTCAAAATTCTCTGCGGCTTACAGGAGAAATGATCATTAGCAACGACAAGTACACGATGTCCGAGGAGAGCAACAACTCCTACTACAGCACCACGATGAGACTCGTCATCAAGAGTTTCCAGAAGGGAGACCTGGGAGGGTACAAGTGTATCTCCAAGAACAGCATAGGAGACGCCGAGGGCAACATCAGGCTTTATGGTGAGATCTATACATTTCACTTTTCAAATTATGTATTTAATCATTGGGAAATTGTAAACATCGTAAGGTAAGGAAGGGTCCTCAGACGTAAGTTGGGTCTGGTAGCATCATGCTTGGGCGACTGATTTGGCCTTCTACCAGGATTGGGGTCGAACCAAGTCAACAACTCGTGAAATTAACCGAAACTGTGCAGGTAACCTGATACTGGGGGCACAGCAGAGAGATCATGTCTAAAGCTGGGTTGGCTTTTGGGTATTCAGTATGAAATTTCCGTTCTACGGGTCAAGAGAGGGACTAACTGGAGGTACGCTCTTGAAATAAGCTTCTCTCTGAGAGTCAATTGGCAGAAAGAGACTCTGATGAGAGAGTGGACATTACTGGTTATCTCCGGTTTTGATCTAGACGACCTCTATGACGCAGCTTGGAGATGGTTTAGAGGATAGGGATGAAAACAACCCCAGTCTTGGTCGAAGGCCTAATCAGTTGCCCAAGCATGATGCTAGCAAACTCATTTCCTTCCTTACGTTTTCATGTTCTTTCCACTCCGTTGTCTTGCACGTACTATAAAGCTTCTCCTGACACAGAACTGAAGATGCATTTGCGAATCCGAAATCTAGATATTCTTTAAACAAGAACTATTTGATTGCTAAGTTGAGTTAATAAAGTAATTTATATCAGCTTCTCCTTAGCTGGCATCCCATGTGGCCAAGATAATTTATCAACAATGAAACTATGAGACATTCCTACTAAAAGTTAACAATTCCAATTTGAAGCCCTTGTTACTTGATGAAATTTAAATTCTTTCCTTTTACATTTCCTAACTCAAACTATAGAAACTCCCAAGCCTACATTGATGTCTAACAGTAAAATATATGGTATTAAAATTATGGTTTACAATTTTAGAAGTGGAAATGCCAAAAAGGACAAAGTCTGACAACGAAGAAGACAACGAACTCGGAGAAGGCCAACGTCTCTACAACGGACAACAGGGCTCCCTCCGAGAAGAAACTGATGATAAGGTAAACAAATACGATTAAATATTACGTACTTCCAAGCACCAATAATATGAACCAATAACAAAAACTCATTCCTAGGAAAATTAAATACCTCTTGACCTAATAATTATTAAACCTTTTATTTTCAGGAAAGCGAAGGGCTCTCATCCTCAGAAGGAGATGAGTCTTCCTGTTCCAGGACATCTCAGGACCTCTTCGTCCTCCTGGTGTTCCTGTCTATCCTGCAAGTCCTGTGAGAGATTGTACAAAGCCACTCAACCCCCTCTATCTAACCAAACCATGTGCCGTACAATACTTCAGACCCTCTGTTCATAATCAATGTTCATAGATCTTCTTCCCCGTCATAAATTATTTCTCTGTACATATCTTTATCGATTCTGTAATGCGTTAAATTTAAAAGACTCGATCAGCATAGGCATTTTTTTACCTTTGGAGTATTGTTGTCCAGTTTTCGTGCTAGTTTTGTTTCTTCGAAATTATTCCAAATCAAAGACTTGGGTCACTGTTAAATTAACTTATATAAGTAGTGGGCTCCGAAGCAGCAAAATCGACCACAAAAACTGATTTTAAAACGATTTTCAACTGAGGTACACTTAGCAAAAAATTATATCATAAAAGAGTTTTAAAACTAATTATAAATTTGGGCAAAACGAGATTTTCCATCAGTTATTTTTTATTTATAAGATGCTAAAGGTCGTCATTTTAAACCTTTTAACTCACTTTTGCAACTAGTTTTTTATTTTTATTTTATAATTTGTTTAAACGTGTATTGAAACTAATTGAATTGCATTTTAAACTAGTTTTAAAACAATTCCTTGCTGCTTGGGCTAATTCACTCGAATCCATGGATGCTCTCAATAAGTTATAGCGGTTTGGCAATATATTAGTTCTTAAAATGTTAATTCATTAAAAATTGAAAAACAACTTTTTGTTCAATTTTACATAGCGCTATTCCCCGTTAAAACAGCATTCTTACTATTAATAATAGAGAATAAAACAATATTGTTATACATATTTTGTAAAATATATTTAAGTTCATTTGACCTATCAGTAGAATAATTCAAAACAGTTCAATTCAAAGAAAACCTTTTCAATTTGTTAAGTCAATTCAGTTTTGAAAGTTTTATACGATACGTATTAGAGAATATGAGTAACATATATATTGTAAATACACTGTAAAAGCAATTCTGTATTATATTCTATAGTAAAGTGTTTGTACATTGGTAAAGCTTGGTGATTGGCTGGAAAAGAAAGAAATAGCGCAATAATAACTGTTAATAAGAGATGTTACCAGATAAAGTTACGGAGAATGTTCTAGGTTTACTATCGACTATGAAGTTAATATATTTAAATGTACATGGGTATCCATTGTATAACCTAAGTGTTAGAGTTAAATATTTCTTTGTTATAAGCGTTTTGAAAAGGTGACCTCAGGTCCCGGAAACGACGAGAAACCTGAGGCCTTCTCAAGATGACAGTTTAGGTTTGTTGTATAAAATGCAAATAAAAATGTGTGCCAAATAACAACTTAAATGATTTATTACAACCTAGCCGTTCTATTCCAGAAGGTTTCTAATGTAAGAGTTTTCACGGTGAGAACGAGTTACGTAATATCAAAGATAATGTTATAGTAAGAAGATAGAGCATAGATGCCAGATGGCTTAGGTAGGAAAATCATCATAGTTAGGCAGCCCAAGCAGAGATAGCGCTGCCGTCGCTCGCTGTCATTCTCCCCCCTCTGCTCTACATGCTTGAGTTTTTCCGATGTCGATGACTTTAAATATAACCAGATCGTGCGATTTTTGCGAACGAACGAACTTGCGCGTGCGTAAGTGGCTCTACTTGAAAATTCCCTTACAGCGCATTCTGTGCGTGTGCAGCCTCAACTATGTAACTTTCCTGCCTCAGCCATTCGGCATCTATGTGCTTTCTACCTACCATAACATAATCTTTGGCATTATCGACTAAGAAATTAGAGGCCTTTGTTGTTGACGACGGTAGAATTTCTTGGGGTAAAATGTTATTGTTGACGTTTTCACTGATTTTTGTTTTTTATGTATGTTATATTGTTTTCTAGGCTAGTTGCTTTAAAATTAAATACAATTTGGGGAAAACGCAAGTTGTTTGGTGGTGGGTCTTACAATGTTATGCTGATTAGAATAGCACATTTCATAATGTTTTGTGTTATGTTTTAGATTTATTTTTACCTGAAGGCGGGATCCTATTTCAGATCCCAAAACGTCGTTCTTTTCCTGTTAAAGCTATAGGAAACGTTCGTAATCATATTTTCCCCTCAGAAATTATTTCAGGAAAACCAAACGAACAGTAAATTTACTACAACTGTTGTGTATGCTAATTTATGTTTACTTATTAAAAAAATGTACGATGGATAATTTCTATCACCTTTGTGTAAGAATAAATACCCCTCAAGAGGCAAAGATAAAAAATTGAATGTACATTCTTTTTCACTATATTACCGCACCTACAGAATGCAATATAAAAATACACACCAATATTTAAAGACTAAGTTACTATTGTTCAATACCAGATCGTGCTTGGTGGTTTGAAATTTTATGACAACCCCATTTGACTTGAATAAACTAAAGACTCTTTCAATGCTAAAACAGAAATTTCCATTGAAATAACTTTTGCCTATGTTCGAAGCCTTTCAAATGAAAATGTTCTTTAGCATATAAATATACTCTTAACTTTTCGATTGCTTGTGAATGAGGTCTGAACCGTTAGGAAATGCATGTCCTTATCCACTCGGTGTACGACGTTATGGAAATGGTTACAATTTGTAAACATTATGAAGTCAGAAGAATTTTGTTGTTTACAAAGCGTTGTTATCAAGCTATACGAGGTGCTTAAATGCTTGAATGCTTGTCTTGCTTATGCTTGCTTGAATAAATATTGTCAACGAAAGAGAACGATTGTTAGTATAAATATATTCTTTTGTAATATTTGGGATTTTTCCAAAACACGTTTTGGCAATGCTTTTTAACGTTTTAGAGAACTTGAACCAAAGTTGTTATACAATCTTCTTTTACTTTACAATTTTACTGCTACATACGCTTTAGGTCTTACCCACGCAAACCATAAAAACCTAAAGAGAGAGAGTAATATATAAAAAATATAATTTGAGTTCTTTTTTATCTTCTTTATACTTTGAAAGATTAAAGAAGAAGAAGAAAGCTTGTATTGCTGTCATAATATAAAATTGTATATCGTACACAAATAATTAAAAAAGGGCTAAGAAAAAAGATAAAATAAAGATAACAACATAAAAGTTAACCTCTACTATTGAATTATTAGGAAAACAAATTAAAAATCAAGATACATTTTTTTATTTGTATCGTAAAATTTTTGTGGTTTTTATATTTTTCTTGCCCTGTTATCCGTTAAATGACATCATCCTGGCATGAAGGGTACTATTTTATTAAAATGTTGTAACTGAAAAGATAAATTATGCCATTATAAATAAAATAATTAGTTTGTAAAGTCTTTTGTTAATACTTAAGCTTTTGTGTTTGTAAAGAATGGGGTCCACTTGTCTTGAATTCCAACAAAACGTGATTCTTTTTAATTTTCAAGTGTATACAGTAAGGTAAGCTTTATTTTTTAAAGGATCGCATTATGATTCGTCGAAATTCAATTCGTCGTATGCTAATTGCCAAGTAGTTAACCTTAATGGAAACTTAGTTTCTCCCAAACATTTGGCCGTAGACAATGTAGATGAAAAGTATGCTAAAATGTGCAAAATATAAATAAATTATTTTTCTTTAAAAATATCTCTGCAAAGCCAAAGTTGGGTCATAACCCGCAAAACCTTTATCACGAGAATTCTTTTGTGATAATAAAGAGTCGTGTTTAGTGTATTATAGAAAAATATTCTGTAACCACGTTGTTTACTTTATTTCCTTCAAAGAAAATGTTTTGTACATTTGTTAGAAAGATAAGGTAAGTAGACACTGAGCACATAAGAGGTCAAGTGGGGGATATCGGAGTTCCTGTCATATCTTGTTCACTGAACCTACTTACATCTCACGAGAGCTTCCCTTAAGCTATCAGCACTTCTAATATTCTTCAGACAATCTTCAATAACTTCGTTATTTAGTGAACAAGAAGAACACGACGTTTCGGGATCTGGTATCTGATCCCGTCTTCAGGTGAAAAGTAACCTAAAGTACTAGGAAATGAGCTAGCCCACAAAGTTAGGTCACTCAAACAACCTGAGTTTTCTTTTCAACAAGACGTGTTCAACTTTAGAAATTCTATCATCGTCACCAAAAACTTCACACAAAGGCTTCATTGTTTACTAGTAGTTTCGTGAACAGTAGGCCTCACTTGAATCTTATCTTTTGGCAGTGGAGTAGTTGGCACTAAAATATTAAATTACTAAAAACATTTTGAAAAACTTTCAAAATTAAAATATGTGAATCTCACAAGTGATTTGCATTGCGAAACCGCTCACAGTGCTGTTGTGTATTGGACAAGTCTCTAACTTTTAATAAAATCAAATGTAACATCCAAAGTTTTACTAAAATTCAACAGCTATCATAAGTTGAAATTCAAGTATTTTACAGCGTTTAAATTCCTAGTCAGCCATTATTAGGCCTATTTTAGTTTTTAAATGGAGCAAACCTTTTAGTATACAAACCCCCATAGCCCTGTGATATTTCATGTTCTACGAAAATGTTGTCTTTTTTGGTAGGTCCGTCGGTTTTGCTGGTAAGAATCTCGCTAGAGCTGATCACGATAATTCGGACATGGGCTAATCCGGACCAGCCAGCAGAAAGAAAATTGAAATACACCGACAACATCAAATTTGTATTTTGACATCTTTAATAAATAACAGCACGTTTTCTTTGCTTTGCTGCGTGGTTAAAATACCTATTATACACCTTTATCAGCTAGTGCGGTACAGACTGCAACGGCTTTCTATTTCAGGCCGGCCTCTCGTCAAGAATTGCTGCGTGAATCATAGCATAGTCAGTGGACAAATCAATACCACCGACTGACTGAACACAAATCAATAACTGACTGTGCGCTCGGTGTGCCCAGTGGATCCCGCCACATACACAGAGATACGCAGTTGTAACGTAAACGATGCATCCTCGTACAATAGTAAAGAATAGTTATTACTGCAAAGAATAGTAAAGAATAGTTATTACTGCAAAGAATAGTAAAGTAGTTATTACTGCAAAGAATAGTAAAGAATAGTTATTACTGCAAAGAATAGTAAAAGAGTAGTAGCCATAATGTTGAATAGTAAAGAATAGTTATTACTGCAAAGAATAGTAAAGAATAGTTATTACTGCAAAGAATAGTAAAGAATAGCTATTACTGCAAAATAGTAAAGAATAGCTATTACTGCAAAGAATAGTAAAGAATAGTTATTACTGCAAAGAATAGTAAAGAATAGCTATTACTGCAAAGAATAGTAAAGAATAGTTATTACTGCAAAGAATAGTAAAGGGTTCGCTCAATGTAAAGGTTTACGGCGACCAGTGTTTCACCTTTAAAAATAATTTTTACATTAACAAACATGATGTGAGTGGAAATTAGAGGAGATTCCAGAGAGCTGTTTTTCGAAATTATGCGTTTCAAGTTTACAAAATGGAGTTGAAAAGCGGTAAAACTTGGACGATTTCAAAGTTTATTTGTGTCTTGTGAGACTATTATAATTATGACTATTTATGGGAAATCGAGCTCTATACTTGTGTCGGAAAACTCTTCTAGTTTCCAAGTATATCATGTTTATTATTGTAAAAGTTATTTTCAAAGGTGAGAAACGGGCCGTCGTAATCCCTTGCCACCGCTTGGTTTGACAGTTAGGCCGCATCAGTTGAAAGAATGCTCGTTGTTTAGCCAGTTGTTACGTGCGCGGTGATATGTATCCCTTGGACGGATGGATTCAGCCTTTTCTGAGGTGACAACTGTGGTGGACCCTTAAAATTTCTTACACATACGGAACTTAGCTTAGCCTATGTCCTTTGAACCACGTTTCAAGAAAGTCTGTCAACAATTTCATCTGAAAGTGCGTGACGGAAAAACAAAGTGCCAAAGCGGTCGAGTTGAAACATAAATTTAAAAATACAAACGTCATTTTCTACATTTTATTTTAATCGGCAATTATCCACTGTTAAAACTTTACCGTTACCAAAGATTACTCGAAAGGTAGAAAATGGCGGGAAATAGTTTGGCGGGAACATTGATCAGCTGATCTGAAGCGTAAAATTGAGTCTGGGTGTGACGTCACCAATAGCGAGAAGAGGGTCTTCCTTTCCACACAGAGTAGGGTGTAATCTTCACCCTAATGTGTTAACGTTGGAAGTACAATATTAAACATATCATAAAATTAGTATTCAGATACAAATGCAAATGCCTAAGGGAAAATTTGCCCTAAAATATAAAACGCTATGAAGAAATTGAAGATTTACTGATCATGGATCTATTCGCCGAGCTGACATCTTGGCAATCAACAAACAAACCCAATTAGGCTAAATTTTCGACTCATAAAGACAAAACACAACCATTAGAGACGTACATAAAAATAGTCAAACATAAATATTAGACCGTAAAATCTCATTTATAACTTTATCTATCTGGTTTGGAAAGGTTTGAATAGATTGATGTGATATGTTCAACGGAAAAGGAAACAAACGAGGAAACTGGTCACATGACACCAGCGCAGGTGCTGCCATCGTTTCCGGTGGGGAATTTGTCAACTACAAATATTGGCTTGTTACATTGATGTTATCGTTTCTTTGCTCTAGGGTTGTGTTGCTATACTTCATGTACTGGCTTCGTGTTTTTGATATTTTAAATAGTTTTGTTTTCTATGTGCAAAGTTTTCTAGGGGTGTTTACAAAATAGTGTCACAAGCGTCTGAATATTGTTGATTTGGTCAAAATCAAGAAAGTTTTAATGGTATCCAGTTTTTTATCACATTTATTTTTGTAGCTCAGCTGTTTCTTAACGGCTATTCAAAATGGTATTTTCAATATGGTAGAAAGAAAATTTGTATATGTTTGCAATCTACGCAGTTTTCTCGTGATTAAAGCTTCAAAATATCATAAAATGGTCACCATTTTGAAAAGTGCCATTTGACCATGCTGGTAATTTATATTTGCTTATTTGATCTTTCAGGAAAGTCAGTTTACTGTTAGAACGTGGTTTCAAATAGAAACCTATTTGATAAAAACAAGACGTTAGTCAAGCACTTAGTTATCATTCGTCTGTTTTCATTCATGTGTTGCATCGTCAAAAAGTTGGTTCGGTTACTTGCATCTGGAAAAGTGTTTTTCCATTGTATAATTAAGTGAAATCAAACTATGTATCACACTCAATACATTTTACTACGGATTAATAATAATTTTACTTACAATTACTAATAACTTTACAGTAGGAAAAATATTAAAGGCGGTCGCTTCGAAAAGCTAACAAATTTAAGCGATGAGGGGCATCAGTCGGAATTCAATAATCTTTCGGAAGGACAGATACCCGGGGCTTTTCTCTTTTGTTCACCCAAGTGAGGTATTGGCGATTTTGTCGTTATATCAACCCTTGAGCTACAAATGTGATGGTTCACTGACGAAAAATATTAACTAGTATCAACATAAAAATAGAATGTATTAAATCACGTCTGCCTAGCTTAACAAGAATGTATACATAACCATTTAATCATTTTTAATATATAAATGATATCATACAGTTAAAATCAAACATTAATATTAGTTTTTGAATATTTATTCGTGACCTAATATACACCCATTAAAGTAAAACATGGACACAAAATTACGAGTACTGTTGCTGTTTTTATAGGTTTTGAAGTACTCCAAATGTTAGAGAACTTAAAGTTTAACGAGGCGAAGTTAGGGATACGAAGTCCTCTCTACCACTCAACCTCAACCTTTACCTACTGTCACCCTATAGTCACTTTACAAATAGCAAGTGGTGACAGCGGGTGTCGAACCCGCGCCACCGGTTTGATGAGCTCCGGACTCGCGATACCAAACAGCCACGGGTCCGTCGAAAATTTAAATAAAGTGACTGTCTTTAATATTGCTGTACATTTTTCACTATGCCACCATTTTGTTTTTGAACATGGAAGGAAGGTGAAAATTTAACAGAACGGTTTCTGAAACTGTTATTATTACGTGTGTAAAGTTTCAAATGATCGGTACACAATAGGCCAAGTTGCATGAGATCAAACTAGTAAACCCCTTCGTGAGACACCCTGTATATACGCGAGAACCAAAAGTTAACGAAAAAAAACAACCCTAGACTAACCCATGTTTTTCGGTCAATTTCTCCATACTATTCAACAAAAACATGTTTCATTCGAATAACAAATCATGGTAGAAATACCTTTGTGGGATTTTAGACACAATGTATTGTTTACACAGAGCAAGACGAGTCATGAGTCAGCTGTGTTGTGTAAACAAACAAACAAGCAGATGACGAACGTGCCTCCGCAACCCCATCTTTAATCTATATCTTCAATCCACAATCTACCTTGTTTACATAGTCTCATAGGACTAGACTACACCTGTACTTCTGTCCCTGCAATGAAGTTTTGTACAGAGGACATTTAGGAGAGTAGAAAGATTTAGATAAATCACTAAATCACTATATCACTATTTGAGATGCCGAACACTCTCATGAGGGTATTTTAACGCAAATATGTGGTGAAAGATGAGTGTGATGAGTGGTAGTAATGAGTTATGAGGTGTAGTCTTGTTACAAACTAAGGCCGACTCTTCCTTAGAATGGGTCATTAATTAATAGCCCAATGACCAATGAAAATACAAGGACCAACGGCTTCACGTGAATACCGAACCACGCAGGTGATGGTCTGATATGTCTAAACGATGGTGGGTGTTGATGCGGGTATCATCAGATGATCACTGAGACTATCTGAGCCGCTTTAGACCTATAACATCGAAGGGTGGACCCGAAAATCGAATGTTCTGTATTTATTTGACAACTAATGTTTCTGCCTTAAATTTATATATCCTAAAGGTGAGTAGAAGGTTTAGATGGACATTGAAAGGTGGGCCTATCAGGAGTTAGCGGATGGGAAGAGGAGTTTTAAACTATTAACAAAAATTTAAAAGCTTTAGAGGACATTGGAATGTTGAAAAGATATGATTTAAACACTTCCCAAACCCATTTTTGGAACTTTTTTAAAGACTTTTGCTATATCCTTTGACTTAGTAATGAAATTTTAAAACTACTGAGGTTTAAATATTGTTGGAGCATTTCCCATCGTTTCTTTGTGATCAATAAGAACGGTTTTGGCATCGGTTTAAAAACTTATCATGAAGGAAAAGCACAAAGCCGAAGATTTCTCAGAAAGATAATAGAAAATGATACAGACTAATTTATTGAAGTATATATTTTGTGGCATTCCACTACTCTTGGATGCAAAGAATATTATTGACTATCACGTTGTCATTAGGAACTGACTGCCTCCTCAATTCTGATTTGGTAAGTAACTTATTATACAATTATCATGGATATCATGAGAAAAAGTAGTTTTAATTGAGAACCAAAACCTATAGAAGCAAGATGTGAAAAACAATCTATCGCACTATGCTTGATGTGTTATGTGTGTTAAAAACGTGTCTGTTAATTTTTGAATGCGGTACGAAATGACTGCACATGGCGTTAATAAATGTAACATTTCGATGAACATTTAGTCGATTGAAACA
Organism: Matsumurasca onukii; assembly: GCA_018831715.1. Taxonomy (NCBI): domain Eukaryota; kingdom Metazoa; phylum Arthropoda; class Insecta; order Hemiptera; family Cicadellidae; genus Matsumurasca; species Matsumurasca onukii. The sequence goes on from CM032058.1 coordinate 90,005,316, forward strand.
AAAAGAACACACTCGCCCTTCAAGTACCATATTAGAGAAAAAATTCCATAAGTAAGAAAAAGTACAATTATAAGGTGTTAAACATCACATACAAACACATGTGAATAAAAGAAATAAAACTAATGAAACGGCAATAAAAGTATTTGATGTAACAGGATTGGAGATAGCGGAAGTAAGAGATGGGTGTTGTGACACGGGGTACAGGTGCTGCTATTACTTCCGGTGTGGCGAGTTTGTCAACTACAATGGCCCATCATTCTACAACCTTTATCCACTTTTATTTTATCTCTTGTAAGCTTGTATCAGGAAATAAATTCATCCTAATTTTATTTTGGTTTATTATTAGAAAGATATTTATTGCTGACCACATTTAACAAAATGTCTAGGCATCACATAAATAAATAAGGATAATATGTTAAAACTGTAAAATAAACCACAATAATCACAAGCTCTACTGTGAACACTAGCGAATTCCCTGTATAATTCCACCGGAAGCGCTTCTTTTTATAGCACATTTCCTCCCAAGTATGGATGGGTTTAGGCTTTTAAAAACCACGTATTTAAACCGATTTCGATGAAACTGCAGTCTTGGTATAAACATAATGTTACCTTCTGGTAACAGACGTGTGTACAAAAAATCAACGCAGTTTTTAAATCATGAAGACAGAGTTTTGAGTAAGGGTTCTCCATCCCGTCAATATGTAAAGTGGCTATATACGGTATCGCTAGGCAAAAGGTCGAGGTTGAAAGTGGTAGAGAGGACATTGTGTCCTAACTTCGCCCCGCGTTAAACAAGACAAACTTTACCATTTTTTACAAGCTAATAAAAATAATTTGTAAATATACAGAGTGTCCCAAAAGTCACTACTCATAAGTTTCCCAATGCACCTCCTTACGATGGGTAGTGAATTTTGGGATACTATGTATGTCTAAATCGAAACAAAACTATCAACAGGTCAGTCAATAAAGACAATTTATCATTCTGAAAAGTCCGTTCAGCAGCATAATCACTAAGGAAAACTGGCTGTAAAAACTATTAACTTTTCCGTGAAGATTTGTACAAGAGATTAGTTGATCTGACAGGTGGATTGAGAGGCTCTCAGAAGTGAGTAGGTTCAGTGAACAAGATATGACAGGAACACCGATATCCCCACTTGACCTCTTATATCCAGAGTGCCTACTTGCGTTATACACGTATCTCTCACGCGCTGCCTTCTTTGTACTCAGAGGCTAGATTAGATATGGCGATCAAACCGTTCATTAACGTGAAAATTTACGAGTGTAAAGTGTTTTTAATTTCATATCACTAAATCACTATTTGAGATGCCGACCACTCTTATAAGGGTATTTTAAGGCAAATATGTAGTGAAGGATGAGTGTGATGAGTGGTAGTAATGAGTTATGAGGTGTAGTCATGTTACAAACTAAGGCCGACCCTTCCTTAGAATGGGTCATTAATTAATAGCCCAATGACCAATGGAAATACAAGGACCAACGGCTTAACGTGACTTCCGAACCACGCAGGTGATGGTCTGATATGTCTAAACGATGGTTGGAGTTGATGCGGGTATCATCAGATGATCACTGAGACTATCTGAGCCACTTTAGACCTATATCATCCTCAAAACCTGACCTCTATGATGCTGGATTACAGGACCACGCCACGAGTCCCAGTCAAATTCCTGTAACGGAATGTATGTTTTAGGGGAGGGCGCTTCTCCCAAAAAAGGCGTTTATATTATAACACCTTTATTTATGATAAGATTTATTATCAAACTTGGTAAACACGCATAAGACACTGTAACTAACATGTTAATTAACCAAATCCAATAAGCCAAGACGGTCCATCTTGATCTGGGTAAACAGATTTTGTTGATGTGTGTTACTTATGTCAAGTATGATGCCATAAAAATGTATAGTCAATGAATTTAAAGTAGAATCATAAGTACATTTTAACAGCTAAAATACCATATTTGGGAGAAACGCCCCCACACGCACAAACGAGCACTTCAGGTAAGGTACTTAAAACTTACAAAATAAGAAACGCTTGTATCAAATTTTGTGACAATTGGACAAACAATGGACCCTAATGACTTCCATTTAACTTAAGAGATGTTGGGAAGATCAAATTGAAAACTGTGTTGTGTTACGACGTTGAGTTCTATGTGGCGAAAATAAAGTTCTTCTTCCTATGGAAATTCGTTTAAAATTATTTATTTTTAATAAAAGTAAGGTGAGTAACAAACCAGTGTTCTACAAAACTTCAAAGAAGCTAGCAAGTTCACAATTGCTAAAGTAAGTAAACAGATAAAACAATCCTTCCTAAAATTATTCAATTGTAACCACTAACATTTAACTATGTCCCAGACTGTCTGCACAAATGACGTGTTTGTAGAAAAAGCTGTCAAAGGTGTTTATTTGATTAATTTTCTTGTATACAATTCTTATATCTTTTTATTTTAGTTCAAACAAGAAACCTTTCCTACACTAAGTCTTGACCAACAATAAATCCATTTCTATAAAACACTTACAACAGCACTTCTACCAACACATTTTAAAAACGCCAACAAAATATTTTCAATGTTGTGAAACGACCGGAAGTAAGAGATGGATGTTGTGACACGGGGTACAGGTGGTGCCATCACTTCCGGCGGCGAGTTTGTCAACTACAATCGCATCACGGAGTTTATCTCAGGATTATCTCCCTCTTGACATTTGTCACCGATCTATCTTTTTAAATCTTTCAAATGGAGTTTTTTCGTAGTTTTTATGGAACTTACAGTTTTAACTTATTTTATAAGATAAATAGGTTCAATTGTAGTTATTGATAAAACAAATTGAGAACAAGGTCTCTTTGAACAGACTTTAGAAACCAATGTTTTTCCTTTAAGCCCTTTTGACTTAGATTAACTTCTTTCGACGTACAATTTGGATCGTTAATTCAGAGGAAAGATTTAGAATAAAAATTATGGGTTTAACTTTTTTTACAAAATACTGTAATAGGACTTTTAGTTATATTTAATAATAAGTTACAAAAAGTATAATGTAAACAAAATTGAGAAGAAATACCCTTTGAACATTGTTTATTTGGAATCCAACCGGAATCCAAATCACAAATCGTTAAACCCCTGTTTTTGGCTATACCACCCCTCCCAAACCTCTCTTCCCCGATTTTTGCTGCGACTGTCTTTTTCTCATCTCACTGTGTATCATCTAATCTAAAATTACCAACCATTCATTCAAACTCTGTTCAAACCATTTCGTTATCCAAACATTATTTTTCCTAGAATATACAGTATAACATTTCTATTTTGATTAGTATTTTTTTCTTTTTGAGAGAGAGTTTATTACTTAGTAGTACTTTTTAGGACGTAGTCATCACTTACATTTAGGTAGATATAACGACAGTTAGAATATTAATGATTTTAATATTGTATATAAGTTGAAAAAGATCTCTTTTATCCTCAGTTTTGATACTAACACATTCTTTCTAATAACATAGTGCCACAATGTTATGCTGACAACCTCAGAACTGCTTCCTTGTTATCAAAGCAATGTTGGCCTGTTTTGATAGTCAAGGTTATGCTGACGTAATAAAAGGTGCTGGCTTAGCTCCTCTGGGTTCAGTTGCCTAGGAGAATCTGCGTGTGGGGTCTCCTTCACGAGCTGCCCTGGGAGGTAGGTCCTAACCTAGGTCCCAATCAGGTCTTAGTTCCAAAGTCAGTTTTATGTTCTTTTAATTTTAATTTATTTCCAAAGTTTATTTGCTCAGCTCTTGCAGTTCTAGTTGTCTCACAGTTATATAGATTCATTTTATAATACTTTTATTTTAGCTTACCTTTCAAATAAGATTACATTAGATAATTAGATTCAGCTCTTAATATTCCAAAATCTTGAAGTTACTAGTATGAACACATCTTAACGTAGAGTCCAGTGACGATGACCTTTTATAGTAGTTCACATAGTTAACATTTTAATTTGGATCTGTCTATCTGCTTTCTTAGTTTGTGTCTTATTAAATAAACATGAGTTTTAATTGGGTTTGCGAGTGCTTTTACTCTACCATCTGGCTACACTAGCCCCAATCGTTTTATCTTTTATAGGGAACGTTACATAGATTTTGGATAGTTTTTTAGGTTATAGATTTCTTCGCGTTCAGACAATATTGAATAAAACCATAACGTACTAAATAACGGTCTAGAAAATAAGTAAACACATTCCGAGGAAAGTTTAAAACTCATCCAAAATATAAAGTGCCAAGTCCATTCCCCTCTCAAATCTGTATTCTGCGTGTTTTGGCACTTACTGAGAGACTTTTTCGACGTTGCAAACTACTTGCTGTTTGTTTTCAAACTTCTTCAAAACAAATTCGTTTTAGAGTCTTCGTCCATCTTACTTTGACAAATTTGAAACCTTGGGGAATTAGACTATTTTTACATGAAACTGTTTATTTAAAGATAACATTTTGTGGAAGAATGGTTCTGACATCGCAAAAACTACCAAACTCTGAAATTATCTATAGAAAATGAGTGAGATGACACTAGAATATCGTGGCAATAGAAGATCGCCAAAATCGTGAATGATTCAGAATCTTCTAGTACTAAATTCGCTTCATAAAAGAAGTGTTGCGATGTTTCTACAATACGGCAAACGTTGTCCTGTATATCAAAAATTACGTAACACCACAGTATATTTTTAGTGTGTCTAAATTAGCACCAGCAGAATGCTAAAGTGATCAGCTTGTTTCAAAACTCTTTAAGATTCGCGGCCGGTCTCGCTGTTGGGTATCATCTTCAGTCACTGATTGGCTGAAACTGAGATACTTGCTGCCTGCTATCCTATTGGCCCTATATCCGGTTGGCAGTCCTGTGACCAATAGGATAGCAAACAGCAAGTATCTCAGTTTCAGCCAATCAGTGACTGAAGAAGTACTCCACAGCGAGACCGAAATATGTCAAGCAAATTACAATGGTGTTTTGACGCGGTGTGAACCGGAAGAACTAGATTATAGCTATTTCCATAGTTTATGATCGCTGGTCAGCCCCACCAGACAGCCAAAAAACAGCTGAGAATTTCAGCTTAGGGGTACTTTTAATTTCAGCAATTATTAGTGCAAGTATTATGTTGTGTTGTTTCTCTTAGTTATTGTTTTAGTTTGTATAAGAGCTATAAATTAAAATGTATGAACTCAACAGTGTCTATGAGTAAATGTTTCAATTTCTTTTTACATGAACAAAAAGAAATTCATGGACAACTCGAAAGTATGGCCACAACCCCTGAAGCCACCATTCATTCTGACAGTATATCTTTTTGCGTTTTCATCTAAGCTCTACGTTTTTCAAGAAGCACTCAAAACGATATTGACCTTTGCTTCGCCACGTTTGATTATATAGATTCAAGTGAGTGAAAAGTTGTAGCGGCTGTCATATAAAAGTCTGACTGAACCGGTTGTGTGGGTTGAATATAAATGTGAGATTGACTCAGGAAATGTCCGCGCCAGAAGTTCTGACAGATTTGTGTCCCTGGATATCTCAACTCTGCGTGCTCTCCATGTAGATCATACACTCAAAAGTTGAAAAGTAGTTCTTTACTTATTCAGTATGAAAATCTATAATGTATGTATTATGTATTATATAACCAGGTGTATTGTGCTAATCCATTTTACCCACGTTTCCGTCAAAACCCTCACAGAATAGTGGGTCCGTGGTGGACTGGTAACGCGCGCAGCTCTGGAGCTTATCACTCCGTTAACGCGGGTTCGATCCTCGCAGTCACCTCTAACAGTTTGTTAAGTGACTACGGTAACGCTAGGTAAAAGGTCGAGGTTGAATGGTACAGAGGACTTTGTGGTCCTAACTTCGCCTCTATAAACAAAACAACCATCACCTTTTTTACAGATACAGTAGACATTTTATAGTCCTCTAACTTGGCCCAATTTAAAATACATCCTGCACCAAAAATTTACTTAAGTAAATCCTAAAATCTCCATTTTACCAAAATATTTCGATCAACTTTTATAATTCTGAATTATTATTTTGCGTCCGTATGATAACTATTCAAACTGTTTAATTAATTTGAATGTTACAACAATGTAACAGGAATATCTTGCTGGATTTACAAGAAGGATGATTTATTCCAATTGTGGAACATAAGGAATGTAATTACACAGTCACACAGACACAGTGGTCTCCTAGGGGTGTGATGGGAGGGGTAGGTAAGGGAGGGAGGTTGGTGTGGACACACATATATCCACGTCATCCCCAGTCACACAGTTATATACCCTGACCCATATCTCTGGAATTGCTTATCATTTCTGATTGTTATAATCAAATCTGGAATTAATATAATGTTTTTTATTTTTCGTATGGGGTTTTACACAAGTCTTAGATTTGTGGTTTCAAGGCGTAATTACTGCAGTGGAAACGCACGAAAAACGTTAAAGCCGTCTTGAAATGTTGGCTTTTCATTTTGCCTAAGCTTGCTTCATCCTTTCGAAATGAACTCTTTCCCTGTCATAGAGTCTTTTAGGCGCTATAACTCTTTTATGAATTCAATTTATTTCTTAATCGACGAATTCATTATTGATTATTACTAATTATAACTGAAATATTGCTTTTCATCACAAATATACAGTACCTATGAAAAGTTTTTGGTTAGTTTTTCGGATTTGGAACGCTTACAAACAGAGAAAAGGCCAATCGTCAAATCTCAAGAAGACCAACAAAAGCGATTGAAGGATGAATTGCAGAGGTGAATCCGAACATCTTTTGCATTTGTGAAATATGAAGGGAAAAGGATAAAGTTTGTCTTGTTCAGGGAGGCGACGTTAGGGCTACAAAGTCTTCTATACCACTCAACCTCGATAATTGAACAGAAGTAACTTTGACAGAGGTATATTGATGAAGTTAAATTCCTCTTTGGAAGAAAGAGTTGTACGTTACTAGTCGCAGAGAAGATTTTGGAAGAAAATGTGTTTAAAGAAATATCTACTTCTCCCTTACTTTCTTGCCACAAGTATTACCTACCCTTACTTTTTAGCTTAACCCTTGCTTACCTACCAAATCTAAATATGAAATTTTTCTGATTTTACTCCAAAAATCGAATTATGACAGGAAGAGGGAACCGACAGCTGCATAGAATCCTCACGCCTCGCAGAGCAGAGCTCCTTACCTCTCTTGAACAATCTCATCAAGGATCAATCCTCCCATTACACTTTCAGCTGAGGTATCTGTCGCCCACAATACAAATAATCTTAAATCTTAGGCTTTTTTAAATAATTAATAAATAAATAAAAATTCGTTTTATTTGAGCGTTTCTCAGTACAACTGGTTTTCAGAACAACTCGTGCTTTCGCGGCCACTGTCACAACTAAATCTAGTTCTTCCGGTTCACACCGCGTCCAAACTTCATAATTAGGTTGAGATATTTCGGCCTTGTTGTGGAGTACCATATTCAGTCACTGATTGGCTGAAAACAAATAATCTTGCAAGGTTTAAGCCTGCGCCGTACGGGCAACATAGTGAGAACGTATAGGGTTGCACTACAACAAAAGCCGGAGTTATAAATAAAGTTGATGTGAGTTTTAAACTTTTAGATGAAATGGAACTATATTCTTAAGAGTAGATTAGAAGTGTAGATTAAGAGTACAAAATCCATCTCTAATCAACTATGGATTGTCTGTTTGACATCCTGTAGAAATTTACATAAATCCGGAAAGTTATCACTAAATCACTATTTGAGATGCGGACCACTCTCATGAGGGTATTTTAAGGCATTATGAGTGTAGTCTTGTTACAAACTAAGGCCGACTCTTCATAGAATGAGTCATTAATTAAAAGCCCAACCGATGGAAATACAAGGACCAACGGCAACGTGACTTCCGAACCACGCAAGTGATGGTCTGTATAATAAACGATGGTGGGTGTTGATGCGGGTATCATCAAGATGATCACTGAGACTTCTTAGTCACTTTAGACTATATCATCCTCAAACCTGACCTCCATGAAGCTGGATTACAGGACCAAGCCACGAGTCCCAACAAGTCGTGAGATCAGCTTTTGTTGGCAAAGCCACTAAAATGCTTTCGCTCAAAGTTGACGCGAAATTTCGTAGTATAAGCCTCTTGGAAAAATAACATTTTGGCCCGTTATCGGTCGAACTACATTTTGTGACTAAAAAGTTGCAACTAATAAGTGTAGTAGTCGGTTTTGTGTGTACAGAAACCCTGTTTTAACGTGTTATCAATTGACTAAATTATACAGTTTTTACATTTTTCTGAATTCCCATAGATCTGAATTTGATGAAAACATAATTAGACGTATGCCTAAGGCGAACGATTGTGATGGGTTTGTTCACTTTCTAAACAACTTTATTTTGACCATGTTATTTCTGTTTTGACTTTCACTTTTTCATTTTGAACAATGTTGAACAAGAACCTTTTATTGCCACCAAAGCACATTTTACAATAATTGCATAACATGAAAATATAGACATGATAATAAAAATAAAGACTTTATAGTAAAATTAATTTTGTACTATCACTTAATTAAATCAAGAAAATAGTGTTTGTAAACATTTCGTGCTTGGGGCCAGGTAGCTCGAAGCTAGAGCTGTATTGAGGATACCCACCAAAATCTTTAACCATAGTATTTCTGTGGTTACAGAGGCAAACACTCTTAAATTTAACAGTCTAAAATTATTTAAAAGGTTGCTCTAAACAGGACAAATAACTACTTCAGTTTCAATCTACTATCAAATTGTTCAAAGTTGTGCGAGTGAAAGAGAAGATTTAAAGGAACATGTATAAAGTTTATATCACGCGAAGAATGCCAATAAAGATTGAGCTCGCCTCGGAGAAAGATGACCTCAAGGCAAAATATCTCTAGTGAGCAGATATTGAATAACTTGGTCAACTATTGGTGAACGATCTTTAGGCTACACAAGTTAGTTTGGGTGTTGTGCCTTGTTAAAACGCTTTCAGTTAACTATAGTAATAATACAACTTTTTGTTATTTTGCATTTTTCACATTTTCTAAGAAGTAAATCTAAACATTTCCATGCTTAATAAGATGGCATACAAAATGGAATTTATTGAAAAACAAAAATCACTTAAAGGAAACTTTGGTAAAATATTAATACTAACTTAAGGAAAAACGTATTCGTGGATTGATCTACTTTCTTGGCTTTGAACTACGTTTGCATTTTTTTTAAATGCCTTACGGGTGTGTTAAAATTAATGCAAATTCAAACATGTTTCATTTTATGTTATTTCGTAATATTATTATGTATTATGTAAAAAAGGGTTTGAAAAAAAACAGGTATTTAAATATATTTATCTTTAATATAAATATAATTGTAAATTTAAACATCCTACTTACACTCGTATTTCGAAAGATAAGTGAAAGAAGACTGGACCAAAATAAGCAATCGGAGAATTTTAACAGAATAGGATTTGACCAAACCAAAATTTTCAAAGAAATCTGCGTTTATGTCTCATTGGTTGTATTATTCTATTTAAGTACAAATTCTTAAACTTCTGGATTATTCTACCAGTTTTAACCAAGCGTTGTCTGTTAGTTGGCTACATAGATATATTCGTATTGCAAAACTGATGTACAGTACGTTTTAATCGTATTTTCTCTAACTTCTCTTTTATACAGAGTGTCACAAAATATGTAGTTTTATGCAAACCGGATTTTACATACAAAGTAGGAGTCGAAAATGTCAAGTAACGTTTTTTTCATTTCGGCTTAATTTATCCGTAATCCGCCATGTTGTAAATTTTTGAAAATAATTAATAACTCAAAAACCCTTTGAGATAGTTTTGTGAAACTTGGTTTAAACCTTAATTGTTTTCTTAATAACATTTTCCAAACATATTTTATCTAACTTATCAAATTTCAAAATGGTGGTCATTTAAAAATTTCAAAATAAAATGGAATCAATTTGGAATTTGACTTTGATATTTTTAAAAATGACGGCCATTTTGAAATTTGATAAGTCAGATAAAGTATTTTTGGTAAATGTTACTACGAAAACAATTAAGGTGTAAACCAAGTTATCAAAATATCTCAAATTTTTGAGTATTAATTATTTTCTAACATTTACAAATTTTGGTTTACGGCCAAACTAAGCCGAAAAATGTTACTGTCCATTTTCGACTTACTTTCATATAGAATCGGTTCTGCATAGCGCCTTTTGAAGGGCCTGTATATACCAGAATATGTCGGCGTTGTTATACATGTCTAGTTTATTAGTTGTTTATTTACATTTAAAAAGGTAAAGCACTGTTTTATTTACATGAAAATTGCAGTTCTAACTTCACCTTCACTAAACATTAACAACACAGGAACATCCCTAGCCTCCTAATTGCAAGCTAAGGTTTATTGTTGCGGCCCGGTACTGTTGTGGTTTTGTAATCGACCCTTTATCCAACCCTTTTCACAAAAATTACCACCCACGGCCGAGTTTACTAGAGGTAAAGGATATTTGAAGAAAATAGGCGAATAAATTGCTTGTTATATAGTGTTGCACTAACCTCAAAAAGGAAATGTAGTGTTAAGGGAAAACGTTTTAAATTCATATTTCGCATATTCTTTGTTTATGTAGTAGAAGATAACAGAAAAGTAGTTATCTTAATGTCTTAATGTACACTGTTTACCTAAATGCAGAAGAAAACATAGTTCTCAGAAAAATACGGATTGTGATCAAATCTAGAGGATGATAATGAGAAATCTGGGAAAATATTACGCCTAATCAACATTGAAGCACAAGCATACAGACTTCGTAGTGATAGTAAAATTGAGGAACATGCTGACATACATTCAGGTATTAAGAAACGAAGATTGAAATTCTATGGTCGAATAAAAACCTCTTTCAAGACTAACAAAGCAAGCTATAGCATTTCAACAACTCGAATTCAGGCGAAATAAGAAACAAATTGTAGAAATATAACATGTTTCTTTGTAAATACGGCTTGATAATTTTACACCAAAACTTGGCATGTTGTGCCAAAACGTCATCGTCATTTTTGTCAAGTTTTGTTGGAAAAATAAATTAAGTGGCATTTATGAGGAAAAATGTTAACTTTCTAAGGGCCTATCCAAAGTTACATGTCTACACATAAAGAATAAGAAACAATTAAATGGATCATGACAATTATGAGAGACTTAAAAGCAGGAGGTATCACACAAAATGGCATGTATAAAAGGAAGTCATGTATAAACAAAGTGTTTTATGGGAAAGTTGGCCATAGTTACCAAAATGATAGGAGTAGCCTGCACTAGTAAAAGAAAACGAGCAAAAAGAGCAAGTCTAGGCAAAGAGAAAAGCAACTTTTCAAGAAGGCGTAAACGTACTACGCGTAAGCTTACGTGAATAACAGTTATATGGTTTTAGTGTGACTCATTTATTGAATTTTAGGCTTAAATATTGGTAAATAATTATTTAATGTCTACTAAGACGAGAAGGAAGTTCAAACTAAACCAAATCATTACACCTCTTACACGCTTATGTTCAAATTGCACTGACGTATTTTGTCCCATCCTGTAGTTTGGCTTTTCATTCACTAAACCACTTGTCTTAACCCAATAGCATCAGAGAATTATTAAGACTTCATATATAACCAATGAAGACTAAATTGATCATCAACTGAAAAGTTAGCTAATATAGGCCATAACTTTACTGGAATAGTGAACATAGCTAATATAGGCCATATGTTCACTACTCCATTCAAGATTGAATGAAGATTTTTACATTACTCCTGTATCAAGATTGCTAGGAAAAGCACAAGAGCGAGGAAACATATGACAACAAGCAGCATCTTGCATTGTTGGGAATTATTAAAACCAATTCTGCTGTGATTGTGACTGCACCTACCATAACCGTATGTTATACCAGTGTGCTGTATGCACTTTCATCTGTCTCATAGGACACAGGAGACTCATAATATTCTATGAAAGTGGGGCGTATATCACTAAATCACTATTTGAGATGCCGACCACTCTCATGAGGGTATTTTAAGGCAAATATGTGGTGAAGGATGAGTGTGATGGTGGTAGTAATGAGTTATGAGGTGTAGTCTTGTTACAAACTAAGGCCGACTCTTCCTTAGAATGGGTCATTAATCAATAGCCCAATGACCATTGTAATACAAGGACCAACTGCTTAGACTGACTTTCGAACCACGCAGGTGATGGTCTGATATGTCTAAACGATGGTGGGAGTTGATGCGGGTATCATCAGATGATCGCTGACTATCTGAGCCGCTTTAGACCTATATCATCCTCAAACCTTCCTACTCCATGAAGCTGATTACAGGACCACGCCACGAGTCCCAGTCACATACACTTCAAAATTGTGAAATAGTTTAATATTTACTAGGAGTTTTTTAAGTATGCATTTATAAGCGAACTTCCTTTGAAACATAGATATTCATGCTGTCACCATGGTGGTACCAAGACCAGGGGCACAGTGAAATGAAACCAATCTATACCCCAAAACAGGTTTGAGCATTTTTTTTTTTCAAAACTTTATACATCTAAGTGGAGCTGAAAATAAATAAATAAATCTTCTATTGCGGAAACATATTAACATGTTAGGCAATCGTCAGTGTATTTTGTTTACTAAAAGCTTCCATGCATACCATCGAAGTCTCTCTTTCAAACATACACTTTGTTCATTGCCTCCCCATTTATCGAACTATTCCACTCACGTTCTCGTACCTTGTATTCAAGCGGTCTATTAAAAGTCCCTTGAAAGTTGGAGGTAACGTCTTTATAGAAGCAAATTCATCCTGCATGGTTATCAGAGAACGTTTGTGTATTAATTTTAAAACTAGGGCAGGAAATTTTACTTCTCTAAGAAATTGTCAGAGTAAGAAAATTAAGCTGATCTTCTAAGGACCTTTGAAGTTACACAAGTACAAACTGGGTGATAATTGACTGAATTCAATTTTCATGAGCACATTGACTTCTAAAAGCTAATCGCATTATCTTCCTTGAGAAGATTGTCTTTTTCTCAATCAAACTACTTCTGTTGGCATATTATGGATGTTTTTTCCCTCTATTTGAATTATGGTGCTCCATGGAGGATTCATAGCTCAAGGGTAGACAGTGTCTTTCAGAGCTCAAAAAAGCTGTTAGAATTGTTTTTGGCCTTGGGACAGACTCTTTTCCTGTCGTGGTAAATTCCTGAAAACAAAATGTTGACTTTTCCTATCTTTATATTTTAGTTGCTTGGACTTCTCTGTGCATCATAACCACACTCTTCAGAGTACAGCCCTTGCGTTCTTACACTTACCTCAACACAGAACCACTTTTTGTAAGACACTGTGGCGTAACTCCATTAAATGGTCAACAACCTTCAATAACTTTGGAAAATGACTAAATATTTAAATTTTAAAAGCATCTTAAAATCATTCTTATTGAAAAGGAATTTCATAGTCTTGACTTTTTAGTTAAAGTTTGAGATGTAACATTAGTGTGGTCTAATTAAATCCATTTTGTAAAATTTACTTTGCTCATCTTGTTTCTTTTAATCGACAATAATAAAGAAGAGTTTGAGTTTGCGGCTGTGATAAAGGCTATGAGCGTAATGAATGTGAGTTCAAGTTGCAAAGATCGCAACTTTCTACTCATTCCAGTGGTGCTTATCTGCGTGTTGGCCTGGTTTTAAATAATGTTTGTTTTGTTTTCAAATTACCTTCCTGAACCGGAAACAATATTTAAGACCGTTTTGTAATTTTTATTCAAACCACTAACCTATCATCTTCTAAAGCCAATCTCAGTAGGTTAATTCTGTAAGGAAAAAATGGAAGACACGTTAAAAATTTAGAAGACGCGTTCTAAGACTTATACGTTCTTGATGAATGTGTATACGATAAGTTTTAAAGAAGTAAAGAGCTTCAGAGAATTATTAAGACTTCATTTATAACCAATGAAGACTAAATTGATCATCAACTGATTGAAATAGGTATTACTATATCTTATGTTCATTATTCCATTCAAGATTGAATGAAGATTTTTACATTACTCCTGTATCAAGATTGCTAGGAAAAGCAGAGCGAGGAAACATATGACAACAAGCAGCATCTTGCATTGTTGGGAATTATTAAAACCAATTCTGCTGTGATTGTGACTGCACCTACCATAACCGTATGTTATACCAGTGTGCTGTATGCACTTTCATCTGTCTCATAGGGCACAGGAGACTCATAATATTCTATGAAAGTGGGGCTATATCACTAAATCACTATTTTAGATGCCGACCACTCTCATGAGGGTATTTTAAGGCAAATATGTGGTGAAGGATGAGTGTGATGAGTGGTAGTAATGAGTTATGAGGTGTAGTCTTGTTACAAACTAAGGCCGACTCTTCCTTAGAATGGGTCATTAATCAATAGCCCAATGACCAATTGTAATACAAGGACCAACTGCTTAGACTGACTTTCGAACCACGCAGGTGATGGTCTGATATGTCTAAACGATGGTGGGAGTTGATGCGGGTATCATCAGATGATCACTGAGCCGCTTTAGACCTATATCATCCTCAAAACCTTACCTCCATGAAGCTGGATTACAGGACCACGCCACGAGTCCCAGTCACGATACACTTCAAAATTGTGAAATAGTTTAATATTTACTAGGGAGTTTTTTAAGTATGCATTTATAAGCGAACTTCCTTTGGAAACATAGATATTCATGCTGACCCGGGGCCATGAAATGAGCACCAATCTATACCCCAAAACAGGTTTTGAGCATTTTTTTTCAAACTTTATACATCTATAGTGGAGCGAAAGTAAATAAATAAATAAATCTTCTATTGCGGAAACATATTAACATGTTAGGCAATCGTCAATGTATTTTTGTTTACTAAAGTTTTCCATGCATTCTACCATCGAATTCTCTTTCAAACATACATTTTGTTCATTCACTCTCTCCCATTTATTCGAACTATTCCACTCACGTTCTCGTACCGCCCGTAGTTATAAAGCAAGTGTGAGGCTGTGATAAAGGCTGTGAGCGTATCAAATGTGAGTACAAGTTGCAAAAGATTCGCAACTTTCTACTCATTCCAGTGGTGCTTATCTGCGTGTTGGCCTGGTTTTAAATAATTGTATTTGTTTGTTTTGTTTTCTAAATTACCTTGCCTGAACCGGAAACAATACTATTTAAGACCGTTTTGCAATTTTTTATTCAAACCACTAACCTATCATCTTCTAAAGCCAATCTCAAGTAGGTTAATTCTGTAAGGAAAAATGGAAGACACGTTAAAAATTTAGAAAGACGCGTTCCAAGACTTATACGTTCTGATGAATGTGTATACGATAAGTTTTAAAGAAGTAAAGAGCTTCAAATAATTATTCATTTTTTCCAAGTTTCATATAATTTAATTTCAAGAGCTCTTTCGCTGGTTAACCGATGCCGAAGAACCCAAGAGTTTAACGAAGAAAAGAAACAGCTCTCAAAATCTTTTGGTAATATACAATTAGGCTCGATCAGTTTTGATACGGTCCTAAATTTAAAAGGCTAACATTTTAGGTAACATTTCAAAAGCCTAAACAATACAAGTACATACTGCCTTGGCGTTTAAAAATGACTGAGCACATTTTGAAAGCTAGCTGTTTTACTTCCCCTGTTTAGGCTAAATGCGGTTATTTTTCTCTTAATATAAATATCAACTTAGTTATTTCAATTATTACATTCTTTGTCAAACTCGTGCGTACAGTTTGAATTAGATTTCTCTACAAAATGTTGGCGAGTCGCTAAAGACAGACGCTTTATGAATACAAAACCAGTCTGATATCTTTATGTAAACAATTGTGTTTAGCACTTCACAAGTTTTATTCGCAACCAAGTTTGTTGTCCTTTGTAACTTTTTCAACAGAGACACAAAGAAACTGAACGTGACCGACATTTTGTCGAGCTTTTCTTGTAACTAGTCATGGAAAACACCACTTCTGCGTCTGCAAACTATTTTCACTGATACGGTAGTATTTCTGCTTATAGAAGCGTAGGAGTAAATATGTTCAATGAGAAACATTTGAGGAATGCAATTACATAGAGGTTTACATGTGTGGGCAAATAGGGTTCTGCCATACATAAATCTACGTCATGCGTCCTTATGGTCATACATATAGCTGTTACAACGATAGCCAAGGCACAATTATTTAAAACAAAACTTTTCATAATATGATATATCTGATGAAACCGACCCAGGTTTGTAAACTGTATAACGATTGAATAAGCAATAGCAATAGAAACATGTCTTTTTCGTCAAAATGCGGTGTAAGAGAGTGACATTCACTCTTGAAACGGAGACAGGGAAAACTACCGAACTGGGAGACACAGAACGGCAGTTCATGAACGTTTACCTTCTCAGGTAGGAGTTCAGCTCGTCAACAGGTTACCAAATTCGATCAAAAGTGCCCATGAACTTGGGTTTTAAAACTCGCCTGAAAAAGTTTTGGCCGCAGAAGCATTTTACAATACAGACGAGTTTATGGCACACGACTGGGAAAACACACAAACTTACTACCAGGACTAGAGTGGTACAATTCGAATGAATGAGAGAGTGAATGTCAAAATGTATGTCTGACTGGATTTCGATGTTAGAGTGCGTGGAAAATTTTAGCTTTTCAAAGTGACGTTTGCAGAACGTGTTAACATGTTGAACAATAAACCATTTATTTATTTAATAAACTTGCGTGCCGAAAAGGACCTTCAATAAATAGAAATAAATTCAATTTTCAATGTCAACGCGCTCGATTTTTTCAACAGAGACACAAAGAAACTGAACGTGACCGACATTTTGTCGAGCTTTTCTTGTAACTAGTCATGGAAAACACCACTTCTGCGTCTGCAAACTATTTTTTCACTGATACGAGTAGTATTTCTGCTTATAGAAGCGTAGGAGTAAATATGTTCAATGAGAAACATTTGAGGAATGCAATTACATAGAGGTTTACATGTGTGGGCAAATAGGGTTCTGCCATACATAAATCTACGTCATGCGTCCTTATGGTCATACATATAGCTGTTACAACGATAGCCAATGCACAATTATTTAAAACAAGAAGCTTTCATAATATGATATATCTGATGAAACCGACCCAGGTTTATAAACTGTATAACGATTGAATAGAAAGCAATAAACTTGCGTGCCAAAAGAGGACCTTCAATAAATAGAAATAAATTCAATTTTCAATGTCAACGCGCTCGATTAAACAAGTTTCACAAAGAACTAAACGAATTTCTAAGAACAATTGTTTGAACAATTTGAACAAACTAATGAACTACGACTCTTTTTGGAAATTTTATTTAAAAAACACTAATTGAAGTTTTTACAGTGATTAAAAACTACCTAAATTGATGTTCTTTAGGCACTCTTCATCCTTATTAGTTCCAACCCACTGCTTCTTTGAAACATTTTGCATTAAATCTACTAGTATTGACCAGACTTGGTGCACAGTGCAGGAATAAGTAAATAAACACGTGATGGGGTGTTGGGGGAGGGGGTGAAGAGTCTTGGGGATAAGAGCGGGGCAGAGTGAAAAGCCTGGAACGTGTCCAGCCTGAGAATATAAGACTTGATTCTGTAGATCAGGCTGAGTCTCGACATGCTGATAAGAATCAACGCTGAGTACTGATAAGAGAAGAAAACGATAAGTTTGTAAAAACTGTTAAATAGTTATAAAAGTTGGGGTTCTTTTTTCCCTTGTACCTTTTTTCGGATGCTTGAGGGTTAGTTAGTGGAATTATCAAGATCCCACTTCATAGCGCAATGAATTTCCTTTGGAAAAATGAGGAATATTCAATTCATGCCGTCAGATTATAAAATCATAGGCCCGTGACTATGAAGTGAGCACCAATCCTGACCCCCAGAACAGGTTTTGAGCATTTCTTTTCACACTTTTAAGCAAAGGTCTAGTGATATATATTAACTTAGCGTTTAAAAAGTATTACTTTATATACATACATATATGGTCGCACTGGAGGCCAAGCTGAGGCCGAAGGCCAAAGCTTTGAGCGTAGTGAACAGCTCTTAGCGCCCGTAATAATTGAGCACAGAGGTTTAAGGCCGAAGCGCGGTTGTAAACGGAACGAATTAGAGTAACAAATTGCAAAGGAAATTCGATTCATTCATGCAAGCGGTGCTTAAGCGCTTAGCTGCGTGTCGGTCTAGTTTTGTTTTCGAATGTTTCAATTGATTAGGCTATATCCAAACGTTGAACCTTTCTGCAAGAACTGTTGAAAATACACCAACAAGAAACTGATTGACTTAGCAGGATGTCAAAGTGTTCAAATTCCAAATTTTCTATCCAGTTTTTCAGGTCTAGTGCTAAATTTGTGAAGCGTTTGAAAAGTATCAAATAACTAAGAGAGGCACATTTAACTGAATATCCGAGATCTTTGGAAACTAACATAAAATGAGTAATTACTCTTAAATCAACCTTTCGGTGTTGGCCACGTCATTGATTATTTACAATAATATTTATAATGTCAGACGTTTCAATCATGTTATAACCACACATCCTCAGTGTACTTGCTGAGACTAGGATGTGATTGGACGTGTTGGTCAGTGGCCCCTTATTGGTCAAACGATCTCATTTGGCTTTGTCTAGTGCAGTTTAATCTTATCCTTACTGGTTACCAAGCTTTTGGGAGTTGACCGAAAATTGAATTTGAAACATAAATGAATTGGTAGTCACTTCTTCTAACTTAGGAAGAAAAAAAGGTTGGTATCTATAATACACAGTAAATATGTATAGGCACTATCAATCAAAATTATTTACCCCAACCTGACTAATTAATATATCTCTGACATCGATATGTTTTCACCAAAACCTTAATGCCCTAAAGTAAAACCTAAAGTTCCTCTCAGCCATTGGGAGAAAATTCTTCCCGTTCTTAATTACAAACACGGAAGGTTTATTATTGCAGAGCCATTCCGTAGTTGTGGCTTTTAAATGGTGCGTTTGTTTACCTTCATAAATTCTCACGAAGAACTTCCTTGTTTATACGAAAATGTAAACCATGAACTAACTACTCATTAGGCTCAAAGAGAAAGAAAGTCCAATGAAAAAGACTCATTCGAGTTGTTAAATTTTTGAGTTAAACATCCTGAAGAATAAAATTATAACACATTTTAGAATACTAAGTTTTAAAACTCAACTTTTTGTCACCATAACAAATAATTATTTCATCTCTGTACGTACAAAACATAACTAATTGTAATCAGTTTCAAATAAGTAATGAGCACATTTTACAAAACACGCAGCCTGAAAATATTAATTTTGCATTTCAAAATTCACACATTATTCGGTTATTATTCTTGGCATTCAAGAACAATTTATCATCGAATTTCCTTAGGAAAAAATGAGTTATTCAAGCCGTCAGCATGGTAAGAAAGACCAGGCCCGGGACCATGATATGAGCACCGATCTTGACCCCCAGAACTCGTTTTGACAATTTTTCACAACTTTATATACATGTGTATATATGTGTATCATCTCTACAGGTCACCTTTTCTATCCGATGTTCACCAAATTTGGTACAAATGTTCTGTTTGTAAATATCTCGGTCAAGTTCGTTAGCTAACAAAATTGGACTACCGGAGACCCCGTGTTGAGGGCGACTTTTCACCAAAAAAGGGTGTTCAATTATCAAAAAACAGTATGTTCCGTCCGATTTTGATTTAATTATAAAAAATATGTATTTTGTTGTTATACGTTAACATACCAAAGGTAATGGAAATCCGTCAAGTCATTTCAAAATGGCGGCCATACAAGTGATTTTTTGCCATAAGAGCAAACTACGATTTTATTGAAATTCAAAATGTAGTTTCCTTTCATGATATGTAATATAACGTCCAATAAAACCCGTAAATCTGAGGCCGAAGGCCGAAGCGAGGCTGTGAGCGCATCGAATCAGAGTAACAAATTGCAAACGAAATTCGATTCACTTCATGCCAGCTGCGCTTTAGCGCTTAGCTGTGTGTCGGCCTGGTTTTTCTTCCAAATCTCCAAACTCCTGTACTGTACAAAATGTAATCATTGAAAGAACCCAAGTTACAAGAAAAGCTCGACAAAATGTCGGTCACGTTCAGTTTCTTTGTGTCTCTGTTGAAAAAGTTACAAAGGACAACAAACTTGGTTGCGAATAAAACTTGTGAAGTGCTAAACACAATTGTTTACATAAAGATATCAGACTGGTTTTGTATTCATAAAGCGTCTGTCTTTAGCGACTCGCCAACATTTTGTAGAGAAATCTAATTCAAACTGTACGCACGAGTTTGACAAAGAATGTAATAATTGAATACACAAAGTTCGTAAATTATAGGAGATACATTTAAGGTCTGAGGAACTAGTGGCTATTGCTCATCAAAATTATTCCAAACAGAAAAACTATTCTTAGTATAAAATCCTCACTCAGTCAAATCTTGATTTCGAACTTCTTTTCCCACCGTGAAAAGTAAAATCATTGACAGTTTTAAGACGCTACATTTCATAACTTGCTTCATTGTCGCAGTAAAAAACAATTAGTACTTAACTCTTAGGCTTTCGCGGCCGGTGTCACAACTATAATCTAGTTATTCCGGTTTGCACCGCGTCCAAACTTCAAAATTAGGTTGAGATATTTCGGCCTCGCTGTGGAGTACCATCTTCGGTCACTGATTGGTTGAAACTGAGCTACTTGCTGTCTGCTGTCCTATCGGTGGTAGGCTGCCAACCGAACAATTAGTTCGTTTTCATATTGTATTTTTATATTCGTCCTAAAAATCTGAATAAAAATTTTAAAATTTTAATTATTTTAAAAATTTTGATGAATCGGCTAGATATGATGATGTCATAATTGCATGGTTTCTCAATTATGTAGTTTTTAAAAAATTACCCACAAACGAATGGTGGGCGCGTAACAGTTCTGGTGGCACGGGTGAAAGTTGACTGCGTAAGAGAGTTTAATATGGATTGCTCAAAACACCTGTTTTGCTATCTTCTTTTCCTTTGTCAAATCTCGACTTTAAACCCCTTTTCCACCGTGAAAAGTAAATAAAATGGACAGTTAAAAACAAAAAGAAAACAGTGCATGTGGGAAAGTCATGTCGTAAGTAAAAATAAACAACAAAACGGAAAACTGTCCAATCTTTAAGAAAATGTGCATTTAAAGTTCCACTTCTTCACTACATATGAGTCTCCTGTGCCCTATGTAGACCAGATGAAAGTGCATACATATTCGGGTAACATACGGTTATGGGAGGTGCAGTCACAAGTACGGCTAAATTGGTTTTAATAATTCCCAACAATGCAAGGCATGGCCACTTGTAATATGTCTACTCGCTTGTGCTTTTCCTTGAAATTCCGAAGCTCATCACTCATAAGTGGTGGGAGGGGGGGTTAATTATCAAAAACAGTCAATTTGATCTGATTTTTATAAAATTTTAAATACATATGTATTTTAATAGTATCCATTAATGTAATAAAAATTATGAAGATTCATTAAGTCTTTTCAAAATGGCGGCCAAAAATTATTTTGCTATAACAGCGTTATGAGTAGTTCGATTTCAATAAAATGTGAAATACGTTTTCCCTTCATAATATTTAATAAAGCCTGCAGTAAAATAACAAGTAAGACTGTGGCCGAAGGCCGAAGCGAGGCTTTGAGCGTAGCGGGTTGCAAAGAAATTCGATTCACTCATGCAAGCGGCGCTTAGCGCTTAGCTGTGTCGGCCTAGTTTTTAAACCCATATCTTGAGAGTAAAATTGCAAACTTTGTTTATTCAACTATATTTTACAGGCTAAAAAGGTTTAGCAATGTAATTAAACAAAAGCGCCATAACACAACACTGAAGAACATTAATGCTCTTTCACCAATAGTTGACCAAGTTGTTCAATATCTGCTCACTAGAGAGGTTTTGCCTTGAGGTCATCTTTCTCCGAGGCGAGTTTAATCTTTATTGGCATTCTTCGCGTGATATAAACTTTAAAAATGTTGTTCCTTCGAGCTTTCTCTCTACAAGTTTGTAATTGATTAAAATTGTAATGTAGTTCTTGTCTGTGTGGTTGTACATATTTTTATGAGAGTTGACAAAAGATGGATTTAGTTAAAAAGGTTGTATACACCCTTAGACTGAAACCTCTCTAAAACTATGCTTATCTTCAAAAAGATCCTTTGTGACAAGGTCAAATCTTTAGAAAACCTTGATCCTGCACAAAATTAAAATACTTCAAAATTGGAGCACTGAATTTCTTCAGACAGTCTAGGCTATGGTCTATTTAGCCTTTGGATTTAATCCGTTACAAACCTTTTACGAAAGACTGGGACTTAAAATATAAACTATTCTAATACTCAACCGTGAAGTCTGATACAATATTTCGTCACTCAACGCAAAAGCAGAAAAGGGTTAAAGTAAAAACTGTGTGGACCCGTGGCGGGTTGGAATCGTGCGTGAGTCCGGAGTTCTTCACTCCGCCGGAGCGGGTTCGAACCCCACATTAACCATTTACATTAATTTTGTGATGTGACTACACGGTAACGCTAGGTTGAGGTCGAGTTTGAGTGGTAGAGATGACTTTATAGTCCTAACTGCCTCGTTAAACAAGACACACTTTGCCTTTGCCTTTTTTAACTTGTTGTAAATCTAGGCTGCGCGTGTAAAATAAACTTAACGCACATGTTTACGTAATGTAAAACTGCGATAAAAGATTACTTTAAACCAAGCTGTAGGTATTTTTAACGTTCAGTATTTGTTGATTATAACAATCAGAAATGATAAGCAATTCCAGAGATATGGGTCAGGGTATATAACTGTGTGACTGGGGATGACGTGGATATATGTGTGTCCACACCAACCCTCCCTCCCTTACCTACCACCACCCCTACGAGACCACTGTGTCTGTGTGACTGTGTAATTACATTCCTTATGTTCCACAATTGGAATAATTCATCCTTCTTGTAAATCCAGCAAGATATTCCTGGTATATTATGGAAGCTAAGAAAATTAATATATTTAGTAATTTGTGTACGGCATCAAGTATGTTATTAAATTTTCGTGACTTCGTTTTAGAGGTGAGTCTGTACTTGAATCCTCAAATAAAATTGGTCATCACTCCTATAACATTCAACCACACGGTATTGAACAGAAAATTGTTGAAATGAGTAGCAAAACCTAGCCAAACAAACGTAATATCTAAGTTTATTGTGGACATTTTGTATCGTTAGTAAAAAAATACAACGTTTCGAGATCTGCAATATGACCCATCTTCAAGAAAAAGTAACCACAAACATAACACAAAACATTAGAAAATGAACTAGCTAAATCCTAAAATAATCAAATCAAGTTGATCATTCAAACACAACCAAGCAACGCTTTCTTTCTTCACAAAAAAAAATAAAAAAAGGAAAGCAAATCATAGCACATGTTGTTTGGTTGTGTTTGACTAGTCAGCTTACGCTGATTACATTTAGCTATCTCATATTATTATGTTTTGTGTTATGTGTGTGTTTACTTTTCATCTGAAGACGAGATCAGATCGCAGACCCCGAAACTTCTTGTCTTCTTCCCCACTAGCAATCAAAACCTCTGCAATAATATTTCAATCAAAAATCCTTTTATCGTCAACAATAAACTTCAAACGAAGAAATACAACACCTATGATGCAAACTAAAATATATATTTTTGATCAACGTGCTGAATAAGTGAAGAACCTCCTCAAGATTTAAGTGCATGATATCTACATGGAGAGCACGCAGAGTTGAGATATCCAGGGACACAAATCTGTCAGAACTTCTGGCGCGGACATTTCCTGAGTCAATCTCACATTTATATTCAACCCACACAACCGGTTCAGTCAGACTTTTATATGACAGCCGCTACAACTTTTCACTCACTGCTAACTAGAGTTTGATAAGAGACTTCCCTTAAGGTGTGAAGTCAGTACGGAACTGTAGGTTAGAGGACTGAATGAAGCTATTGCAAAGTAGGCAGCGAGTTAAAGTTCACGGTGTTCTATACAAGATGAGTTTTAAATTCCCTCACCATAACTTTTGAAAAGGGAATATTTTTAAACCCCTTTATAGGATTCTGAAGTTTCTTTGGACGTACTTTGCGTCACCCACCCCCACCCAAAACCGAAGGAGGCCTCCAAAAGTTTTGAAATACAACCTCCCCTAATGGCACTTCAAAAGAAAGGGAATTCAACACAAATTCAACGACGCAAAGAAAGTTTTTATCGTGACTCATTTTTGTTATACCCGTTTAAAGATTACAATAAATAAGGTTTAAAATGCCACGTTTCACATACATTTTATTTTGAATGATAAATCAAAATACTCT
The DNA here is from genome assembly GCA_018831715.1 of Matsumurasca onukii. NCBI lineage: Eukaryota > Metazoa > Arthropoda > Insecta > Hemiptera > Cicadellidae > Matsumurasca > Matsumurasca onukii. The sequence continues at coordinate 90,029,649 of CM032058.1, forward strand.
ATGGAATTATGTTATAGGGTTGTGATGTTTCCCTCAGAGGATTTTCAAGAACAATTTATCGTTCAAAAATTGTATGTGAAATGTAGCACTTTAAACTTGATTTATTGTAATCTTTAAATGATAAAAAAACTATGGGTATGATAAAAAACTAGTTGAGATGAAAGATTTTTCTTTGCGTCTTTGAATTTGTCTTTGAAATGATGTGCTACAAGGGGAGGAGGGTTTCTTATTTAAAAATATTTGGGGGCCCTCCCCCCTCACCGGTATTTATTGTGGGGTAGATGACGCCAAGTACGTCATAAAAAACTTCAGGATCCTAAAAATAAAAGGGGTTTAAAAATATTTATCTTTTCAAAAGTTAAGGAGTGGGACATTAAAACGCCCCTTGTAAAATATTCAATACTTGGAAACTTATCAAAATTTCATCACGCCTTCCATAACAACAATGTTAACTATTTTTTAGGTTTCAAAAAGAACCAATCAAGGTCAAAGGTTGTTTTAATACTAATTCTCCTTGCAGGAACAGACTCAATACTCGTTGTAAGTGAACAGTTTAATCAATTCAGCAAGGAACACGTTGCTGAGTCAACACTCTACACAATGCTGCTCAGTGTCAACCCTTGTCTTGATAATTGAACTCACACACACAAACACCCACACACACACTCTCAATCTGAACACGATCCAGGTTTTATTCAGTAAAGGGAACCCTTTGGGCTCGCTGGGAGGGGAGGGGCTGCGGCTTAGTATTTTGGGAGCATTCGCAACTGTTTTGCCGCTATGATGCAAAATCTCCGCTAAGTACAAGGGCAGATTTTCAGACGCCATCTTTTTTAGGCCGCCAACTGTCAGATCCTTGAAAGAATGTTCCCAGATTTTCCCGAAGGTTTCACCCCAAGAGCTTCGAAAAGAGAATGTGGTTGAGGGAAGCATGCCGGGAAGTGCCTAAACATTTACTCGTTCGATCGTCAGTCACCAGCCTTACATATTATAACTCGCCCTTCGGGCTCGCTGGGGGCTGTGCCCCCGGACCTCCACTCGACCTGCAAACTCGTATTTTGGGGGCAACTGTTTTGCCACTATGATGCAAAATCTCGGCTAAGTACAAGGGCAGATTTTAAGACGCCATCTTTTTTGGCCGCCAACATGTTAGAGCCTTGTGCTAAACACGCACTATAGCACTGAGCTATGGCCACCGCCATAGTTGCTTTTAACAATAACAATATCACTTATTTTCAAAACACTGTATGATGTGTTTAAGGAATCATATGAAACTGTTGCTGTTTTTATAAACCAGATTCATTCCAAATGCAGTGTTCGTCCAGTGTTAGGAATTTGACCGCTTTCACAAAGGGGATTCTTTTGACCAATTAGCTTAACGAGTTCAGTTGTTTCTATTGAGTGCGGCCTTGATAAAGCAATTTATAAAATAACATGCTGACGCCTGGATGACTCATTTCGCGTGTTAAAAGTAACTCTTTTTAATTGTGTTACTTTAATTCTAGTGGAATTCGCCTCAACTTCGTTGGCTAGTCGCAGTTATTACTGGCCAAACACTCAAGCAATTCAAAGTATTGTATAAGGAAATTCTTTCCTTAGGTTGTTAGTGTTCAATTATAATAAATTTGATATTAAAACTGATAAATTGCCAGCCATAAAGCGTAGGTTTACCGAAGCCACGATCTAATAAAAAGGCAGACAGTACCTGTGCAGTCTGTTTTACACATTGAGGAATCTAATAGCGTCGTATCGACCAACTAAAAACAATACCCTTTCGTAGTACAACAAACTAAATTGTAGGACAAAATGAAATATCTTAAAGTTTGATACGAAAAACCTTCAGCTCTAGGTTCACGTTTCTTGTCTATCACAAAACTTTACCTCTTAGGAATGTGTACGCCTTTAATTCATTGTTTGAAGTTTGTTGTTGACAATGGTGCAATTTATGAGGTTAAAATATTATTACGACCTTTACAAAAACCCTGATTTGTTCATCAAAACTGTAAAGAATTACCCTTCCATTGGCTGTGCATAAATATATGGCATATAAACATATGAGTATTGGCTGTGATTGGTCGTCTGCTTTTCCGAGCCAGCCAATGAGGCTGCCAGGCAGTCAGTCATATGCAGCTGTCACTGGCCCTAGACGTGCTTGATTTCTCCATTTGTTTTTGTTTATTTCGTTAAGTTTTTCTTCGTGTTGTATTGTTTTCTAGGCTAGCTATTATAAAATTAATTAAGTTTAAGGAAAAAATAAAATTATTTAGTGGGGGGTGACTGATAGCTTGCGCTTATTACCTTTAGATATATCAGACCATCACCTGCGTGGTCGGAAGCTCGTTAAGTTGTTGGTCCTTTATTTCCATTGGTCTTTTAAGCTATTAATTAATGACCCATTCTAAGGAAGACGCCCTTAGTTTGTAACAAGACTACACCTCATAACTCATTACTACCACTATCACATTCTCGTCCTTCATCACATATTTGCCTTAAAATACCCTCATGAGTGGTCGGCATCTCAGTGGTTTAGTGATATGTTATAGGTTACTTTTCACCTGAAGACGGTCACATTCCAGATCCCGAAACGTCGCGTGATAATATTTTATGTCTACAGTTATTAAAATAATTACCTCAAGAAGTTCCGCAATAGAACAGCGAGATACAAACTATTCACTCAGAAATTGCCAAGGCCCATGCTCAAACTTGATTGTGAATGTTGTCTTTCTGAAGTTTTACAACTACACAGCTTCTCGATTATTTATTCTTAAATTTGGAACTGCTCCTAAATATTAAAACCTTTTTACCGGATTGAAAAAATGTCACTGTAAGTGTCATAGTAAGAAAAAGTGTGTTAGTAGTAAAACAATGAAATAAATACTTTTCAAAATTGAAAACCAGGTCCTCTTTTCAAAAGCAGCACTCGCAAGGGTAGTCACCCCGCGTGACGTAAAATGATCCCATTATGTTTCAATAATAAGGAATTAGCATTTGCTCGCGGTGAGACTTAAGCCTATTAACCTGGCTCAGGCAGTGGGAAAATGAACAGCTGTCTTGTTGGTATATTAAACTCTACTCTTGGTGAAATTAAGACAACACCCTTCTCCCCCACCCCTCTCCCCTACCATGCTCTACAGTATGGTCTACCCGCACAGGGAAATGTTATTATTGGCTGTAACCACGAACTTGTGGTGCTGTCGCGTTTCTTGGTATTATTCGCTTTACTAAAATGTTTTATTATTAAAAAACACGACAATTTTTATAACAATAGAGTATCTCAAAATAAGTGTTCTTAGGGGGCATGTTTCATTAAAGAAGCGCTGAGATGGGTAGTATTTAATTCTTTTAGACTTATTATAGTTCTCACATATTCTTTTAGGGAATCTATCTAGCAGACACTATATTTATTAGACATACATATAGCGGATCCGTGGAGGGTTGGTATCGCGCGCGACTCTAGAGCTCATCATTCCGGTGGTAAGGGTTCTATCCCCGCACAATTTGTAAAGTGATTATACGGTGACGCTAGGTAAAGGTAGAGGTTGAGTGGTAGAGAGGAAGTCGTAGTCCTAACCTCGCCTCGTTGAAAAAGACAAACTTAGCTTTTTACCCTATAGTGCTGGGCTTATACAAATCAGCAGTGTACTTCCGTAAAGTCCTTTTTGTCGTATTTTAGTATCACCGAAAAAATAACATTTAGTTTCTTTATCCAAAATTTTAATACGAGGAGATACAAGGGTCTGAGGGTTTATGTTCATTTTGGTATTATCTAATAATAGTGCGTTTAATATCTTATAGACAACTCTCTATTTTCTTTCTTGCTGTGTTTTATAACCATTAGTCAATTTTTTACGACGAAACATTTAAACCTAAATGCAAACTTGAAAATAAAACAACTAGTATGGGGACTCAGAAATGTCCCACTTTCAAAATATAATTATATAGCCAACAATTAACCAACCCATCAAAATCAGGGTTTATTTAAACCCCTACAAATTGCCTATGTTTATAAATAAACACATGTGAATTAGTTATAAATAGAATAGTTTATTACAACAGCTTGCTTACATAAATAAAAAGCGTCAAGTTGGTAAGGTTAAGGAAACATAAAATCACAGTTTTACAGTTTATTATCAACTTGGTTGGTGTTATATTCTTGGTTTCCAGGGTCAGGATAGTTGTTATCAGTGTTTTCGTAGTCTGGTTCTTCTGAGGGTTGTTGAATACAACTTGACACACTCTGAGGGAACTTGACCTCGTGAATTCCTGGAAAATAAAACAAAATTAGTTTCATGAAAATTTTACCTGTAGGGAAATTGTACTTATAGCTCGTTTTTGTGCTCGTTTTCGCTACGCTCAGCTCCTTATTATTTCATTCCTTCGGCCTCAGACTTACGGGTTTTTTACTGGAACTAACTACATATCATGAAAGAAAAACACATTTTAAACTATAATAAAATCGGACTGCTCATTTCGGCGTTACAGCGAAAAGTAATGTTATTTTTTACCGCCATTTTGAAACAACACAATGGATTTTAATATTAAGTGTACATTGATGGTATGAAACATATTGATTTCAACTTTTATCAAAATCTATTTTAGATCATTAAACCCTTTTTGGTGAGAAGTAGCCCGCAAAAGTCCGGTAGTCCGATTTTGTTAGTTAACAGAACATTTGTACCAAATTTGGTGAAAATCGGACAGAAAATGCAACCTGTAGAGACTAGACACATATATACATATGTATATAAAGTTTTGAAAAAATGCTCGAAACGTGTTCTGGGGGTCAGGATCGGTGCTCATTTCATGGTCATGGGCCAGAATCTAATTTTCCAAAGGAAATTCAATAATAACGGTTTGAAAGAACAGGTGCTCCTTGAAGGTATAGAACTTTTCCACCCAAAAAATATTAACTATTTCGTAATAAAAAAAATATTAGATTGACCACCCTCTAGTCAAATATTGTATCGATCAATTCCGTCAAAAATAACAGATTGAAATAATAGTCCTTGAAGAAATGTTCACAAACTAACGTTTCTATCCTACTGTAATATTCTTTATCTTTATGAAAACTCCCGCCATCGCCGAATCAATCTAGTGTTTACGTGTAGGTTTGCGTGACTGGAGCACATCTACCAATCCTATCTCTCTGACCCTCGACTTATCTTCTGCAAAGATCTTCTGCTCAAGATACAAAACTCACGACAATGCAATCCACCGATGTGTTGAAGAATTGGTACAATTCTACAGGTTGTGGGCACTTCAATTTGCTTCTTGACACGAAAGGTTCTTTTGCTGAGGCGTTGGAAAGATTTTGTACATGATTTTCTCACCGTGAAATGTTTCAACTTTGAATATAGCTACGAGAACGTTGGTTAGTGTTTACTATATTATTTAGAGAGGTTTTAAATTAGATAAAGGTTAAATTCGTTGGACTATAAAGAATAACCTTCAAAGGGATTCTTGAAGGGCGACGATGAGATGACAGAAAGATGTCATTTAGTAGCACTTTTTGAAGACGAAGTCCGGGTCACGAATATCATCTAAAGCTTCCGGTGCCAAACGTTTCGCTCATTTTACAATCGAGCATCCTCAGTGGACTTGCTGAGACTCAGACCTTGTTCATCTCTGGTGACACTCACCCAGCAACTGCAGGACGAGCATGATCAGGAAGCCCATGAGAGCGAGAAAGTGAGAGAGCAGACCCAGGGCTCGAGCCCGGATCTCACGAGTCAGTAGCTCGTAGAACGTGACGTAGAGAATGTTACCCGCAGCCAGTCCTCTGACCACGGCTATCACCATCTCGTCCAACCCCACACTGGTCAGGACTATCCCCACCATCATGCCTGAATGAAAGAAAATCGAATACTAAGTCGTGGTTATGAAATTTTTAATTTGCAAAAATTCAAATTGAGCAAAATTGTTTGGGCGCATGCAGAAAATTACCGTAGTTTTATCTAGTTTGTTGGTTTTATTGAGTGTAGAGATAGCCATGCCCTCACTAAAGCAGGTGAATTGTGCGACATATCCTTTTATTTGGTTGAGTTTTATGACTTTCCGTATAGCAGCTTTCTTTGTTGTTTTAAATTAGTACATTATTAGGTGGGAGGTTGATAAGATTCCACATTGCGAAAATTAGCTTTTACTGTACGTCTTCAAAGCTTATGGCCAGCAGGAACAAAATCCAAGAATTGGGTGCTTCATCGACCTGCTGTGCACACTTTAGAGGTAGGTGTACACCCTAGACCCTAGTTAACAGAAACTATTGGCAGTAAGGAATGCTGAACTAGGAGACACAACACTGTTGTGCATGAGGGTTTGCCAGTCCAGGCTAGAGTTCAATTTGTCAATAGACTTTGAAAGTCAATTAACATGCCCCAATGCCAAAGGCACTTAAAATCAAATAATTTTTCTCGCGAAACTGTCTTATAGTTCAGACGCCTTTGTGGTACACGCTTAGGAGACCTTGTGAACAAACATAGGCCTACGGACTGACAGTGAGGTCAAATTTGAGTGAATGAGATCTAGATGTGATAGGATGGAATAAAGTCTTTAGATATTAACTGACGATTAAGATACATTCCACGTTACATGTGTTTTCAATAAAATATTTATTTGTTTGTTTACAGCTTTTGAGCTTTTAAAACAGACGTACCAAACATCCTAAGATTACTAAGACCTTAGGCTTCCGGTTTACACCGCATCATCAATTAGCTACTGAGGATGACTCTCCACAGCGAGGTCGAAACGTTCAGCAGTATTTATGGTTCAACTGTGACGCGGTGTAAACCGGAAGCCTTAGATCTTAGTGATGAAACCAGCCGCGAAAGCTTAAGAGCTAAGATCCTAAGATTACCCTCAGAAACCCCTATACAACTTTTTCCAGCCCATCATTTCAATCAAACAAGACATCTAAGTGCTCAATTTAGGCTATAAAAACAAAGTACTATACGCAATAGTACATACCCACAATCATAAACACGGCAGCAACCACATTCAAAAACATCACGACCCCCATGACTTCATCCAGCTTCATGAGGTGGAGAGTGAACCACGCCATGGCGATGGACTCGTGCACCGCCGTGGCAATGGTGAGGAAGACAACGTCCCCCTTGGAGTCCGCCAGACCCACGGCCATCCCCTTGGCCAGGGAGTGGAGCGAGACCAGCAGACAGCGCAGGATGTTGTGAGGTCTGGTGGTGAAAGAGGGGAGGAACTGGGGTGAGAGGGAGGGGGAGGGACTGCCATCGGGGGTGTCTCTTTGGGGGTAAATCTGGAGGAAAACATCCAGTTTCAGTTTCTTAACCTTTTACCCAGATAAGTAAAATTTCTCTCTTCAACTTAGAACTATATTAGGACGTAAAATCCTGTATATTAGACATCCTCAAAATACTTTTAGGTAATGTACGAGTTCTAGGCGTTAGTTTTAAAAGTATCATCATTGAAGAATAATGAGGTATCACTGACGAGTTTCCTCAACAATGAATTTGTCGTCCATTAATTCAAAACAACACCTTAAATTATCTATTCACAAATTAACAACTACACATACTACACAATTTAACAATTGTACACAGATTAATAAAATAAACAAATGTACGTTGTGTTTCCTTCTCTTTCAATCTTTGATATTTATATTTATCAAATCATAACGCACAACTAAACTTAATACTAAAACAACGCGTTAAGCAATCTTGTTAAAACTAAGTATGAAACTCAAAATATCATTACTTCCTCTTCTTCTCTTTCTATACTTTCTTAACATGGATTTGGCTCATGCAAACCTCTCTTTGGCTCATGTCATCTTACCTTAGAAGAGGACCTGAAACTGATAATTGCTTCGTCCAAGAAGAAAGTGAAGAAGAACCCAGCCACAATCAACAGCTCTGTGATGGGCAGAGTGTGCTCGGGCAGGAGGTACAATAGAGCAGCTCTAACCTGAATATTAAAAAATAAAATATTACAATCTGATACAGTTAATCAATATTACTAAAATTCCACGTAAATAAGCCTAACAGTTCATTAGAAAAGGTAAAATTTGTCTAGTTTAACAATGCGTGGTTAGGACTACAAAGTTCTCTCTATCACCCAACTTCGACCTTTACCTAGTGTTACCGTTAGGTCACTTAACAAAGTGTTGGTGGTGACTGCGAGGATCGAACCTACACCACCGGAGTGATGAGCTCCGGAGTCGCGCCACTGATCCACTAAAAGCTCTTCTTGGAACCTCTTTTACCTCTTTTTTGGAGCCTCTTTCTGGAACTTCTTTTACTTGAAAGTTTAAAATGAAATGCTCTCACCTGAGGCACGAGGTGGATGAAACAGGTGGCCAAGAGAATTCCTCCAGCGAGAGAAAGGCAGAGAGCGATTGCAAGATCAACCTGCAATTTGTTTGTGCATAGTATTAGTTGTATCCTGAGGTGACAAATTTAAATTGCTCATATTTTCTCCTAGAATACCTTAGAATGTATTGAAAGTGTTAATCCCCGGGTTATTTCAATGTGAACATTTAATTGCCAGACGTGTCGAAGCCAACAGATAGATTTCTTCATAGACTACACGTCAGACGATGATGTTTTCGCATCAAGATATCCCGAGGATGTTAACCCCTCAAAATGTTTTGGATATTGATGGAAGTAATTGTCAAATGCTTTATTGTCTAATGGTAAAATCCAAGAGGCAAACAACGATTCTTTACTTAATGAACTATTAACCCACAGTAATACAGTTGTGACTTACAGTAACAGAATACGTCTAACTAATCCTACGCCAGATATCTCTAGGTTTCAATTCTAATAGCACTTTTTATTAAAACACGTAATTTTTACATCGATAATATATCACAAAATTTAAATACATCCTAAAATTATACTTTTGTATTTCTATAAAACAACGTTACCCAAGTAGATCTACAGGTCAGACGACACACGGACAGGGGGCTGAGCCCCACTCCCAGACGCACAGCCACCAACAACACGAGAGCAAGGATCTTGAGAGTGAGCAACTCCATGTCTGACCACAGATACACCTCACTCTACTCTGTGGTCTAACTCAGACCAGCTGGCCAGGTCAAGTCAAGGGTCAGCTGGGATCTGCGTGACCACTCCGCAGATAACATCTAGGTCGATATCTTCTAGCCTTGCACTTGAGGGGGGTCTGCCGAAATTAGCGTGTAAATCGTCTCGTGTAAGTTTGGTCGGTTGTGCTTCAACGTATTTAATGGAACAAAAACATCAAAGTTTTCAAAAACAGCGCATCCTATCCTACATCTATCACTAAAAAAACCAATTTTAACGCCCGAAAGTAGTCTTCAAAAAGCACCACATCTACAAAATATATATTATAGGCCTAGATTCAATACCAATGATTCCCTTTAATAAATAATGGAAGCCAACGTGTTTAACAAATTAACAGGTAAAATTCCAGTATAGTGACTTTTGTTCTAAAGACATGTTTTATAGTAAAAACCCCTGAGCGGATCCGTGGAGGATTGGTATCGCACGCGACTCCGGAGCTCATCACTCCGGTGGCGCGGGTTCGATCCCCGCAGTCACCACTTACATTTGTAATGTGACTAATACGATGACGCTAGGTAAAGGTCGAGGTTGAGTGGTAGAGAGGACTTTGTAGTCCTAACTTCGCCTCGTTAAACAAGACAAACTTTACCTTTACCTTTTTTTACCCTGTCAAAGAGCCAAAAATGACTGATTAACCTTCGGGAAATAAGCGGAAATGGATAAAAACTGCATTAATCTACCTTTACATAAACTGACCAAATCTAGCCTAACTTAACCTAACCACCTGAGCTACCCTAAACTAACTTAGGCTACCCTAAACTAACTTAACCTAACCTGCAAATAACCCAACTTTAATGACGTTTCCAGCATTAGATTTCTTGTTATGTCAAAAAATAATATTTATTTTGTGTATTTGAAAATAAACAAATTATTATTATTTTAAACACGTAGATAATGTTATAAAGCAGCAAAAACTATCTGCATTGTAGCTTGTTGTCAAACAAACAAGAAGTCATAATATGAGCAAAACAAAAATCAACGCAAAAAATTATAGGCAATGATTCAAGATTTATAAATGTGTATAAACAATGAAAAAGTAACGCAAATGTACACTGTGTCGAGCATAACATGTAGAACACTCTGTATAAGTGTACCATGAACAGCTGATCCCGAATATCCGATGATATTGGTCGGAGGAAATGACAAATATTTAGGATTTTTTTACATAAAATAGGCCGAGTTCATGGCCGGGGTGTAAGAAAAATAATTAGATATTCACTATACGAGTTGCAAGAGAAATTTGATACTGTTCTCAATATACAAATACTCAGAAATACAATCGTAAAAAAGGCTATCAATTTTATGGGTTTAATTTTTTACTAGTGAACATCGTAAACATTATGAAATTATATAAATGAATTTGAATTATACCGGTGTGCTGGTAGGGTGTGTTTGGACGGTGGGCCTGATACACTAGACCCTACCTAACATAATCTACCTAAGTTAGATTTAAGTTTATTCTGTAAACACAAGACCTACCTTATGATTGCATGAAGCTATATACAACCTGCTAAGTTAACTTAACCAGTTCAATATTCTGCCTCATTGTGCATTAGGCTTTGCGGAGAAGCCTATATTGAATTGTTCATAGCCAAGTTCCATAGACGAGGCTAAACTCATGTGTTCAAACCGTATAAAATCTGTTCCATTAATTGTAAACTTATTACTTACTTTATAATACTTATTAAATGACTAACAGCCAAGTACCACAGACGAGGCTAGTCAAAGGTTTTAAATCGCAAAATTTACTGTAGGCTGAATTTTCCAAGTTTGTTTTGAATGTTTGCTTATTTTAGATTTTGCTTAAACTAACGATATGAATAACTTATTATTAAAACGTTAAATTGGCATTGTTACCTTTGACGAGCTGACAACGTCTCCTTCTTCTACAGGGTGTTCACGAAGTTACATTCCCAACACAGGAACAAGTAAAGAACTGAACGGATCCAACATTTAAACTACTCAACTGTTTTACTCAGTCAAGAACTCATTTCACCGCGTAATATTCAACTGTACATAATTCCCCACCCTGTATACACGACCGCGTGGTGTTTATGAAGCATCAAAGGTTATAAAGCTCTAAATGAACGACGAAGAAAATGTTTCAAGAGTAAGGTGTAAATAACTTATTACTAAAACAATTTAAATTGTCATTGTTACCTTTGACGAGCTGACGGCGTCTCCTTCTTCTACAGGGTGTCCACGAAGTTACATTCCCAACATAGGAACAAGTAAACAACTGAAGATCACATTTCACAGCAAAATATTAAACCGCATATAATTAACCGCGTTGGATAAACGACCGCGTGGAATTAATGAAAAGGTTAGTTTGCATCAAACTCTCTACGACAAGCAAAACATGCAACATGCAATGAAAAATACCCTGCCAATCATATACATGATTTTAGTGTCTGAGGATAATTCAACACAACCCCGTGGCCGTTGAGAAAAATACTGGATCTTGGTTGGAGTACGAAACGTTATTGAACAACTTTGCCTGTTAGAACAGTTTCAAGTAGACTTGTACAGTTGTGTATATGACTGGCAGGATATAACTACTCTCTTGTGTTCAGTCTAACTACAGAATATGTAATCTACACACTTTCTCACCTTCAGCTGAAAACTGACAAGTGTGATGTGATCTGTTCATAAACATGGTTTGTATTTGTAGAAATTATATAAATTACGTTAGCGTGAGGCATAACTTACAAGATACTAATGATCTGGGAGATTATCGTAAAAGAATAATTTCAATACATACACAACTAACTACTTAAAGGACTATAACTTGAGCACTGGTTGGCTAAGTGTGTTCTGTTGGTATATAGTGTTTAACATTGAAAGATGTGGTTATGGGCACATCACGATTTTACTTAGCAAAGTTAAAGGCTGAGTTTGTTTTAAATTCATTGGGTTGAAGATTTGCAAAATTGATTTAAAAGTGAACATTGGTTTATTAGAAGGAAAGTCTACATGGAAATACAAATCCCTCATACTGTTACGGAGCATTCCAGGTGGAGAAGTTGTGTAAATGGTAAAATTTCTAAACCAGAAAAACCCGATAAAGAAGATGATGAAAACCACGTGTAAGACAAAAGTAATTTAGAGCTTTTTAATAATGCTGACACTAAAGCCTTATTAGTACTGACAACTAACATGACAGAAGAAATTCTGAACCAAGTGATGAGATTTCATTCAGCTAAGGAAGTATGGTTAGAGCTTCATAGACTTTATGAGGGAATTACTGAGGATAAAACGTTTGTTTTATGTACACAGCGTTATACCTACAAGTTTGAATCAGGCGATGACATAGCAAACCCCCTCTCTAAATTGAAAAATATTTGGAATAGTCTCAATGTAGAGTTAGGTAAAGATGATACAAATCAAAAGCTACCTGAGATACTCTTAATATGTAAGATAATGGAAACATTGCCTCCAGAGTATTTTTCTTTCATAGCTAGTTGGCAATTAATGACAAAATCAGAGAGAACTGTTGACAATTTGACAGGGCAGTTAGTTATGCACGAAAGAGCGTTGAAAAGTTCTGAGAATAGCAGTAGTTTTACTGACAAGGATGAAGAAGCGTTAGCCTTATCAAAAAGTAAGCCAAATGTCAAACCAAAGACTTCTATTATTGTAATAAAGAAGGTCATCTAATCAAAAAACTGTATCAAATGGAAAAAGGATGGAAAACCATCAAAGTCTAAGTCTAAACCTGATGATAACCATGCAAAACCTAACTTGTATAACAAAGGCAAACCAAATGTGTCAATGTATGCAACAAACGTGCAACGGTGCAACTAGCCTTGTATGCAACAATGAAAGTCTTTTCAGTTTTGTCAAGGAGTTTGACAAACCACGTTCAGTTACTACAGCAAATGGTGATACTGCGGATGCTGTTGGGTATGGTGATGTGGAGATAAGATTTTATCATGATAACAGTTATCAGGACATCACACTCACTGATGTATGGTTGGTTCCCAGTATGCACAAAAATTTGTTTTCAGTATTAGCAGCTCATGATAAAATTCCCAAGAGTAAGTTCACTTCAACTCCTGAAGAATGCAGATTTGAAGTTGACGAAGTAATGTTGACAGGTAAGAGGGTATGTGGAAATGGTATTTTTAAGCTGAATGTTGTAAATATTTCACAATTTTCCAATACGCCTCCTGTTAATTCTGTAAGAAACCCTGCAAAGACTTTACAGTTATATCACGAACGCTTGGCACACCAAGACAAACGTCACGTTAAAAATGTGATGAAGCGAGAACTAGGTATTGAACCAATAGTTGATTCAGAGTTTTGTGAAGGATGTGTTTATGGCAAAGCACACAAACTAAATTACGGAAATAGAAAAAGGTCGACGACTCCAGGTCATATTACATGCTGATGAGTGTGGACCATTCCAAGAAGATTCATTTTCTGGAAAGAAGTATTTTGTACTATTCAAAGATGACTTCACAAGGTACAAGTTCGTTTATTTCATCAAGCACAAGTCTGAAGTTATTGAAAAGCTTAAACAAGTTCTCGAAGATTGAGAACGAGCTGGACACAAAATTCAAACAATCCAAACAGACGATGGTGGAGAGTTTAAGAATGCTGAGATGAAAAGCCTATGTCAAAAACATAGTATTGAGCAATTGTTTACTATTCCCTACTGCAGTGACCTCAATGGTTTCATAGAAAGAGAACACCGAACGGTACTAGAAGCTACAAGAGCTAATATTAGCCTTAATTTCAGTAATGACTAATTTTCAAAATGTTCAAACTGAGTAAAAGAAGCGATTGTCTTCTCTTGTTTCCTGCAAGAAAATATAAGAAACTGCAAAGTAGAGGGACAAGCAGCAAGCGCCATGTTATGGAAGACAGAATTCCTGTATTTGTCTGAGTACCAAAATAGGTACTCGATGGAAGATTGAATATTACTTTTAAAACTAGCATTAAATTGGATAACAGCTGTAAAACTCCTTTAGGTAAACAATATTTTTAAATTGTTGTATGGTAGATAAAAGTGAAATTCAAACTGATCAACCTTTTGTTTTGAAATTTGCGAGAATAGCCGTGAATTCAGAAAATATGTACAACATTTGTTTGATATTAGTATAAATATCTGAGGCCGTATACCGAAATATGATAAATATGTTTAATTGTTTCAGATAGCTGTGAATTCCAACAAAGATTAACAACTTGATGTTTTATATGGCTTAAGAGAACCGTGAAATCCAAAAATCTGAACAACATGTTGTTTGAAATGTTTATGGGCACCTGGGAAATCTAAACAAATAAGTAGTATTTTCTGAAAATAGTCGTCAATGACCTAAAATAAAAATAGATCGACAGTATTTATTGAATCAGCTATGGTTGAAACATGGCTGTGAAACTCAAAACACATAAGAACAAACGTTGAAGTGGGTTGGGACAGTTCATAAACTAGAACAGCTAAGTGCAAAGAAATCCAGCAAATTAACACTAAAGCTCTGGAACTAGCTGAAAAGCTTAGAGAATTGAACTTATGAACAGTAGGCTTTTGAATTAGGCCTGTTGATTGTTGCAATACTTTATTGTACGGATAACAGACAAAAGGTCTTTAGGATTGGCTCAGACAACAAGATGAACATAAGAATGATTTATAATTTGCTTGATTAACTGAGAAATTTTTCACGGATGAACCGTGACCTTGAAAAGAACTTGGGTGACAGAGTTATGCTAATACATCAACAGTATGCTTTGGAATTAGTAGGGAAATGCACTTAAAGAATTTCAACTGATCAAGTTTTTTTAGAGCATTAGTATAAGCTCTGAAAGCTGGGCAATTTGAATATCTATTGTCTTTGTTACTAGTCTAAGGGGTAGCTGAGAAAATATTTAAAAACGAACCCGGTATTAAAAAACATCACATCACACTTGTTTTGGACAAACAAGAACATTTCATACATTTTACACATGACCTATAACAACACATAACCTAATGTTCCCTAATTTCAATGAGTGGGACCCTAAGATATACACGCTTAGATATACACTTAAAAATAGCCTTAAACTAAACTTAATCTAAAAGTCTAAAACTAATACAAACAACATGCATGACCGCGGCGCGTTTAAATATTTAATTTGCACGTCTTCCTCGCTGAATAATTCTGCAGCTGGAGATATTCTTCAAACAATCAACAAACAATCAGCTGTCTTGTTTCTTCATGAGACGGGTAAAACATCGCACGCCAACATTACATCTGAACACAAGAGAGTCTACCACACCATGCACTACTCTACTCTTGAAGTTCTGCGATGCTTCTGGAAGTCTATCTTGAAGCCTACTCTGAAAACGCGATCCTACTGATTGTACCTAACAGCTCTGCTGTTGTCTAAATATTTTTCCTAAAGCTAAATGTTGATGCTGAAGACCTACTCTGAAAACGCGATCCTACTGATTGTACCTAACAGCTCTGCTGTTGTCTAAATATTTTTCCTAAAGCTAAATGTTGATGCTGAAGACCTACTCTGAAAACGCGATCCTACTGATTGTACAACAGCTCTGCTGTTGTCTAAATATTTTTCTAAAGCTAAATGTTGATGCTGAAGACCTACTGAAAACGCGATCCTACTGATTGTACCTAACAGCTCTGCTGTTGTCTAAATATTTTTCCTAAAGCTAAATGTTGATGCTGAAGACCTACTCTGAAAACGCGATCCTACTGATTGTACCTAACAGCTCTGCTGTTGTCTAAATATTTTTCCTAAAGCTAAATGTTGATGCTGAAGACCTACTCTGAAAACGCGATCCTACTGATTGTACCTAACAGCTCTGCTGTTGTTAAAATGTATTTCCTAAAGCTAAATGTTGATGCTGAAGACCTACTCTGAAAACGCGATCCTACTGATTGTACCTAACAGCTCTGCTGTTGTCTAAATGTATTTCCTAAAATTAAATGTTGATGCTGAAGACCTACCCCGCAAAAGCCTACATTGCCACTGTATTTTCTAGGTTGTATTTTATGTCTAAAGAAGGCCTATTCGTAATCAGTTTCAATAACTAATCTGAATAGTTTTTGCAGTTCGAATGGTATGTATTAAATGGGCTTATGTTTGAGCACATCTGTTGTTCACATATTCAGGCAGTAGGTTTTTTTGACACGAAAAGAGTCAATCGATTAAATCATTTATTTTTTAAAGTTGGTGTTCGATGTAAGATGTTAATATAATTGTGAGGCTGTAAGAAAAGTGTTATGAACTGCCTCCTATCGTCTGAGGACAGGTATTATGTAGTCTGTTTGTTCATCTGGGTCCTAAAATTCCAGTAAATAATGATCAACTGTCTATAAATTTTACTGTGCGACAAAATTTAAACCAACCTTAAAACTAGGTACCATGTAACTAGGTACTTATAACTAATTTTATAGTACATATATTGCGCAGTTTATGGATATTTAAAACTATATAACCGATATTATTAAATAAGGGATCGAAGACTTAATATTTAATAAGTAAGTATTATAGTAATACACTGTATTTCTCGAGTGGTGTTATAAAGGTACTATAGACATACCCTGTCCTCACTGCTATAAAGAAACTACACGTTCTTATTTACGAATTCGATTTAAATTCACTCGTTAGAGTTTTGGGGAAAACGGTTTAGGTTCTTTTGTTTACCAAAAAGAACAAAATACGATCTCAAATGCTGGTTTATTTGTTTTTGCTGCAGTTTGATCAATGGATAAGAAATAGTCAGGATACAAGGGTATTACAACTTCATTTTCCTGTGACATTTTTTAAACTTTGAAGAAGCATTTTGAGTACAATTAGCCTAATTATTCTTGAGAAATACCCCAGCACTCGACTGCTTCCTAGTTATCAAACATTTCAAATTCTAATTTAAATAATTTATTTTGAAAAATTGACAAAACACTCCTGTTTTACAAAAGATAAAAAGACTTTGAAAGTGTATTGTTTAGTAAAGATGTGAAATTTCTAACGAGAAACAAATTATACCTAAATTTACAGCCTAACTTTTAACGAAAACTAATTAAAAATTGCCCTATTTTCATCCCATTTTGCAAAGCGTTTGATGGCCTCCCTCCCCTTGGTAATCCCGATTGACTTAAAATTTATACATTTTCATCATAATAAATATACGGTATTTCGGACCCTCTAACATGTTAAAGACAAAACTATTATCAAAGTGTTGCCTAAAAACCCACCACTTCATCCCCATTTTAAATCTTTAGTAAGAACTCCCCTCACTTCACCCCCACCCCCACCACGCCCCCACCGTGTACCAATCCTGTCCCCATCCCCTTCCACAACACAGTGGACACGCTACCTATGACTCCAAGTCATGGCTTTTGATAAGATAATAGGTTAATATGCCCTACTTGTTCCAAGTATACTGGATATAATTTGGATTAAGGGTGAGGTTTTATTTCCACCGTGACCATGGAATAATTTCCGAAACCGGTCGCCAATATAAAAAATGATAAAAGGGTATTTGGTTTTATTTATTGTCTATTCTATGGTATAATGTATATGTTATTTTATATTTTCATGCCGTGTCTTATTATTCTGAGCTGATTAGATTTTGATTAAATACTAAACAAAGCAGTTTTATGTTTTAGCTAAATTATTGCAAGCTCTTCCAATAAACCGTTTGCGAAAGTACGGCTGCCCAATACCGCGAACGTCTAACTACAGTAATACAGTATCAAACTAAACAAAACGCGCTTAAAATCTCAAAATGTTACATTTAATTGAATTTAAAATTTCAAAGAGACTGCTGTGCGACAGCTCGAGTCCACAACGTTGAGTAAATAACAAAACAAGAATAAAAATTGTTTAATTTATGCAACGAGGAGAGGCGCTAAACTACCAGAATCCCGTGGCTTTGTCACGTGACTCGTACAGCTAAGCACATCTCCAAGTATATAGTCAGTTAGTCAGTAGTTGTACTCATCTACTCAACTTGTACCTGGTTATCAAGACAATCTGGCCAACATTGCTTTGACACCTTGATAGCGGAACCAGCTGTCGCTCACGCACATCTCACAACACAAACACACAGAGTAGTGGTTTTATTCACCAGCACAGGTGCTAAAAATTATACGTTCAATTTCAAAACATTAAAAAACTGAACAAATATACCCGAAACTGCTCAATTTTAGAACTAAAATTACATTCAGCAACTTTCGGGTTGGCTAAATACAGCTGATATTTTGGCGATTTATTGACAAACTCTACTAATCTTGCTCCACGCGACTTTTTTATGTTCCCCAGACTAAAAAATTACATAAAATATCACCGTTATGACGTAACAAAAATATTGTAGCTATTTTTCTGCCCATCACCTGTGTCCGCGTCCAGTGGCGGATCCAGGATAGTAGTTTGGGTGGGGCACCTGGGGTTCTGGGGTCTGGAATACCCCTGGGCAAACGGTGGCTACTGCGGGACCCTCCCATGAAATTAGTTAGAAACTTCAAAGCAAAAATTGCGTTGATTTTAGGCTATTTTAATGCATTAAAAGTTTTTTATACTTTTTATTTATGGCAAAGAAGAGCCATTTTATGTAGTCAAATAATAGTTTTGGTTATTCAGTTTCATTAGGACTTTATAAAAAACTACTACCGGCCACCGATTATAATTTTTTTAATTTAGATGCAAAACGGTTCTAAGTGAAGGTTTAGCTTTAATATATGTTTTTGAAAATCAACTCATAACTCCCTATGATCTGTGTATAGCTCAATAAGATCTGGGTCAAATGACTTACTGAGAGTTAGATTGATGTCTAAATGCTGTACATTAATACGATTATTGTGAAACGGGACTGAATTTTGACAGACGTGATCAGTTGGACTTGAGTAAACTAAAAAATATGAGCTGATTTTCTATCAGTCTTTAATAATAGTTTCATTTAAAAAATAATATTATTAAATTTACTCGTCAGTACTGCCATATAGACTACTTAATTTTGCATGTTACGTATTTGATGTATATAATGTGAGCTAACCAAAGAAATAAACCTTGGGGATTATTTCGGCTATGGATAAGGTAGAAATAACAAAATACAAGTTAGTATATATGCCAATTTAATGGCATTGTCTTTCAATTATAAGTACCCAAGAGTATATTATTTAAATTATGTTTGTAATATTTCCAGCTTGTTGATTTAAAGTCACTATTTGACAGTCACATGTTAGATTACTTCTCTAAATTTGAAGGCATAAATAGTTGGACCGGATGGTGTAGTGGTCAGCATAACCGCCCGGCAAGTGAGAGATCCAGGTTCAAGTCCCGGGGTTTCGGATAAACATTCGGATTTAAGTACTTCTAAATTTGAAGGCATAAATAGTTGGACCGGATGGTGTAGTGGTCAGCATAACCGCCCGGCAGTGAGAGATCAGGTTCAAGTCCCGGGGTTTCGGATAAACATTCGGTTTAAGTACTTCTCTAAATTTGAAGGCATAAATAGTTGGACCGGATGGTGTAGTGGTCAGCATAACCGCCCGGCAAGTGAGAGATCCGGGTTCAAGTCCCGGGGTTTCGGATAAACATTCGGATTTAAGTACTTCTAAATTTGAAGGCATAAATAGTTGGACCGGATGGTGTAGTGGTCAGCATAACCGCCCGGCAAGTGAGGGACCCGGGTTCAAGTCCCGGGGTTTCGGATAAACATTCGGATTTAAGTACTTCTTTAAATTTGAAGGCATAAATAGTTGTGCCGGATGGTGCAGTGGTCAGCATAATCGCCCGGCAAGTGAGGGACCCGGGTTCAAGTCCCGATTAGTGTTAAATTAGCTGTTTAGCGTTTATACAAACTTAGCTCTACCCAGGAATATATAATCTAACACATACTACACAAATGGAAAAATTGTATAAATATATATTTTACTCAGAATTGGTTGTACAGCTAAAATAGTATGATTTCCGTTAACTATGACCTTTGGTTATTTATATTTGTAGAAATTAATGGCTCTATTCGCTAAAACATACATTTGCCAATGTTGAAATAATTACTCACTTTTCCGTTTATTTAATTATAATTTAGACCAAATAATGCGTATATAGTGTAGGGAAGTGGTAAATAGCTAAACATTGTGTAACTTCTAAACTACAAATTCTTGAAATCCTTCTTGAATGGGTAAACATTACTAACTCACGTATGAAATGGCATTATAGAGTACAAGCAATCTTAGTGTTAGACTTACGCTTTGTTTAGAAAAATCTCATTTTTCAAAAATATGAATTTCGGTCAAAGGCTAGTGTAAATTAAACCATTCGAACTGCAAAAGTATTCAAAACAATTTGGAGCAAATAAATCACATTTGCGTAATCAGCCTAAACTAAGCTAAATGCGCAGTATGTACTGAAGAGATGTTCGTTGTATCGGTGTCTGATGAAATACACACACTGAAAGCGAGAGGGTTAAAAAGCAGAACATAAACACTTACCGAGCTGCTACAATACACGTACATCTGAAAATATAAGTAAACATTACTTACTAGTATGAAATGGCTTTAACTACAAATTCTACAGAATGCAGCCAATCTTAGACTTAAACCTATATGCAAGTTTAGAAAATATATTTTTCAAAAAGAATCATTTTTGTCAAAGGGATTGAAAATTTAAACAATTTAAACTGAAAAAATATTCAAAAGCCTCAAGTTTTGAGCAAATAAATCACGTTTGCGAAGTATACTAGCATAACTTAACCTAAATGCGCAGTAAGTATTGAAGAAATGTTCGCTGTATTGGTATCTGATTAAATTAAATTTTTAGCAGAATATAAACTTACCGAGCAGCTATAATACACGTACAAACGTACACCATCACCAGGACCGTAGAGGAGAATCCAGTTCACCAGCACACACACACACACTACACTTCACTTCACTTCACTACCGCACATAAGGATAAGGCCCGATGAATCATACACGAAAAATCGGCCATTTTGATTGCACAATGTTACACGTACACCAAACTTTTACAACTAACTACCACGAACACTGTTTTCACACGAAACACACTTCACGAACAATATACTACAAAGCCCGGTAACGCAACGAAAACTATAAAATGCTTTAAAAGAGCTATCGAGCTCAAAATTGATTAAAAATAAAATTTAGACAAGACGCGGTATAATCGTGAGCGATAAGATAAGATCCAAGCCGGTCACTGTTCCTTCTCCCCTCCACCTCACAGGATAACGATGAAGAAACAGCTGATAGGTAATAATTTAAAAACTAAATACAAGTTGCCAACTGATTTGGTTAAATTCTTTTTTAGATTTAATCTTACGGGACTGTATAAACGTGGTATGTAATAATATTTGTTAAACTACCGTACTCAATTTTATGTTTCGACAAAATAATTATAAAACTGATAGTGCTTTACAGTTTATATTTAACTGTAAAAAATCGTAATATAACAAAACGTTGCAATACTATCTGGACTGAAACATTATTTTGAACATAAAACAAAACGCTTCTTGTTTTATTCTATAAACATGTAATTCCTATGTTTGTGAAATGCTGCAGGTTATGGTATATAAACATAATTGAACTAGATTTAGTTCAACACAATACTGATACAGTTATCATTTATACGTTATATTGTAAAACTAAATTTGTCTTGATAACATTGTTTAAAATATTTTTAAGTGTGAGAAAATACTTCGTCCTTCTATAGATTTTGTTGACAGCAATGTATTTATTTAACACAGGTATAATTAGTATGAATGACTTTAATTTACTATACCAGCAAGAAATTTGGACAAGGTAATAATTGAAATGTAAACAACAAAATAGGGTTATGTTTTGATTTATAAAGCATATATTGAATCAAGTAATTCATTTAAAATAATTTTCACCGTTAAAAATTGTAAAAATTTTCCAGTAGTAACTTTTTTGGAAGTACGGTTTTGATACTTTTGATTTGAGACACCGACCACTCCAAGGGTGGGTGTGTTGAGTGTTTTGATGGACTATGAGGTGTAGTCTTGTTACAAACTAGGGCCGACTGTTCCCCAGATTGGGTCATTAATTAATAGCCCAACGACCAATGGAATGGACCTACGGCTTAACGTGACTTCCGAACCACGGGTAAAATTAATGGAAACCTCATTAGAGTCCTAGTCATGAAACATAGCCAACGCGTAGCCATAAGCGAATTTGAATTGGCGGGGCTAGTTTGCACCGGAAATGCCTTTTGTGGGGGCGTTTCCGTCCCGACAATGGGCGTTTATGCTATAAAAACTGTATTGATGTAGACCTACTATAAGTTGGACTATTAGTACAATACTATACACGTAATAATTGGTACCCTAAACGGCTAGGTGTTCTCAGACTTAACATTTCCTTTTATTTACCGCTGAAAAATGCTGTATTACCTGAATGTCACTCTACTTCTAGGTTTGATATTATCTCCGGTGTTCGTTTTTAAAACAAATGAGAAAAACCCAACATTGCAATGAGCTGTGCTCTCCTAACCTAAAACACTATTTACCAACTACATAGATCTATAGAAGAGTCATTAAATTTCTCTTTATCACTCCATTAATTTTGTAATTGTTGATTTTTAATTGGGAATATTAATTAACTAACTTCATGTGCATTTTAGTGATTACCATCGATAGTTAACAAGTTTAGTTTCAATAAGACAGTAGGTCTAGGCCTTTTACAGGTGTTGGCATTTTACGTAATCTGGTTCAAATGTCTGTTAGAAAGCTTCCAAATATTTTAATTACAGGTGAGTCTTAGGCTACCAAAATATACATACCATACTCCCAGGTTCACTATAGGCTACTTATAACTTGATGGCTAAAGAATGTAGGAAAGATACATAGGTGAAGATTTCAACTACAGTACATCAATACTAAATCCACAGTCAGGCACGCTGAGTTAAAATTATACATCGGAGTTTATTTGCGGGCACCGTGGCTTTCATCACCTCAAAGGTTCTTATTAAAGGCTTCTGTTGGATTTGTCAACACCTGACCTTGTGTCATTGGTTGAATAGTCGTGATTTTGTATGCTCCAAAACTATAAACTTTGGTGTCTTATCTAGAAGTGTTTTACACGCAGCAAGAGAGTTGTTTTAGAAATGTATGAGTGAAGTAGTACAATAATTATACAGCACACTTATTTGGTTGTTCTGTATTGTTACCCTTTTTGATTATATTTTCTGTACTTGTTGAATTGCTGTGTTCAAATTAAGCTGTTTTAGTTGCATCTTCTTTTATTGTAATACGTTTGTTTAAGGAACTCCTGGCGTTGGAAAATCAACCTTTTGTTCTGAATTGAGACAAAGGACTGAGTTGGAATGGTTAGAAGTTAGCAAGATTGCTAAAGAACACGAATGTTATGAAAAGTACGATGAAGTCTATGAGTGCCCAATACTAGATGAAGATAAGGTAACCCTTTTGTGAGTGATACCGGAAGCCTAGAATCTAGTTATGACTCCGGCCGCTCAAGCCTACGTATTAAGACCCTTTTGTCTAGTGTATCCCTACATTATATTTTCTAAGTCTATAATGTAGTCTACAAAAAAGTTATCAAAACTACTCTTTGGTACTCACAGAAATGTACGAGTATATTGCAATTTATCAGTGATCTTAAGCAGCCGATGCTGGATAAGATTTTGTTTAACTAAACATTAGTTACTATGTGTACAGAAGTTTTCTTTTCAAATGTACAGACGGATTCAAGGCTATGTAGAGGACTTAACATACCAATACCATCTAGCATAGTAAGATTAGACTACTGCTGCCACTGGTCAAAAACGCCACTATGTGATTAAAGAACTTAAATACCAAGCTACTTTTTTGTTAGTTCCTACTATCTTTAATATTCATATGTTTGATCAGCTGTTGGATGAATTGGAAGGCCGACTTGCACCTGGAGGGAAGATTATCGACTTCCATAGCTGTGAGCTGTTCCCGGAACGCTGGTTTGATGCAGTATTTGTCCTCAGGACTGACACTAAATACCTCTTCGACCGACTCAAAGCAAGGTAACTTATCAATAAAGACGTTTTTGGTGGAAAGCTCGAGACTCCAAAGATTTTTTCTTAAGCTATTTTATTTTATACACAATGTTTATCTTCTTAACGCATGGCCATGAAAACTTTTTGGGTTATGTTTCTACTGACGGTTTGTTTTCCTTATCTGGACAAATCAGCTGTCTAGTTGTAATAATATAATCATATATCTAAATCTATCACCCTTCAATAGTCCATCAAAGACAACAGCTGTAAAATGAATTTAGCTACTGTAAGTAAAATACGTATTGTGAAACCTTTTTCTGTTCGAATAAAAAATATCAATACAGCGGAAATTCGCTGCACTACACTATTATGGCGCTTCACAGTTGCAGTTTTACAAGAGTTAGAAACATAATAGTAGCGATGCTACAGCTAAAACTACTGAAAAAGTAGCACGCCACAACCTAAAATTGCTTGTTGACTACGGCTATATCTCAAACTGACTAGTTGTCAAACTTGTTTCAGGGGTTATTCAGGCAAGAAGTTCGAAGACAATATTCAGTGTGAGATATTTCAGACAATATTAGAAGAAGCTCGGGAATCTTACAAGGAAGAAATTGTGTTTGAGTTACAAAGTAACACTGACGATGACATGGGAGCCAACTTGTGCACTGTAACAGCTTGGGTCGACAAATGGAAAAAAGAGCACTCCTCTATCTGGTAAGTTATATTTCTACTACTGTTTACTATTATTTTACAAATTTTGTACTCTACCGTACTACTTTTGATAACCTAATACTTTTTTTAGTGTCGGATGGATTTTAGATATTTACTTCTTGATACCGATACCAGGATATCGTTTATCGATTCCTATACAGATTCTAAGCGTCTTAATTCCTGGCTATAGTTTCTCCATTCTGGGTTCAATTCTTGATTTTGGTTATGACCTACTAAACCTCATCAAAGCCTTTTAAAGCCCTGTTGTGGTTTATAAACATGCTAAATACAGTATTCGAGTAACAATCCAGGATTCAACAACACAAAACAGGATCAAAAGATATACTTAAACAATTAATTCCCTCTTATAAACAATTTCAACAAAAATAACAAATTTTCCTATCCGAAAAATTGTCTGAATGTTTCCTTTTTTAGCTATACAAACATTGGTCACATGAATGGTGACACTGTAAAGTAGTCTGTCTCTCTCTTACTAAAGGTTAAAGGTAAAGTTTGTCTTGTTTAACGAGGTGAAGTTAGGACTACAAAGCCCTCTCTACTCAACCTCAGGACAGAAATACAACTCTTATCCGAGGAAGTCAGGCAGACTATATGAAAACCGAGTTTTTCAGGTAATTTGGGCCTACTGTTGACATGATATCTTCCGAGTTCAACATCCAAAACTTGTCGGTCAGAGTACCTTGCGCCTTGTCACCCCAACTTTAGCGATGTGATATTAAAACGTTGAAGTAGAAATCATTATTGCATCATCTTAGTAACCATAACCCTATCATTTATAAACTAATCTTATTTTGGTCTGTTTCAGAGCTCTTTTAAGATTTACAAACTAAACGATCAACTTCCAGACATCAAACAGTACAGGTCAACTTACAATGAATAAAAAGAAGAATTCACTGAAAAATTAAAGACATGTAGTAAGCTAGTAATGATGGAGCTGGTGCTAGCAAAACAAAACATTAAAATGTGAATAGCAAATTAAGTGCATAAAACATACTAATATCATTTGTTATGCCAGTGTAGAGTTTCCTCTATTTTACAATACAGTAGAGTCTCGATAATCCGAGGTAATTGGGGCTGATGGTATCTCGGATTTCGAGAAACTCGGATTACACGGAAAACAGAGACAGAAAGAGTTTTCAATGTATTAATAAGTCATATTTAATTTATATAAGTATTACAAGTACGTTTACATAACAATGATAAATCGTTTACAGTACATGACTTTAAATAACCTATTTACAACTTGAAAAAAAGAGTCCAAAGTTTTTTGTTTTAAATTTGTGCATCGCTTCTTGGCAGTCATGTCACGCCATCGTCTGAGTAGCAGTATCGCTAGGGGTCGCTTCCGGTTGTTACAATACAAATATGTACTGGCTGGACTGGAGAGCCCATACCGGAGACAGTGACAGGAAGAGCGACACTGTATCATCTATTATTAGTGAAGAGCGTGAGACAGGTTCCATTGACCTTGACTCAGAAAAATCAATACTGTAGTGTACTTACTCAAACAGCTGTCTTGTAAACAGCGTGCCACAAACAAATATGCAGGCGCTACGTAAATTGAAGGCGTTATCGAACTCATAAAAAACGTTTCTGAGTACAGTACAATAATAATTTTTTAAGGGTACCTCGGATTACACGGAGGCTCGGATTACCGAGGCTCGAATTATCGAGACTCTACTGTACTGTTGGTTCGTTCTTTGTACATATTGGAAAAGTTTGTTTTGCATTAAACTGTAAATATCCTAGAAAAATGTTATCGTTTTATTTTGACCTTAGTGTGGCATTTTGGTAATTGTGAAATGAATTCATTACAGCACAAGTTTGTCCTCAGGATGTCCTGGGGAAGACTGGATATGGAAGTTTTCTTGTGGACGTCCTAAATGCCCCGGAATCCTGAGAAAAAATAATGTTTGACCCTGAGGATGTCCCTGGGATTATCCCCAGGATATCACAAAGAGGACCCATTGGGTTCCAATGTAGTCCCAGAACCTACTTGTTATCCCATTGTAGTCCTACGGTAGTCAAAAGTTACACATAATGCCCATATTCTCAGCGTACTTGTGATATCCCACCGTAGTTCCAAGATTTACTCATTATGTCCTAAACTAATCTCAAAGCGAACTCATGATACCATATCGTAGTCCTATGGCTTTCCATAGGCTGTCCAAAATAAGTTATTTGAGGGGCAAAAATCACACCATAAATAAAAAATACTTGTATATTCATTTCAAAATAGAACTTGATAGCAAATACAGTACTGGTACTTAATAATAAGTTTTCAATTCTGATGTTCTTTCATTCTGAAACAAGGGAAACATTTAGATTAAACTAAAGCTGAACATATATTTAGGAAATAGAGCACTAGGCCAGGATACGCTATCAAAAAGGTATAGAAAGGAGAGCAGACTCACTTGGATTTTGACAGTCTGTGTTCTATTATGCACTTCTACTTTCCAGGGGAGCCTGCTCTCCTTTCTATTTATTTTTGATAGCATAAAGCTTAACATAATTAACCTAGTACAGTATGATCTCACTAGTCTTGCCTTATATCGGGTTCGGAAGCGCCAATATAAGTGGATGTTGGTAAAAAAGACTCAATTTGCCAGGAATAATCTTTCTTACATTGGAGGATGATTCACTAATCTTAAAGAATGATTCAATTTCACTCTTATTCTTCCTTATGTCTGTGAATTTTTAATAAATATCTATTTTCCCAGTTGCAGGACCTTGTTTTATACAGTTACCTTGGTTGAGGGCCTGTAGATCCTACGGTGCAGGTTGTAATCTATACACGTTTTGTAGCTGCATCATCAGTAGACACACTAAGTCACTATTTACACTAATATTAAAACTTAACACTATTAAAACTAAGAAACTTAGTGATGTGTGTCTACTGATGATGCAGCACAAGCTCTTGGCTCGCGTGTAGACTACAATACGTAGATCTACAGGCCCTCAACCAAGGTAACTGTGAATTTTGATCTGCCGATATTAACTTATCACCACCTTCTAATCATTTTAAATACTTTTAATCTATGTCAAAGTAAAATGATTAAGTTTTTCGACATCTCACGGCCTGTACTGAACGGAAGCACTGATTAGCAATAAACAACACAGGCTTTACAGACAAGTAGGGACTTGAAAACAGGAGCTAAATAACGCGGATACAGCGCCGGATTACTGGACGTGTCGGAGTGCCGAACGGCGGATTATAGAGACTGTACTGTATATTTAACGGTTTTGATTACAAAACAAATTTTCTACAAATGTTTTTAGAGTCTACTAAAAAGTTGAAGTTTGCAAAGTTCAAAGTAGTCCTTTGAATCCTCTAATGTGAACAATCTGATTTTGACTTTTTAGTTGGATTCTCAAATTCAAGGGTTGAGATTGCTTAAATTCATTAATCTAAGCTAGTTGATACTTCCACCTTCAAATTTCTAGTCTTTAAAGTTTAACTTTTATATTAAGGTAGAAATGTACGATTCCAACTTTGAATACAACAAAAATATCTCTTTTTTTCATTCAGGAAGCAGAGAAACTCCAGAATTATGTTTATCTTTAAGAGGAAGCATTGCCGGGTCACAAAGTTGTGGAGGAGCTTGCACTGTTACGAGTTGACAGCTGCCACTAACTGCGGCTCTCACACTATTCTCACTAACACAGTGCGGGGAGTGAATATCACATGGTCCAACCTTATGGTTGTTCATTATAGAATCAAAGTAAAATATGTTTTAGAAAGAATATGATATTTGTGATTTAGCTTTTGAATTTCATGACATATACTACTTTGATTATTAACATTTAAACTGCGTACTTTTATGACAAAACATTAGAAAAGTTACTCAAGTTATTTAAATTTTGAAACACGATCTGAATTGGAACTATCTTTACCTTCATTAATATGACATATACGGTTTATAATTTTACTACAAGGCTATTTAACCTGTCCAAACGGTGTTTTCACCGTGTTTCGACACGGGCATTGCTTCATCTTATATGCTTTTGTACCCTTCTAACTCCAATATTCACGTAGCACTTCATTTACGTGCGTGTAAATCACTCAATGACATTAGCCAAACCAGGTATTATGCCACCTGAAGGTACTTTGACAATGATTGATTGTAACTGATTCCGTGTTTAAAACTAAAAATGCTATGTTTCATAGATTTTTTGAAGACAAGTAAAAGCGATACAGATTTTAATTTTAGCTATGGAATTGATTCCTTATTGAACACTTACGGCGGTCTTTGCCAAGTGCACGGTCAGGTTGGTTGCTTCTTTGACATGCCGTGAACTACATCTGCGGAATATCACCATGAAATATTAATATTTGCCTACTTCATAGGCAGGGATGTACCAAGACATTTACCATAAACATTCCATCCATTTTATAGTTTAGGTAGTTTGAATTCTCTCAGTTATGTTATAATTATTCCACATCTAACTTGGTTAAATATTGTATCAATGCAAAATTAGGAGAAACATGAAGACAGGTCTGAAATTTGTTTGGAAATTAAAATCTTTTCCAATGACTTTTTGATTTTATCGTACCTGCTGAAACTCGAGACAGTTCCAATACGCTGAAGTTCTTTTTGTTCTTGACTCCAGCCCACAAACACTGGCTTTCCACATCATTGCTGAGTAGCCTAAATGTCCGCTTCCTAGGTGCGATTCTAGTTGTGGCTCGCGATACTGCGCAGGCGTATGGACCGCAGAGGTCGGCGCATGATAGATCAGTATGGTCTGCGTGCCGGCCCGCAGGACTGGTGCAGTGAGCAGTCAGATCGCAGCCGACGTCGGCTGCGTATCCAGACGAACCAGGTTGTTTGTTTTGTGTCACTAAAATAATACAGTTATTCATGACAATTATTTTAATTACCTAAAAATGCAAATTTTTCCAAAAAAAGTTTGAATTTTTCTAAAATTTGTTGCTTACAAGATTTTGTTTTCTGAATCAAGTGTATAACATTTAAATCCAATATGTGTATTTAAGTATATCTGTGAGTTTACTAGCACAAAACACATAGTTTGTTAAGGTGCGTCATAACATTGTGAATTATTTTATAGTTAACTTTCTTTAAAGTTAAGGCTAATTTTTCAGCTGGACAAATTGGCTTCTTGACACGGTTGCAGGATTCCCGAGTAATGTCACTTTCTATAAGTTGTAGAACCTGGTTGAACGCTCAACGTTTAGCCGGAAAAACTCATGAAACTTAATCTCATTTGTTAACAGATGTCTGTTTACTAATATTTTAAAACAACCTTCCTTGCGTCTTGTATTGTACAATTTTTTCTTTTCTTACGTTCCTGCAACCAATTTTGAACAATCTCGTCATCTTCATCTTCTTCTAGCAACAAAAATTGACAAAAAAATAATCTTGCACTGAACCAGTAGATTCATCCATCTCTTGACACCTTTGCCGAATGGATAGGATCATACGTTGGAAAACACCACGCAGCCGACGCTTTGGCTCGCACCTAGGAAAACGCATCTTAACTGCATGAAGAGAAACACACAGTTTCTGGTATTAAATCCACCAATTCGTTCTGTTATTTGACCTGTGTAACACAACAAATTTCATATTAGAATGAGTAAGCTATTCTGTTTAGCCTATTGTACATTTCAAGTAGACTAATATAATAGTTTGTTATATGAAGAAATTCTAAAAAGTATTATAAGCAAACCTATAAGGAAAACTAGTACTTTCCTAGTTTGGAGTGAGAACATACCTGAACAATATTATAGCTAAGCCATTGAAGTAGTTCAAATAATTCAACTTGGCAGCAGTTATTGCATATTATGCCGAGACATTAGAAAACTTACATAACTTCAAAAGTAATGTAGGCCAATAATTATTGAACAGTGTCTTATGGCTTGAATAAAAACCTTATAACTATTAATTTTACATATGACATTTAAAGAGAGCAGATAAATAGGTTATTTTCAAATAGTTGTTGAGTTGTTTTTTATTGTCCAATGTGAGTACTTGTATGTGTAGAGTTGTGCTTTAGTCAATCTTGTACTCTCTTTCTTAGTGTGAAAGGATCTCCCTGTTTTATTCTACACGGCAGTTTATTGATTAACTGTATACACATAAATAAAGGCTTCTTTGCAAACTGTTCCGTTCTAAGAGAAGGCGATAACAACGGAATGTTTTTGACTACTTGTCCGCAACTTTCACAAAGATGCAAAACCTGCAATTACTTTTAAAGTTTTTTTTGGAGTATGAGAACTTGCTGCAGATTTGTATCGTACAAAATTCCCAATTTGGAAGCAAGATGCCATAATCTATAAATCTATATTCAAATAATGCGTGTGAGGCCAGTTTTATTGCTTCATCTGTACCTGTGGTGGTTTAGATAGTTTAAAGAACCTATATAACTGAATAAAGTTTCTTGTAAGTGAAGCCAATATGAGAGTTCCAAGTTAAATGAGTTGTCATCAATCACAAGACCTAAATATTTGTTTGAATACACTATACTGATAGACAAGTCAGGAGATGTCTTAGGGATGTTTAACAGACATCACATTAAAGCAATCTCACAACCTCAATATGTAAAGTGCCTTAATTAGCCTAGGTCTACCTTGCAGTTCACCAGATAAACTCACCAAATATAGTCAGCGTATGCTACCTCACCTCCCGCAAGATCTTACCTTAGCTCAGCTGGATAGATAACGTCAACTTACTTACTACTATGCACTATTATACAAACACAATTATTATACACCTATCAAAATCCCTCTTGACAACTTAGCATGGGCTAAATCTTGCTACCTGTATCTTGACCATTGATTCTAAACTTTAACTTGACTCTTAGTTGGTATTTTAAGGTGAATATGGAATGGAAGGGTGAGTGTTTTTGATGTATGATGAGGTGTAGTCTTGTTACAAACTAGGACCAACTGTTACCCAGATTGGGTTATTAATTAATATAGCGCAATGACCAATGGAATCGACCAACTGCTTAATGTGACTTTCGAACCCGGGTCGATTTGGCGCAAAGCACACCACTGAGCTATGGCTACTCATATTTTGACTGACCAGTACATTAAATTTATCTATACAGCCTGTAACTTAGGAGTTAACAAATTTCCTAGACCAACTTTGAGTAGGTCTAGTCTCTTATTGAAAACAACACAATTACAAAACGCAACTACATTGTGCGCTTGGAGTTATAGGCTAGGCCTAGGCTAGTGGATAAAATGTAGTTATTGGGAATCAATCATTTAAAGCGTAACCAATTCGGTAGTCATTGGGATGATAATAAAAAACTTTATCCTTATTTAAATTGTATGAGAAAATGTTTAAAATAAACTAATAAAATCACAAAAGTACGTCATTACTAACCTTAATGCTGTCAACTGTCAGTTAACAACAGGGCTCCAAATTCCAAAAGTGCATCCTCACGCCATCTAGCGGAAAAAGCAACAACAGCTATACATTCGTCGTTCATTTCTACAGAATTTATTTATTTATTAACGGACACACATTTTACAAAATATGACACAAGAGATGATTATTTCAAAAGTACATTGCTCTGCTATCTAGCGGTGAAATTTGTAACTGGCAGGAGTCAAAAGTGTATTCGCATGCTACCTAGCGGAAAAGAGTGGAACTACTCTAGCTTTCCAACACCTGTTTTGGACTCCAAGCGCTGAGTAGTTCCAGACTTTTCCGCTAGATAGCAGAGCAATGTACTTTTTGAAATATTCTGACTCGTGTAAAAACAACAAAGAAAGTTAGTTGTTAATTTCTCCGCTAGATAGCATGCGAATGTACTTACTAGCAACTACTGGCTTTTATTTCACAGCTGTCCCACCAAGCCACCATTCCACCAGATTTCAATACCACGCAGAGAAGGAATTATATTCGTACTAAGCCTACATAGAGGTTCATTAGTTTGCCACCCATAGCAGCACTTGTCACACATCATTTACTTACTTGTAAGCTTTCCAAAGAGCGGCCGCGGGTCCAACTCTGGACACCGCTTTATACAACGGAGTAAAACTGCAAACAACTTAGGACTGCTTTGAAGTACTATAATATATGGTGATAACTGTTTGCGTACTATAAACAAATAACAATAAATTTTTATTAGTGTAATTATCTGATGAAGAGTATTGCAAATACTCGAAATATAATACGTTTTCTCTCTGAAAAGTGAGTTATAATTTAGAAGATACAAGTATCACAATAATTTTAATACACTGTATTTGTAACTCACAAAAAGTTATTAATATCTGAGAGTATCATGATGGAGACATTAAATCTTTCAACTGCATAGGTTTTTATACGGCATATTCCCTTTTATACATCCTATATCAACTTTATATTAACTTGTGAATCTTGCCCTTCACCGTGACTGGCCCACAGAGTATTTGCCAGATTCAGGTGTTGTCGTCTACATTTTTTTCTGTCAAAATGTCAATTGTCGAGATGTGGTTGAACTGTTGAAGGTTATTTCTTATTATCAATCTACTTTTGCTGTAGTTTGTAAAATCCGTTTATTATTTTAGTTTTCAACTATGAATTCACTTGCCAAAACGCTTTTTAAAACTCATGCAAACAAGGTTTTAGTTCTCTCTTCCAGGGGCAAGAAAGAATTGATTTGGAATAAGGATTGGATGCCTGGCCCCTATCCTGTTACACCTGCGGAGAGAGAAGCAGCAGCTCAGAAGTACAATTTGTTGCCTGAGGAATACGAACCAGACCCTGAGGGATTTGGAGACTACCCGAATCTTCCTTTGATATCCGGAGCTTCTAAGGATCCATGGCGAAACTGGAATATGCCGGAGCACAAGAAGGACTATGGTGAGCCTATGCATGCTATGGCTAATATGATAACTGAAGATCGTTGGGACTGTAATCAGGTCGAGAACACTAAAGTACATCCCGCAAAGGCAACATTAATGTACGTAGGCATCCTTTTGGCTTTCATCATTCCTTGCTACTGGTTTGAGGACAAGAAAGGTTCGCTACCTCACATGAAGAAGCATCTACCTGCAGACGGGGTCCATTACAAATACCCCTCTCATTAAAACCAGAAAGAATATCTACTGTAGTACACTTATTGGAAATACCTCTGCTGATAGTACATAAAGTGTAAGCTCTGTAATTTTGTGTTCTCAAACATTAAACCTAATATGTAAAAAAAATGTGAAATTTATTTCATGCCTGTAGAAGTATGGTTTATGCCTGTGAAAGTACATAGGATAATGTATAGTCAACAGTAAGCCTAGCTGTGTTATGTAGGTTAGGCATCCTAGTTTTCAAACTAGCCTGTTATACAGAATACAAACGAGTTTACTACGTTTTAAACTATGTTACAAAAAGACAAAATGTTCTAGTCCACTTGAATGAAGACTTTGATTTTTAAATCCATTCACTTCAAAGGTCGAATCACATAATTTATTTTAGCTTTGCTTAATTAATGATATTCTTCAAAACAGGATTATTTTGATTTTAAAGGGCAATTAAAATCTCAAGGAAAGATTTCTCCCTTATCCTCGTTTTTTTAATGGATTTTAGCATACACGGTGTTGTTAGATTTAGTATTGAATCTACTGACAAAAGGTTTTCACCTCCCTTTCTTTAAGATTAGTTTATCAAACTTTTGTGATTAGTTGTTTACAAGGGCTATATACACATGAGAATAATCGAGGCAAAAGCATGATTGCAAAGGCAGGTTTTTTAAGGGCACGCGAACAATAAAAATCAATTTGTTAATGAGTTCCTTAGAATATCAGATGTCAACTTGAAGAAAAAAGGTCAGAGTTGTTAAACAACCCATTAGAAAACAAAGATATTTTTAAAACTATTTATTTTGTATCTGTATTTACATACATACATTTCAATACGAAATAAAATAAACATTATTAATTATGTACAGTATAATGTACATTGCTATACTTAAACGATCTCAACCTTAAAAGAAACATTTAGAACATGGGTGGTATAAAAAGATATATTTCTCGTAAAAATCATGGTCATATTATATGTTAAAAATTGTATAAAACTATAATAGACTTTTTTAAACATAACTTAATAGTCTATATTAAAATTGTTTATTCTGCTTGGACAAACGTTAAACTTATTGAAGGTACACCACTTTCAAATGTATAGTTTAAACAACTTTTTTCTTCCAAAACCATATAACATTTCTTCACCCCTGATAACAACTTTCACAAATTAGAAAGTTTATTCTGAAACTCACCTAGCCTGAGAACAAGTTATATTCCTTTCATTCTTAGCAGGCCAGGGTAAAAATCAGGGCCAGAGTTAACCCTCTCCTGGCCACAAGCCATGAATCTCCACGCACGCGCAGTACCTACTGTTGGGACACAATCCACAGATCGTGCACTACCAATTTGTTCCATTACTATTTGAATTCAACTCTTTTGAATTACTCTGAATGCAGAGCTGTGTCCAACAAATAATAGTTTGCTCTATGGTAGATTTTGACAAATAAATTTTAGTTTTGTTGCCAATATGGCCGAGAAGTGGTTGCTGTTTGAAAGTGAACTTGACCGTGAGCTTAGTGACATTGATAGTGGATACTCTGGACTTAGTGATATTGAAGGTGGATTGGGTTTTTGTTGATGCTGGTTTCGAACCACAGAGTGACGTTTCAGCTGATGGGGTGGATGACCCTGGGCCTACACACAGGAACACGTCGCTACCGTGCCCGTGGCTCCGCCCTCCTACCCCTTCCTTGGTCACAACAAATACAGTATGTTTAACTTAGTGTATTTATAAATTATTTTGGACCTTGTCACTCGTTGCCAGTTGGAGCTACTGCTATGGAATACTGAAACAAGATGCGTACCGGCGGCTGGCTGCCTGCCGAGCGCTGTAAATTAATAGGGTCCAGTAGCATGAGGCGCAGCCGGCTTCAATGGGTCCAGGAGAGGGTTAAGAATATTTTGTTCTTACGCACCATTCTTCCAGTCTATAAGGTTTTAAAACATTAAACAAATCACTAAAACTTAAAAAGCACCTTTTCTCAAATGCTACAAGTATTAACTTCAAAATGTACACTCTGCTAATTTTTTAATTTCAACTTTTTTTAAAACTTGTTGAAATTTATTAATTATCACTTTCATGTAACTGAGGGGGTTCAAAGTAATTCATTACTCTCAACTTTCTCACTTTTACATACAAAATAAAATCAATTCCTGCCGTAATGTAAGTAAAACTTACTACAGTATACAAATCTGATAAACATATCAATATAAAGGGGTGAACATTAATAAAAACATATTTTAGTACTTATACGGTTGTACCCTCTTCTACTTATATTTTTTGTCGTCCATCACTTAAAATAACATTACCTAGTATGAACTTTCCTATTTTTAACTTAATTAGAAATTGAAAAGTATAAAATGTACATTAAATATTCAGTCAAATAATACGATAGTTTACGCTATTTACAATATAAATACACTTGTGTTCATCAAATAACGCAGGCGTAATATTTTAACAAGTTCATTTCCAATCTACAGGGTTGCATTAGGCCACACATATTGTGTTAAGCGTTACCTAAAAGGTTTAATCAAATAATACTTAGGTAAGGGTCTATCAAAATAAAAGAAAATTGTGTAAATCAAGAATGAAACGACTACTACTACTATGAAAAGATTTAACATAAAATTAAAGGTGAACATTCCCTGAGATGTTCTTCTGTATTTCAACAGTTTTTCCAATGGTACTCTACATTTAATATTAATTGTTCTAGCTTGTGCAAAATATGTCTCTGAACCTGGTTGCTAAAAACCCTATAAATATTTAAATATCATATGAAATAAGTTATCTTACTGACGTAATATCCAAAGTGACAAATAAATAATACTGATAATTATCTCTTATTTGAATAAAAACCCATAAAACTAATATTTTCTAATTGTAAAAAATCATTAAAAATAGGGTAGATATATATTAAGTGTAATAAAATACAGTGCTTATTGGAAAACTACTTAAGATTACAAAAAATTCATAGATTTTTGAATAATCTGATTCGAACAAAATTATTCCAGTAATTAAAAAAGTTGCGTTTACTTTGATACTTTTCCAAGCCACATGACTAGTTATCAGACGATTGTTTGCTCGCTTTTACCCTGGTGGCGTTTCCTGCTTGCTGCACAACGCTGTTACGGTTTGATTGCAATGTGATCATATAGAGCCAGCTGTTCACACAGTTTGACCAACACGCCCACAACCTCATGCATCGTGGCAAGAATGAAACACGAAGAGGCTGGCAAGTTGGTTGAATTGTGGCACATGTACAGAGAGGAGAACGGTCATGGGATTGTCTCAAAACCAAAACATAACCTCATTTTCTGCCCTATTTACGTTGAAAAACTGTAAACTGATTGTTCAGTTTTGTGTCATTAACCTTTTAAGGGTGTCATTGATTTCAAAACATGAAAGGTGACACACGGAGGTTTTTCCAGGTTATAAAATAAAAGACCAACAGTGCGTAATATATTGGCTATGACAACAAATTTAAAATAAATCTAATTGAAAATAAAAGTTCAATGTAAAACATACATTGTATCAAGAAGAAAAAACTCAGACAAGTTAAAATTTTACCACTCTTGCATTGGTGTCACTTGCATTAACTTTTAGAGAAAACGTAAAAAAACTACCAAATAATAAAATTAATAACTGTGAAAGTAAATAAAACCAAATCTTACTAGAGGTAACACACAGAATTTAACTCCGGGCTTACTGTTGTGCGAGCGGTGAAACTTCCGTGTGTCGCCAGGCTTAGGCTCTGGCTGAGGGATGAGGGTGAAAGTTAAAGTTGGTGAGTTAGTTCCTAGATAGAGGTGTGTAAAAGGTACATCAACCCTCGGCACACATGAACAAAAAATATACACCTGGAGGAAACCTCCGTAATGTCACCTCTGGAAGGGTAATCAAACTCAACCTAGATGTAACAGTCCTTATTACAATCAAAATAAAAGGTTAAGTTTACCAAAACAAACCAAATTCAAACATTGTTTTTAAAAAGGAATAGAAAGGAGAATAGGCTCACCTGGATAAAATAGAAACACATAGGAGAACACACTTCTGACCTCACTGTTGCAACAATGCTTCCATCTTTTTGTTTTATTGTCAAGCATACTTTGCTTTTAATACTCTTTCAAGTGCTCTCTTTTTGTCTAGTAGGGCTGAAAATTTGACAGTTTGTGTTTTCTTATGTGTTTCTACTTTATCCAGGTGAACCTATTCTCCTTTCTATTCCTTTTTGATTGCATATCCTGCCCTATTTTGTATTTTCTAAAACCAAATATTGTAAACATTACGAGATTTTGCGTCAGCTGTTTCAAATCAACATAATGACTCGCCGCAAACTCCCAGTTTGAAAGCGGCCTTAGTGTGCATTGTTGTGTTTTATTCATTGCGTATCTTACATATTTACAAACTAATACTGTGGACTCAAGTAGCCGTGACATCGGCCAGACCTTGGTCAGCAGTTTCGGACGGAGTGGTAAGCAGTCGCCTCCCGGAGACGTTCTTGAACAGATTGTGCGGTTTCTCGACAGTCTTTGTTGTGCTCGTGTCTAATGTACGGTAGCTTCCGATTTGGAAGCCGTTACAAAAGTTGAAAACCTGCAAAAACAAGTTGATAAGCTGTATGAAAAAGGTAGTGGATTTTGATTCAACTTAACTATTGGTGGAAGGTGAGTAAAAAATGACTAATAGGTTACAAAACCAAAAATTGTGTCACTGATTTTTGAGTAATAGTTCAATGACCAATCCTTATCAATAACATTTATATTCAAAACATCAAGGTTTATAGCGTAACCAACCTTCTCACATATGAGCCTAGGAACCCCTTAACCCTATTAATCACACCTAAAATATAGAACCGATTGTATAATAAAAGCTTGAAATATTATTACGGACAAAAAACAAAGTTTTCTATTATACAGAAAATATCCAAGTGTTCCACTTATGCGTTAAGCTTACCACTGACAAGAGAAGTCAAATAAGACTACAAGTACAGCTCAGAACAGTAAAACTTACTTTAAATTATTCAAGTACATAACATAACATTTTATTGTCAGTATAACAAAACATGTTTTGTGTTGACAAAAAATAATAAAACAGAAAATAAAACAACAAAAAAATAAACTAAATGACAAGTGAGTCAAGTCAATTTAGAGCTCTGGCTTGAATTTGAAACCTTATGTCTACTATAAAAGGTAAAGTTTATCTTGTTTTACAAGCCAAAGTTAGGACGACGAAATCCTTTTCACCACTCAACCTCGACTTAAATTGACCAGACTGGCTAATGCACTGAATCCACTACTAATGTATAGACCACTAGATTAAGGCTATAATGTGTTTGACGGTGTCACTGGTACTTATTTTACAGACAACTATTAGGTTGGAGTGGAGTTACTGATTAACGGATTCACTGTGATAATCGTAAAAAAACACAAATATTGTAGTTGACCCTGTGTTAAAGCTTAGGATAAAGAAAATAAGTATATCATTTAAACTTTGTTTGTTTTCATCCCTAAATTTATAATATTGTCAATAGATTTTGGTGACTTAAAGCTTTTGACAAAATTTCATAAAATATTACAAAATAAGCAATACATTAAACTATACTTCACTTAACATTAAAAAACTCTGTTGTGCTCTTTATGGAAAATAATGACTAAGGAAGCCCCATGTAGAGTTTTAATTGCATAAATAAAGGTAAAAGCATAAGTTTGTCTTGTTTGACAAGTTGGAATTAGGACTAAAAAGTCCTCTCTACAACTTATTACCGACCTTTACCTAGCGTCACCATGCATGGTCACTTAACAAATGTAAGTGGTGATTTGGGGATCGAACCTGGCGCCAGCAGAGTGATGAGCTCCAGAGGCGCGCACGATTCCAACCCGCAGGATCCGCATAACTCCTTACTTCTAAGATTATCTACTCCCACCTTCATCCACAACTGCATCTTGACTCTAAAATTACAAAAACCTCCTTCGATGTAAGTCACCTCCTGGACACACAGGAGCAGTGAAAGCGCTGGATTACCGTGTAGACGCCGAGCGTAGACCCGAGGATACATCCGGCGAGCACGTCCCACCAGTGATGCCTGTGGTCTGTGATGCGCGTGACCGAGCAGATCAACGCCCAGGTGAGCAACATCACTTGAAACCAGGCAACCAACATCACACTCACGCCCACCAGGCGCTGCTGTAGGTACCACTGCAAATCGGACAATGTTAGGAGGTCAATTGTTAGAGCACAACTCAAACTAAACTGCTTTAAAAATAAGAATTTTCAAACTGTAGTTGAATATTTGTTGAGATTAAGCTAGTTTTTAGTCACATTGTCCTCCTGAGAATACTAACCTGAATAAGCGGTGACAGAACAAGTATATTTTTGTCCTTAATTACTTACTTAATCCTGTCCTCTTCTACCAGTTGGCGTTTAGGTTATAAGGTGCCTCCATAGCTTCCCATCTGCGGTCAGAACAGAGCCTCTCGCATTGAGCTGCCTATATCCCACAGAGCGTCTTCCACTCTTCCTTCCATTTCTTTCTCGGCCTTCCTCACTTACACTTTCCCTCAACTTTGACATCTTTAATTATCTTAGGAAGCCGAGTATTTGGTATTCTCTGAACATGGCTAAACCACTTTAGCTGTTGATCCTGTATTGTGGTGGTTAACGGTTTGATATCTAAAGAGCTTCTTATTGCCACATTCCTACTGTCTGCTTACTTACTTTGCCTGCTTTGATTTTACTTACTGCGGTAAACGTGAAGAGAAAGACTGAGAGCGAAGCGTGTCCTGAAGGAAACGATTTGCTTGAATCTCTCACTTTAAGATTGCTGAGTTCCGAGTTTGTGCATGTATAGCTGGACACGTAACTGTAACAAGTCATTCAGTTGAGTGGAAGCTTTGTGAATACAACTCACTGTAATAGCTCCATATCAAAAACCGCTCTGTCTTTACTAAACACAGAAAAGCTCTTTACTAAAATTATAGATTGCCTACTTCTACGATGTGAACAAGACCAAGTGCGGGAGCGTGAAATGAGCACTGATTCTGACCCCTAAAATACGTTTTCAGCACTTTTTTCATAACTGTGCATACATATATGGTAACACACTCACCCGGCAAGCGAGAAAGTCCACAAGTTTTGCTTTCAAATTTTCTTAAGTATATAATTAACCTTCTAGGTTAAATACATAATTATGTTTCAAATATCAAACTTAACTCTTAGGCTTTCCAATCCTAACTACGTGTCACAACTATAATCTAGTTCTTCCAGTTCACACCACGCCAAAACATCATAATAACTAGCTTGAGATATTTCAGTCTTGCTTTAGAGTATTATCTTCAGTCACTATGCCAGCCTGTTTCAGCCAATCAGCTGGTACTCCACAGTGAGACCAAAATATCTCCACCTAATAACTATGATAATCTTAATCACATTGGGCTTGGCGGCGGTCATAACTATAATCTAGGCTTCGGTATCATTAGTCATAAAATAACACTGTTGTCAGGCGTTTTAGTTTATGGTGATGTCTGACAACAGTGTTAGTTTTATGACGCGGTGTGATACCAGAAGCCTAGATTATAGTTATAATTACTATGATGTTTTGACACAGTATGAACCAAAAGAACTAGCTTATTAGGTCTTAAATCTACTGTCAAAAGTTTAGGAAAACAACGAGATTAAATAGTTGAATACAAATTAAATTTGATAGCAAAATAGGGGGGTCAGATAGTGTAATGGTATGGTAACACACTCCCCTGGCTAGTGAGTGATCCGATTCAAGTCCCGGTTCTGTCCACAAATTTTGCTTTCAAATTTCCTTTAGTATATATGTCTGTGAACTCATTACAAAAAATCGTAACACCATTAAATGTGAGAACAAAGCTAAAGACAAAAGTGAAGCTGTGAGCTAGGCCACTTAAAAATAAATAAATGCTGAATAACTCGGATTTCTTACATTTAGATATTCACGATAAAAACACCGATAGAAATCTTCAAAGCTTAGGTTTTGCAATACTCACACACACTTAACACTACAAATACCAACCCGGAAGTGCAGTTGAAGGCCTGGAAGGGTTTGCAACTGTCGAGGAAGTGAGGTCTCGGCTCGCCGACCAGCACTTTGGCCACACAGGTGAGGAAGAACACAATCAACAGCCCGGAGAGATACTCCCGGTACCAGCTTGCTACTTGCGAGAACCAAACCCCGCGGCCGGTCTTCTTGCTGTGCGTGTGCCTCCCGTAGCACAGATACTCGACACCGCTCATCTGCAAAAGTACGTAAGTGTAGAGCTCGAATAGGAACAGCTGTTTGAACTTCTATTCACTGGAGGAGTTTAGGGTTGCTGACTTTTGGTCAAACCTATTAACACTTCAAAGCCGATGCCTGAGTCCTGCTCGGGCCGTCTATGGAAGTAGTTACCATGATTGCTACTAGGCTAGTGTTAATTAGAGTACAAAATAATGTCTTATACCGATCTAGAAAATCCTTAAGTAGGGTGTGAAACTTTTAAAAAGTTATCCTTGCAAATGAATAAATTTACATCAAACATGAATTTTCATTCATCATTTACTAGTTATTTAACATATTGTTTTCCCCAAAACACAAACCGATTCTTTGAAACTTACAACACTTTACTATCCTAACAAGATCCTTTTTGGTATAGATCACTAGCTTATGATCTAATTTCGTTTGAAATAGTGGCGTTTTTGTAATATTTTTACAAACTGTAAATTATTTGAATTTAACTGGCAGGAAACCGCAAGGTTTATGACAGGTAATTGATATTAAAATTTTGGAAATTGATTAAAAAACAGAGTTACTGTAAAATGTAAAGAAAACTGGTTCACTAAACAAAAAGTTGGCTAGTAGAAACTATGTATTTTTTGCATATAATCCTACTTCTGAAGTTGACACCTTGTTTCGAAAACACTCTGTATAATATAATAATTGCTTACCAGAGGAAGAGGAAGTAAAATTGTAGATGCCAGTATCAACTTGACTGAAATCGTGTCACCCTCGTATTTGTGCGAAATCTTCGGGTCTCCACAGTAAAAGCCAATACTTTGGATTTCAGGCAAAATTCCAAATTCCATCAGCAAGAGAAGTGTGAATACTAGAACAATAAATTAAATGTAAATCAAATAAACTGAAGGTTAATGGATGCATTAAAAATAACTAATTAAAAGCCTATACGAGATTTTTTTGTAAATCCTAATTATTGACCAAATTAAACCCTTGAACTTCCTCCGTGTCCATTTTTGGGTTTTCTTTGTTGTGTTAGGCTGTTCTAATCCCCACTTACCAGCTATGGGCCAAACAAACTTTACTTGTTTTTGCTCATTGCAAACTAAGTGTTTTAGGGCCTACCGTTCCTCAGATTTGCTCATCAATTAATAGCCCAAAAACCAAAGGGAATGGACCAACGGCTTTACAAGATTTCCGAACCACGGAGAGTGGTCATCGTGAAAAGGATGTTACTGCAGCGCCAGCAATTGAATCCAGGCCGTTGCAAAGCAGGCACTATACTACTGAGCTAGCAGTGACCCTTAACTGCATCACAGCTACAAAGTTTCAAAACAGCTCAGTTGCCGATCCCATTTACCATTGTTATCTTTTCCACAATCGTCAAGATCGGGGGAATCGTCATTCTTGAGACACTGGATTACTGCAAGTGCAGCATGGCTAATGGCTTGATTATAGATTCTATACAAAATAACCTACGTTTTCATCCCTATTCGTGGATGATGGTATGACAAACAGATAAAATGCTGGCAGCTTACACATTAGGATAGTAAATATAGGATTAAAGTTCCTAGCACCTAACCCTAAACCTCAGTTATAGGCTACAAGGTGCTAAGCTAACTTGCAGTTAGACCTAATATAGACATGTGATTCAAAGTCAAAGCTAAAACCTATAATAAATTATGATGTAGCCCTGAGTGGAACCATATGTTAACTTTAAAGACTGCGTTTGCTTGAATGCCAAATTGTAAGCCTTCGTTCAATTAATAATTCTAAGACCTATGTTAGCAGTTGGCACAAACAATACGTTACCACGGTTTGATACCTAAAGTTAAAGTCACTGGTTCTAAAATTGTAAAAATTATGTTCTTACATATTAGGTTGCGGTGTCTCTTTCTCATTGCAATACCGATAACTTTCTAATTATCAGCCTTATGTAACTTGATTGCTGACAAAAACTAAACTTCACTTTATAATCTGAAGGGAAAACTCGTTAACAAGAACAACCAAATAATATAAATCGTAGTACATGTAGTTTTAAATTTGACATTAATTTGACAGTGACACTTGTTGTTATT
Organism: Matsumurasca onukii; assembly: GCA_018831715.1. Lineage (NCBI taxonomy): Eukaryota > Metazoa > Arthropoda > Insecta > Hemiptera > Cicadellidae > Matsumurasca > Matsumurasca onukii. Next base: position 90,073,765 of record CM032058.1, read on the forward strand.
GTTATCTTGGCAACCATCCGAATTCTGAATAAAAGCAGACGATTTGAGATACAACTGTTTTTTCGTTGTTGATTTCTTGTCCAATTGCTCCGATCAGCTGGACTGACACAAAACAAGTCTCATAACAGCTGTGACGTACGTGAATTAGCAGAAAACAGGCGGTCGGATAGAGCGAACGCGGGTCAAACTCTGGGTGCCGCCATTGCTTTTAAATGTGTATATTTAAAGCCAATGGTTCCGCTGACGCTTAAAAATCATGGAATAAAACCGTAACGACGCTTTAAGCTAGTTTTTATAGTTTAAATGCGATTTGTTTCTCCAGAAGCATACATTTATTAATGATGCTGCATATAAAGCCCAAAACGCGAATTTACATTAACAAATTAGTGTTTTATTTCGAAGATTTAAACAAATGCATCTTTTCTGAAAGAACATAGACATCGAAATAGTCCAATAAATACTTTACTTTATACTCAACGTGTTTGTGTTTATGAGCTGCAGCGCTAATAGTTCTATGCTTCCAGACAAAAGCTTTTCCTATTTTAGTACATTCAGCTTTAAACTGGGGGTGGCCATAGCTAGTGGTACAGTGCGTGTTCGCACAAATCAGCCAGGTTCGATTCGGGCAGTGTCTTTTCACGATGACCACTCCCCGTGGTTTGGAAGTCACGTTAAGCCGTTGGTCCATTCCATTGGTCGTTGTGCTATTAATTAGTGACCCAATCTGGGAAACAGTCAGCCCTAGTTGTAGTATGTAACAAGACTACACCTCATCATCTATCAAAACACTCACCACACTCACTCTTCATCCCATAATACCCTCTAGAAGTGGTCGGTGTCTAAAACCAAAGTCTCAAAGTAACCATCTTTTGCAAATTTCCCCATGTTCAAATCCTAATCCCGGCAAAACACCTCGCGGGCTCTATCCGGCCGCCATTACTAAATTAAGATATTAGTAAATATTATAAATATCTAGTAAACTAAGATATGGTTTAGTGTGTACTGTGTTGAGTAACATAAGTTAATACAAGTGTCCTACTTTGACAATCGTCTTATACTGCAACTCTACAACAACAAATAGTGTAATAGTAACTGTATAAAAGTACCAACTGATAATTCAGAAGTATTTATGCTCACCGGTCATTTTCACACGCTTGACTAATAGCTTCCCCTGTTACACGAAGTCACGTTATCCATTATCCGTTATACTATACAAATTGATAAAGTTTAGTTGATAACATTGCCCTTGACTGACCTTGACTCATTGAAAGTCAAGGTCACACGCGGTTCCTCCCCTTCCCAGCAATACCTGCTCGGTAGTATAGTCAATTGATTGACCGGATATAAAAGATGATGTGTCGAAAATAATGTTTTGGCCAGTAAGAAGGGTGTGACAACTGGGCGATGTCTTATCTAAATTAGCATCAGGGCTTTTATGTTTTGAGACAATTATCTGAATACTGCCCAATTCAAGTATTGATAACGGTGAATAGTTTACACAAACCTATTTTACCTATTTTAGTCGTAAAAGAAATGGCTCAAAAGCTAACCGTTCAAGAGCAGATATATAAGATTTTTGCGAGGTACTTTTTCCTTAAAAATACAAACAGGTTACGTTTACTTTGGTCCGTATGCCCCTATTTTGCGTCGAACCAAAGATAATGTTATGGTAAGTAAATTGCGCATAGATGCCGAATGGTTGAGGAGGCAAAATCAAAATAGTTTGGAAGGCCAAGCACAGATAGCGCAGAGAGGGAGTTCTTTAAGAGTCTCAAGAAGAGCCACTGACGCACGCGCAAGTTCATTCTGTCTTGAAAATCCAATGATTTGGTCCTATTTAAGTCATCGACATCGGACCAACTCGAGCATGTGGAGCCGAAGGGGAAAGCCAGCGAGAGACGGCAGCGCTATCTGTGCTTGGGCTGCCGAACTATGTCGATGTTGCTGCCTCAACCACGTATGGTTCATTTATTCGTCACTGACGTATGTGCGAACAGCTGACACAGAACGTTTGGTGACACTTTGATATCTGTGCGGTTTCAATAGCTAGACTACAGTTCCAGGAACATTATTGGAACTGTACGGAAGCATCAAGTTGCTGTATTTGTTACATGCTGGCAAAGCGTCATCACATGAACTATCTACTCGTATCTTGCGTCTATTCAATTCACTCGTGTAAAATGAACTTCTTAAATTACTTTCAATTCATTAGAAACATTTCCTCTGTATCATACTGATTTCCTTGTCTGTCGAGCATTTTTGATTCTAAGCAAACATCAAAGAGAAGTTAGGTTGTATTATGTGTATAATTTCACCCTAGTCTGTTAGTTATTTAATGAAAGTGACAGATTTTAATGCATTTTGGTACACATGTTGAGTACTGTGACATAAGTGTCAAAGTTGGGTCATGAATTCAGTTTTATAACATAAAAGCCAACTTCAGGGGAATACACCACCCCTTCTCCTGAGAGCACTTCCGGTGTAAATCCCTCCCCTTTTACATACAATTCGCTACAATTCACGCTTATGGCCACGCATCAGCTACGTTTTTACCACACAAACTACCTTCATCTCTATGATTTTACCAAGTTCAGGCTGTCCCACGATTCACAGTTTGAATCCTACTCTAAACTACAATTTGATTCACACGAGCCGAGCTGGACTACGATGTCTCGATAACTCATGCTGATAGGACAGACGGGACTCGGGCTCGGGCGCATGCCGCGCGGTCCTAGACACGGGGAAATAATTACACCGAGGCTATAACACGGTATTTACCCAGGCGATGAGTTATCGGCGTATGTAAATGAATAAAACACATCATCATCTGTCAATCTGGCTTCGGTACCGCTACTCGTCACACGGTTAAGGGTGCGCCTCAGCTGCGCGGCGCGCTTCAATGCAACAGTTTACGGCGGCTCGTTTTCACCTTTCAAAGTAATGTTTACATGAATAAAAATGGTATATTAGGAAACTAGAGGAGTTTTCCAACACGCGTTCAGAGCGTTTTTATAGGTTTTAAGTGTACAAAACGGAATTGAAACGCACTAAACCTTATAGAGTTTGAAAGTTTATTTGTGAAACTAGTGAACAACGTTGAGAATTTGGGCTTCATACACGTGTCCGAAAACTCCTCTAGTTTCCAAATATAATTTTTATAATAAACATTTTGGTGGTGAACAACGGGCCGACGTAAACCTATACAAGCCTTGGTTTGACAATTAGGCCGCATCAGTTGAAAGAAGGCCCGTTGTTTAGCCAGTTGTTACGTGCGCGTGTCGTGTGTTACCAGGGCGGAGGATTCAGCCTGTCTCTGAGGGTGACCACTGCACACTAAATGACCGAAGGGTGAAAATTAAAAGGTAAAATTTGATAGCCTTGTTTAACGAGGCGAAGTTAGGACTACAGTCCTCGCTGCCACTCAACCTCGACCTTTACCCTAGCATCACCGTAGTAGTCACATTACAAATTGGTGACTGCGGGTATCGAACCCGCACAACCGGATGATCACCAGAGTCGCGATGCTATAACAATCCGCTACAAATCCAGTGCTCAGTACGGACGTCAAAACCGTTTGTACTGAATTAGGCAATTTTAAAACAAGGCCGACACGGCCAGCTAGCAGTGCTAAAGAAAGCGCCGCTGGCATGAGTGAATCGGATTTCCTTTGCAATTTGTGGCTTTAATTCGCTATGCACAGCTTCGCTTCGGCCTTCGGCCTCAGCTTAAGCTCCTGTATGATCACGGACGTTACGAGGCTGTGAGCGATTTCTATGTTCTGCTACGACGAGTGATACGACTTACGTTAGATCGCATTCAGACTTATAAATTGATCGAACGATTTCAATAAAATATTAACAAAAATTCACTCCCCAATCACCAATCAGAGCTCTCCTTAGCCCACCACTAAGTAAGCTCAGCATAACAGATTCATTAGTTATACACCGTTACTATACTTCTAGGAAGGCAATAATCTACAAAACATATTAGACTAGAATAGAAAAACAACAACATTACTATGTAGAACTAGGAGCGTGGGAGGATGGGATGTGTTTTCTGGTACAGTAGTTATTACCGGTAAGAATCGTCTACAAATGACCCGACAAGACGATAAAGTTTCTAGGAGACCTTCTATATGCTTATTTGTCACATGGGCGCCCAGACTCGTGGGCAGGGAGAGGGGGCACGGCCACCATGGCTTTCAGGAAAAATTATTTTTAATGTTTTACAATAAAGCAATATTAAAAGTAATTTCATTATTTGTTTTCTGAATTTCAAGTAACTGAATCTTTTTCACTCTCATCGGGATGGGAGGTGGTTGAGTGCAAGTGGTGGTATCACTATACATCACTAAATCACTATTTGAGACGCCGACCACTCCCCTGAGGGTATTTTAAGCAAATAAGTGGTGAAGGATGAGTGTGATGGTGATAGTAATGAGTTATGAGGTGTAGTCTTGTTACAAACTAAGGCCGACTCTTCCTTAGAATGGGTTTTAATTAATAGCCCAATGACCAATGGAATTACAAGGACCAACGGCTTAACGTGACTTCGAACCACGCAGGTGATGGTCTAATATGTTAAACGATGGTGGGAGTTGATGCGGGTATCATCAGATGATCACTGAGACTATCTGAGCTGCTTTAGACCTATATCATCCTCAAAACCTGATCTCCATGGTACCACTGATGATTCAAAAGTCTTTGAAATGTAGTAATTAAACCTTTTGCTTTTAAATCTTGTGGGTAATGTTATAGCTTTAAGATCAAAGTGAGAGAGAATCATCGCAAGGAAAGTGTAATATTGAATTATTAACATTTTTCAAGCTAGTTCGACAAAATTACGATAGAAAATTGTAGTCTTTAAGTATGGTAAATTTCTCTTCCTGAACGTAGAAAATGTTTCATAGTTTATATGTTTTAAATTTTTCCCGGAGGAAAGCCCCCGGACCTTCCTCTTCCTGGGGGTATTCATAACCCCCAGACCCCCGGATAAGTTAGCCTCCCCTGGAAGATACCCTACGGACGCCTTTGGTTCTCTTTCAAGTGTATGCTGTTAGCTCATCAGTTACATGTATTTTTGCTTTTGGGTATATGTATTTTAAATATAACGCAATTTCGAATATAAGTAACAAAATTTAGATTGTACTTTTGAAATATAATTTTCCTAGTTTTAGGACCCTTTACTAAATAACCATTACATTTTGGTTCGATCTTTAGATCCTATTATAGTTGTTTTCAGATTAGATGCCCATTTCGTAGTTTTTGTGCTACATCATCAGGGCTAATTGCAAAATCACAACAAAATATACACACAGTCACTTAATATCACTATCTTGTTGTTTTGTTATGCAAATAGACATAGAGCCTTAAGTAAAGAAGAAAGTCACTGATGATGTAGTACAAGAGCTGCCTATCTAATCTAAAACAACCGTAGTAGGATCTAAAGGCCAAACCGAAATGTAATAAATTTAACTTTCAAATTTTACCGATTGTGTACATTAATTTGTCCACACAAAAACACAAATTCTTAAAGTTAGGGTTCTAGCAAAAAAACACAATACACTTTAAATTGGAAAGCGGGCCGGCCTATCAGCTGTGCGGCGACGCTTCAGTGCAAGGGTTTACAACGGCCTTTTTTCACCTTTCAAAATAATTAATGATATATTTGGAAACTAGAAGAGTTTTCCTACACGCGTACAGGGCGTTTTTTCGAAATTAGGCGTTCTAAGTGTACAAAATGGAGTTGAAAAACACTTAAACTTGGTCTATTTCAAAGTTGACTGTTGAACCACTTATGGTAAATCAGGACCTATGTCGCGAAACTCTTCTAGTGTCTAAATATATTCAGTGACAAGTTTAAAAATGTCTAATTTATTAAATATATCATGTTTACTAATGTAAAATTCAAATTAATCTAAAAATTCAAGCGGTTGATTCGGCAGTTAGGCCGCATCAGTTGAAAGAAGGCACGTTGTTAAGCCCGTTGTTACGTGCGCGGTGTCGTGTGTTCCTTGGGCGGACGAATTCAGCCTCCCTCTGAAGTGACCACTGAGGCGGACCCTTAAATGCCACAGATTTTGCTAGCTTCCAGAAAATGCGTTACGATACGACCCGTATGCTTCAAACCCCCAAAGAACCTCTAAAACTTCCACGACATCGATTAGTATCATTCCAAACAACACCACTATCAACTAAACTACCAATACAACCAATTAAAAATTCCAAAAAATCAATAACCAATCGAACAAACGAAGACCCACAATCTGTTCACATCCACTCAGAAGATTTAAACACCTCAGTTAGTCATGATTTGTTGTTGTATTAGCCCTCTAAAGTGTGGGAGGAACATTTGACCCCACCGAGACTAATGCTTTGGTCATTCTTCTAATCTGAGTTTGATTTGTGGTCGACCATTACCGGATTCTATTGTCGTGTTCTCTTATTACAAGACTGGTTTTCTCAACAATAAAGCACTGTCTCTGTACCGGTACTAGTTTGACTTTCTAATCCGAGATCACTTGATCATTTTCTGTCTTCGTGTTTTTGGAACCCACTATCCTCATGAGGTAAGGTCCGCCTCAGTGGTCAACTGGCTAAACAATGGCCTTCTTTCAACTGATGCAGCCTAACTGTCAAACGAAGCAAGGGTTTACGTGGCCCGTTCACCACTCAAAATAGTTTTGCATTAATTAACAAATATATTTAGAAACTAGAGAGATTCCCGACACGCGTATGATTTTTTATAATTTATTCCATAGTTTCCAAATAAACATAGAAATTGTCCAAGTTTTAGTGCTTTTCAACTCCATTTTGTACACTTAAAACGCATAATTTCGAAAAAAACGCTCTACACGCATGTCGGAAAACTCCTCTAGTTTCCAAATATATCATGTTTATTAATGTAAAGAATATTTTGAAAGGTGAAAATGGGCCGCAGTATGTTATAATATGTTATAAAATAATATTTATGTTAATACGTTCATTCATAAATATAGTTTTTATAGTATAAAACCCATTTGTAGGGAGAAACGTCCTACCAAAAGGGCACCCCATGTAAGTTATCCCCCCGTTAAAAAAATTCGCTCAGATTCACGGTAGCACTAGTAACTATATTTCATCCAACTACCAAACTATACTCTCTCAATTTACAAGCAGATTAGTTCGAGCCAAGTCACTATTCAGCAAAATAACACGTATCAAAATGATTTAATCGACTATTAATTTCGTTCAAGCTGTAATCTCTTTCAAAGCAGATGAATACAATTTCCAAAGTGGTGGTCAACGCTGATCAAAATTACATAATCGTGCCGACAGACTCCTGAAATAGTGTTTGGACCAAAACTAATTAAACATAACGCCCGGGATGCAACGAAATAATGGGATGTAAATAATTACAGAACAGCTGTGAAAACGTGGCCGGGCGGCCTTAGCCGTCGCTACCACTTCTTCATAACTGGTAACATTGTGAAATTAAGATTTCTAAACTATAAATCGAAGTTGGCTGCATGTATAAATAATATTTGATATTGAGTTTCGTGTTCAAAACCTAAGTGTGAATATTAAAATATAAAAACTTGTTCCCGACGAGTTGTGATAAAGGTTACACTAATTGTCTTACGTATGTTGCTAAACGCTAAATAAATCGTTTCAAATTAGAAATAGTGTTTAAAATCAGTTGAGAAATGATTTCGTTAACAGCAGTAAGTCAATTAAAATCATATTTTTTCTAAAACCTAGTTTAAGTTTAAGAATGAACTTCTTGTGATTCTGATCTAAATTGACTGTCACCACCCACTCTTGCTTTAAAAATTGCATGAAATACTGAATTAGTTAAATAGAAATGACATACAAACGAAATCATGGGGTGGCTATGAAACATTGTTTTGTGACAACTATTGTGTATAAGTTCTCTGTCATGGTATTAAATTGCGAAAACAGGGATCCATCATCATTGTAGAATTTCATAAGTGGATCTAAATTCTCGTATAGGAGGTGTTAGTAGTCATTACTATACCAGGAAAGTGCAAAGAAGAAGGCTTACACTGAGTCACTGAGAGTTTTTCTGCAGAAATACTATTCATTTCATCATCATATGCAATTGGGAATTTTTGTAAGTGTTCGCAGAAGTTCTATTGTTGACGATCTGAGGTTGCAATATTATTACAAACGTTTTCCATAGTTATTAGTGGGCAAGAAGGACGACGTTTCAGAAACTGGAATCTGATCCCGTCTTCAGGTAACTTTGCACCTGAAGACGGGATCGGTTCTAGATCCCGAAACGTCGTGTTCTGGTTCACTAAAAGAACTATGGAACACGTTCGTAACAATAGTTTAACCTCATTGTAATATTTACAGTAAAAACTTAATACGACAAAGCACTTTGAGAATCATCCGCAACAAAGACGGTAAAATACAAGGTAAGTTTGTCTTGTTTAACAAGGCGAAGTTAGGACTATAAAATCCTCTTTAAATCACTGAATCACTATTTGAGATCCACTCAATCTCGACAGAGAAAGAAACTAATATTAAAGAAACTAACATTAGCAGACCAGTGGCGGATTGGTATCGCGCGCGACTCCGGGACATCCCTCCGCGCGGTTCGATCCCCGCAGTCACCCCTAACAATTTGTTAAGTGACTTTACGATTACGCTAGGTAAAGGTCGAGGATAAGTGGTAGAAAAGACTATGTAGTCCTAACTACACCTAGTTAAACAAGGCAAACCTTTTTCATTCGGCCTTCGATACACATCACCATATTACACACAGTGACGTCGACTGTATCCGACGACGTAAAATGATGACGACACAATCTACAACATCCTGGCGCACAACGTCACAACAATGACGTCACAATTGTAGCGTCCGCAGATAAACTGTCACCCCAGCCACTGCCTCGTGTATCATGTAAGCGGAAGTAGGTAGGCTAGGGCACAAAGAGGAAGCAAGTGAAGGGCCAGTGCCCTCCGCGCTGTTAAATGTTATTGAACGACACATGCTGTACAATGCTTCCTTCTCGTTAACTGTGTAGTTTATTCATATCGCATGTGGTTTGAAGGTCCGGTGTTGTAGCCTTGTCATTGATTGAATGATTTGTCTTTCCTTACTCCTGCGATACGTGGCCTGGTAGAGTTTTCTGCGATCAAATGCAGATCTCATTGATTTTCAGGATAATTTTTTACACTTTACTTGCAAATTGTGTACAAAACTGTACACATAACAATACATTTAAAACAATACTTTTTTTACCTTTTTGTAAAAAGTCTCTGCAACCGGTTTCCTAGAAAACGCTGGCCATCTTATGGAGACTATCACCGCTCTCGGAAAACACTCCCATATGATTACATTGAAAATAAGAGTTCACCGTCATATTATGCTTGTAAGATAGCGGTCACCTGGTCAACCATAGCAGTGATCATTGAATTAATAGATTGTTCATAACGTACAGCAATAAAATGGAAAATATCTTCACAAGAAGAAAACATTTCAACACGAACAAAAGAGATGTTCACAAAGCAAAAAGTGCAACGTCTCCTGCTGGCTATACAGGCTGCCACCGTCGATCTATTAAAGAAGAAGATCAATGGTTAAAAACAACCTCGTTGTAAACATACACCCATAAAAGCCAGGGGAAGCAAAGCAAACCAGGAAACATCATCTGTAAACATTCCCTGCAGCTCAGACTTCTGAGGGACTTTGTCCAGAGGTGACGAGAGAGTTACATCAAAGATAATGTTTTGGTATGTAGTTTCCACATTGCTGAGACAGAAAACCCACGTAGTTCTGCAGCCCAAGCACAGATAGCGCTATGAAGAAATTATTTAAGCATCACTGACGAACGCGTAAGTTTGTTCGTTCTCGAAAATCGCAGGATTTAGCCACATTTAAGTCATCGACATCGGACAAATTCGAGCATGTGGAGCCGAGGGGGGAGAAAGACGACAAGAGATGGCGGCGCTCGCAGCGCTATCTGTGCTTAAGCTTCCGCAACTACATTGACTTTCCTGCCACTCGGCATGTATGCCCAATCCACCCATAACATTATCTTTGGTCATCTGTTGTTACCAGCTGCTAAACATGAATAATGTAACCATCGTGAGTTATCCGCAGCGAGTTAACACAATACGATTAATTGTGACAAAGCAGGAAATCGTGTGAGTTATCTCTCTTTGTGAAGGAGTAGGCTTCATTGAAACCCGAGGAGAGACGATTCATCAACCACCGAAAAGAGAAGAGGATCCCGCGGGTCCAACAATGAGGAATAAATAAGTGACCACGCACGTCCACGCTCTACGCCGTGACTGTCAATGCTTCATTTCAGGTCTAACCACGAGGAGAAAGTGTTGTTGATGGTAGATGAGGATTGGATGTTCTTTTATTTCGTCCGTTAGCTCAATTTGACGTTTAAGGGTCCGCCTCAGTTATCACCTCAAAGAAAGGTCCGCCCCAGGAACACACGACACCGCGCACGTGAAACAACAGGCCTTCTTTCAACTGATGCGGCCTATCTGTCAAACCAAGCGCTTTCAAGGGTTTACGCCGGCCCGTTTTCGCATTTCAAAATATTTTTTTATTTAAAAACATGATATTTTTGGACACTAATAGGGGTTTCTGCTTCTTTATGAGAACGAAGGCTTAAGCGGCCGAACTCATCTAAACCTAAATTACTATCAGGAAGTCCACTGAGGATGCTCGATTGTAAAATTGGCGAAACGTTTCATACCTTTGCTTTGAGACACCGACCACTCTCGGGTATTTTAAGTTGAATATGGATTGAGTGTGGGTGTGATGACTGTTTTTATGGATGATGAGATGTAGTCTTGTTACACAACTAGGGCCGACTGTTCCCCATATTGGGGCACTAAAAGAGCCAGCAGTCTGTACCGGAAGCTTTAGGAGATAATCTCCCCCAGTTTCCAAATCTGTTATGTTTATTAATGTAAAAACTATTTCGTAAGGTAAAAAACGTATGCGCGTCAACACTTGGTTTGACAGTTAGGCTGCATCAGTTGAAAGAAGGCCGTTGTTTAGCCAGCTGTTACGTGCACGTTGTTGTGTGTTCCTTGTGTAGACGAAATGCTTTCTATGAGGTGACCACTGAGGCGGACCCTTAAACCTTGGATGACTATGACAAGCCCACAACGATCAGCCACAGAACAAAGAAGGCCTGTGTTAGACTATCTTTAGAGGCATTTAGTGACTATAAAGAAGTGTAAACTATTTATCTTTGTTGCTTGTGTGTCTAGCGATGGCCGGATATGCAACATAAATGTGGATCTAAGTGCCAAGGGATCAGTGACCGGCATTTACAATCTTGTAAACACAACCACTCTACACGTGCCGCAGAAATACCGGTAAAACAGCTGATTCTAATTTAACTCTTTGAAGATGTCAAAGGTTTCTAGCAAAAAATGGGTAAGAGTTTTATCCAATAGGAGCCGTTGTAAACTATCCTCTATTTTTACTTAAAATTGTTTAGTGGTGAACATGAAATCACGATTGGAGCTTGGAATAAGAACCTCATCCATCAGTATAACACAAGATTTAAACCATTTTAAACTCCCAAAAGTTATGAAATCTTTAAGAGCGTAATCAAATTATGGTTTAGTTGTAAGAGAGTTTCTTAGTAATCTGCTTTACGTGTTGAAAAATAATCACCTAAAGTATTGCAACACTATAGCGAAGTATGCTTGAAAGATTGCACCAAAATATGAGTTAGTACAGAAATCAATCATACTATTTATTACTCCACCAACGTAATCGTACAAGTAAGTAGGCCAAAACTTTTAGGTCAAGAGTACTTAATTTACGCAACTCCTTTAGTTATGAATTGTTTAACATAACAAAGTATTTAACGGATCCGTGGCGGATTGGTATTGCGCGACTTCGGAGCTCATCACTCCGGTGGCGCGGGTTCGATCCCCGTAGTCACCAATTACAATTTGTAATGTTACTAACACGTTGACGCTAGGTAAAGGTCGAGGTTGAGTGGTAGAAGGGACTTTGTAGTCCTAACTTCGCCTCGTTAAACAAGACAAACTTTACGTCCAAGTATTTAAAAATCAAACCTGCGATAAGATTGGTTTTACAACAGACACTTTTCAAACGCTAATGCACATACTAATGAAAAATTACTATGTAAAATTACAATTACTGCTAGTAATTTTACATAGTTGTTCAAATACGAGTTTTCTACGTAACTGCGAACACTTGTGATTTGTCAGAGATCAATGAACAATTGAACAGGTCTAGCTTTTCTGCACATTCTGGTCACCCGCTTAACAATCCGTTGTATCGCCGCCATCTTGGTCTGGCTCAACGGAATTGGTTCATTTTGGTGGTACACATGTTAGGTAAGATACGATAATTGTTATACTTAGTTTTACCAAATCCCATATACACCTCAAAAACCCTTTCATAGCTCAAAATCCTTTTTTGGTAGGAAACTCCTCCCTCTTCTAAACGTCTCTTCCGGTAAACCGATTTTGCTGGTTAGCAAAATTAAGCTAAATTTAACATTTGTAAGAAGTTTGTACCAAATTTCGTAAAAATTTGACAAAATGCGATTTTTGTGGCCACTTTACATATAAAGTGCTGCCATTTGACTCAAGAGGTGTTGGGATGATCAAAACTGCAAACCGTTTTGTTCTGGTACGCTTCGTTGTCTCTGGTTTTTAGAAATGAATAACTCTATATCTATTGAAAATTCGCTTAAAACACACACAGTGTTTCAGCAGAACATGGTCGGTTACACACGAGTACGACACAGTGTCGGATGAGTGATGGGGGTAGGTCCGTTACACACTAGACCCATTGTTACGTGAGATGTGTGAAGTGGTGTATGTCATGACTGGTGATTACAGTGCAAACATTCAACTTCCGGTCTGAGCGTGGGGGTGTGAGGGTGTGATGACGTGGCGGGGTGATCATTACACCTCCGCTTCGGCAGCGGTCAACCGTCACACCATGGGTCACCTCTTGAGAGAGACATCAGGGGTGTTTTTGGAAAGAGATGTCAGTTTTTGTTGTCGTACTGAACAGAAGTCAGGAGGAGACTCACTAAATGTTAGCAAAACTATAGTAAAAAAACAATTAGTGACGAGGTTTAGGCAAGATCGCTACATGGGTGTTTAGGGCAACAAGAATTTAAGAAACTTGCCCTGAAGGAACAAGGAACTCGCGAGGTGGGGGTGCAAGAACTTGGGTGCCCAAGTTCTTCGGCACTTTAATTTTCCAAACCAGTTATTTGACAATGTACTTGGAAGGTTTTTGTACCGTTGGGACAGGACTAAGAAAACAATAAAATTAGCGAATTTCCACTGGAAATATAGTTATTTATTTATTTATATCGCCGAACGTCATTGAATAAAACTGTTTTCAATTTTGAGCAACTATAAAACCTGTACTCATACATAAAATGCAAGTTTGGCTCATAGCTTAGGAGTGACCGGAGATTAGTTTTATTGGTTGGTAAACTATGGTCGTCATAAATGTCTTGCAAAATAAAACTACCCAAAGCTACCTACAAATCCCAAAGAGTCAATTAGAGGTAATAAGTAAAGAATCCAATGTTTTAGGCTGATTCTTAATGTTACGTTATGTGTTTAGAACTAAAAATGTGTGCCTTGTTTAGCGAGGCGTAACTAAGACCTAGGACTACAAAGTGCTCTCTACCACTCAACCTGAATCTTTACCTAGCGTTACCACAAAGTCATAAAAATTGTTCGTGGTGACTGTGGTGATCGAACCTGCGCCACTGGAGCGATGGGCTCCGGAGTAGCACGCGATACCAATCCGCCACGAGTCCGCTAAAACTACACTATTTCGCCCATTTCCTCTCTCTGAACATCAACCATGCCGTGTCCTGTGCAGACTCGGGGTGCTCGTCAGCCGACCGTGAAACTGCTTGGGCGATTACACGGGCTGATACTGCGCATAGATAAGCTTTCTACCGAGGAAAGTGAAGGGAGAAGAGGAAGTGATTGTTACGGACAGTTGGCAGAAGAAACCTGATCCAGACCTCCTGAACATTTCGTTAAGCATCAATTTGACGACGTAGCTACTACATGAGCTTTTATGTCTAGAATGTATCAAATAATTTAATCAGTAATCGCAGTTTCTTCTGAATTCAGGAAAACAGGAGGATATTTACTATAACTAAGGCTTCAGAAGTGGTCTCCAAAAACACTTTGACCTACAGGAGACACAATAAAAGAGCTCAATCCAGCAGACAAATCATGATTCTTTGACTTTAATGCTTTGAGACACCGATCACTCCTTGAGGGTATTTTAAGATGAATATGGATGAATGGTGAGTAATGATGAGTGTATATGGATGACGTAGTCTTGTTACTAGGAGCGACTGTTCCTCAAATTGGGTCATTAGTTAATAGTCCAACGACCAATGGAATGGACCAACGGCTTCGTGACTTCCAAACCACGGGGAGGGACTTTCGTGAAAAGTTGTTCCTTCAGCCCCGGAAGTTCAACCCGATTTAGTGCGAAGCACGCACTAACCACTGAGCTATGACCACCTTACTGATTAAGCTGCATCACGACCCCAAAACAACAAGTACGTTATTCTACAAACCCAAAACAACCAAACAAACCAAAAGAATTTCCAATTCCTCAACTATCACCGCATCAACCCATCACATCCTCCAAATCCTCATTATCCCCGGACACCGAAGGGTGCATCTGCATCACCTCTATCAAAATTAAACCGCCGATCTATGATTAAAGCCTAATAGTTACATCCCGGCCTGTCCCTAATCCGACCCGACAGCGGCCTACAATTATGTCCATCTGGTCTATGATTGATGCTTCGGCTACCGTACCTTCGCGCCCTCTGGCTCGTCTGCTGTAACACCCAGCGGACATGATAGGCTGGAATGTACATCGTTGAAGTTGGAACCGTAATTGAAAATATTTTCCCGATAATAACCGTCATGAAGTTGTCTTGGATGAGTTATGTTTTAGCTTATCGATTGTTTGTTTAATGGGTCTCTTGTTTGTTTTTGGTGGACGCAAGCGTGATTGGATGTTTAATTGTAGACTTTGTTGAATAACAAATGGTCTTCTGGTTCGATCGATACATGAAAGGGGCTGTAATAATTGAAATTTCTTTCCAGGCCGATGTATGACAACGAAAGGAATGACGACGTTGCTTTAGTTCGATGAAAAAACGAAATTTGGAATGTTTGGACTTTTTGTAGCGTGTTTTACGCGATGTTATACGAAAACTAGTTTACTCGTGGATTGGTAACGCGCGCGGAGGTCATCACTCCGTTGGCGCGGGTTCGATCCCCGCTGTCACCACTTAGAATTTGTAATGTGACTATAGGTTGACGCTAGGTAAAGGTCCAGGTTGAGTGGTAGAGAGGACTTTGTAGTCCTAACTTCACCTCGTTAAACAAGACAAAATTTATTTTTTACTCTGGAATGCTACATTTGTCTTGCCTTTACAAGAGGATCGTAGTGGTTGAGCGGAAGCTCTTATGAAAGATTTCACCAAGTTTGACACATTTTACAATTACCAGCTGATGATTATTATTAAATTTTGTAACAGCTGATTTTGACATTTAATATCAACTCCCAGTTTTTCAACAGCTGATAACTCTACGAATTACAAAAGCTCTACATTACAAACCTGCGTGCTTTATCCTCGTGATATTCTTTGTTCACATGTAGGCCTACCTAGCGGCAAGTTTCATCGGTCGCGCTATAGTGTGTCATAGTTCATTCACTCATCTCTGTCTGTGAAGGAAGATTTCTACGTGGGATGGAGACAGCTGACACTCATTACATTACACCGAGATGACGTGGCATTACACTCTGTACAATGCATCTGTGTATCTTCACACTTTTAGAGAATATTTTTTGGAAAATAAACGCGCAAGACCAACAAAAACCGCTAAAGAATCAAAATCTAAAAAATTATTTACTATGTTTTAATTACTTTTAAGGAACGATATAAGAAAAATTTATGAATCCACTTTAAGGACATGAAAAATATAATTCACCTGGTATATACAGCAAATTTATAGCGGTTTAATATCGCGCGCGACTCGGATCCAATCACTCCAGGACGCGGTTCGATCCCCGCAGAGACCATCACTTACAATTATATTGGTAAAGTGACTATACGGTGACGCTGGGTAAAGGTCGAGGTTGTGTGGTAGAGAAGGATTTCGTAATCCTAATTTCACCTCGTTAAACAAGACAAACTTTGCCTTTTTTCAGGCGACCTACGAAATTCGAATTCGGTCTGTACTAAGTGAGAAAGTGGAAAATTAATACATAAAAAGTACATTTCAGAACTTGAAACTCTACAGCATTTTAATCCAATAGTCTCCAAGCTATTGACGTGACTTAAACCATGACTTCCCTACATTTAGCACGACTAATTTAAAGATTACTCATAAGCGCATTAGCAGCGCATTCCACTGAGACAGTGAATATTGCTGATTTTATCCTGACATTTTTACAACATTCTGCATTCTCTGAAAGCAGGTGAAAGTAAAAACATCTATAAATACTGCAACACCTGTCAGAAACCAATTAAAGCTGGAAGACTTCGACAGAGACAAACAAGGAGTATCTTCTTGCCTTTAGCAAAGCTTAGCCCTGGACATGTTGACGATAATATTTCCTTTTAGGACAAAATTATAACTTTGTATTTTTGTATTGCAATGTAAAAATACATCCATCCATTCAGCATAACCTATTGTCAATATACGGTCCATCTGAAATTTTTACCTGTTGATGAAATATTGGCAATTATTTTTTAAGACTAACACGATTGGTTGAAAACAGAATCATAAAAACGTCACAGTGGGTTGGAAAACAATATCAGGGGAAATACAATAATGCTCCTGTTAACTTTACTTTTGTTAAAACATTCGAATTTGTCATTTTTCTGACTGCAGATTCGGAAGATTTACGACGTTTAATCAGGTTGGTTAGTTGTAAAATTATGCAAGTGAAATTCTATATAATTATTATTGTACGAGAAACAATCGTGGTTAGACTTTTATTCGATATTTAAAGGCGAGGAAACCCCAATAAAGATCAAAGCTCGGCACAAATCTAATTGTTATTATCTAGTATCAAAGATAATCGTATGGTAACTTGATAGCGCATAGATGCCACATGGCTGAGGCAGGACAATCATCATATAGGCAGCCCACGCACAGAATGCGTTGCCGTCTCTCGCCCTCTTTCTCCCCTCTCGGCTCCGCATGCTCGAGTTTTTGCGATGTCAATGTGACTTAATAGTGCGATTTTCGAGAACGAACAAACTTGCACGTGCGTCAGTGGCTCTACTTGAGGCTTCCCTAGCAGCGCTTTCTGTGCTTGGGCTGCCGCAACTATGTTGATTTTCCTGCCTCAGCCATATGGTATATACGCAATCAACCGTCACAGCCTACCACAGCATTATCTTTACTAGTATAAATTCCGCACTCAAAAAATAACGGATGACGAACTTTTATTTTGATCAAACTTTCTCCTCCAAACTCCAAAGATACTAATCCTACAGAACGTCATCCAAATGCTTCAATCAATATTCAATGAGCATTCGTCAAGGAGTACTTCAGGATGAACCCGACAAAGGTGTCAATCAGACTCACTACAAGAGAACACTTTTAGAAACTCTAATCCCGACACTTGACTCAGTGGCTGACCGAGCATCAAAATGAAAATTATGTCAATTAACGAACCCTGTTCTCACGAGAACTAGTCAGTCTGAGGCATTCCAGTCGCCCAAGGCTCGAGTCAGGATCTACTGCATTTTTAATCCCGGAAGAAGAGTTATGGGGTTTCGAAATCACAACAAACACGATTTTGGAGCACGTTAACAATTAACGGACGGTGTCCTTGAGAGGAGTCTGGTGATGGATAGAGACAGAACTTGGGCATGATTTTTCGAGTTTGAGGGAGTCTTTGAGTTATATAATGTTAAAACACATTTTTTATAATATTTAAGCCATCAAGCTTCTTTTCAGAAAATATTAGTACTCAATGAGGGCTTCTTAAAAGAAAAATGTTACACACTCCTGGAAAAATTAACACACCACTGGAAAAATGTCGAACAATTCATAAACAAAGGTTGTACCATCCATTTTCTCATATAGTAGGCCTATAACTACATTGCGTGATAACTTTTCACGATGGCCACTCCCCGTGGTTCGGAAGTCACGTTAAGCCGTTGGTCCATTCCATTGGTCGTTGGGCTATTAATTAACGACCCAACCTGGGGAACAGTCGGTCCTAGTTTGTAACAAGACTCAACGTCCATCAAAAACACTCAACACACCCACCCTTCATCCTATATTCACCTTAAAATACCCTCTAGGAGTGGTTGGTGTCTCTAATCAAAGTATCAAAATATATTCCTTTGTTGCTGTTTAGTTAAATTAAATACTTACTTGCATTTAGCAAAAATTTTCAAATTTGAAATGAAATATGGATGATTAAAGTTATGAGAAACAAATTAGGTAAATTAACGCACCACTAAAACAATTCCAAACAATTTACAAACAAACATTTTTTTATTTTAAACGTGTGTGGTTTATCAAAGTATAAAATAAAAATGTTGGGTGAACCACAAAAAAGTGATTAAATATACACTAAACGTTTCGACTACTCTATGACCGTCATCATCAGTTAAAATATAAAAAAGAAGAGAAATAAAATATTATAATTATGTTAATGGAAGAAAAATCGTAGTTCTTTTTAGGCCTTTTAATCTACAGTTTTTTTACAGTACACAATTATTTTATCGTTAATATTGATTAATTAGTATTCACTAAATCACTATTTGAGATGCCGACCACTCTCATGAGGGTATTTTAAGGCAAATATGTAGTGAAGGATGATTGTGATGAGTGCTAGTAATGAGTTATGAGGTGTAGTCTTGTTACAAACTAAGGCCGACTCTTCCTTAGAATGGGTCATTAATTAATAGCCCAATGACCAATGGAAATACAAGGACCAACGGCTTAACGTGACTTCCGAACCACGCAGGTGATGGTCTGGTATGTCTAAACGATGGTGGGAGTTGATGCGGGTATCATCAGATGATCACTGAGACTATCTGAGCCGCTTTAGACCTATATCATCCTCAAAATCTGACCTCCATGAAGCTGGATTACAGGACCACGCCACGAGTCCCAGTCATAGCCGTTTGTTATAATTTACTAACAATTTTGGGAGCTACCGGAATTCATCCCCACCGTAGTCAGGTTCATCAAAAGGTGCAGGTATCTTCACAAAAACCACCCCTGGAGAGGGGGTGGCTGTGATTTTGTTTCCAAGGTGACAATAGCCGGAGGCGGGATGCAAGCAGGTGCAATATAAATCTACACGAGGCTGTCGGGTTGCGACAAAAGAAACTATCTAAAAGAATTCGAAACTTCCCGAAACCCATATAAAGTCGGAGCCATCGATAGTTTTTCACGTTTCTTATCGCTTGTCAGCTGTCTAGTGATCGTTTGGTTCACACCTATTTTTCTGGCCTTTCGATTCCAGGGCATTTCCTTCGTCAGATCTTTTTATTACGATGTCGAGTACCGTGGACTTTTCAGATAAGAAAAGGTTTATAGCTCAAAAGTATTATATACTTTCTACAGCAGCTATTGACTGGGACTCGTGACGTGATCCTGTAATCCAGCTTCATAGAGGTCAGGTTTTGAGTCTGGCCTTACACCGTAAACTTTAGATAAACATAAACCCGTCTGCGATTTGCTTCTAAATGTTTATTTAATTATTCGTTCTACATTTCCATAGTGTCGTGAGGTTTACGGCTCTTCCTTGTGATTCAGGTCTACAAGTGCTTTACCACCTGAAGACGGTGTGAATGTCAGCTGGGGTTTGAATTTGAATAGCTTCCATTACACTAGGTTTTGTGGACACAAGAGAAGGTTTACAGAAATGTTCATTAATAATGTACTTTTATCTTTAACTAATTATAATCGCATATATTTGTTGGTATTTAAAACTGCACCAAAATTCAAGTATCGTGCGAAGTTGTCGATTTATATTAATTAGTCCTCGACGAATACTCGCTTAATGAATTGAATTTCGATGTGGCGTCGCAGCAATAAATAATATATTGGAAAGCCCAAAATCATTTTTATATTATACCAAATAAAAAAATTATACTAAATAATTTTATTTTATACGTATGACAAAAACTGCGGTAGTTGCGTCTAGATGGTATAGGACGATTATCCAGTTTGACAATGAACGGACTATTATAATTTGTGTATCGTGTCCAACAAAATATTTATGTGCAATAAAAAAAATTATTATAAATTTGAAATGTCTTCACCTAGTACATGTTTGTAATCATGTTAAAATAGAAAAGGATCTGCCAACACCGTGTTAACAGCGAGGGACCATCGTAAGTAAACGTTAGGTTTACCCACGGTTAAAAACATAATAATGGAAAAACAACAATTGTCTGTCTTCGCAAAGCAATTGTCAGTATTATATTATAGTAAACGATAATCAGACATAAAATACTGGTCAGATTATTATAATAATTGTACTAATTAAGACGTTTTTTAAGTAAGCCGATAGTACAAAATTATTTTAATTAACTGTTCTTAAAAATGTGTTTGGGTATATCACGACTAAAATATCACGTTGATTAAAAAAAACTAAATACTCGTAGATAAATACAAACTGAATTTGGTTATAAAAAAGGAAAAGCAACAACCAAAAATTAGTTATTTAAATCAAATTGAGGGGTTCGGTACCAAATTATTTACCGACAGTACGTAATTCGTATTTTTTTGTACTCTACATAAGTAATGTCAATTTTAATTCAGTTAAAATTCTTCTTCTTAATTTTTAATTATTATTCTACCTGAACAAACGACCAGAATCTCCGCCAGTACTCTGCACCGGGACCGGGAGGTGTCGAGCGTCATCCTTAGCGCACCGGATCTACAGCTCGTACACACGCTCAACCACAGACAGACGCGCTGATACTGGACCCTACTCTGTGTACTGGACGCGTCAAACGCGATCAGCTGATAGTTAACTCATCTCCCCCAACCCAGCAACAACAATAACCTCCGCAGTCCACCCCCACCACTGTAGTTGGTAAACAATACTTCCTACCACGATTATTTATTGTCACCTGAACTGGAAGGGGAAAAGTTAGCGGTGGGACTAAACACTTCTATTTATTATTTTATTTTATGGTTGTATTGGTTAAATTGGCCCAAACAGTCAAAATTTCAATGCGTATAAATCTTTTCGTAATTAAAGTAATTGGGTTCGTACAGTGATTAAATGAATAATAATTTAATAACTCATAGTTATAACAATACATGAAGAAGAAGATGAAAAAAGTGTCTTTTTGGCGTTGCGCTTATTTACTAGTACTAATTTAATAGTTTTAGTCATAATGTCGCGAAAAGCTATATATATGCGCAACAGCAAGTCTGCGCCTGCTAGCCTTGCGCATAGCGGACGTTGTGGCCTTACCGCAAACATCGGCAACTTCCGTTTCAGCTGTAGCTCCAAACACCATGACAAAACTAATTCAGCTAACGTGAGGTTAATTTTTTAATTAAGTAGTTTTAGATCATATAAATTTTATTTTTATTTTTATAGTGAACTACTGTTATGCATTATTACCACTGTTATGTTAAACTGCCACTGCTATAGGTGTAGTTCAATCATTAAAACCTTTCTAACAACTTTTTACGGGAGTTATTCCGAAAACTTTAAACTATTACTGTAATTTATTGGCTTAAATTTTAGAAAAACAAAATACGCCCTTTTGTAGACCACTGTATACTAAAAAGAACACACGAACCATTTTTAGTCAATTTTGGCTTTGACTTCCCTACAAAGGCTCAATTTTTCCTGGATTGTTGCAATACTAATGGGAGATTGATATATTATTATTTCTCAGTTGCATATTTATAGTCACTAAATGCACTCTTCACAACACCCAAAATGAAAATAAATAATAAACAAAAATAATAAAACGCATTGAGAGGGTTGAGCTGCACTACTTTACTGCCTTAATTTCGCTGCTATTGTTTTCGACACTTAGCACCCAGGCCATACTGTCTTAATCACCCCTTTTTCGTTTAGAGAATGTTTATCTGTGCGTTGGTTTTCTTCTTGAAAATCCTTAGAAAACCAAAACATTCCGTTTTAGGTTATCTTTATTCTTTATGCGATTATCATATCAATTTTATTTTATAAAAGCGTAGGGATCTTTACATCCAGGTGAAAATTGTTGATTTACACTTAAAGGTAAACACTTTATTGTAACAGTGTACCAAACTCTACCTCCACATGAAATATTATGTTATTAATTAGTTCATTCCCAGTAGATTACAGATCGTTCTTTAATCGATTTCATTTTCAAAAACGATTTTAGCAAGGTAGCCTAATTGTAGCGATACATTTCCAGTCAATGTTCATCTAATTTTATAGGCCTAACTTAACTATAATCTAGAGCCTAAATACTTCGAGTCCTTTTAAAATGTTGTGTGAATATCCTAAAAGTTACTGTCTAGGCTACAGCTTAGCTCTTTGGAGTCAGTAAGCAAACTGTTCCGAAGAAAAAAGAATAATTTATTGCTGATTGTTTGTATCTGGGAAGCTGACCTTCAAACATGGCCAATAATGTTAGAATTTACTTTCCAGAGGTTGCATCACAGAGAGTACCTCCGGGTGTATGTCTCCATTCGTTAATAAAATCAACTACACACTAGCCAGAAGTCTGTTAATCCGTGTACCGTCTGTCCTTCTTTCTTAGAAAACGAGAAAAATAATTCAGCTACGTTTATACAGCTTTGATAAAACTAGTTGTATAAGAGTCTGGAGATAACGTCCATGACACACTCCCTAGCGTAACCTAGAGTTTACCTCCGTGTGCAACCCTGTTTGCAGGCTTTGAATGCTGGTACATTCATCGCCAATTTTAGAGTTTCATAGTCTTTTGTGAATCACTTACCTATTACATTTTAATGTTGATACTAACGTTATGCTCTAAAAACAACAATGTGTTAATCCCCTGGAAGTACAGGCTGTATGCGCCCTCTTAAGTTTTGAAAACTCATGCGACCGATAGAAGGTTAAGGCAGTTTAGTACCAAATTGTGTTCATTTCTCACTTCATTCTAGCTTTTTCCCTGTTGATTAAAAATTATCTTATGAAGACCGAGAGCTAGAATTCTTCCGCACGTAAGCAATGACAACAAAAGATAAAACATGATACGAACGGTAAAATTAGGATACTATTAAGGTTGAAGTTGATGTGTATGGGTAAAGGATGAAGTTGGTGGCGGTGCCACTACTGGCAGTTCTTCTTGAAATAAGTTACTACCCCAATATTAGCTTTTTGGCTTTAAAACCCCAGTCGATTTAGTCACTTTTCAATAACAGCTAATTTACATCACTAACAAATATTCAAACGTAATGTTTTACCTCTTTGCTGACGACACCACAGGTAATTCTGACAAATGCAGGCATGATCTCAAAAACAAATTTCATTCTGAAACATTTAAAATAACCAATAGCTAACTAATATCATGTTAGTTCTAAACAACTCATAATCTAAGTTGTATTATCTTTTATATTGTTACCTTTTTATTTGATTATGTCATTTATTGTCAAAGCAATAAAAAATGTTAAATATATAAATTAAGAGAAGATTGTTTAACATATATCAATACCTTTCCTTTAACATAGAATAAGATGGATTTTTTTAACGGTTATTGTGCTTTAAACTACAAAATATTTCAAGAGGTATGAAAACTCCTCTTGTTATTGTAACGATTTTTCTGTTGTAGATGGCGTCAAGAAGACTACTTAAGTTCAAACCCAAACCATTAGTTGGCAATTCACAGCGAAGAACTCGGGAAAAAGAAGATTTATCAGAGTCTTCTTCTATTTTGTCAGAACCAACATCACAAGAAGTAAAGCCTACAGATGTATTGACAACAATTACTAATTCTATCGGTGGAGAAACTAAATCCGAACATACAACCACGGAGATTGCAGCTGCCGCTCAGTTATTAAATTTGTCCTCAAGTGCCGGTAACCATTTCAAAAATAAAAGTTTTAAACATGAAATTGCAGTTTGTCATGAGGTAGCTGCCGAAAACGCAAAAACCACTACTGAGTCTTCCAATGTTACGAGTTCCAAATGCAATTTAGTTGAGAGAAATGAAACAATCCCTGAAGCTTCAATACAAAGAGTGCCAGTTTCAATCCAGTCTACAAAAGATACTGATACTGTACAAAGTTTAACCAATTGTAAAGTAGGGAACATTTCTGAGGACTTATTGGATACAACTTTGGTTTCAATAGACTCCTCGCAGAGTTCGGATCGTAACCTCAGTTCTGTAGATAGTAAAGTAGAGGCTACTTCTGAACAAATCCTTAATACAGCTTCTAAAGCAATAGATCCAGACAAAAGTAGTGAACCTTCTGGTTCGAGTAACACATTGAAAAGTGCTCCCAAATTCGGCAGGTCAAGATGTAAGCCAGTGCTAAGTAATTTAGCGAAAAGGAAAAAAATATCACCAGAAGAAAATGAGAGCATGAGCATTAATAAACTTACGCCTTCGGTTAGGACAGAATCTGTAATCAAAAGCGTTGAGGCGGAAATTTCAAAAGCTAATTCACCAGTTGTGGAAATGAAAGACAGTGTTACCTCGTTAGAAACAAAAGAAGAAGACTCACCTAAACATTCTATAAGCACAAAGCCAAATAAAGACAAACCTTTAGATTTTAATAAAGTTGACAGTGATATAATAAGTAAAGATAGTGAAATTGCAACGTCAATCAAAGATGATAAACATGGAAGTAATGATCAGCGAATACAGACTGTAATAGTTGACAAACCTACTTTAAACTTAAATCCTACAAAAAGTAGTTCAGAAAATAGTTTAGAAAATAGAGACAAAACCACTTTATCAAGCCGAGTTCCTATGTCACCTGTCAGAAGTACAGCAAAGCTTGTGCCTAAACCAAGCCCGAGACTTTCCGATGTTAGCACTCGGAGGTTGAGCTTCCAAGGAAGTGACTCCGAAGAAGAACTCAAGCGCAAGAAACCATATTTAACCAATGAGCCTGAAGTTAAGAAAAAAACTTCAGACAAAACTTTCAAAAGCAAGTAAGTATAGCAGGTACAGGTAGGCTGAAAAACAATATTGTTTCATGTCAGTGCAGTAAAAAACTTGCCTATAACTTTTTGTCATTTCTACAAGTGCCTTGAAAGGTTTAAAAACCTGTCGACAGGGCAATATATTTACTAAGTTAAATCGTAAAGTAATTTATTTAACAACACTGGCTTAAGGATGTGTTTTAGAGGCATTTTCTCACAACCATTTTCCAAGAGTAAAATTAACGCCACCTCGAAGCTTTAAAATTGAATACTCTCTCTTAGTTTAATGTGCCTGGTTTCCAAAAGTTAAGTTTTTTCCCAACGTCGTCATATAACCTTTCCTACTTTGTCCACTAGTTGTATTTTCTCATTATTCGTAAAGTCTCGCATGAAAATGCAAGAAAGATTATAATTAAGCAATATCACAAATACGGATAGTTATTAAACGTTACTATTTTTATTTTGTAGTAAAAGAAAGCAACGCTCTCAGGGATCTACTTACTCAAAGATGGGACAAGAAACACTGGAGAAGTTTAGTAAGAAATTTGGAAATTCAGAAACTCCTGATAAAAGTCAACTGAAAATGATTGATTTGATATTTTATAATCCGAAAACAAATCCTATGACTCGGTAAGTATTAATTATGAAAGAAATAAAAAGGGTTTTTAACAAAAACTTATTTTACTTAGATCAAAAATCTCACTGTTTACAGTTGATATTCTTCACTAACAACTATTAAAGTCCATTATTAAAACAGCTGATTTATTTTTACTAAAAATAAACATAGAGTATTAACTGTGTTTAAAAGTACAAAGAGTTTAAAGTAAAACAGGTGACCTAATATGACAGAAAGTGTTAAGACTTTTTCTTTAATATTATACCCCTTAAAAAATGAGTTTAAAATAGCAGTTTGTTTGGTTTTAATAAATTGCTTGGAAGAGGATTAAATGCAATCTGCATGGCCCAAAGTATTCTGTACAGTGCATGCTGAATAATTGATGGCTCAAGTGAATAACAATTAATCTGTCCCACAACATACTTTCTTATTTCAATCGCTCATTAACTTCTCTTACTTGCCATAAAATTAATATTATTGTTACATGTTGTTAGAACCTTCCTTGACTCCTTGTAGTTTGAATCTGGACTGAAGGTAAGATATTACTGTTCGTTAGTTGTCGTAAAATGTAAATGACTTCTCAACCGTAAACCAGTTCACTTTGTTACAGTAAACCACACACCAAATCGTCGGTGAAGAAGAAAGAGGAAGAAAAGATCAATGAGTAAGTATAATTTGGTTTTACTTTTGTTTAAAAATTCGTTCAGAAACAGCCTTCTGCAAGCTGCTAATTGAACACTTCTCCATACAAAACTTCGGTTATTTGAAGAGTCTCATAGACATAGTTCTTTAATTATGGAATTCTATTAACCCTTCTTGCGGTATTGAAGAGTATATAAGCGTCGTTGGTTATTGCAGGAAGTGCTAAAGACGCCCAGTCACGCAATGCTATTGATCTTAAAATGCAACACTGGGTATTGCTCGGATTCGTCGCTAGAATGCAGCATGTGATGAACTCAGTCCCCCTCTCAACACACAGTAGTGTATCAGCTGTTCCCCGCTAAATATTCTGACAGGAAGGGAATACTACTGGCTCGCAGCGCCATCGCAGTAGCAAGCTGAGAATTTACTATAGAAAACTTTATTTAGTTTCCTATAGTAAATTTGTTATAAGTGCGCTAAATATCCTGACGGCACCAATTTCAAAGAAATTGTAAATCATGTACAAAGCACTTCATTTATTAGCAACTAGAATGACGAGTTTTATGACTGTTATATGGACGCTGATGATATTTTTTTAAACAATATTTCTAATGACAGTGAACAAAGTAAGGAGGAAATAGAAGATGCTGTCCCCAACGAACGAGCGTCACCCTACCTACTACCTCCAGATCGGCGTCTGCGCCCCTGTACAACCTGCTCCCACTCCTCTTCTACCTGATATATAAGTAGATATATAAACTTAGGCATGTAATTTGTTAAGAAAATGGTAGTTGTTAATTATGTATTCAAAAGTTGACATGTGTTGTACAATATAATTTATATTGTTTTTTCCATTTTAACATTATTTCAGTTTTAACTTATCAGTTATAAATAATAATTTTTGGGAAATTTGTTTTCACCTGGTGTTATATTATACAGTTAGAAAAGGGAAAATAAAATTAGCCTTGACTTGTTTGCATAAAAACCTTTTGGGGGTTCGTAGCCTTTCCCTGTGTGGTGCTCAAAATTATGGTATGGCACAAAGGGTTAATGTTTATCAAATCCATGAGATCTTTTGAGTCGAGGGTCCTGAGATTAAAGTTTAGCAATGGGATAAATCAACAAAATATATTTTCTGCCAGAGTTCAACAGACCAAGTCCACTGATTTTTACAAAAGGAACATTTGTACAAAATGTTATGAAAATCGGGCAAAATATGCAACCTCGTATATACACATAACTATATTTATACATAAAAAGGAAGGGAATTATCCCCAAAAGAGTGGTTTTAATTATCTAAAAACAGTATTTATCATTCGATTTTAATGAAGCGTGGTTGTGAACGTAGCAAATTAGAGTTGAATTAGCACATTAGAGTAAAAGAAATTCGCTCACACCAGCAATGCTTTTGCGCTTAGCAGCGTGTCTGCCTGTATTTTTTTAGGACAAATGAAAATGACTGTTAAGTTTTATAATCCTCTTCACCATATTCTTTGTGAATTTGTAGGCATACCGAAGAAGATGCATTGGCGGAGCAAGATGTGGACAACGTGGAGGAGGCGCCTGCACTGCCGGTGCCACAACTGACCATCGGTCCCGACGGGCAGATCATGTTGGACCCCAAGAGTCTGGTAAGCCCAGCTTGTTCTGGAGACAATAGATATCTGAGTCTGTTCTGACAATCATCTCGATACACCTTTTGTTCGTATTGTACAGTCTCCATAATCGACATCAAGTTTTTATTTAGTTTATTGATATACCGGAGAAGATTTTGGCTAGCAAATCTAGTACTTGCTATGTAGATGATAACAAAGGAATGATAATAGTGATATATGAACTGACGTGGGGTATGGTTCAGAATTTAAACCCGGTTACGAAACAATTAAATACACAGATAGAAAATTTCAACAAGAAAAGCAGAAAACATGATCAACAAAGTCAGGGCTTAAAAGCATGAGTACAAATTTAAACCAGCTGATAATGGAATGTTTTAATTTCATTTTTTCCTTGCGGATGATGCATCAAGCGCCCTTTTCAATCTTCTTGCTTTTGCAACTAAACTCAGCTCATTTGTAACTTTCAGGTGATAGAAACCACGGGAACGGAAAAGTGCCGTGCTGAACTGGAGAATTCCGAAGTAGTTCAAGAGTTTGGACAGACTCGATACACCATGTACAGCAAGAAGAGACAACCGAGATCTGATTGGACTCCTCAAGGTGGGTCTGAACTAAGCAGAACAGCATAATTTATTCATCAACACTTTTGGGTTTTTGTTAAAGCTGAAGAAGGTTTTAATTTCCACAAAGGTTGGCCTTAAGCCGTTAGTTTGCTGCCTTTTCAAACATCAAATCTATGTTAAGTTTTCTTGTTTGAATCACTACAAATTAAAAAACAATACAAGGGCTGTTTTTAATCAAGTTCCGTTCAAAAATTCTGAAACACAATTTTTGGACACGTTATATTACAATCAAATTAAAGAGTGTTCTTTCCCTGTAATTTTGCTTATTCACATTAAACATCGGAGCACTTACAAAACTAAGGCACAAGATTTACTACGCCATTGCATAACATTCCTGATGACACCATTCTATGAAATATATTCAAGGGATTACTCAATTATACCTACTATAACTGATTTTGTTTGATGTTTTTCAGAAACCATCCAGTTCTACAAAGCTTTGAACACGATAGGAACCGATTTCTCTCTCATGTGTCAACTTTTCCCGAAACGCACTCGGCACGAGTTGAAACTGAAATTTAAAAAAGAAGAGAAGATAAACCTGCAATTGATTGATAAGGCAATCAAAGGACCCACTGAGTTCAATTTTGAGTCCCTGGAACAAGATTTGAGTGAGTATCTTTTAAAGGTAGTTTAAAAGTAAAATTAAATTTTTTTTCCTCTTCTCTTTTTAAGTGGATTTTGTTTGTCTATATTTCTTTGTCCCTTCCTGTATAATTATGAGGTTTGTATGTTTCAGGGGCCGAACGAGAAGAAATTGCAAGACGAAAATTGGAGAAACAGATTGAGGAAGAGGAAGTTAAGAGAGAAAGGGCACTGAAAAGAGAGGAAAAAGTAAAGGAGAGACAATGCAAAAAGAAGAAGAAGAAGCTCAACCTGTTAGACAGGACGAAGAGAGCTCGATGTAAGATCACCTTTTATTGTGTCATTGGTGTGCATAAATGTACTATTGTAGTTTTGTATAAACAATTTATTCATTACATTTCAAGTCAAATTACTTTAAAAAATTAGTGTAGTTTGAACTATTTATCTAATTAAGAGTCAAAATATTTGAGTTATCAAGAACAGTAATGTATCAAATGATTTCAAGTAAAGTAAGCCAAATAACCTTTTTAAACATGCATGTACTGTCCAACACCAACAACTGGAGAATGGAGCAAACGGTTGCAAAGACGCAAAAACTGCCAACTGCCGAACCGAGAGATACTGGAGTAGCGAACTGCCTTAATAGAAATATAGGTAATAAAGTAGTTTGAACAATAAATTAAAACAATTTTCTTTTGTAGATGCAGCAATCAAGGACTTTGATGAAGCTGAAGTGGGTGAAACATTCTTGAACAAAGGAATGTACAAACCACCTGTGAAAAAGAGAAAAACCAAAAGAAAGAAAGAAACGGTGAAATTAGAATCAGACTCAGGTGAAGATTTAGATTTTGAATCCGAGTCGGAAGAAGAAGGATTAAAAGTGGTAAAAATGGTCAAACAGGTAAGCAGTGGACGGATAATAAAGCCCTCCACTAAACTTGAAGAGTACAAAGAAATGAACGAAACTCTTCGAAAGAAACTCAAACGAAATTCTGACGATGAGGTTGAAGAGGATTCCTACGCTTTCTTCCCTGGAGCACAAATGCTGTTTGGAGAGCCTATGCATTCAGAAACAGAACCCCTTCCGACTCAAGCCCTCAGCGAAGACATCACTTTCCAAATACCCACCGTTCCGTCGATAGAACAGACACTGATGACAAAATCAAATATTGAAGAAGTCAGTGAAATATCGGAACTGGGGTCTTTCGGGCAAAACGACTCTGCGCTCGACCTTTCCGTGCCGGTTCGAGCGAGCATTACCAAGGAAATGTTGCTCAACAGACAAATCATATCGGAGAGTATACAGATAATAGACCAACTAACCGAGAACCAGGAAACTTCCGGAGTGGTGCTAGGAAGTGAAAGTGCGATGGAAGATGTCCACGAGGTTTTGCCTAGTTTTGACACAGTGGACAGGACTAGATCTGGTGTTTACTCCTTGCAGAGTTCTCATCAAACTGATATGCAAGGTCCACAGGAAGTGCTTGATGAGGGTAATTCCAATATCGTTCAAATTATTCACTATAATAATTCGGAAGAGTGTATTCTTGGTGATTGACCTTCCAGGTTCTGTTTGGAATAAATTCACTATTAAGGAAGTTAGATAATTTTAAATGACCCTTAGATAGGGGAACAGGGTCTATTGAGCTAAAAACTGGGCCTAAGCATGCTTAGAATAATTTTGTGTATGTAAAATTAAAAAAAAAGCTCTATTAACCCTTTGCGGTCTCATTTTATTTTTAAATTTTTGTTAAAAGCCTCCCGTATGGGTTTCCCAGTCCCCAGTAAGCAAAATTTCAGCAAAACCCCTCTCTGGTACGGTGCATTACCAGTCATTGAACCACACCTCTAAGCGGGGATTTAGCGCCTCCTAAGCTCAAAAGTGCCACTCGCCTCACTGGATTTGATGAGCCATTTTCTCTTCAGTGATCCTCAGCGGTCATTGTGGCTCCCGCACCGGCATGATCCAGCGACTAGCATTGCACCGTAATAGAGCGCAACCGGGTGGGATTCGAACCCATGCTGTGACAGACAGGGGCCAACTGTCCGTCACTATAACCACTAAACCACCGGGCTGTTTGTCGTAGGCTGTCAAACTCACACTTGAGTTGCCGTGGAGGAGTGGTAATTTCCGTGTTCTCTACTAGATGCCGTTAGTGTAGCGTAGTCCTCGCATATCAGAGACTGTTTCAACGCATCCTATACTGCACATCCAAGCGTTCAAAAGGAAATAGCGTTTGTCGACCTATAGTCGACACTAAATTCATTGTTAGATAATTTAATGATTGGAGAATAATAACACTGATAAAGGACAATACACACTAAATATGAATTGTTTATTTGATTTCATATTGTCAAAATGAGGTTCGCCTACTTAAGGGTTAAAGGACAGACAGTTATAAGGACTTATAGGGGTGGTCATAGCTCAGTGGTGCAGTGCATGCTTCGCACCAAATCAGCCCGGGTTCGATTCCCGGGCGCAGTGATAACTTTTCACGGCCATTCCCCGTGGTTCGGAAGTCACGCTAAAGCCGTTGGTCCATTCCATTGGTCCCCAATCTGGGGAACTGTCGGCCCTAGTTTGTAACAAGACTACACCTCATCATCCATCAAAAACACTCATCACACTCACCCTTCATTCCATATTCACCCTTAAAAAAATACCCTCTAGGAGTGGTCGGTGACTTAAATCAAAGTCTCTAAAGAAGGTGTAAATTTGTTATTTCCTAAAAAATTCAGACTGATTAGTACAGTGGCTATTTACGCTTAAATCTATTTTATCTCAACTGTAACCTCTCGATTTCCTTATCAATTAACTGGAAGGTGAAAATCAATTAATATAAGAGTACTCTTTATACCGACTTGCCATTTGATATTGTTAGTACGAGGGCTATCCACAATGTACCAGGGTGTGTTTCGGTATCTCAAAGCAAAGTATTGTTTTCTTTGAAATGTATAGATCTTAAAACGAGATGCAAATTATATTTTGTTCAAAGGTGACTGACTATGTGAATCCTGACAGTATGTTTGACCGATTTTTGGGGGCTGTTTTTTCGCTCTCCAAACATTAAAACAAGAGGTCCTCTACGGGCAAAATTCAAACCACTAACATAATAGCCCTATTGGCTTTAAACTAAAATATTTTAGATACATCCTGGATTTTGCTAACTTAAGCCAGTTAAAGAACGTGTTGCGTCTGTTATTTGTCAAAAACACTCGCAGCAGAATTTCACGTGATAGGGTAGAAAAGCATGTGTTTTGGTTTAGTACAATAATTGCTCTGATTTCGATTGTAATCATGTTAAAGTATAGTTTAATTAATGCTCTCTTTGTCTGAGTAGGCTATAATATAAGTTGACAAAAGTTACTTTCTGGGTAGCCCTAAGGTTCATCAGGTTAGTAACATAATGAGCCTTAAAACTTAAAAGACGTGAAAGCAAATTTACCTTATGCTCAACTACAACCCCAATAATTCACACTGTATGGTTAATTATTTTATTTTTATATACTGTGTGGTTATAAAATGTTGGAAACATTTTTTATTAAGCTAGTGAATGGCCAATCGACTCAAAAATGTGGGAGTTGTTTTATTGGGTAGCAAATTTAAAACAGTTTTGTAACTAACAAAGGGCAAAACATTACTGCTACTCATTCATATACAAGTAATGTTACAAAGGAAGTAAACCATTTCCACGTGATTTCCGTGGTTCGCACGCAAAGTTTGTAGCTAAATGTAACATCTCACCATGTTTTTCTGAGCATTTGCTGACATTGCATGTTTCCAATAACCTCTCGAACTCTTCTCTTAAGTTCCTCAATGTCTGGAATTTAATTTGTGAATGATCTGTCCTTGACACAACCCAAAAAAATTCCAAGGACAGAGTTGTCACTAAGAAAGTTCAACACATTAAGGAACTTAAGATAAGAGTTAGAGAGGTTATCTCCAACAATGCTCAGAAAAACATGGTGTGAGGTTCAATTTAGACTACAAACCACGAAAAAAGAACTTGTAAAATAAAAGAGTACTGGTATCATTTTTAAATTTGTTAGTAATATAACTGCTTTAAATTTCCTTCCTATTAGAACAATTCTTACATTTTTGAGTCTATTTATTCATTCCCTCACCCAACCGAAAATGTGTCTTAACAATTTAGAACCACCCTGCATCACTGATAAGTAAGTCAGTGGCTACCAAACATTCTGTGTATTTTTGGCTTTCAAATTAGTTTATATTTACAAATGGACTCATGATTAAATGCAAACCTCACTCCATATCTAGGATTATCTGTGTTGCTCTAAGTCAAGAAAGACTAATAAGAAAATTAGAAAAGTTCAATTTTGTCTGCGACAGACGGTCTAAGATAGCAATCCAACAGTAATGTTGGACGATACTGAGATCGAAGAGGTCTACTCAGCAAAGTTCCTGGGGATACACCTTGACCGAGGGTTGACCTGGGAATGCCATGTAGACAGTGCCTGTTCAAAATTAGCCTCAGGCATTTATGTTTTGAGGCAACTGTCCGAATACTGCCCAATTCAGGTACTGATGACTGCGTATTACGGAGTAATCTACCCACATCTATCCTACAGGTTGGCTTTGTGGGGTGGATGCTCAAAATCAAGTTTGGCCAAAGTTTTCATTCTCCAAAAAAAGCAGTTTGAATCATTGCAAAACTGCAATGGAGAGTCGTGTAGGCCAGCGTTCAAAAATTTGAAATTGTTGACTCTACCTTGCCTCTATATTTTAGAAACGTGTCTTTTTTTCAAATCAAAATGCGGTCTTGTAAGAGGAAGTGACATTCACTCTTATGAAACTAGAGGCAGGGAAAACTACCGAACTTGGAGACACAGAACGGCAGTTCATGAACTCCTTCTCAGGTAGGAGTTCAACTCTTCAACAAATTGCCAAATTCGATCAAAAGTGCCCAGGAGCTCAAGGCTTTTAAAACTTGTCTGAAAAAGTTTTGGCCGCAGAAGCATTTTCTAATACAGACAAGTTCATGGTACATAACTGGGAAAACGCGGAACAAAATGTCTAATTACGGGACTAGAGTGGTTCAATTCGAATGAATGAGAGACAGTGAATGTCAAAAATGTATGTATGAACAGGATTTCAATGTTAGAATGTGTGGAAAATTTTAGCTTCAAAATAGAACTGACAATTGCATAACATGTCACATGTTTTTCGCAATAAACCATGTATTTATTTATGTTATTAGGGTGTAGCAGACGTCTAGAGTTTTGGAACCTTAAAATTAAAACACTTTATTACATGTATAAATGCCCTAATATCTAAGGCTTCCGGTTTACACCGTGTCACAGTTGAAATACAAATACTGCTAAGCAAATGCTAAATAGCTATTAATGATATTAGCTACAGAAGACATAGATATTAATGATGATACCGGATGCCAAAGCTTAAGAATTAAGATTATGAATGCCATAGTTTTACACAATGCATTTTGGGCAAATATGTACATATAAGGATCAGGCATTTAGAATACTTAAAAAGGTTCTAAACTGGGATGCATCAATTCTCTAAAACACTGTATTAAGAAATTGTAAGTTTTTTCACTGTAGTTTTTATTTAAAAGAAAGGTAATATTTTGTCCTTTACTATAACTGAAGAGATGTAAGGAAACAACTATTGCCTTTTCTGCACAGGCTTAACCCGCCTTTTACACAGTTACTTTTCATCATCCAATATTGAGATTGTTCCAAAACTTGAAAATATGTTCAAATTTCAATAAATATTATTGATTGACTAAGCTATACATTTAATATAGCGGTTGCCGCTCTATGTGCTGTGATAGTAGTTAGTTCTTATTTTATTTAATGATTCATTTTGCATGTTTTTAGTTGTAAATATTAAATTTATATTTTCAACATTTGTAAACACGAATAAAGAGTTTTCAAAGAATTGTATATGGTTTTTTCATTTGGATTCCAGTCTAAAAAAAGGCAGACAAGCTTTAATTGTCGTGAAAACTTGTGAAAAAATTTAGTCCACAAGCTACAGGCGGAGACGATTGGTAATTTTAATACAGGGTGTTTCAAAATGGAGTTAATGTATTTATATACTTTTAAATAATTACTATAATAGAATATCATAAAACAACAGCTGATTCATTGTGAATTTGTACTTTCTTAAATGTTTCACACAAGTTAGACAATTTGTATATTTAAATGCTTTCTTCGCTCAAATATCGCAACTTAGACATTTAAATTCAAACCAAAGATTATGATATAATAGGTATATGGGGCATGGATGCCGAATGGCTGAGGCAGGAAAATCCACATTGTTGCAGCAGCCTGAGCAGAGGTATTTTTTAAACATCTCAAGTAGAGCCACTGACGCGCTTACGTGCAACTTCATTCTTTCTCGAAAACCGCACAATTTGGTCACATTTGATTTAAGTCATCGACCTCTGACAAACTCGAGCATGTGAAGGCGAAGGAGGAAAGAAACAGCCGTGCTATCTGTGCTTGGGCTGCCGCAACTGTGTTGATTTTCCTGCCTCAGCAATTCGGCATCGATGCGCCATGTATGATGTACATCAATACACCAAAAATTAAAATAATCCATTAATTTGTTTCAAAATGGTGGGCAAAATTTTTTTACGCTATGACAGCGGAATGCGTAGTTTGATTTTGTTGAAATTAAAACTGATATGTGGTGCTGTATAACTTCCAGTAAAGTAACCTCATAAGTTGTAGGCTGTGAGCGCAGTGAATATTGCCGGTTTGTGTTGGTTATTACTAAAACATTCACAATCAGCTGATGATATGAGAAGCATCAAGTAAACTGTGACTTATTGTACCTACCATTGCATTGTGTAAGCCGCCCAGTTTTTTTTAGTATCGCACGCCACTCCTGAACTGTAAGCTCACCACTTCAGTGGCGCGGGTACAATCCCTGCAGTCACCACTTACATTTGTAAAGGTACTGAACGGTGACGCTAGGTATGGTTGAGTGGTAGAGAGGACTTAGTAGTTCTAACATCACCTTGTTAAACAAGGTAAATTTAACCTTTATTAGTGCACCGACTCTCAAATTTGGATAGAGCCCGATCACCAGGGATATTACGGTGTAGTGAAGTCGGAAGACATAGTCCAGGAAAAATAATGTGCGTTTATTTGTTGTTACATACATTTACAATGTCGATTATACAGCAAATTAATTGCCAGAGTCAGATATAAATACATGTACAAAATACAGATATATGTTACAGCACAAAATACAAATAAAACAATAGAATGAAATGAGTAGAGTATAAACCAGATACACCTCATATATACATGAAGTATTGCCCATCCTTATACAGTACAAATAATCTTTATTTACATAGAGTACAGTATTGTGTCAATTTAAAATTACAATAAAATGGTTTCTTGTCTTCTTTCTTCTGAGACCAGCTGAAAATCTCTTGGATAGAGAAGAAAGATATATCCAAACCATTCTGCCAAAGTCTCCTTAAGGCTTTTTTTCCGGAAGCATCTTCAATTCTTGTTGCAGACAGTTGTAAAAAGCTGCTC
Source organism: Matsumurasca onukii (assembly GCA_018831715.1). Lineage (NCBI taxonomy): Eukaryota > Metazoa > Arthropoda > Insecta > Hemiptera > Cicadellidae > Matsumurasca > Matsumurasca onukii. Next base: position 90,110,526 of record CM032058.1, read on the forward strand.
CACAGTAAAGCTTTTTTTGCAAAAAGACTAAAGTGATGTGTGTCAAGCAAGAAGTTGTATCTGTGTCTCATATTATCAAAGTCAAAAATAATTTATTCCAAAAAGTACAATGAACAGGATGGCATCATATTTACAATACTGTGTCATATTTTCATACTTTAAATTGGAAAAAATCAAAGAAATACATTGATGTAGATCCCCTACTCTGGGTTTGCCGTATTTAACAGTCTAGAGAATTGTTTCCAGGATATAGAGTGAAACCACTGTCAGTATCCTGAGTTCCTTGAAAGCATTTCAGCGAGTACCTCTTGGACTTAAACCAGATTCATCAAGGTTGAAAATTCTACTAGATTCATCCAGAATGTCCAGATGATTGTTTTTATGGGCAATGGCCTCCTGATGAATTACTCTGACTTCACAAAGTTTCTCTACAGCCCACTCACTTACTTCCGGATGCCTCTTTAGAAATAACTGCTATCATTTGTAACCAGGTTTCCAATTAGGAAAATGATGGCTAAGGTTCACATCTTTGGCAATTTGTTAGACTGAAATCAATAAATCATTTTTGGAGACAGGAAAAACTCTGAAATCCATTGATTTCACTCAGTTCACTAACATTTGCTCTACTTCAACTCTCAATTGAGGTTGAGGACCCATTCTTCTTTCCAAGGAAGTTTAGTCTGCAAATTTATAAATTAGCATTGCCCTTGAAATATTAAAACAACTTGCTAAGGAGGCTTTTCTCCTTTAATTCTTCATTGCATCTTGAGGCATTCTTCTCTGTAAGCCAATACAGACTTTTTTCTAGGAGGCATCTGAAAAACAAACCCTTATTACTACATTTAGTTTAAAGTGATAAATACACTAAAACTATTCAAGATAGGCTAGGAAACAAAACCACTTCATTAGCAGTGTATCCTTGAATTTAATAAGACTTAAATGGATGAAAAATCTCTTACCTCTTTTAAGTTTTTCACAAGAAGCCTGAACAATAAAAACTTCTAACTTCATAAATTCCCTCCGAAAGTTGGTAAAAAAAATGTAGTTTGGACTAGGAAACATATTTTGTCTGGACCTAGTAATTACACTATCTATAGCCAAAATTGACAACAGATTGTTTGTAGAAAACTAAAAGTTATTGTCGAAAAATTTACTCTTCTCAAATTAAAGCAAAAATAGAAGATATTTTTAGGAGAACTTAAAGTTGCTCTTTTAAATTTAGAGGAACAAAAGTTTAAAACTTGTTGCTAAAGAATTGGCGCGAAAGGTTTAGTCAGTAGGGCGCGTGGAGGGACCAGTTCTCCACTAGTTTTCTTAACATAGCTTGCGCAAAGTGAGCAGCAACAATCTTCCACTTTTAGTTGTTAACTTTCATTGATCTTATCGACACTGCGGGAAACCAAAATTTAGTGGCAGACTGAAAAAGATGCTGTATTTTGTAGAAAAGGCACAAATTGCTGAAACTTGCGGGAAAACAGTGGAAGACTTTGATGTAAAGGCGGCTTACGGTTCATATCATGACCAAACAAGTGTCAAAGACTGAGTAACTCTGAAGGACTAGGTTGGTTACCATAACTTTGTGTTTTGAGAAAAATATGGCACGTCTTTTACCATGCGAAAAAACATGCTTCAACTTCTTGCAGTATGTCTTTAGATAAACCTCCACGCTCCACAGATTATGGCAGTGGACACAGCAGAATTAAATCTACGTTTTAGAGAAAGGTATAAATAAACCCAAATGACAATTTTGTATAACCACATTCACTGTATTGAGCAAATATCTGTGTTTGTACAATGCCAAAATCAGATATTGCCGGTTTCCTTATTTACATTTCTAGCAACGTGTAACAAATTGAACATTATAAATACTATGCTTGACAAAACATACAACATGTCAATTAATACATTGAGAAGGTAACATTAATAAATTCAGTACCTGCCAGGGCAGTAACATCAGAAGTGGTCCACTTAGACTGTCCAAACCACTAGCGGGAAACTCAAGTTTTACAAAAAATACCTAATATCGAGTGAGTATCTAATTGTTACTAGGCGAACTCTCAACAGCAGTGGTGTACGTTCAACGATCGAAGAAACAACTTCAGAAAGATATATTTACGGTAAGTAAAGATCTCGGACAGCCCAGATTTGCTACAGTACAAATCTACGAGACTAATTCTGGGCTGCCCTAGACTCCTCATTTGATTCAGGTAAAACCATATTAAATGCTCGTTTGTTTCTGGACTGGAGTTTACGGAACAAAACTACTCTACTAGGTTCATCAGGCGCAAAATATTTTTCAACATTCAAAAGCATGTTCGATTAAACAATATTGCTCTTGTTTTGTGCTCTTAGATATCCAAAGTGAATATACACTCAAGGTTTTCGACTGGATACGATTTCAACAGCTAAGAATTCAAACGTCTAACCCGGTAGTACCAAAGATGACCCTAACTGTCATGTATACTTCTGGACCTTAAGCTAGCAACTTACTGGAATGCATACTAGATATATCTCTTGAAAATTAAATAAACATAAATAAAAAAGCTATATACTCCTAGTAATATATATATTATTTCCATAATTTACAGATATCCACAATATAACACTATATACTGTATTATGTACATGAAACGAGACTAAGACGTGACGTAACGAACTATGAACATTGTGCTCGAATCTCAGGCACCAGCCTTCAACAAACGGATCCCACACCACTTCTTCTGCACCGTCTTCTCAACCAGGGACAAATGTTACTCGACCTAACAACTCGTTTTTAGTTTGGAAGTTTACGCGATAAACAGTTTCGAAATTTTTCCAGCTACACCCCCTTCGAGCATTTGCCAAGTGGATGGTACACTCAGCCACGGAACCAAGTTAATTAAACATTTAAGGGTCGGCAGGACTTAGGGGATTGGGAAATTCCCAAAAATCGAGCGGGAGTTCCCTAAAAACAATATTTTCCAGAGAGCAAAAGCGAAAGCTTTTTCATTGACTGGAGGTTTTTTGTTAAACAACTACAATGCAATGAACTAGTAAAATGTTGATTTTTTACTTGAATATAAACACTATAAAGCAGGCATGAATTGTTTCCAACCATCAAAACTTCCAATGTTAAGCTTGGTATCGAAAACAAATTCATTTTGTGATTTATAATTCAGAGCAGTTATCCAAGATGTTTAAGTTAAATATATAAAATAAAACAAGCGTAGAAATAAGAAAGAACGATTTTCAAGTTTTAAGTAATCTAACCTCTTACTTGTTTAACAATCTTGCTTTATGCTTTGCCTACTCAAACCTTCTGTACACAAGTTTCGACAAAATGCTTGTTAAGAAGAACAGTGTTTTTTCACTTTTAGTAAAGCTTAATTTGGCTATACTTTGAAATGTCGTATTGTAGTCTTCACAATGAGCATAAGACTTTCTTGTATCAGTGTCGTTACTCCATGTTTTTTACATTTTCTAAACAAAAGTTGTTAGAAACTTGAAACAATGTCGGGTTAAATACGAACTAATTTAAAAGTGCTCTTTTAACTGTGTCTAAAAGTCAGTCAATTGATTTTTAAAATTAGTCCAACAGAGAGAATATCCTATATAAATGTACCTGAAAAAATATATTGTATGGAACTTTTAATTAAAGTAGGAACATAATTTTAACACGTAAATATCAAAATAAATTTTCTAATAAAAAATCCCTTAGTAGCATTCAGTGTTGAAATATTGGGACATTAAAAATAGGAGGTACGAAAAGTACAAAGTACCGATATTTTAAAAACGTTGATAACATTAACGAGTATACAAAATAAATTGTAAAAACATAAGTCCTAATTGAGCTAAAAACTTTGGGAATTCTATTTAACTTAGTTTAAAACTATACAAAACAGTTTATTACAAATATACAGTAAATTATATAAATACAGTACAAAGTTTATAATTATGTATTCAATTGCAATAAATTTTATAAATTACACCAAACAATATATACAGAAAATGTACACAACATCGTTTAAATAAACCCTACACAATCTTTGGGAGTTGGAAATATTTTAAGCTCTGGTGCAACAATTTAACAAGCAAGAGTAACGTACAGTGAGTCGTCCTTTGAGTCAAATTTAAATTCTCTCATCTTTGTTTTTTTTATCTAGTACAGGGTGTTTTTTAAAACAAAACCCAATTTTCAAACTGTAGTAGGTCGTTCTTTACGAACAATGTATGTTCATAGGTTTGCGTCACTAGTTTTCCCCTTCAATATTTATTCAGGACTGTATTATTGCAGTAATATTGTTATTTTAATTTCCCAATTCGATTTTACTGTCTAACAAACGCAAGCATGGTTTTTAGCAAAGATCAAAGACTGTTTATTTTAAAGAATACATATAGATAATTTTCTTTGTGTCAAGAGATGAAGGTCAGGTTTGCATGTGTGAGTATTCCAAACAAATCCGTCATTCACAACTTGTTACAATTTTTAAGGAAACATTACAAAAGACTGTACAAAATGAAGAAATTTTGGAACATGTTAGAGGGTTAATTGGGAAAATTCCCCTAAAAATCTTTAACAATTTTGAAACATCAAAAGTAAAACGTCTCTTGACACAAAGAAAATTATCTTGTTCTTAAGTATTCCTCAACAATAAACTCTTTTTGACCTTTGCAAAAAACCATGATTTCTTTTCACTAACAATTACATCAAATTAGAAAATCAAAACTGCAATATTACTGCAACAATACAGACCAGTTAATAGGTATTGAAATAAAAAACTAATAACGCAAACTTATTAACATATTGCTCATAAAGAACGACTACTATGATTTGAAGATTAAATTGCGTTAAACTATCTATCACTACCAAATGATAGGATACCTCAAAACCCGCAACTTTGACTCAAGTCCATCAACCGCGGCCGATGTGAAAGCGACAACTTTGTCAACGAGAGTGAACTAGAAACGTCACGGAGAAACTTACAAGTCCGGTATGTACACACACTCCTACCCACTAGGTATAACAGTATTTACAAACCTGATATGAACATTCAAGAAGAGAAAAGCAGTATTGTCGTGAAGGCGAGACGATGTGCAGTTAAATGAAATCACGTTAACAAGCTTTCCAAGCCTACCACAATGAACACAGATTATTCTAACGACTCCTCCCTCTAGAATCCACTACTGTGACAACGCAACATAGGCGTGAATCTAGCATGATTATAAATGTTAAAAGACAACTGAAATTTTATTCAAAGTTGAAATTTTCAAGGCATCGACAACTATTTTAGTCAGTTGCACTTTTGTCGCGATCATTGATATATTTAGTAATTAGAATTGTTAAGGCTCCACGTGTTCCTTTTAAATGTATCTGAGCCGTTTCCAAAGGCCCTTTAAAACGCAAAATGAAAATATTTCAAACTAAACTGTTAAAACGTTTGATTTTATAATTAGAGATGAAGTGCAATCAAATTGATAACAAACAAATTGGTATCTTTAACTCTTTCTATCAATGTCTAACACTAGAAATCTGATTACAAGACAAACGAGAACTGAATTGTCACATCTATTTTGTATTGTTAAAAAACTCTGGTTTTTTACAAAATATATTGCACATTATTGATCAAACACGTTGCCTTTTCTTGACATTGCTATAATGATATACATTAAATTTGATATATAGCTTGTAAACAAAACTTAGGAGAAAAATAGTAAACTTATAATAAAAGTCATAATTATAGTTATACAACTAAAGCACATTAGTTCACTTTGTCGATGTTGCTTTTGAGTAGTCATAAATGGCACATTTAAGAAAATAGACGATCTTAAAATAGTTCCGCTTACAGACTAATGTGACTTTCAACTTTCCATTTCTGGAAGACTAAAATGAACCGAAATAAAGTACAAAAAGCATGTGAACAAATAAAAGGTCAAACGTTACACCTAAAACGTATTGCCAGTATTTAGCAAACTACAAGAATCTTAGTACTCTAAAAATATCAACATACGATTAAATTTACAATTCAATTTGGTAAACAAGATGAGTTTTCACTTTTAAAGTATTTAAATTAGGAACTGATGAGAATACTTGTGGAATAAAACGTAACGAATTTCAGCTAGGACTTGGATAAAAATTTAGACAACGTACCGGAGCGCTTCTTTTCTTTAACTTTCTGCGGCTCTTTGCTCAACTTTAGCGCCAGTTCTAAATCCGCCCTCTCTCTGTCCGCTTGTCGTTTCCTTTCTTCTTCCAGTCTCAAACTCTCCGCCGCCGCCCAGGCGAGTTGTTGATCTTCCGACGGCAAAGGGGACGGAGTGTTCTTCCCGTTGACACCGTTAGTCTTACCAAAGAGCGGAGTCAGTTTTCCGTTTAACGGAGTGCTCTTCCCGCTGGGCTTGTCGCCGGTGACGGGCACCTCCATTCCGAAAGGTTCGAGCTTGACGTTGGCGGGTCTGGCGGGAGCAGGAGCAGGAGCTTCGTCTACGTCGTCGAACGGATCGACAATGTTGAACGGGTCCTCGTAACGGTAGTCCCGGAACGGATCCTCCGTGAAGTCTAACTTGGGCACCGGAGGCGGAACACTCTGGCTACTGCTACTGCTGCCTGTGGTGTCAGAAAACTAAAAGGAAGGAAAACCGGGTTGAGGGAAAGGAACGGGTTCGAAATGTTAAAATCAATATAAGAGCAATTAAAATTAAGACTAAAGTATAAAATAAAATGAAAAAGGACAGGATCGGGTAAAGAATAAAACTGTGTTAGTAAAGCGAAGCCTTGTACATAAAGCACACACACCAGGTTAGAAGAAATTGAAGTAGGCGTTTGATATTTTTAAGAGCTCTAAAGTAAATAAACATCTTAGCAAAATGGTTGTAATAAAAATTCAAGTAAGAAAACCTCTTCTAACTCAACTACAACTTTGAACAAAAATGTTCCATAAATATGATTTTTAAAGAGATTTTTACTTTTTAGTTAAATTTTATGAATTAAGTCTTTTGGAGCTTACCAGTTAACAAAAACCAGCACTGACTAAAATGACTAGTGTTGACTGACTGATTGTAATAAAAGTGGTAATGCCTTAAATTTTTGAGTAATTTACGTTACAAACACATGAAGAAGTTAAGAAATAAAATGCAAAACTTATTAATTGTATATGTTCAACAGCTATAACGTTAGGAGGACTAGAAAATGTGTTACTCCTTTGTAACCAATTAGCGTGTTAGTAACCATTTACACATTCATTATATTAACCACAATTACAACACTGAAGAAGGTAAAAGGCATAAAGTACCTAATTACTATAAGCATTATGTACATATTAAGATCAAACTAAAAGTGTAAAGATAACCATGCAGGAATGAAGAAACTACTTGCAGGTAAATAAATACTATATTAACAAGTGTGCTTGGAGGTTTAAGGTGTTGGGTTTTAAAATGAAAGTGTTTATACTTAAAATAAAACCAGAGTTGTTCTGTATTTTACCAGCTTTCAAGAAAAATTAATTAAAAAAATTAATTTAACTCCATTAAGTTTTCTTGTTTAAATTAGGGTTGTTGGGTCAATGAGTAGTGGGTTGTCACTTTTCAGTTTGTTGGTTCTTGCACCAAATACCAATTAGAAATGTCAGTTCCTTAGATGCACCCTTCCGTCGTTTGACAAGTACAAAAATAATAATAAAAACAATCAAAATATCGCTTTTCATTTCATCAGCTAAAATAAGGAACTGAAAAATACTGCGGTTGAGACTCTTTTTATACAATTCAGTTCTGTGTTAGGCAGTTCAAAAAGAATGTCTCATTTTAAACTTAAGAGAATTACCAAGTTAACATGTTTTCTAACAAACAGGTTTTGAGGTTAGACCGAACTGAAAACTTTAAATCCCCTCTAGGAGAACAAAATAAACATTCTAGTAACACAATTAAAGAGAGAATAAGCTCATTTCTCCCCGATTCGTGACTCGTGACGAATTTTGCAATTCAACTTCCTTAAGTGTGAACGATTAACTTACAAAGTGAATATAACTAGTAGCAATCCTTGTTACGAGAAATAACACAAAAGTGACATACCTGGGCAAACAAACTCGCCCAGGCGTGTCTTGGGAAACTAAGAACGAGTTGAGTGTGAGTCTCGCTTCGCGTCAAGCTGCACTCACAGTGGACGGACGCAGAGGAACTACAGGACTGCGGGAGCGTGCAAGTCAAACCATGCAAACAAACCAAACACAGGCGAGCTGTGGTTCACAAACACATTATATACAGGGTTAGCCAGCCCACCCAGCTTTAACAACGAAAAACACTTAATTATACAAATACCCTGTTCAGTCCCAGGCTCAATATACACAGACAAGGTAATGTAGCCTGTAGGCGACGTGGGTCTGAGGAGGATACAGTGCTCCTCTAGGCAGAATGATAAATACCTCAATGAGGGTGTCCATTAGACTTTAAAAATGAATTCACGGTTTTTCAAGAGTTTTTAACACTGACTATTTTTCAATGTAGAAAAACTCATTTTGTAATTTAGAAATGTCATAGTACTTCCCGTTGCTGCCCCGCGATCATTTCCGAATGATCGTTTAATTTAGCAATACGTTCCAAGCATCTGGTTTGCCACGCAATACGTAACTATGAGGTAAATTTAATTAGAAAAACGGACTTTTCCCGGCGACTTCAGGAAGAAAACCGTTTTCTTCCTGCCACTTCAGTGTCCGGAAAAGTCTGTTTTTCTAATTAAATTGATCTCCGCCACTATTATGAATTTTAAATCTATGAGGTAAAAATCCAACAGCATTTTATTATGGCAAATTCCACCGCTAGGAATAACTAGCACCTCTTAAAAGGTAGAGTTTTTCTGGGTTTATGCAGGAATTTCCAGCTTTACCAGTTTTTCACGGTTCGCAAAATTAAGGGTTTTTAAAGACGTGTTGACACCCTGTCAATAATTTGTTCAGAATAAAACTTTCAAATAAAACAACTGTACTTAATAGTTGCAACTTGTGATATTAACTTTTTCTCCTCTGGTTTTCTGGCTTCAGAAGTTCTGATTAAATAATATATGGACCTTTGCTTGAAAAATTAAAAGCAAGAGTCTATAATTAAAAACATTTTTCCGTGATGCTCCAGTAGAAGCTTAGAGTAGACAGATTAAATCCAAGCAGCATGCCAAATAGGGTAAAGCAGAGTTAGAGTAATAAAAACCAAAATCAATAACACTAAAAATATTTTTAAATTACAGTCAATATTTGACAAATACACTGGGCGGATCACCACCATGTAAGCTGTGGATTACGAGTAAAGCTTTTGGGCCTACTTTGTGGAGTTCAGAACAACAAGCGACTTTAACTATCTGGTAAACTAATTTAATTATGTACGTGAAAGTATGGGTTTAACTTTCGAAGAAAACTACTTCAAATTTCAAGAAGGCTAACATAAATGGGAAATATACCTATCACTAGCGACATATAAAACCTTTACGGCTTTCATCCTTGTAGTGACAAATATTTTCACATAAATTTGTCTCTCAATAAGGGATTTATTTCTTGTTGCTAACTTTAGATTAACAACTGAGAATCACTTTTAAACCAAAACTGAACAAATGAATTATGTTTATCACTAACCAATCGTTGGCAGATAACCAGTAAAAATCTAACAACTGTTAATTTCTAGTAAATCAGCTGAAAATTTGATGTTGACACTAAAAGGGTTAATTTTAAACAATTACCGTATTAGTTTTTTAAAACAATGCACAACTGAAAATCCATGCATCATGCATTCATGCCATCTTGTGAAAATACATAACTAACAATAATAAAGATATAAGTAAAAAATTGGACTAAAAATAGAAAAATAAATTACACACTACTGTGCTTGTAATAAAATTGATGAAATATAAAATTAAAAATTTTATAGTAATAAATAACATAGTAGCTGCCAATTATGACTCCCTGAACAAATTAAAATAATAACCAATAATAGCAAACCATGTGATTTAAGGTTCAACTAATTTTAATTGGGAACTATTTAAAAGGGTTCCTTTCATGACAAAACTAACTTCAAAAATATATTTTTAAACTGTCTATAACATAACCAAACTAACATGAAACAAAAAGCACAAAACTACGCAGCCATCAATAAGGGACGCTCACCTTGCTGTTGAAGTTTGAAAAGTCAGCAAAGCCCGAGCTGGAGGCGAAGGGGTCGTTCTGTGGAGGGGTGGGGCTGGGGGTGGGTGGCAGCATGGGGCGAGGCGGGGCCGGTCGTGGGGGCGGCTGTTTACTCTTCTTAGGTGGCAGGGCAGGGCTAGGGGATTCGGGACGTGGAGGTGGGCCGGAGGCGGCAGTGGGCGCATGTAAACACGCAAATGGATCCTGTCCGAACGGGTCTTTCTCGGCAACCTGGAAATGATGTTAATTTTATTTTATCACACTAGCTCACACTCGTTCGGCCACCTCGAAATTGCCCTCAGCCAAACTAAAAAATGGATGGACTATCCAAAAATACGAGGAAAAGACGTTTGAGGGCTTTTAGAGCTCCATAACTGAGGGGAGTTTAGCTTTAGGCCTATGTTAAGTGGATTGATTTGGTCAATATTACTGCGAGGACTGTGGAGCAGCTGTCTAAAACTGCCTGCCACATGAGTTAAAGATTCTGCTGGAGTAAACCTTAAGAAACGGACTGGCTCAAGGAGAGATCATTCTACTCTATCAGAGTAGAATCAGAGTGAGAGTTTCTCAGCTGGTCTCAGGTTTGAAAAAAGAAGACAACAAACCCATTTTAATAAAATTCAAATTGACTCAAATCATTATGATTCAAATCATTACAATTAAAAAAGGATTTAAGGAGAGGAAAGGAAAGGGGAGGTACAGAAAACTCTACATTTAGTTTGAATACAAACTTTGTCAAGAAAGGAGAAGAGGAATTTTGTAAATCACAAATATCATTTAGCAAAACTTAGAATATTTGACAGAAACTGCTCAAATGAATATACATTTACCAAAAAGTTATAGATATTCAAACTAAATCCAGTAAAATCCCAAAGATAGAAATTAAATTATAGGAATGGAAGACAGCAACAAAAATATCACACAATCACTTGAAAAACCGCTAAAAGAGATCTGTTGTAAATTCAATAAAATCTCATTTAGTACTCTTGTTAAATCGAGGAAGGGAAAAGAGTGTTAGTTATTTAAATAAGGAGAGGGTTTGGTTTGATTTGAAAAAAAATGTAGAATTCTTTTATGTTTATTTTACAAAATAAATTTATTATTGCTAGGGTCATTTTCAATGGATGGAACGGGATCAAATAAACTTTTATAGCTTACCATTAGCAAAGGCATTATTATTCACGAAGCTATCTCCTCTACTGTCTGTAGGCCCGTTTGAATAAGGCTCCTTATTTGAGTCCTGTAACAAAAGAGTTAAGTTATTTCGGTTCACGTCACCTAATATACCAAAAGAAATACTGACAAAGTATGAATTTGTAGAAAGCCACATAATCTCACATAGCAATCACTAGTTATAAATTGCACAAATCCTTTATCAAACTATTACCTCATAGAGTTAACTAAGTTTTCAGTTGATTTTTTTAAACAAATCTTCATTGAGCTTTCAACCATCTAGAAATATTGTAGGAACATTTAAACAGTTGTTTTAAAAACATTTAAACAAGAACTATTGTTGAAAGTAATGTTTCTTTTCCCTTTATATCAGTTAGCGGATCATTTAGCAGATCCATTGTGGTCATTTTCAGCAGGCGCGGGTTTAGTCACCAACAATTTGTAATTGACTTCAGTGACGCTAGGTAAAGGTCGAGTTGAGTGGTAAGAGAATTTGTAACTTTTTCCTAACTCGTAAACAAGACAAAATTTACCTTTACCTTTTTATATCAGTAATAATGCGGTAATAATAATGATTTTAAAGTCTGTGCGTTTCTTCTTGGCACTTGGAGAAGAGAAGTGAGGAACAGAGTGGGGAACAAATGGTGTTTCAAAAGTACAGCCTTTCCTTTACGAACAAGTGCCATGGAAAGACTGACAGTTGGTTACCCCATGAAAACCCAGTTATAACTGGTTTAATTGATCAGGTCAGAAACATACAAAGAAACGCACAGACTCTACCAAAAGGTTTTGATCAAGATGTTCTTACTTCAATTAAAAGACCAAGAAACATTTAAACTATTTAACAAAATATCATCAACAAACTAGCTTTTATTTTGAAAATTATAACTTGTTTTTCAAAGACCAATCTTTAAATATTCAAATAAATATTTTATTTTGTAACTAAAAATTTTGTGATTTTTATGCTGCAGCATTAATATCTCTACGCTTTCAGAGAAAATCTGTCCACATTTTAGGCTACTAATCAACTTGAAACATGGTTCGCAAATTTCCCTTATGTTAGAATCCTTGTCACAGCAAAACACCCTGCGAGCCCTATCAGCCTCTTCCTAAGTAGGCTGCTAGTTCTGTGCGAAAGTTGTGTACAGACCTCTGCGGAGATGAGTTTGGTGTACGAAGGGTCCCGGAACTCGGGCTGCAGGTGAAGGCAGGTGTCAGGCACTGAACTGAAGTCTCCGCTCGCTTCTACACTCTCCGCCAGCGCGATCATGTCCGACATCTGCCTCTGGTGTTCCTCCAGCTGCGAGATGCTCGCCTTCACCTGTCGACACCAGGGTCCGTCAATACAATATGCAGGTAAAATCTACGTGCTAATTTAGTAAACTCTCTCGGTCAAGTGAACTTGACCGTTTCATTTGGCTGAAAAGCATGTGATTTTAAAATGATTAGAAGGTGATGATAAGTTAACATAGGCAGATCAAAATTCACAACATAAGGAAGAATAAGAATGAAATTGAAGCATTCTTTAGAGTAGTGAATCGTCCTCTAAGGAAGAAATATTATTCCTGGCAAATTGAATCTTTTTAGTGAACCTCCACTAATCCGGCATTTCCGCTAATCAGGCGCTTCCGATCCCGATATAGGGCCGGATTAGTGAGATCGTACTGTATTTACAATACTACTAAATATAAAATTATAGCATATAGAAACCTGACCTGCTCAAATTATATGGTAAGTTTTAACTTCTTTTCATTTTGAAACCAAACATAGACAACTGCTTATACTTACCACTAGATATACTACTGCCAAAAGCACTGGCGAATGGATCAGGCGCAAATGAATCCTGAACAAGAACATGTTTCAAATTAATACCTACTGTCTGAACTTGTAATTATAAGATAAGGGTTGACCTTTTAAGATAGGAGTGAATAAGACATTATTGAATTACTATAGAAGATAGTGCAAGGTTGTTCACACTTTTGTTACCAGTTGGCTTACCTTATTTAATTTTCATGTGTCAAATAAAAATTCAATTAATCAAAATATTATTTTTTAACTTTTTTACAAACAAAAATACAAAAATAAATTCACAGTCACAAGGTACAGATTCACATTTTCTAATCTATAATGGTATAACACAAACTACTCACCACAGGTTTAGAATTGAAATCTGCCGTAAACGAATCGTTGCCGGCAAACGGATCATGGGAAGTATTAGAATTTGAAAACGGATCTAGACAAACAACAGACAAGATATAAATATTCAAACTAAATCCAGTAAAATCCCAAAGATAGTGGAATTAAATTATAGGAATGGAAGACAGCAACAAAAAAAATCACACAATCACTTGACAAAACCGCTAAAAGAGATCTGTTGTAAATTCAATAAAATCTCATTTAGTACTCTTGTTAAATCGAGGAAGGGAAAAGAGTGTTAGTTATTTTTTAAATAAGGAGAGAGGGTTTGGTTTGATTTGAAAAAAAATGTAGAATTCTTTTATATGTTTATTTTTACGAAAATAGCAAATTATTATTGCTAGGGTCATTTTCAATGGATTGGAACAGGATCAAATAAACTTTTATAGCTTACCATTAGCAAAGGCATTATTATTCACAGCTATCTCCTCTACTGTCTGTAGGCCCGTCTGAATAAGGCTCCTTATTTGAGTCCTGTAACAAAAGAGTCTTAAGTTATTTACGGTTCATGTCACCTAATATACCAAAAAGAAATACTGACAAAGTATGAATTTGTAGAAAGTTGTGGCCACATAGCAATCACTAGTTATAAATTGCACAAATCCTTTATCAAACTTTATTACCTCACCAAAACAGGAAATAACTAAGTTTTCAAACTCTTGTTAATTTTATTAAACAAATCCACGAGCTTTTAACCATCTAGAAATATTGTAGGAACATTTAAACAGTTGTTTAAAACATTTAAACAAGAACTATCGTTACAGTAAAGGAGTAATGTTTCTTTTCCCTTTATATCAGTAATATTGACAGTAATAATAATGATTTTAGAGTCCTATGCTTTCTTTTGTGGCTAGTTTAAGTGAGGAGACAGAGTGGGGAACAAATCAATGTTTCAAAAGTACAGTAATAGCCTTTCCTCACAGTAATGAAAAGCCATGGAGACTGAACAGTTGTTACTCCCCACCCTCGAAAACCCAGTTATAACTGGTTTTAGTCACAAGGTCAAGCTCCATGAAGAAACGCACGGACTCTACCAAAGTTTTAATCAAGATGTTCTTACTTCAATTAAAAGACCAAGAAACATTTCAACTATTTAACAAAATATCATCAACAAACTAGCTTTTTTAAATTATAACTTGTTTTTTTCAAAAGACCAACCTTTAAATGTTCAAATGTATTTTATTTTGTAACTAATAAATTTTGTGATTTTTATGCTTAATAAGAGGCCTGTACTTTATCCCTGAGGTAGGCCAGGAAAGTGGCGCTTATAACATGACGCCCTAACACTTGGTTTGACAAAGCCCTGGCACAATTGAGAAAAGTGCCACTGTCGATTAACACATCCACTGAAACAAACCATTTTAAAGTTTGTAGCTGTAAATTTCGATTATTTAGAACGATTACAAAGTCAAGTTTTGAAAATCATTTTGTAAATATTCTAATCAACTTATAGTTACAAACTTTAAAATTTTGTTTGCAGTGAGAGTTAGTTATTTAATCCCAAGTGCATCTTTTCAATTTTACCAGCTTTAAATCTCATTTAAGTCCCATTTTAAAGTGCATCAAGCGGCTCAATCAAGTACACACCATCATATCTCTACGCCTAAAGAAAATCTGTCCTCATTTTAGGCTATTAATAAACTTGAAACATGGTTTGCAATTTCCCCTTATGTTATAACCCTGTCACAGCAAATCACCCCAAGCAGCCCATCAGACCCCTTCTTGAGTAGGCTGCTAGTTCTGTGCAAAAGTTGTGTACAGACTCTCGCGGAGATGAGTTTGGTACGCAAGGGTCCCGGAACTCGGCTGCAGGTGAAGGCAGGTGTCAGGCATGAACTGAAGTCTCCGCCGCTTCTACACTCTCGCCAGCTAATCATGTCCGACATCTGCCTCTGGTGTTCCTCCACAAGCGGAGATGCTTGCCTCACCTGTCGACACCAGGTTAATACAATATGCAGGTAAACTAATGCTAATTTAGTAGACTCTCCAGTCAAGGAACTTGACCGCTTTCAGTTTGGCTGGAAATACAGTCCCGAGGTGGCAGAACCAAAGGGTGTCTACTGTATCTAGGTAGATCTTATTTGAGTAAAATTTGAAATACATCTTTTAAAATTAAATATATTGCAATGAAGCTCACTTGAGCTTGGGGGAGTCATCTTGAGGCTTAGTGGGTAATAATGAGAACCTTTATTGACGACAACTGGTTCACTACCAGCCGTACTTTAAATCTAATCTAAAACACGACCCTTCTAGTGAAAGTTCAGTTTTTAATATGAGGATCTTTTATCAAAGAAAAAATCTATTCCCTGCTTAACTTCTTTTTTTTTAAAGGAAGAGGAGAAAATAACACCTCACTCAAAGACTACACAAACACATACTGAACCTCATTACCAAACTCATGACATCAATACTAACTCCACACTAGCTAAGTTCTCTTTTCTACCCAGCACTAAATATTTATAAGATTACAAAGCACCTACAGAAGTTGTATAAACAATATTAAAGCTGACCTGCACCTGAAAAATGATTATCAAATACATACTCAAAAGAAAATACAGTACAGTCTCTATAATCCGGCCGTTAAGCTCAGACACATCCAGCAATCCGCTGGGATCGCGTCATTTAGTCACCTGTTTTGAGTCGACTTGTCTGTAAAGCGTTATGTTAGTATGTATCGATTACTTCAGACTACTGCAGACAGCCTGAGAAAAGTTTGTTGTTATTTGCTAATCTGTCGCCCGTTCAGTACGGACCGTGAGATGTTGCAAAATGTAAACATGTTACTTTGACAATTGATAAAAGTGCGTGATTTTTTAAAAATTTGAAAGTGGTGATACGCTAGCTACTTTGTTCAAGGAATTCAATAAACTCACAAGAAAAAAATGAAATTAAATATTTTTAAGAGTAGTGAATTATTTTCCAACGTAAAAGATTTTTTCCTGGCAAATTGAGTTTTTAGCGTACATCCACTAATCCGGCATTTTCGATAATCCGGCGCTTCCGATCCCGATATAGGGCAGGATTAGTGTGACCGACTGTATAAATTTTAACATGTACCAAAATAAAACACCTGAACTGTACCTGACTGATTTGAAGTTGTGAATCTTGCAGATTTTGACCGAGTTTGTCCAGTTTGACTCTAAACTCCTCTTGCTGCTGTTCTAACCTCGACTCCTCTTGTTTCAAGCCCTCCAACTCTTGTTTCTTATTCGTCAACTCTTCTTCCTGCGCTTTCAAACTGCTCTCTTGTTCCTCGGCCTGTTGCCGCAGCTTGTCCACCTGGAATCCAGTTTTAGTATTAGGTTTTAACATAACAACAATTAGTTTAAGGGCCATAATTTCATACCTAACAAATTAACACTAGTAGTTCCGTAAACAATAGATCTTGCGATTTGTATAATTAATTATTTTGCTGTTTCATTATGAGCCCAAAGTAACATTTTCTACCTTCGTAAGGTGTGCAAACAAAACTGTAATTATACTTTCATAGAAAACTGTTGAAATAACATAGAAATACTCCATTGTTTCGGCATGTGAATCCTTTAAAGGCTGATGGCAGTGCCCACCACAAAGGTAATGAGCTTTATTTGAGCTCCAAGAAGCAACTGGCCAGTAAACCACAATTTGCTTAGGTGCTTGGTAAAAAAAGTGGTATTTATGAAATGACCCCATCTTAAAACAAGATTTTAAACATCTTTAATCTCATTCTATGTTTTCTTGGCACAACACACTATTAAACCCTTAGCCCAATTAATTAATTCAACAGGAAAAACATAACTCAGATCAAGTACTAAAAGAAGATCAATTTAATAAATTTGAAACCCTAAAGAGACACCACTTTGAATGTTAGGTGTCTTTCTTAGTAAGGGTTTCTAGCTAAAGTCCTGCCAAATCTGACAGCCCCAGACAGCAAAAATTCTCTTGCAACTCACAAACAAATTTAGACAAGACAAAAATGCTCCCCAAGACACTCATAGTTACTCTCACCAACCCTAATTAGCATAAAAGATTGTTATTTACTCCCCAAGACAGATCAATTTTAAAGCGTCCCCTATGCTGTTGTTATCCAGAAGATTAGAACCCATGGCAACTGATTCTTATCCAGCAAGGTTTGTTTTCTAGCAGTGATTAATAGGAACATGTTATTATAGAATGTACTGCTGTAACGTAATCGGATATTATCTGTTTACAGCATTTAAATTAAATTACATAAATAAATATTTTTACAGACCGTAAACAACAACAAAACAAAATTTGAATTTTTGCATAAAAAATTTGTTTGTATAGTAATTTTAAATTAGAGGACTGTTCAATTACAGTTGACTCCCTCTTTGTTCAGCCTAAATTTATTTGGCCAGTCACCTGAGCGAGAGTCACAATCAGCTGATTCACCGCAAGCAGCTGGCTGGTGACATGTCACTACTTAATTCACTATCCATATTGTTTGTCCGTCCACTTATTAGTTAAGTACAGCACGCTGTTTTTTTTTTAAAGTTTTGTCGGAAACTTAAGATTTTGCTGAAAGGTATCTGTGTTTTTGACCATATTAGTTTACTTAATATAGGCCTAAAGCTAAACTACATCAGTTTTGGAGCTCTATACTTTGTATTTATGTTGTTTTGGCCATTTTAGTTCGGTCAAGAGTCTGGTCCCAAGGTGGTTGGAACGAGAGGGAGTCTACAGTTATGTGCGAGGCGTGTTTTTTAAGTAAGTACCGTTTTTTAAATAAAACAATAACGACAGAGAATTTCATAATAATTTTATTTCACATGAAAGCCTGTACTTTAAACTATTTTTCTACATAATTGCCATTAATATTGGGGCACTTATCATATCACTCAGCTACCTTTTGAATTCGATCATAGAACTTTGCTTGACCTGACAAAAATTCCAGCACAGCCGTTTGACTTTGTTGTTGTCGCCATGTGGCACACGCCGCCAAGTGCTTCTTCAAGAGTGAAGGAGTGGCTCGGTAGCATGATCTGGACTGTAGGGAGGTGTTCAAATTGTTCCCAACCAAATTCTTGGGTTCTCTTGTGACATATGGGTGGGCATTGTCGTGAAGCAAAATGACACCTTTAGTCAGCATGCTTAGCCTTTTGTTCTATAGCACTCTTGAACTCAAGTGTCACAGTAAGTCTCTGAATTGATTGTGTCCCCACGGGTAAAACTCCACCAACAACACCCTGTCCCAAAACACTGTGCACATGATTTTTGGCGAACGCTCGTTCATTTGACTTGCTTTCCTGGGCGACTTTCCTTGTCATGAACATTGGGCGGCCATCTTTAAACGCCTAACCCATTTTCTTACTATTCCTTCTCTCATGATGTTTTCGCGTACACTCGCTGATCTCACGATAAACATCGACTGCTTTCAGGCCTTTGGCACCGAAAATTAATCACAGATCAAGTCGGCAGGACTTTTGATAAACAGAGGCATTTTAAACGGTCACAGGCAAGCGTCGCATAAGCTAAAATGGCGTCTGAGGGTGTCTGGTGACCAAGAGATGCAGGTACCAACGAACATCGCTGAGCGCCAACCGTGAGTGTTGCAGCGGCGTAATTCACGGTACTTACTTTAAAAACACGCCTCGTATATGTTAAAATGAACTAAACACCCTTCTATAAAATAAACTGTACGGAAAATCTGTAAAACAAACGATAACTTTTGCGAAAATCAGGGGAACCAGAGGGTGAACTTACCTGCGCTTGCTCGGCGTCTAATTCCATCTTGACGTCACTAAGTTCGGACTCAACCAACGCTGTCTAAACATGCATACAGGTCAACCAAACAGCAAGCAAGGCTAAGCTCATGCTACCTCGACTGAGCACAATCACGGCAATTTTATGAAGTTTTAAGAATATTTTAGAATTTAAACACTGCGTCAAATTTTGCACTTTTACTATGCGTACAGTTTTATAAAATTTCAAGGAAAGCCAGACGGGATTTTTGACAGTAACAAGTTGTGAAGGAACTGAAAAATTTGAGTTTTGCTTAAAAGTTTTAAATACAACTATTGTTGGTTTAGAGGAGTGTAGAGCTTTGTCTAACACAACAAATGGAGGGAGATATT
Organism: Matsumurasca onukii; assembly: GCA_018831715.1. Classification (NCBI taxonomy): domain Eukaryota; kingdom Metazoa; phylum Arthropoda; class Insecta; order Hemiptera; family Cicadellidae; genus Matsumurasca; species Matsumurasca onukii. The sequence goes on from CM032058.1 coordinate 90,130,105, forward strand.
TGTTCCAAGAGCTGGGGACAACCCGATAAAAAATGCTTTATGGCAACAGAAAAACTGAACAAGTATATTATTCAGTCACATTTAGCTGGGTAAATAAAATAATTGTCCTTATTGAAACCTATCAAAGTCCAAATGTTGAGGGAATTACAACGGAAAGGGTTAAAACTAAACGTAAACATTTAAAGTAAACTTTTCCTTTGTAACACGAGTATATTTCATTGTTTAAAGTTTGTTGTTGACAATGGGAGAATTTCAATGCAACCACCTGAAGACAGGATCAGATTGCAGATCCCGAAATGTCGAAATCATCTTGCTCACTAACGATGGAAAATGTCCGCAACGATAGTTTAAACTCAAAGTATATTCAATTTGCGATGTGCAACAATATTAGTTGAATGCATGTGATGTGTGCTCAGTCTTGAAAATAACACAAACTAAAACTATAAAAGGGATGAATTATAAAACAAAATTAACAAGCTAAACTATTTGTTGAAAAAATAAATATGCCACAATAAAATAATATGTATTAGGTAACCTAAATTGCTGAACTGAAAGCATTAATTTTAATGTGTTGATGACAAAATAAATATATTGTGATAAGAATTCTAAGCAAAGCGTGAATATTATTGATACATAATCAACAAATCATAAAAGCAAAAGAGATTTAAAGTTATGACTGTTAGTGAAATAGTTGTATTACTCTAATTTTAGAGGACAAACCAAAAATTAAGAATATACTACCTAAGTTGTATAAATAAAATACTCTTTTATTCAATTAATTAATTAATGATGATCAGTCACCAACAAATAAAGCAACAATCACTATGCAACATAAAAAGCTGTAAACAAAATAAACATATTTTACGGTACAAAAAAACAGACTTGAATAATATTTTTACCAATTTTGGATTTTCGGGTCTAGAATTTAAATTATTTTGATACGGAATTTATCTACTCTTTAATGTAATTTAGTTTTGTCAAAACATTTTTTGCTGTGTCAAAGTCATAGCTGTCATTGAGTTTGCATTACAAGATTTCATTCCATTCCAAGACAACAAACATTAATGTTAATTAACTATTTTAACAAATGCGAAAGTCCTTTATATTTTGCAGTACACTTTCTTAATTTGCTCTAAAAATATTAGCCAAACTAATCATATTAAGCAAACAGTAATATTTTGGCAACACAAAAATTAGTTTATCTGTAAGTAGTGTAATTAAAATAAAGGTTAAAAAAAACCAAGTCAGTTGTGATCACAGCTAAAATCTACTAACGGAAACAAGCACAAGTTTGAAATAAAGTTGCAAAATTAGCGTTATATACCTGATTTTTTAAATCATTCAATCTTTTTTGCGCTTCTCCTTTTTGGCTTTCCAGCTGTTTTAATGTGGCTGCTAACGTGTCTAGTTCTCCCTGAAAACAATTTGGAATCATTCATTATAATTATTGTAAATAAGAAAAGCAACAACTACATTCAGGGTTGTTTATTTCAATTCAACTTTAACCGGCGGTTAATACATTTTTACACAACGTTCAAAAACTTCAATGAATTATTGAAGATTTTTCAATTAATAAAGGTATTTTGTTCCATTCTGTATTAAAACTATCATGGATTGAAAAATGAATGGCAGTCAATTATGACATTTGTTATTATAATAAATAATTAAATATGAACACATTACGCTTATCAGCTTGCAACAAACTTAATAACACCATAATTAACTGTTTAAATATTTAACACAAGTTGAATACCTGTAAACTTTTAACTTCTCCAGATTTTATTTTGATATCTGCTTCCTTCTGTAGGATTTCACTTTCTAAACCTAATTTCTCTCTGACTAATTCTTCTATATCCTTGGTAATCATGTCAAGTTCAGGGTTAGAGTAAGGAGTTGTGTTGTTGTTCTCCTAAAACAAAATAACAAAAACATTAAAATATAGAGAAAATCATAAAAAACCAACCTGCAGACTAAACATATGACAGAAAAAATCAAAACAATCATCATAGGTTAATTAACAATAACAAAACAGCGCAAAAATGAACAAAACAATTTTTATATTAATCATCATCATTGTCCAGAAATGCAGTGGTACACCTGAAAAGCTGAAGAAACTGCGGGAAAAGGCCACCAACATGAAAGAGACCGTTCAAGTGATTACAGAAAGCAAACGGGGCACTTCCATCAGGTTTGTGCCAAGGAGTGACATCCTGTACCCCGGCTTGGACAAGGAGAAGGCTGCTAAAGTGCGGAAGTTGTGGGATGACTACTACGAGTGTCAGAGAGCTCTGTACGAGTCCATGAAGAGACTGGTGGTGCCTGAAGCACTGGCGTACCTAGAGGGTAGTAATGCAGTGTGAGTTCACTACAGCTAGTCACAGTAGATAAGACATGAAATGTTTTTAGCTTGAAGTTTGATTTAAGAACTAAGGCACTAGGCCAGGATATGCTATTAAAAAAATAGAAAGGATAAAGTAGAAACACACAAAAGAACACAGACTGTCAAATTTTCAGCCCTACTAGGGTCTTTGTCAAGTCATTAGCTTCAAGTTTAGTAGCTTCTGCATGAACTGAGGTTCATTTGTTATAGCAACAATAATTTCACTTAAATTATGTGATAAAACTCAAAATAAAATGTTGTACAGAAACTTCAAATTCTCGTAAATTATTTTTGAAAGTACTTCTTCTCATGGCTGAATAGAGAGTTATGTTCTTGAAACTATAATTTGTTTACAGTGTGCCTAAGCTACAATGTGGTTTTTGTTGCCTAAGTTGAGGGATCGGCTTAAATAATTAAAATATTAGACTACCGTACCTTAAAAAATTAAAATCCAACTAGTCTGGAGGAAATTCCTTCAAAACAGAATTATTTAGGTGGCAGGAAACTTTTATCAAATTGAGTAATTTGCAGGGATTTTTGGATAGAAAGGAAAATTTAAAGTTAATTATCAGTGGATTTGGTAATTTAGGGGGATTTCAAACAAGCTGTCAATTTTTTAAATGAAAGTTTGAGATGTTTAGGGTAAATTTATTTAATCATTATAAAAAAACTACAAAAAAACCTTTTCAATTTTTCCACTTTTGCTTTTTATAATTTTTATTGTTTAAAATTAGCTTTTAATTCTGCCTGAAAATTTCCCAAAGTAAGCAAGAAAAGTGTCTTGCCCAATTCCCGTCCAAATAAAAAATCGAATCCCGTTCACTCCTACTTTAGAGTTTAGACCTACAAACTTTTATTGTCAAGTTAATTATTTTAAAGTACCCTCTATGTTTTTACAGTTTGGAGTGTGAAATCTGTGAGTCGCCAAGAGACATGTTTCTGAGGCTGAAGTGGGTATTTTCACCAGACTACAGTGCACAGAATGTGACGGAGATAGAGCCGACAGCATCCAAATTCATTAAAGACAACAATCTGAACATCTACAACATAGGCGAAAGCCATGGAGGCATATACATGTGCCGAAAAGGAAACCATACATCAAGGCCTTACGTTGTACATGTCTTCAAATCCGAACCATCGTAAAGGGTAAGTGTACAACGCAGCACAAATAATCAATATGGAACACCTAATAAAATCAATATATGAATGCACGGTAACGGTATATGATCAATATATCTTAGACTCTATTATTTGTACATCAGATCAGTTACACAAATTTGATCTTAGAGGCGACTGTCACTTTTATATACAAGAAATAGAAATTTAATAGACATTCCTCAACACCATTTGTCTTTTAATGCTAAAAGCCGCGTTTTATATGGGTCAAATTTGTTTAACCTTTGCCACAGTTAATAAAAAGTAGTGTGGAGAAAAATTTGAGAAATTCGGTGAAGAAATATCTGTTAAACAAAAGTCATTACTTTCTAGCTGAATACCTTGTTTCAAGTTACAGTAAAAAGCCTACCTTTAGTTAAAAATATAGGATATGTTTTCTATTGTTATCTTCTATTGTTATTTTTATTCCCAGTACATTAGACATGACACTATTTTTGTTTGTATTGTACAATGTAAAATAAAGATGTTTGATTCTGATTCTGAATAGTGAACAGGATACGAAATTGTATTCAATGTTCTATTTTTATAACTTAATAGTTTGAAAATTTTAAAATTAAAAGGCTTTTATACTTTAAAGTTAACTTTTTCCTCAACAAGAAGAGCCAAAAGAAATGTTCTACATTTAAAAAAAACATAACATTTATTAACAACAAAACATAAAAATTGTCAAGCTTTCAGAGTTTTAACAAATACTTTTCTATGGTTTTCAGCCATGCAGTATTCTGTAAACTTTTAATTTACCTCAGACAGTTTAGAAAAGAAATGCATTAGTTGTTATATAACTAAAAACCTCTTACATAGTACACAGTTATCTGCAAATGGATCAAAAATCCTACTGTATAAACAAAATCCACCACAATCCTTAAATCTTTTTTGGTTTGGTTAAACTTTTGCTGGTCATAATCCTGCAGCCACTCCTGTTGCTACTGGATTAAGAAATGAAATAATTTGAGAGTATTGAAATAGAAAAGCCAAGGGTGTAAACTAAATGAGCAGCCTTAGTAGGAGGAGTCTAAATTAGTGAATCAGGCGAAAAGATTCAAGAAAAGGCACCAGGATACTGCAGGTACTAAGGTATAGCAAGGCCTTCTCAGGCTTAGGCCGGACACGGGGCTCCATTTACTTTGGAATTTCAAGGCTTAACTAACCTTTGGAGAGGGTTAACTAACTCTGAATTGTATGTGACAATACGGTTTCACACACAGGTAGTGTCGCCAGGAAATGATGAAGGACAACACCCTGCGCCTGAAGTCAGTCTGCCTGACCTGGGTGTGAAGGTGGTGACCCGGTGGGCTGAGTGGACTCAATGCAGTCGCTGTGACCAAATCGGCAAACGTTACAGACGAGGCATCTGCACTGTTGTTGCCGATAGCAACCAAACAGGTACTAACGTCTTTCTTGTTTTGCTATTTACACCGGAGGGATCTTGATGAGCTAACAGTTGCATAGACTGAACCCTTTTCAGAGGTACAAGGTGTACACTGAACAGTTAAATATTTTTTGAGAGAAAGAAGTAAAAGTTGATTTCAGATAGAACTAGAGAATAAAACACTACAGCAGCAAAAATATTTTGTCCCTCACATTTAAACTTGTTTAAGAGGTCTAGTAAATAGATCACTAGGCCAAGATATACTATCAAAAGGAATAGAAAAGAGAGCCCATAATTCTAAAAAATCTGAGAGGGCAGTTTTTAAACTACGGGAAAATATTTTTCCGACAATAACTACATTTTAATCACTTTGAAGGCAAGTTTTATCTATCAAATAATAATTTAACTCAAAACAACAGATGAAATTGACAGTTCTTATTTTTTTAATAACTAAAATGTTTTATATTCACAGTTAAAAACAACAGCTTTACAAGTTACAATAATTATTGTATAAACATTCAATTTTCATACTCTCAAATGGAAAACCCAGCTTCTAAAATAGATTTTAGAAATCCTTCTAAAACGGTTCATTAATGTTTTTTGTATTACTATTCAGCTTCTAGAGAAAGAAGAAAAACGGATCAACGCCAACTCTAACAAAAACTTTGGATCAGAGTACTGAGCAAACTACAAGGAACACATCATCGGAAGAAACTTCACTGAATGAAGCAACGTCGACTTCTAATGTCACTAGAAGCATGAATGATGAACCGACAACTTCAAGTACTGCTCCTGTAAACGACTCCTCTACTCATGAATCACTTGCGGATGATATAGCCATCCTTGACATATTTGAAGAAGGCATCCCTTGCAGAAGTAAAATGTTATCAGACAATCTTCGTAACCACAGTGCAATCGCAAACCGAAGTAGTGAAGTCCTTGTTGCCTACTGTAAGGTAAATACACTCAGGTTTCAAATTTACACAAACATTAATTTTTTGACTTGGTGTCCAATGTAAAAGTAAACAACATGTGCAACATGACTACGTGCCATCGCAAGTCTCACCACCGGGGATGCCAAGCGCCATGACCACAAAGTGACTAATTTAAGTGTATATAAGTGTAAATAGTGTATATTAAGTGCTCATCCATGTAGGCAGTAACCCTCCCCTCCGCCACACAGAAGATGCGACAAACATCGTGAAATGTACATTGATTTCCATTAATTTTTCACAAGGTCTACAGGCACCAAACAGGTATTTCATCTAATAATTGATATAGGCCTTGAGACTGGATATAATAAAACATAAAAGTGATTTGTGGAAAGCAGCGCCTAGTATCCTGTCAGTCGTGACAAATCTCAGCTTTCAATGTTGTTTTAAGGAAATCTAGACTCCTGTTTGCGCCCGTGACTTCATCGCAACTTTCCTGACCACCCTTCTCAAAACATTCCAGCTTAAGAACAAAATTACCAAATTCATCAAAAAGCTAAAAAACATTAAGTGAAATAGACAAGTCTCAAATCTAAGGAAAGAAATAAGAGATATAAATTTTGACTGATAGCGTATCTTGATTTACGTTTTTTTCAATTTGTTTATAATTGAACTTTGTTTTGCATCAGGCGTTTTGACAGGAATGCAGATAGGTTGGAAAACATGGCCGCCACAGTTTCCTGCACTAAAACTCTCCAAAATAGCAACACTTTTCACTTCCTTTACTTTTTACTTCCTTTCCTACTTATTAGCAGAAAGTCAGAAGTCAACCTACAAAATAGAACGAGAAGCCCCTTTCCAAAACATAGACGTAAGTAACCTGTAGGAAATAACACGCTGGTCCCTATTGAATTAGAAAAATAACCCTGTCCAATTCTAAGTGTATTAACATCGTCCATGACTTTCAGATAGCTTGTCCGAAGAACGTGGTGTTTGTGGTGGTGGATGACCAGGGGCGAGTGCTGGAGACAGCTAACAACTCTGACGGAGTGTACTCTGTGTTGCAAGGTCTGCCTAGAGACTCCCCGGCAGTCAGTCGGGCAGTCATGTACGCCCGGTACAACCAGCCGTTCAAGATACACTGTCCGGGGTGAGACCATAATAATTCGTTCTAATTGTATAGGTTGCAGTAACTTATTATTAAGTCATAGAAATTCGGTAAGATAAATTACCAATACAGGGTGTCTGCTGGAAGAAGAAGGAACAATTCATGGTTTTTCAAAGTCTGAAAAAATAATTTTCAGCGCTTAAAAACTCATTTGGGTATTTTAAAGTCATAGTTACTCCCGCCACTTTTTTAAAAGTCGTAGTCACTTTGCCGGCTTGTTTTATGTGCCATTGTACACCCAGGATTTCACTTCCCAGTGCTGATTTAATTTCTGCGATTTGTTCCGAGAACTATTATAGTCACGCCACATGTTCAAAACGCAAGTTTGCCTCACAATAATTTCTGACTTCCGTGCCAAAAACCGAAAATAAAATATATTTCTTGAAAATTCTACCAACAGGAGTAATTGGACTTCTGAAAGGTGGTTTTTCACGGATGTATGCAGAAATTCGCGGCTTATTCCCTGTTGACCTAAATTCATGGCTACTCAGTTTACACGGTCGAGTGGACACCCTGCACTAATGGTACCAAAATACTGAATCAAAAAACACATATTCAGCTAAAACAAGAGCTGGTTTTGTGTTTCTGGGAATTGCACTACACTGACACGATATTTTGCAGTTACTAAATTTGGACTCTTTTAGTAAGCAAACTAATTTTGTTCCGTGTTTATTACTGGTCGTTGTCTTATAAATAATTTAATTTAATCCCTACTAAGTTCCTTTGGACTAAACATTTCTCCTAATAAACTACAATAAAGGAGAACACACCTATACATCTGATAAATTCAAAGTGATATCTTTGTTATTATTTCATTATTCATGGTAGGACTCAAAATCAGTTTGATTATCATAGGCTAGGAAAATATAAGCTTGTATCTTTGCAAAAATTCTAACTAGAGGAGACTTTGCATCTTTTAGAAATCGTAATGGTGACATTCCGATCGAGTGGTACATCGGACGCAAGGCTCTAACAAACAAAATACTGGAGAAGGAAACTCAAGGCAGAGTCAGCATTGATGAGTACAATCGTATAGACTTTAACCCAGCTCTCTTCGAAGACAGCAGAGTTTTTTCGTAAGTAGGCTACTTTAAACGAACTTAGAACTTACTAATGGTTCATGTGTTAAGTTTTTTTTCTTGGAATGTAGTTAAAAAGGCAACATCATTGTTTTCTATTTAGGGGCTAAGCTGAGTTTTGTTTTTTCAGATGCTGGCAGCACAAAGATTTGGTTGGCACTGTCAGACTTATAGTGGAAAAAATGCGTGAATTGAAATTTGAAAAGCCTGTAATGGTTATTGGAACAGTTGTAATATTTAGTGTATTTTTTTGGGTATATTATAAAGCTTTCACTCTGTCTTAGATAATAAATTGAACAAATACTTCTAAAACTCTTTTGCTTGTGCACGGTCCTTACTACTAATACAAGGGCTATTCAGAAAGTAAGGCCAGTGCGATACCTTACCAACATTATTGCAATTTACCTGATAGCTACACCTCTTGGCATAATTAGGGTCAAGTTTTGTTACCGCACAAACATGCGTCATAGTTCTACATGTTTTTAGCTGTGATGCCAAATTTGACACCTGCCAAAAGTAAAATTACTATCGTCATTGGTTCTTTTGGTACAGAGCAGAATTTTCTATGGAATTGTATGGGCAAATATTGATTCTTTATAATGTCATTGCATAACTAGTTAATTACTGATTCCATTGGTTAAAGCCACCCCTAAAAGGAAATCACTTTACAAACTATGAAAATATAAATTTAATATTTATTTAAGACGTTTCTTTCCAAATTAGACCCTAATAATGAGGTTTTGCTGAACATTATTTGCGATTTTCACCACATTAATCCACTAACATAGGCCTAAAGTTAAGCAATGTCAGTTTCAAAGCTTTAAAGGGCGCTTAAACGTCTTTTCCTCGTATTGTCGGATAGTCTGGCCATTTTTTAGTTTGGCAGAGCCCCAAGGTGACCTAACGAGATGGAGTCCACTGTACTAGTCTAATGAACAAAAACTGACTCATGAAAGAACGTGTGGAAATGTACTCACAACAGACTCAACAGCTTTGTTAGTCCTCATGCCGGGTGGGACCATATCCGGTGTCAAGGCTGAGGGAGGATCCTTGCCTTTCAGTTTCTGGTTGATCAGCCACATCGCCAGTGCAAACTGCTCACAGTTCAGCTTCCCTGATTGCTTCATGTCACACAAGCCCCTGCGAACAAAACACAACATTATACAGGACCGAGGGCAGTGTTTGTCGGAGAAAACGTACTGGAACACAGTCTTGTATCTGCTTTTAAATATGACTGGTAGCAGAAACCAGTGGTTCGGAAGTCTAGTTAAGCCGTCGATCTATTCCATTGGTCATTAGGCTATTAATTAATGACCCAATCTAGGGAACAGTCGGCCCTAGTTTGTAACAAGACTTCACCTCATTGTCCATCAAATACCGATTACACTCATCATTCAAACCATATTCACTTTAAAATACCCTCTTAAAAGAGAATCCAAAATATGGTACAATAAGAATAACAATCCAACTTTCGGCTAAGAATTGTAGTTTTTTATTGTGGGCTGATTACATTTTTTATACTGAGAAGGTCCTTGTTAGTACCAGCTCAACTGGTTATCACCCTGAAATAATCTTTCAGCCCTCGTGAAGCTTTCAGATCGGGCAACAGTAGAAAAAGAGTTTTTGCTACTTATAGCAACTTGAACAGAAAATACAGCAGCTTATCAGCACTATAAAAATTAAACTACCTTAAGGGTCCTCCTCAGACAAAGGCTGAATTCGTCTGCTCACGGAACACACACGACACTGTGCATGGAACAACTGCGCTGGGTAAACAACGGGCCTTCTTTCAACTAGTGCGCCTAACTGTTAAACCAACCGCTTGCAAGAATTAACAGAAGCCTGTTTTTCACCTTTCAAACTAATTTTTACATTGATAAACATGATATGTTTGGAAACTAGAGGAGTTTTCAGACACTTGTACAGAGCTTGATTTTTCATAAGTTGTTCAATAGTCTCACAAATACTTTGAAATTGTCCAAGTTTTAAGGCGTTTCAACTTCAATTGCAAACTTATAAAGCATAATTTAAAAAAAGCACTCTATACCCGCGTTGGAAAACTTCTCTAGTTTCCAAACGTAGTATGTTCATCAACATAAAAATTATTTTGAAAGGTGAAAAACAGGCCGCCATAAACCCTTATGTTGTAGCTGCCAGCATTAATTGAGGCAGACCCTTAAATTTAACTTAAATCTCTGCAAATACTTCAGCTATAAAAATTAAAGCTTACCAAATTTGTGCCAAGATTGCTTGAGGAACGCCTGACTGCAAGAACACGTCTTTGATCTCGTGTCCGTTGACGAAGCCGTCCTTATCAACATCAGTTTGTCGGAAGAGAATATCATATCTCGTCCTCTCCTCGGCTGTGACCACCCACGGAACTTGCGGCACTTGCGCTACTTGTGGCACTTGAGCTACTTGTGGCACTTGAGCGACGGGGGGAGGTACAGGTGGCTGAAACCCAGACAATAGGTACAATTACTAATTTTTCCAAAGATATTTGAAGGGAACTGTAGCTTTAAATTTCCAAAATTGTTCATTGTTTACGTTAATATAACAACGTCTTAGTTTACATTTCAAAACAATTAATGCGGCGTTACACACCATGCTTTTCAAAAAAACAAATTAGAAAGCAAATTATTAGCATAAAAGTTAGCGAAAATTCACAAATCTAATAATGCTGTTAGTAAAGAAAATCTTGAGGAGCATCACAGAAAAAGGAATCCTAAGTCGTTGGTATAATTTGAACGGCTTAAAGATAAATCCATTTTTTTTGTCAGAATATTTACAGTGTCTTAGGAATAAAGACTATTTGAACTAGTTTTTAATTTCATAATTGAAAATTAAAGAATAAAATACACACATTAACAAGTTTTTATATTTAAAATTTGAGTTTTTGAAACAATTTATTTACTTTTTACACATGTTATGCCCTACAGGTACAGTAGTAAACATTGAGACTTTTACCGTATATACTCGAATCTAAGACGCACTTTATTTACCATTTTTTAGGCTGTAAAATAAGGGTGCATCTTATATGCGGGTGCGTCTTAGACTCGCACAATACGATAAAAATATTGAGTTATTTTGAAGAGTTACAAAAACCCTCAAAACATCGACAAAAACATTCTGATAGGCCACGAGAGGTAGGAAACACAACAGGATTGCGTAGTGCATTGCCTGTTTTGAAGAGTGGAATGAAAGAATTTTTTGTGACTAGAGGGGACTCAGAATTGCTTCTTATTCTTATTCTAATTGTTGCATTCGTCAGTCGTCGTTCTCCATCCATCTTTCCTTCTTCCCCTCCCTCCTTGTCTGTAGGTTGGTTCAAAATTAATAGTCTGGCCATTTTTTTTGTTCGGCCAAGAATCCGGTCCAGAGGTGGCCTAACAAGTGAGAGAGAGTCATGTAATTTTATCAGATAATATTGGATTTTTAAATCTTGGTGTGTCTTGCGTAGGTTGTTACCTTGATGGGTTCAGGTTTGATGATAGGGGCTACGGGGATGATGGGAGCTATGGTCGGTGGTGTCGGATCTTTCCTCTTCCCTGGCGGCAACAATTCGGCGGAACCGTGTTGGGGATCGCATACTTCTCCAGCGCTTTGTACACTAAATGCATCGCCTGAAACATTCATCTCTTGTTAACAACAAATCCTGATCTAACTAGGCCTACCGGTGTAAGCAAAGTTGTCATTATCCACATAAGGTTAACTACTTTTACCGCATTGTCTTGTAGCAAGCTTGAGAGTGATGACTTCAAGATTACACCAAAAACCTTCGGGTGTATACATTTGATCATGTTCCTCTAAAGTGCCTGTTCCAGCACCTGGTAAATGTGTCACTGCCAGGTTTTCCAGACAGGAGCCTTTGGCCTCTAATTTTTGTTCTTACTTTGTGATTCAAAGCTAAGCAGTTTTAAACTACTTAGGTTATTTCTTGCGTAAGTAAAAAGATCAAACTTTAAAACTGACTTACGTAGTAACGTTAAAACATTCACATCATACACTAAAATAAGGTTGAAATAGCACGGCAATGATTGTTTTCACAATTCAATCAAGGAGGAAATTCAGTTTTCTTACCACAACAAATTCATGCCTGTCCAAACTTCCATCTCTATCCATGTCTGCTAGATCCCAGATTTTCCCCAAAGTATCCATTGGCAGTTTGGAGTCTATTAGAAGGCCTTTTACCTGAAATAAAACAGGTTTCTCAGTAACATTAACTAAGTTTTCGATTCACTGAAGGTAAGAAAAGTATGAAAACGACTTACTTATCAAGTTTTAGAAATATGGGGACATTTTCTTTTGTCCATTCCACATTCACCTACCAGTAAATGGATTAGGCCTATGATGAATTGCTTGCTTACTGACAGTTCTGGATGTGTCAGGCAGCCACAACATTGAATATATCCACAACCGATTGACTTCTCCTGTTAACTTATAAATAAATGAAATTTTTTAATGTACTTTGGCGCGTCCTGTCTGTATGTTGTAAAGGTCCTGCAAGAAACCCCCTAGTGAGACGTTTCCTCCTAGTTTAAAATGTTGACGTTTAGTAGAGCTGTGAGGGATCACGGATTTTCGGTACCGGGACGGGATTGAGATCATTTCCCGATCCCCTTCCCCTAGTACCAAAATTTCCGGACGGGAAGTAAAAACTGCTGGTGTTTTGTCATGAGTGTGTACATCTGGGGAAGATAAGATAAGGAACTAGTGGCCGAGCAGTTCTAAGTAAACAACCCCTCTCCCCCCTAATTCCATGCTGAGTGCATTTTCAATGGAGGCCGGCAGCCATTGTAAAGTTAATAAAAGGCTAATTTAACGATCTCAGATAGAACCAAACATCCATTTTGTACTTGTACTAGACCCTTCTAGCTTGCAATATCATATTTTTATTGTTCTAAAACCTTTGCAATTTACTGTAATTCAAAACTTGTATAAAAACTCTAAGAACATTATTTGTCAACTGAAATTCATCATTGAGTAAATAGAGATGAGATAAGGAAATAACAAACACACACGACACTCTCCCACTGTATCACACGCATACAGAGAAAACACTGTGATTGGTTATGTAACCCCGCCCCTATGCGGTTGCCTAGCAACGGCTAATGACGTAGTAGACAGCTGATAAGGGTGCAGCTGTCCCTCACTGACCAATGCACCTGACTTCCCCTCCTGACAACACACTGCAGCTGCTGTCTTCCCCTCTCTGCCTTTCTTTCTCTTTCTTGTCCTTTCCACCTGTCTTCTAGTTCTTGCCTTCACCCCTCATCTCTGTGGCTGGTAGCTCAACAGTCTCATTCCTTATCTCTCAACATCATTGTGATTTATGATCCTTTTGTGATTCATACTCCCCTCTCTCCCCAACTGTTTTTGCAATGTTTGGGGCTAAGTGAGTCAGTGTTATTCATTGTAAATGAGTGAGGGTGAGTGGGTTATGTAATAGTTGCATTGTACCGCTTTGAGATTTTTTATTTTAAAACTGCAAGGTGTTGTGAGCCACAAACAACCCATTGATTATTAAAAAATAATTTGATTGAAGAAACTCAATTTTAGTTAATATTTCTTTAATATGTCTATTTGCCAGCTTTTACCGTTCCCGAATCCCGGTTTTTTGCAAAATCGTTCCCGTCCCGGACCCAAAATACTGCTCCCACACAGCTCTAACGTTTAGCAACCAACAACTGCTGTAACCTACCTTGTTCCCTGGAATGACCCCGTTGAGAGGCTGCAGAGAGTCGAACAGCTGATCGTACTTGGCTCGCTCCTGAGGTTTCACAGCCCAGTCGCTCAGCGTGGTCGGCACCGAGTTGATGATGTTGTTGTGGATCACAGAAGGTACATCGGCCTGCGAGTAAACATGTTTTTGCTTTAGTGGAACTTGCTCAACAACCAACTGTAGTAAATTTTAGCTGTCAGCAATTGATGTAAAGCTAATCTTTGTAGTCCCGATTTGAAACAATTTAAGTTGTATGCAGGGGTAGGGGGGATTGAATTTTTTGGTAAAAATTGGGCAAGAAACACTTTTTTTGCTTGATTTTGGGAAATGTTCAGTTGGGAATACAAGTTAACTTTATTCATTACAAATCAAAAAGAAATGGTTAAAAATTGAACATTTTGTTGATAGTTTGTATAAATAAGTAGTCCTACATTTACCCTACAAGTCCCAATTTTCTTTCAATTGAAAGTTTTATAAAAAAATATGTGGCATATCATGGTTGTCCTTGAATTTTATATTGTTATCTATTAAACTGCCATATAGTTAACTTTGGTTGGATTTAGGAAATCTCTTTTTGTCTTGACAAAAAGGCCCTAGTAGGGCTGACAATTTGACAGTGTGTGTTCTTGTATGTGTATCTACTTTATACAAATGAGCCTGTTGTTCTTTCTATTCCTTGTTGATAGCCTATAACTAACTTTGCAATAATTGCATGCAATTTTTAACATAAAATGAGAAAACGTTGAAATAATGTTGGCATTTACTCCTTAGAAACATGTAAAAAATAAAGCATAATTTCCAAATTGTTGTTTGTATTTGTAATTTTTTTAGGGTAACTTGTATTAGGAATTTGTCTTAAAACCGATCAGCGATCTGAGTTAAATAATCAAAATATGACAGCAGATTGATAAAACTTATCGAAGCTTACACAGTGAAAGTGTTAAGCACTCACCATTTTCGGCGGAGGAACGTCTAGAAGAACGTGGGACACACTGATGTCCCTCCCGGACTGGGCCAAACTCACTAGTTTCAACGCCACAAAAAATCCAGGTTTGTTCAAATATCCTTTTCCGTTTGGATCTGATAAATCCCATATCTGTAAAACAAAAAACTCAACATATTAATCACAATGTGTCGAAATCAAAATAGTCTACGATGTAAAAAACTAACAATACTTTTGATTTCATGCTACTTCCTGTGCAATGGGAAGTGGATAGAGATGTCGCAGCTAGCCTCTGATAGCAGTTCTTATCACTACGTTATCACCAGTGCTTTGATAAACAGACAAGCTCCAATTCATTCTGTCTTGTAGAGTAACACAAACTACCAACTGGAAATACTCAATGGACAATTTTTTGGTTACATATGAAATTTTGTTGGATTTGTTTAATTTTTGAGTAAGCAATAATTTTATTTTCAAGTATTTTTTTAAATATGCCCTTGAAGTAACCAATTTTTTCAAAAGTTTATGTTTAATCCTTTAGGCGTTATGAAAAACTGTTCTTATTCTTCTGTAATGTCACATTACCCAATTTGTAAAGTCAAATGTTTTTACCTCTTCTAATACCAAAACAAAATTTTCAAGGATAAAACAAAAATTGTATATACATAGCCTACTTTTTTACAGCATATTTAACATTTTTTGAAATTTGAAAATTTGTTCCAGTATTTGACTTTAATCAGTAGTTGACTTTACTAACAATTTAGTAAAAAATCATATTGTTAACATTTACCATATATCTCACTATCACCATTCATATAAATATACCAGGTTTACTATGTATATAAAATACCATATACCAAATATACCAGCTTTGCCTTACTCGCAAATATAGCCTAAGCATGACCATTTTAGGCCCAAGTAATAAGTGTCCTTTAGCAAGTGTTATAATGGTAAACAAACTGTTTACCATTATTATTTTCACAATGAACAGCTGTTTTTATTATTCCTTACATGTTTGGTTTGATAGTAGATAAACGTGGAGTGTATACGATGCGAGTGACGGGAACTCACCGCAATGCTGCTAGGAAGCGGGCGTCGCCAGATTTCTTTTAACCAATGAGAAGCCAAGGCGGCCGCCATTATTACTGTTCTTGAGGTAGATCAGTAGGTATCTATGCCACGTTATTATTAGAACTATCTAGCGGCAAAATAATGTACTAACACTGCAGTTAAAAACGTGATTCTTGGCAATAAAATTTTGTCCTTATCCTGGTCCTCCGCGAATCCACGTCAATACCGCTCAAAAGGTTAAATTAGGTTTATAAATAAGAATCTTTTCCTCGTTTAACCACCCAGCGTACTTTTAAATTTACTCCAACGCCTCAAGGAACTTACCTTACTAAGGACTCCGTCTGGCAATCCAGATTTCTTGAGGAATTTAGCCGCATCTAAAGCGCCGATTGTACCTTGATTAGTCGGATCAACCTACAAGTAGAAGAAACCATCAATATATTCCATCTTCAAGCGAAATTGTATTCAGTTATGAACATAACAAACAAGCCATCAAACTGTATTGCAGATTTAATTTGTCTTTTGAAACTGTAAAATCTTTTAAATGAAGAAGTTTAACTGTATGTAATTATTAATTTCTATAAGTTTGTATCTTTCTGCAGTATCTGTTTTGTACTCAAAACTTTATAACATTTGATAAGCGTAAACAAACAAGATAACTCCTTGCAAGAGTTTGTCTTATTAAGCACTAAATGAGATAAGGACAGTAAATTCCTGGCATGATACAATTAAAAGATATAGTTGTGGTTATATTGTTGTTTTTCACTGAAGAAATATTTAATTAAATTATTCCTAAACTGGAAAAAAATGTGACTGTAGAATTTGTAAAATAATATCAGACAACTAGTTTTTAATGATGACGTAGCAAACTTTGATAAGTTGTCACTATTTGGCACTGTCCCAAGTAAATTTGAAGTACGCATATTTCAAATCAGTTCTGTTAAACCATCTTATGAAATGTAACTAATAGTAAATTTGTACTTGTGATGACCGACTGGTTAATGGAAAATTCATTTTGTAATCTTTACGATTTTACATGTTATTGCAAACAACATTTTAAATTTAAGTGTCAGTATTAGTGTTTTAGAAGTGATCAATTTTAAACTGCTTCATGTTTTAAGTTGAACACCATTCATCATATTTATTTATCATGTAATAATATTGTTGATTATCTGTGTTACTATATTGTCTGTTAAAAATAATGTATTTGCAAGATCTATTCCATGTATTTTGTTTAACAATCAGTCAACTATTTTAAATACCATTAGTCCTGTTCAACTCACAGGTGTGTACACAATTTAGTTTTTTCATCAACTCCCTTAGTAATTCTTAGTTTAAAGTTGTTTTTGACAATGGTAAAATTTCTTGGTTAAAATATTATCACAAACATTTTCCATAGATTTTTAGTGAAAAAAAAAAAACACAACATTTCGAGATCTGGAATACTCCCTAGTATGTTTCATAGTAAGTTCTAGTACCCAAACAACGCTGGTTATGAATTTTAGTATCGTAAACAAATGCGAAGTGTAAACAGGCGTTGGCTCAACTTCGCTAAACTGGAGGTTGCCAACATGGAACCTTGCCATGTTACCAAGTCTTCATTTTTAAACAGTCGCCCACTTCTTTTCATTCATGGGAAATCATCCCGAGCAAACAAACTAATAAATAATTCTTCACACAAAAATTACATAAATTTTGATGTATTCATATAAACTTACTGTTTTTGGGAAAACTATAGGATTTGTACTAAACCTGAATTTTTTAATAGAGAAATTAACACATTGAAGTTGGGAGCAGAAAGTTTATGGCTCTGAACGCTTCCTACAAACTTGAAATCTATCCGGAAAAAATCTCTGCAAGCACCCCAATGGGTAGAGCATAAATCGTTATAAAGCTGTCTAGTAAATCTTACTTGTAGTGCAAACTATTAATGTGACTTGAGCTAAGTACATTTCATTTGTGTTTAGCTTTTAACATACATTTAACATTAGCCTACACACAGATTACTAGTCCTACTTACCAAATGGTAGTATGATTCATAGATTGAACTATGGCTGCCGGCCACCTAAAACAAAGATATTAAACATTTTAAGCCAAACAGATAGAACAAAGCGTAGTCAACCCTAGACATTAAGGTTTGTGTGAATCCTCCACATTTTTCCTGAAGGTAAATCATTTTATAACAATCATAAAATAAATTGTTTATTTTAGAGTAAAATGTTAAAACAAAACCTTTCAAAATCAAGTCATTAGCTGATCAGGTTAGGCAAAACCTATAAACACTTTAAATTACATTGTTGGCAAGAATAATTAAGTACTTTTACTGTGGTGCGGGCATAGTTTACATAAAGGCTTACTTTGTAATAGGCTACGTTAAAAAGTTACTGCAGAGCCGTGTTAGGTGGTAGACTGTTTAAAGTGCTACTGCCTACGATGCGATGCTATTTCTTACAACAATTAGTTTTAGCGTCAGTGTGTTGCAATCGAAGCCATTATTTAGTGTTGATCACGCAAGTTACTTCCCCTACCATTGGTGCAGGAATTGTTTAGCTAATTGTTATTGATGATGTAAAATTTAAGTGTTGCTCATGTATAGCACACCAAACATGCGTCACGGGTCGATGAACATGGCACAATTGTAGGCTAAAAGACAAGTCGGCAAAACTCGGTGAGTTTAAGGTTAACATCTTACTAGTCCACAAAGCCTTTCTGAAATTAAGCTTAAAACTCGTATAAAAGAAGCTATTTACCGTTTTCCAAATTAAAATTTGATAAAAATCTTAAGTTTTAAGAATATTTGACGTTGTTGTGTGTAATTTGTGAATTGGCAATAAAAGTCTTGAGTTTGAATCCTGTGCATGCTAGGTCACAGGATCGACAGTGTGTGGACGACACCCAGCATGCTGGGCTTGCAGCTAAGCACGCAGCTAGGCTAGGTGGTAGGCTGGGCTAGGCACTTCGCTCGACCGTGTGTGGCCTGCTTAAGAATGAAATTGAATCATTCTTTAAGAGTAATGAATCGACCTCCAAGGTAAGAAAGATTATTCCTAGCAAATTGAGTCTTTTTTAGTGAACTTCCACTAATCCGGCATTTCCGCTAATCCGGCGCTTCCAATCCCGATATAGGGCCGGATTAGTGAGATCGTACTGTACTTATGACAGGTGAACTAATCGGTACTCACAGCTACCCCTAGCTTGCATCGTTGTTAGTATGAGTCAGTTTTATTTATTTGTTAACGGCAAATGACAATATACAATGACAATATACATCCAGATGGTATGAGTGAAAATTGAATATTAATTTAACATTGCAATTTAGTATAACTAAAATAAGAAATATTCTACCTAAAATAAATCACAGAAAGTAGTTGATCGAGCAGTTGATCGTTTCCGTCAAATACTGAACCTCAAAATGGTTGTTTGAAATGACCCTCCCCAATTAGTTAGGTATACTGAATGTAAAGAAGGACTGTTAAATCTGATAATTCAAGATTAAAACCTACATTGTCGGTCCAATTGATTTCTATGACACTTGACCAGAAGTGTTAGAAGAAGAATATTTCATGAGACATTAGTTGCAGTGCCTGTCAAATTCACCTAACTTTGTCCCTATCTCTTGTTAAAGTGTACATTTAATCAATTGCTATGCATTTGTATGTATTGTTATGCAAATAAATGGTTGAAATTGATAAATCAGTGTGCAACAAGTGAAATCATGCATGGATTGCACCCCATTGCAACTCACAGGTATGCACATAATTAACGTCAGTTATGGCTGCCGTTGACTTATAGGCCTAACAAAAGTTGTAGTTTTTAGGTATAGCAGATCTGTATCGATGGCTCTGGGTTTTTGTTGACCAAATTGTAATCGACATATTCTTAGACGCAGAAAAAATTAAAACTAGATTGACACAAATCATTCAGAGATGATCAATCAGGAGATGATGAATGATACATCTACAGGCCTATACATCTTTAAGGCGATGTTATAATATACATATATCTGAAGCCTCGTCAGATCCAAATAACTTTGAGGGAATATCATCTTCTTGCTATGTTAAGGGTGCCGATGATAGGCCTACTACAACCGATAAGATACACGCTCAGCTTTTAACTTGTTTTAAGCCAAGTTTTTAACTATTGCAAAATCAAATCGGTTGAAATAGCCCTTTAAATCTATTTGCTAACTACCAAATGACAACCTGTTTTGAACGGTTTTAGAAAACGGACAATTAAAGGAATAAATGGGCCTGCCCAAAGCAGACAATCGATTTCTTTGGGTCGAACCTTCTAGTGTATTACACGGTATTCGTATCCAAAAAAAGAGTAGGAATGATTAATGTTGGTGGAAAATACTTAGTTATAATGTTTGGGGGATTACTTATCAAAATCTTCACAATTATTAGGAAAATATTATGAATATTCCTTTGACAATCTTACCTGCGTTGGAGAAGGCAACGCAGCCATCTTCATGAGTGTTATACTAGTACTACACCTAAAATGTCATTGGCCAGTGACTGCTGAAATGAAAAAAATCGGCCAATGAAATGACAGATCAATAAACTAAACTTACTACGGAAACACTTTTAAGTAATTGCTGGTAGAGTGCAGCACTTTCGTGACAAGTTACCAAAGAGTATCTATTTTAGAGGTAAAAAAAGTTGGTTAAATAGTACTACTACTGTATATAATGTACAAACTATTATCGGTATTGATAAAAGCATTTTTTACACTTTTAAGTAAGACTACGTTTTTTTGTTTTATATGAGAAAGCGTAAAGTCAATTTTAGACAGTAATCATTGAACTTAAAATGATATCGTTTGTTATTCATAAAATATATTTCCCTTATTTATATTTTAGCGTAGAGCTACTTTTGTATTTATTAGCAACTTATTATCTAAGTATTTTGTAGTTAATAGGTTCTCTAAATACAATAAGTCAACCGACGTGGTAAGATAGATTTTCCAGTACGTGCTGCGCTCTTACGACAGTTAGCGGAACTAGTAGAACAATTGCTATTGATAGTACAGTAACAGAATAGCTGAAAGATTCTAACACATAGGTAGATTATATTAAATATACTGTATTTTAATTTTATTTCTAGGGATTTCTTTTTTAGACTGTTATTTTAAATCTTTTGTATAAAATATAAACTATAATATAAATTTGGAGAATTATACAGGGTCATCGAAAAAGGTGTACGGGATTTGAAAGTAAAATAAAAATGTTAATATAATTGGTAGAATTTTGATTTTTACATCAAAAGACACGGCAAATCTTAAATTTTTTTAGTAAAAATTTTCAATGTGAGCTTTGACGCTTTGCAATGGGGGCCGTGCACGACAGACATCTAGCGATAGTCAACCTCCCCAGGTGATTTGGAGCATTTCAGGAGTCACCGTTGAAATGGCTACGTTGATTCTTCTTCTTCTTATCTCTTCCCTCAAGTTGAAGAAGTTGAAAGGGGAAAGGCATTAATGTCATTTTCCAGCAGGATGGAGCTCCATGTCACAACAGTCTAATCGTCCAAGAAGCTCTCAACAACAGATTTCCTGAACGTTGGATTGGGAGGAATGGTCCTGTTTTGTGGCCACCTAGAAGGCATGATTTGACGTTTATAGATGTCTTCTTTTGGGGTTACATTTAAAACTTAGTTTATGCTGAGAAAAAACGTGATCTACAGAACCTGAGAAGAAGAATCAACGTAGCCACTTCAACGGTAATTCTTGAAATGCTCCAAAACACCTGGCAAAAGGTTGACTATCGGCTAGATGTCTGTCATGCAATGGGGGGAGCTCACATTGAAACGTTTTTAAATACATTAAAAAATTTAAGACTTTCTGTGTCTTTTGATATAAAAATCAAAATTCTACCAATTATATTAACATTTTTACTTCACTTTCAAATCCCGTACACCTTTTTCGATGACCCTGTACAATACAAATGCAATATGAAAAGCGAAGATGAACAACTGGATCCACTCGAATCCCAGAAGACTCTCGCCGGATCTAAATCTGGTCCTTAAAATACTTTTTGTAAAGACAATTATTGTAGAATGGTTTGGGATTGGTAACATTTTATTTTAAAACTATGTGCTTTTGAAACATATATATAAAGGAAAATATTTTTAGCTGTTTATTCTATTTTACAATTTTTATACTAGCTTTTAATTAACTTGAACATTTGGATTAGATTTACTTTATGTTTATATTAAGGAATATTATTTAGTTTTGATGTACTCGCCGAGATGATGGTTTTATAGCGAAACCGATTATGAAAAATACATTTTTAAACTGGGTACTTTGTTCAGTTTCTTTAAATTTTGTAAAATAAAACTATGTACTTTTATTTCAAATTAGTTGAAAATCAAAGGCATGTTCAGGCATTGGTAAATTAAACAGGTAACAAATTCACTTTTGTTTAAAAATGTCCGTATAAAAAGTGTTTAACCAAGGGTGTTTTTGTTTACGTGTTTTCTCCAATCCATTTCATTCTTTCTATAGCCCATCAAAAGCTGAGCCCTTCGCGCATAATAAGGAAAATATTGTTGTTGTATAAAAACAATTCACTAAAATGACTACTGCAGTTATGATTATTTATTATTGTAAATTTCAAAGTTTCAAACATAAAATAGATAGTAAATAAAAGTGTTTGTAAAAATACCACTATATTTAGACAAATCTGTCACTCTGTACATTATACTGATCTAATATAATTAAAATAATAGCTTTAAGTGATTACCGTACATTCGTTAAACATAAATGTGACAAGGAAACTATTACCTTGTTTCAATTATTTTTCCTTGAGGATTATTTACTTAAAGGGAGAATGTCAATAATTATAATAATATGCGTTTCTTATTAAAATAATGAATTATTTTTAGAAAGTGATTTGGGTTTGGTAAAAGTTGATTTTTAACTATATATTTTTAAATAGTTTGATTATTAAAGTGATCTTGAAGAATTAATAGGTACTTCACAAAAAAACTCATGGTTGAAAATGACTGTATAACAATTATTCAACCAAGGGTGTTTTGTTTTGTGTTTATTTATTAAATTAACTTTTAATGCAGAAAATGCATTTGTTTACCTTTAGGTTTGACTGTATCCACACAGTAGTAAACAGCGTGACAAGGTGGTCCAGAAAATGTACAGTTTATCAGGTTTCGGAAAAAATCATTTCAAATTGACGGTTTTTCATATTGGCGCGACAAGGTGGTCCAGAAAATGTACAGTTTATAAGGTATTGGAAACAAAATTTTTCACCTGAAATTGACGATTTATCGCGAATAAATTCCGAACAGAACAAGATTTAGTAACAAGGTTTGAAAATTTGTCGATCTTGTTGAAAAATTATCGTGCAAGTTAGTTTGTTTTCAACAACTGCACGATTTGGCCACATTTAAGTCATTACAACAACAAACATTTAAGTCAGGGAACAAACTCGAGCATGTGGACCCAAAAGGGGAAAACAAGAGACGGCAGCATTCGCGTTCTGTGTGTGTGCTGCTGCAAATATGTTGAGTTTCCTGCCTCAGCCATGCGACATCTACCTACAGTAACATTGTCTTTGCATTTACTTCTTGTGCTTAATTCAAGATTTAATTAATTTACTTCTAAACTTACACCAATTTAAGAGAGCTAGTGTCAAACCAGTTGGGCAAACTTACCTCCTTTCACCAACAAGGTGTCATCGTAGAAATCCATAAGCTCTTCACTGATTATCAACAAATCAATGTACACATTGATTTAAGATGATTTTGAGGATACTCATACATTGATACTTTTGATACTTTGATTTGAGACACCGACCACTGCTAGAAGGTATTTTAAGGTGAATATGGGATGAAGGGTGGTATGTTGAGTGATTTTGGTGGATGATGAGGTGTAGTCCTGTTACAAACTAGGGCCGACAGTTCCACAGATTGGGTCATTAATTGATTGCCCAACGACCAATGGAATGGACCAACGCCATAATGTGACTTCCGAGTCACGGGGAGTGGCCATCGTGAAAAGTTATCACTGCGGCCGGGAATCGAATCCGGGCTGATTTGGTGCGAAGCACACACTATACCAATGAGCTATGGCCACCCCCTCAATAATTACAACTGAACAACAAAACAGTTTATTTGTTATTTTTAACAAATAAAAAAAATATAAATAACATTACAATCACAGCACCTCTCTAGGTATTACTGTCGGAAGAGTTATTTGATGTCGCAGAGAAGAGCAACTCCCCGTAGTATCCAATGTTCCGGAGTGAACTTGCATTGAAGCCACAGAGGTGTCACAAACGTCAAGTCTGTGCGGTTAGGCTTTTTGTACACGGGGCACTGCGAAACAAACATGATTCATTTTAGAAAATGTGAGAGCTCCAGTGTTGGTATATAAATAAAAGAAATCTTTTTAAAATACTCAAAAAACCCAATACAAATGTTTTACATTTCTGTGAGGCCTTTCACCAGCAAAGCTGGCATCTACGGACAACACAAATAAAGTTTTGTGTTGTCTGTAGAAGCCAATTTGCTGGCAAAAGGCCTTACAAAATTTAAAACATTTGTATAGGTTTTTTGAGTATTTAAATTTGTTTTTTGCTTTTATGATTAATTTGATGAACATGTTGATTTCACTAAATTATATAGTACGATCTCACTATTCCGGCCCTATATCAGGATCGAATCGGCGGAAATGCCGGATTAGTGGAGGTTCACTAAAAAGATTTGCCAGGAATAATCTGTCTTACAGTTCGTTAGGTATAGCATGGCCGGTGACCTTGAGATTTCCTGCTGGCCGCTTATGGCCCTATAGCCCATCTCACCGGCCATGCTATACCTGACGAACTGTACATTAAAGGACGATTCACTACTCTTAAGAATGATTCAATTTCATTCTTATTCTTCCTTATGTCTGTGAGTTTTTGATTTGCCGATGTAAAGTTATCACTACTTTCTAATCTTTTTAAAATAACTTTTTACAACACTTATTATTAATGTCAAAGTAACATGTTTACTTTTTGCGATATCTCGACCTGTACTGAACGGACACCGATTAGCAATAAACAACACACTGGTCACACGTACAGATAAATGCGATGTGGTCACAGCGCGGATTACTCGGCGTGTCGGTGTGGCGGCGGATTATAGAGACTGTACTGTAGTAAATTTGGCAAGAAACAACTAGAATTTCCATTTTTAGCCGGTGGTAAAGTTTTCAGTACCAGTACTGATTTCAAGAGCTTCCATTTTTGACTGAAAGTTTCAAACTACTTTTATAACGAGTGTCACAGAAAAAAGCCCAAAGTTAAGTAACAAATTAAAAATGCCATTGGCGTAGACAGAAAAAAAACAAAACCTCTCGATAGAATACAAATTGGAATTATTACAAACCTGATAGATACTATAAATACCTCATTGCCTGTAAGTCCTAAAGATGTGTTGAAACTTTCACACGATGCATTTCAAGCTTAAGTTGGCAATTTTCAAGTGTCTTCTTCCTTTCTTCTTATCACTAAATAGTCTATATTTACACTTCCCGGTTCATCACACGTGTGATAAGAAGAAAGGAAGAAGACACTTGAGAATGGGCAACTTAAAATTAATGGGCGACTGTAATGGGATAAATAAATTCTTTAAACCTGATAGAGTTTTGGGTCTTTCCGAGCCGTGCTGTTGATGGCGTAAATGTGTACCACCGGCATCAGAACAGATAACACTTTGGGGACAGATTCCGTGAGCCTGAAGTTCTTACGGTCCCAGCCAGCCCCGTCCAAGTACAGCCCGTAAACGTACACTCCTTCCTGCAAACATTCACAAGTGCCTGTTTACAGAGAACATTTAATTGACGTAACAGATGTTATTCTACAGAAAATCTATTCATTGACAGTAAAAAAGATTGTTATTAAAATTGTTACTTTTCCTTGGTGTTTCAAGTTGTGAATGTACTTCAGTTTATATAAGAGTGGTTTATTTCAATCTAGTAAGATAATTGCTATTCTTAGACATTCTTTCTCTTAAAATGCAATGTGTGGATTATTTAAATTTTTAAGAAGATCACAGAAATAACCAACGCTACCAAAAATTTATGCGCTGAAATATTTTTGAAGTTATACTGACAACCAAATACTACTGATAGTAACAAACTATCAAGTACTAACAAGTTTAAACAGTCTCCTTTCGAGGATTAAGCTCTTTTATAGGAGTTAACTGTTAAGTCTCATAAGTCAAAAGTAAATAAAATATATCTTCTCTTTCTATCCACCGTTACCACTATAAAGTTGAACCTATCTTAGCCAAAATTAAGGAAAGGGTATTTTCGGTATGAAACCATCCGTGAGCTAGTCAGAATTTGAAATCCTCATCCTTTTTACCCAACTTCAGAAGCTTTTCTAATGCTTTTTGTCTTGATATTGTAGTGGGACCAGCCAGAAACAAGATACCACAAAGCAGAAACCAAAATTGTACTTGTACACCATTTTGATTAAAAGTGGCATTACTGTGTGAACATTTTCTTTGTAAACTCTTAAAACTAGTCAACATTGAGCGTTTAATGTTGAATGTTTCAACTCACTTGAGGAGGAGATCGCACTTCTTCCCTGGTGAACTTGGTCACTTCGTTGTGCAGAGTGACCGAGTCTAGCGGCCAACCCTTGTGAGCTCTTGCCACTTCTTGCCTCATTGCCGTTAGGAAACCTAACAGACAATTTGACACAGTCAAAAAAACCTCTCTGCACTTCTCATTCTTAACGTAATTAACACTGTAGTGTTCAGCAAAATGTAGAAATTAACAAACACAAGTCACAACCTTTTGACTAATCAAGTTCTTTAACAGCCTCACTTTAAATCATTGTACCTTTTATGTGATTAAAGTATCAAGAGCAGAGAGCTGCTTTGTTCCACTTGGCAAATATTATGGCGGCTGTTCCAGAACAAACTTATTATCAATGCTTCGACAAAATAAATTATTATCAACCATTAAATACCATTAGTTTTAATTTTTAATACAGTATTGTTTGCTAATTCATAATAGGATCGATCTGGATTAGTTTGGCAAAAATTCGGATTAATTGGAAAAAACAACAAACAACAGCTTTACAAACATTTGTAATAGTATAACACATGACTTTCCTTAAAACGTTAGGTGTTGGGTTGTGGAAGGCTTCATTTGGATCAGTGTAGTGTTTGGATTGTGTGCTAGAGTGCAGGATGTGATGGACTCAGTCCTTCCTTCGCCCACGGTTGCATAACAGCTGATTCCCGCCGGATATATTAATTATTTACATACAAATCTTTTGGCTACGTATCCTTTCACTGAGTGATGGTTAAAATAACGGTAGCGCATGAAATGTTAAACAATTTCCATACAGCCTGTTCAGATTAACCAAATTTTCAGATCACCAAACTTTGGACTAGTCACTTTCTAGTGTACAACGCATTCTACCTTGAGGATTGAAAAAGCCAGTCATCCAAAACTGTGGTGGTCGTTTGACGAAAATCCAATTGGAAAACTGTGTGTTGCGCTCCTGGAGCTCAGTAAACCAGAAGCCGAGTGTGGTTGAGGCCCAGGACCCTTTTTTCCATGAGGCTGGCACTCTCGCATCGTAGATGTTGTCCAGTGCATCTCTCAGCGCCTGAACACAACCAGGTGTGAAAATATCTTCAACTCACGAGTTCTGAGGTTAAGGGCTAAATGTTTGTCTTGTTTACCAAGACGAAGTTCGGACTACAAAGTCCTCTCTACCACTCAACCTAGACAAATTGTGAGTGGTGACTGCGGGATCGAACCCGCATCACCAGAGTGATAAGCTACAGGATCACACCCAGTGGCAATCCCGCCACCTAGTCTGGGTTTCCATCCAGCTGTACAGTCTTTAGCAATGGGTACTTCAGGGTTCATTGCTCTCGTAACACAACATAGACGAGAGGAATCTAGACTCTGAATAAACTACAAGATAGAAACCCTAGAAATCAAGAGGGTGATTACAACATCAGACATAAATAAACAACTATTATTACTAAGAACCACTTATGAGTCTCCACACAGGAGATACTAGTTGTAGGTTATGTGAGCGTACTCCTGAGTCCGCAAAACATGTTCTTATCGAATGCGAGTCCCTCGCGGCCAGGATAAGGGGTCTTCTGGGGTCTTGTGAGTGGCAGGAATTACATCCATCTAAATTGGGTAGCACGATCCTCAAGCTTTGTTAGCAAACGGGAAAACAGGCCTAAATAGAAGAACAGGGAGCCAGCACAATAAACCGAAGGGTTGACGTTCTTGTGGTCAAGAACCATATTCCCAAGCAATTCCTAAGAACCACTTTTAACTAGGTTGATAAAACTTAATATAGTCTGGATCAAAATTAAATAAACTTTACAAGGTGAGTCTGTAATTTATAATTTTTCCTCCATCCTATATTCAAATAAAATTATCTTTATTGTGCCTTTATTATATATATTAGAGCAGTTTACGGATTGTATTGTATCTACTGTACACAGCTTTTTTTATTTTTTACCTTCCTTTTTAAAGTAACCACCCAATTAATTACAACAAAACTAATCAACACAATAAGTATTTCCTAGCAATAACTACTTTACCAATAAAATAAAATAATAAAAACCTCATTCATGATAATAGTTCCTTCAATAGCGAGGAGTAAGTCCTTCAGAGTCTTTCTAACCAGTGTTATAACTTTTTGCATTCTATCGATTTCTTGCCTCAAAAATATATTCATTGAATTCAAAGGGTCCATTTTCTTGAGTCTAAAACACAAATGTTGCAAATTTTTAGTTGTAATGTATCCTAGTGTGGTAATACTTAATTTTTACATGAATATTAACTTTTGAGAAATATTTTTTTTTTCATTTGAATCAGAGGAGTTTTAGCTGGTAGCTCTTTGATATTTTAGAAGTCTTAGTAACTGCAGTATTAAGGTGACTTTTTTTAAAGTCATAGAGATGAATAGTAAAAGACCTGGAAAGAAACATTAGCTTTTATAATTATAACATTAGTATGAAAATTCAGTTAGCAAACTGTACACTTCTAAATATTTAGATTACATGATAATTTCCAAAGTGATGGTAGTGAAAACATTACATTTAATGTGAAATGTTTTTGAATAGCGCATTTCTTTCCTCTAAAACTTGAGATTGCTACAGTCCTCAGAAAAGTAAAAAACCACGAGTTTATAAGTAAAAAAGAGGTAAAGTTGGTCTTATTTAACAAGGCAAAGTTAGGACTACAAAGTCCTCTCTATCCCTCAAAACCTCTACCTTTACCCAGCATCACCGCATAGTCACCTAACAAATTGATAGTGGTGACTGCGGGGACCGAAACCGCGCCACGGAGGGTTGAACTCCGGAGTTGCACTGTGATACCACTCCGCTAAGGGGTCTGCTAAAGTGAATTGATGGGGATTACCTCTCTTTGACCTCGAAAGGGTCATAGTCCTTGGGCAGCTTGCTGAGCATCTCCATCGCCTGGCGTGCCACAACACTCTCACGAGACTCCCCTCCCTCGTCTCCTCCCGACTCCTTCGGCTGAATGTTCATTATCGTGTCCAGCAGTTCTGTAGTCGTGTTGCTCTGGTATCTGTTGTAACATTCAATTTTTATTAGCAAATTTTCATTGGAAATAGAGCTAGGTATTCATTTCTATTGACTGGGACTCGTGGCGTGGTCCTGTAGTCCAGCTTCATGGAGGTCAGGTTTTGAGGATGATATAGGTCTAAAGCGGCTCAGATAGTCTCAGTGATCATCTGATGATACTGTCCTTATTTCCATTGGTCCTTGGGCTGTTAATTAATGACCCATTCTAAGGAAGAGTCAGCCTTAGTTTGTAACAAGACTACACCTCATAACTCGTTACTACCACTCATCACACTCATCCTTCACCACATATTTGCCTTAAAATACCCTCATGAGAGTGGTCGGCATCTCAAATAGTGATTTAGTGATTTAGATAATGAAATGTCGTAGAACAAAACAGTTTGCAGTTTTGAGCTTCCCAACACCTCCTGAGTTGAATGGCAACACTTTATGATAGGCTTGTCTGCAACGTCAAAACTCTAGCAGTGAACATGGTGACTAATACATCAAGCCTGACATAAATTCTGATTCTGGATTCAAATTGCCAAGACACAAAAAACAATGTATTGAATGTTTTGGTACTATTTACTATCGTTTTTTCCTATTTCACTAGATAGAACTTGATATCTATGCAGTGTTTTAAAACAGGCTTGATAACAAATATTATAAAAGTACTTGGGAATGGTAACTTTTTATTTGGGAGCTTGATAATCCTTGTACAACCCTTAGAAGGTATTGCATTTTCACAATAACTGATTATAACTGTATAACTTTTATAACTGTAATTTATCCTCAACGTTACTTACGTTATATCAGCATTAGGGTGGAGTCCGTAAGCTTGAGGAGGATCTATAGGAGCCATTTCATCAATAGCTTCAAGATAATCGTGGAGGTTTTTGAAGGCTAAGATTTTATAACCAGTATAGAACCGGAAGTCATCCGAAAACATTTCCTCCGCAAACCAGACTTTTGCGAATGTTACGAGGAGTCTTTTGTCATAATCATCAGTAACTCTACCTCCGTACTGTACCTCTCCGAGCATGTATCTGGAAAATGTGACAATCAATAAATAGTGAAAAGAGACCACCTGAGTAGGTATAATAAAAATTCATTTGGAAATAATTGCGGGAGTAAAACCAAAGTCGGAAGATATCACGTGACGAACCAGCATTTTAAACATAACAGCACGTTGAGGGACTATAATAGCACTCTAAACATATTGCATGGAGTGAACGACGCTAGGAAGCCATCGCTTGAGTGAAATGGCACTCAAAAGCGAACGTGGGAGTGAAAAAACACATAGAACAAGCTGCCAAAGTAACTAAGACTATTGAAAAAAAAGGAGTAACTATGACTTTCTCAAAGTTCTAAAATGTGTTTTTTAGCCTTTAAGACTATGAAAAACCGTGAAAACCTTTAACTTTATGATCGTGATCTAGTTGACATCCTGACATCCACTTACCTGACAGTACTCCAGCTGATTCCGATCTTGGGGTCCATGTCGTCCAGATGGTTCTGTATGAACATGGTGGAAGCGTACCAGTCAGAGAAGTTGAATTCGTACGGAATATTCCAGCCGAGAGGGCCGAACTTCCTGCGCTCCTGGACCACGGTGTGCAGGAACGATACGGCTAACAACATCGGCACGTACTGGGGAGCTCCGCTGTAGTCCAGCAGGTCCTGGCTCATGGAGCCATAGGTGCGCATCAGGCCTGCTCTGATGCCTGGAACACAATTGGGCCAATGCGGATGACACAGGAAATACTATGCGTGCTAGTGATAATATCTTGTTAATTCACGTAATCCAGAATATAAAAGTACAAGTTTAGAATAGTAAGGTTAGAATAAGAATTTTTTATTTAATTTTACCTCTTGTTAAGAGAAAGAAACCACTGAAAACTCTTTCTAAAATCCTAAAGGTTCACGCCCCATCTCAGTCAACGGTTGGTAGTTAATTCGTCGCTAAGGTCAGCGCACAGGCCTATGGTGACTGGCAAATTAACATTTAAAAAAAATCTTTTAGGGAAAGCTTTTTATCATCAAAGTTTAGTGCTCAGAACTCACAGCCAAAAAAGACTAGCCTCCTTCTTAGAAAAAGGGGCTTACAATTCCAAGTTTTGATACAGCGCACCACACAGTCAATTTAGGGAAATGTCAGGGGCCTTTTGCAAATTAATCTACAGCTATTTTCATGCCAGTAATAAAAGTTTTGGTGGTTCACAGCCCCAATAAGGTGAAAATATGCCTCGTCACTACTAAACAAAACTGCTGCAGGATGGATTTCATTGAGCATTTGGCAACACAAACTTCCGTGATTGGTTGTTTCTGCTCAACGGCTGCTCTGACCAACCAAACGTTTTGAGGTGTTCTCATTGCGCTATGTTTTTCAGCCTCCACTTTCTTACAATTGACTAACCGACGCTCTAAAGGCTTGAGATGTATTGCTACTTACCCTGAGGCGGCTCGTTAGTGAACTTGATGGATATTTGCAGCAAAGATATGGGGAACTTCAGATTGGGCTCGGTGGTAATCCAGATTCTGAAGTCAGGGTTCACATTCTCGGCCTCTGACACAACCAGGAACAGTTCACTCATGTATTCAATACCCAAGTGACAGTTTTGTAGCAGGACCCACCCTCCCTGCAAAGTTACGTTCAGATTAGACCTGAGTTCAGAGGTATAAAATATAAATATTTGTATCAAATTTCCTTTGAAAAATGAGATATTCATGCCGTCAGCATGGTAAGTCCCAGACCCAGTACCGTGAAATGAGCACCGATCCTGACCCCCAGATTACGTTTTGGGCATTAGCAATTTATCCCAAAAGAGTCTCAATGAAGAAAAACAGTATAAGGTAATTGTTATCGCCTATAGGAAAAGGTTGTTCTTAGGGCTGGTTCTGCAGTAAGGGGCTAAAATGTCCAGAACTTACAAAGTCCAAGACTTAATAAACTCCAGGGTTTATAGGTTTTGCTAGACATATGAAAATCTGCTAAACCCAGTGAAAGTTTGACGCACCCTCTATACTAAAAAAAAGTTGTTTCAAATCATAAAACTAAAAATAAATAAAAATCCAACCCCGGCCATGCAGGTGGCTACGAGTTTCCTGGCGTGTATCTCCTGCCCCTGGCCCATGCTGACGGCTCGACACTCCACCTCCCGGCGCTTGGCCGCCGTCTCTATCATGGGTGTCGGGTCCGAGCCCATGCTCAGGAAGCATATCATCGGAGACAGTGGCCGTGACTCGGCCAGCAGTGCGTCTATGTTCAGTATGACCGGCTCAGTGTATCGGTGGTCCATGCTGCTCGACACGTACTTCTTCGACTGAGACAGCGTCCTGTCTTGGCACCAGGCTCTGCAAAATGTGATTTACAGTAGTTGTTAAACGTTTTTTTGCAAGGCACAAACATAAGTTGTTACACTGATGATAGCTAAAACTAAATATGTAATAGATGAACCGACCGTTGTCTACTCTGTAAAGCAACGAGGTTTAGAGGAGTGATAATATTAACTTTGACTGTAATAAAAACTAATATCTTACAAAGTCAGAAAAATATGGCTAAAGATTTAGACAAGTTATTCATTAACCAGAGTAAAAAGTAATACCTCACCATGGTTAACTAAATATTCCAAAGATTAGTTTCAAGATGTCCACCCAAACATGTTGATCAAATCCAAGACTTTTCATTAATTTTCAAGGCCTCCCTTTCAGGTTTTTAAGGTGAAAAAGTGCAATAAATTTGAAAAAAAGAAGGCAATGAGCTTTTATTTGTAAATTTTCCAACACGTAAGGCTGAAAACAGAAGTTTTGAACTTGTTTTTGTCACAAATTTCGAGTAACGCCCACCGACTTGCTAAATTATTACAGCGTAATTGCTGTTATTGTGCTCTGACAATAGTAACTTTTTAACATGGTAATGAATACAGGAGAAAATATTTTTCAAAATAAAATGTTTATTATCTTACAGTTTGTTTAAATGTTTTGAACTATTGACTCCCTTTGATTTTCCATGTTTGATTAAAAAATCAAGGCTTATTCAAGGTTTTTTTATTCAAGGTACATTTTAATTCAAGGTTTTCAAGGCTGGCTGGTTTTCAAATATGGTATTTAGTTTTCATCCTAGCTTGTTGATAAAAGCAAGTCCAAACCCATGTGATTATGTAAGATTTCAGTCTAAGAGCTGATCCGCGGAACCGTGGCGGATTGGTATCGCGCGCGACTCCGGAGCTCATCACTCAGGTGGCGCGGGTTCGATACCTGCAGTCACCAGTTACAATTTGTAATGTGACTATACGGTGATGCTAGGTAAAGGTCGAGGCTGAGTAGTAGAGAGGACTTTGTAGTCCTAACTTCACCTCATTGAACAAGATAAACTTTAAGAGCTCTAGCAATCAGAGCAACTACTTTGACCACTACGCTGTAAAAGGTATACACAATCGCACAAAGTGACTCACCGGACCATGAGCAGTCTGCGGAAAGGGTCCAGACTCTCGTAGTTGTCAGGCATGGGTTCGTCCTCTGGCGCCGGCTTGTCGAACCAACTCTTCCACTGCCTCTCACTCTGAGGCACCTGACAACAACCACCACCTCTGTCATCATCATTGTTTATGTAAAGCTATCAATAGAGAAGCAAAACGTCAAGGAATTATAAATATAAGGTGATTTTTAAAATTAAAAGTATTAATGTGAAGAGAGAAAGT
The DNA here is from genome assembly GCA_018831715.1 of Matsumurasca onukii. Taxonomy (NCBI): domain Eukaryota; kingdom Metazoa; phylum Arthropoda; class Insecta; order Hemiptera; family Cicadellidae; genus Matsumurasca; species Matsumurasca onukii. Next base: position 90,164,225 of record CM032058.1, read on the forward strand.
TTACCTGAGTGAGGATGTACTTGAAGGGAGGCAGACTGGAGAGCTGCACCAGGTTCAGCCAGACAGAGTCTGTTATCCACTTGCACGGCTTGGGTGGACAGGTGTTCAGATCCAGGGCTGACCCACCTGTCGACAATCATTTCAATCAGTTTACAATCAAGACTAGATTAGCTTATGTAATTTGCACTATTCTTCAGCTGTCCGTGATGTGCTTATACTACAGAAAAGAGCATTGAGAGCTATTACATTCTATGCACCACGAGCTCATTGCAGACCCCTTTTCAAGGAACTGGGGATCCTCACAGTGTACAGCCAGTATGTGCTCAACATCTTGGTTCTTCTTAAGGAAAACCTAAGTAATTTTACCAGAAGGGATGAATTCCACTCCCATAGTACTCGGAGAGCTTGTGACATAGACGTTCCCTGGTGCCGACTGAGCTCCAAATCCCACCCATCTCTGCACGATCTACAATACATTGCCACAAAACATCCAACTCAATATAGCCCAGTTTAAGAGTGTAGTGAGGAAAGTCTGCAGGATAGGCCGCTCTATTCATTAGAGGAAATTGGTGAGGAGCCTGCCAGCCAATCACCAACCTTGTAAATAGTTTGTAAACATTTTATCAAGTTTTATTATTGACGAGTCTATCCTTAACTGTTGGTCAAGGACGCAGGCTACAAGTATTACAAGTAAGTAAGTACTAGACTAAAGTACAGTAGAGTCTTGCTTATCCGTCATACATCAGCTGGAAGAAGGGCGGATGAACAAAGTTGTTGAATAACCAGGAAAGGAAAATGGAACCGTAAGAAAAGCAATTTAAATAGGTTATAATAATGTCAGATTTTATTTAATAGCAAAATTTTACTATAGAAAAAATGAAAACGTATGAATGAAAAATGAAAGAAGGCCCTTGTAACACAACATTCACCATGATAGCAAATGTGTGATTTTTAACACAAGGAGACAATTTGTAAAATACTATTTTTACAAGTGACAATACCTTTGATGAAGTTCTGGAACTCCTCGTGAGTGATGAACTTGCGTTGCAGGTCAACTTTCATCGTAAGCAAAAGTGTAAACATGTACTTGTGGTTTTCATATAAACCTCTGCACTTGTATCTAAACACTTCAAACGTGAGATACTCGATGATGTATCCGATTCTTCTCTGAGCCACCAAGCTTTTCTCTGACCTAAAACATAAAGATTTAAATTCTGCTTAAAAAAACTGCTTATTTTGCTCTGTTTGAGTCCCACCTCAGGTATGGCATAGCCACCTGGGGAGGGGCAGCAGAGACTAACTTGGGAAAACTCCTCATCCAACAGAAGAGAGCCATTCGATACCTAGCAAATATACCACGCCTTGACAGCTGCCAAGAACACTTCAAAATTCTCACAGTTATCTCACTGTACATCCGTGAAACCATCATGCATGCAGTCAGCACCCAGCAACCGAGACACCACAATCAACACCAACACAACACTAGACACGCTACAGACTTCTCCTTGCCACCTCATTGCCTGAGCCTCTTCAAAATGAAACCATCTTACAAAGGAGCTTCTTCAACCACCTTCCTGAATACTTGAAAGCCCAAGACCCACAACATCTCAAGAGACAGAGCTGACTTTGTGGCTCCAGGAGAGACCCTTCTATTCAGAGAAAGACTTCCTGACCAACAGAACTCTACCACTCCAGAACAGCAACACATGACAAATACATATATTGCATTGTATAACATATTTTTTCTTAAAACCATTTTGACGCATGTACTGTTCTCCATGAATATGTGAATAAAGAATATTGTTTATTGTCAAAATTAGTTAACAATAACATATCTGAAAAATTTGTTTTAATAAATCCAAACAATGCATGCGTAGTTTAGAAATTAACTGTGTAGAAAGAGATCATCTCTACTCTCAGATAAAATCTTAATGGTTTAGAGGAGAGCAATATTACACTCATTTCTGCTTCGATAAGGTTGAAAACTTTCTTTACCTTGTTAACCAATAGGGATTGTGCGATTGATTTAACTCAAACTGTAGGCCTACTGGAAATAAAAAGTGAGACTGGTTTTGGTGGCTGGCTCAAAAGACATGTCTGTCAATAACACGTGTAATTAAATACTGTAAAGTAAAAATTTTTTTTAGTTTTTTTGAGTAGGAAAGTATAAAATGTTACTCATAAAGACAAAGTAAATGCAAAACTAATATGATTGTATAGAGATTGCTCCTTGGGTCAAGACATCATCATATATACATGGATCTAACATATTTTGTTAACCTGCTAGCTGCCACTTTGTAGTTTTACTTTTACCTGAGTATTTTTGGCTGTTACTCAATAATTAAAGAACTTGTTTTTAGAAATCATGGTGTAACTCAATTTACCAAAAACAGTTATTTTGTTAATTATTTGAAATACTTGCCGTTTTCAAGATATTTAAGTATAAAAACTTTGGACAGCCATTACTTGAAAACCAAAAGTTGAACCAAACTGGTGTTTTCCTCAAACTATTCTTTGTTAGACTTGAAGAGTTTGAATACAATAAAAAGAAAAGACTCATTAACAACAAAATACTTTATTAAAACTATAAAATGGCACTTACCGGACTAACAAAACATGTACTCTTGTTTATAGGAAGCAATATGTTTGTATTGACCCAAGCAACAATCCTATAGAGTTCAAAAACACCCTGTACACTTAACTCTTTGGATTTCATGGCCGGTGTCACAACTATAACCTAGTTCTTCTGGTAATAATTAGCCTGATATGATGTTTTGACGTGGTGTGAACCGGAAGAACTAGATTATAGTTGTGACACGTTATCAGTATATAAGAAGTTAGTTCTGCCTCACCTGGCCATGGACACATCGAACCTCTCCAGAAACTGGACTAGGGAAGTCTGGTACATACAGTTGACGAGGGACATGTCCACTATCAGGAAGTAGAGGACACTGCCTCGCGTCGCCACGGGTTGGAACTCCTCTCTCGCTGCGTTGATCTTCGCCTCTGTCGTTGTCGCTATCTTCAGCTTCTCCTTCACCGCCGCCGCTGTGTCCTTGGTCACGTTCAGCACGGCTATCACACTCTCGTCATCTACCAACGAACCCTGAAAACATCATTCATTTGTTTGGTGACACAATGTGAAATGTTGGAATATCCCTCCAAAATAATGTCCTCTAACACAACTAAAAATTCCAACGTGAAAACTACTATGGGAGAAAACTTTCAAATTACGTGAACTGAGGTTGAAATATTATTGTGGATGTTTTCTTTAATTTTTTAGTAAACAAGAAGGACGCGACATTTTGGGATCTGAAATCTGGGATCAAACCTAAAACATAACACAAAACACTAGAAAAAGAGCTAGCCTAAAAGTAATCAGAGTAAGCTGACCAGTTACACACCACTAAACAACATGATTTTTCTCTTTAGTTAACTTGTTGTTTTCAAGTGTCTTTTTTCTTAGCTAGTTAATGTTATTCTTTCAGGCTAGTTGTTTTAAAATAAAGTAAAAACATACAAAAAATAAAATATAAAAATAAAAATTCATGTTGTTTGGTGGTGAGTCATTGGTCAGCTTACGCTGATGTTTTGTGTTATGTTTTAGATTACTATTCTCCTGAAGACAGGATCAGATTCCAGATGACGAAACATCGTGTTCTTCTTGTTCACTAAAATCAATGGAAAACGTCTGCAATAATATTCCAACCTGTGAAATGTTAGGTTGGCTATCTTGAACATCTTCTAACAAAACATTAAAATATGTCAACTAAAACCATGAAAATTACTATGTGAGAAAAGTTTTTAAGTTACCTGAACTGTGGTCAACTTCTGCAGTAGATTTGTTTCAAGTTCTTTCATTTTTCTTTTATTTGCTGTGACATCTTGAATAAGGGAAGTTCTTTCATGTTCCAACTCTTTCTTTTCAGTTAAAATCACACGTCCCAGAAGCTGATCTTCCAGACCTTAAAGACCATGAACTTGTATAAAAAAAATGTATGTTGTATTAATTGAAGCAAAATGGTTAATTAAACGCTAAATAATCCTGTAAAAACAACCTTTTAATAAACATCAAAATATATAAAAAACATATAAAAAATTAAAAAACAAATTTATAGAAATTTATACCTTCTGTGAACATACTGAGGGTGAAGTCTAACATCTCAGTGCTTTATTTACGCTAGGTGTTTCTGAAGCATTGTACGTGTTCTTGATATATCATTAATCTTGGTTGAGATAAGAAGGATTTCTAGCTTTGATAATGCTTTCTTTTTCACCAGAAGGAACAAACATTGTTAATTAGTTTCCAAGTATAGGGTTCCACTTAGTTCCTTTCATTTCAAGAATGGTTTCAATGTTTTCATGTAATACGAAAGTTCTTCTGCAATTCAAAGCATGCTCCAGGTCATGTCAAATCACAACCATCAATGTGCTTGTAAATCTTCAATGCATGCAAGAATCAATATTATGACATACAAGGCATCCTGAATTGGTCTGAGAAAATCCATACTTCCAATGAAATTGCTGTATAAACCACTGAAGCATTCCCGTCAGATTCAATTAAGAGTCTCTTTGAGTTTCCAGAAAGTAATTGTATGATTGCTCACTTTAGTTTTGGACTACGTCATGTTTACTTTAGTTTCCTTTCTTAAAGCTCTTGTAGGTAGATAAGTGGTCAATATTATTTAATGGTTGTCAAAATGTATTTTGAGTTAATCTATTAATTTTTGGCTACAAAAAAATGCTTGTGATGAAGACATTTTTTTAAATAAACTTAAAAATTCTTTTCTATAAATGAAATGAAATTCTCTACCAATAGACATTTGATTAGTTTTTTTTACCTTTCAAGGACAGTAAAGTCATTATGCTATTCTGTTGATATTGGGAGTAAGCTGACAGTTTTGTTATATACATTCGGAAATCTTTGTTTACGTCCATTTCTTTATCACCAACTTTCACCTGTAATGAAGTTGTACAATAAGGTTTACTAATTTCTGGAAAAAAGAATTGAATTACATTACTTACAGAGAAAGTTCTTGCATCATTACATTGGGTAAAGAGATTTTCCAAACTAAATTTTAGTTGTTATGCATTTTATATTTTGAGCTTGCTATAATTTTTAGATACCTTTTTAATCAAAATTTCTTAAGTAATGAAAGTGTTATAACTTTACCTTCAGAGCTGTACCTATCTTGATGTAATTTTTCTCAAGGACATTATCCAGAGCTGGGTCTAACTCTTCGAGGACATCTTCAATCAACATAGGACGGCCCAGGGATAGACAGTCTTCAATGTGCTGCCGGAAATATTTATGCTTCAATGATGTCACCTAGAAATTTAAATATTATGATTTATTACAGAGGGTTTCCTATTTGATTTGTTGTTATTTACCTACGCACGTAACTACAAATGTGGCAGGCCCAAGTGGGATGGAACCCGCCCAGCAGAATGATCAGCCCGAGTCTCCACTCATTCCCACTCCTGCCATGGGCCCGCTGCTGGAGATAAAGATAAAATTGTAAGATCTAGGGAAACACTTGATATTATAATGGAGCTTGTGGGATTAAAGTAAAACATTGAGTTTTTTATTTTGTCCAGTAAGGCAAAGGACAGACAAACCTGCAAGTCATTTTCTTTCTCTTTGTTTTTTATCCAGGCGATTCCTTGACTTTGGGGGTCTATCAGCAAGTGGAAGCGAGAAGCCTTGGTTACAATTATGCCATTCTGTATGGACAACTCATCACTGGGAAGACCCTGGAGATTCCATTCACCAATCTGAAATCATGTGAAACTGTGTTTAAAAGTACTCTTACTTAGAAACTTTAGTTTTAAAAAGAAAAGTACAAACTAATACTGACGGTCCTGCTTCTAGTTGGCTCAAAAAATCTTTTTTAGAGTAGTATCTCTATTTGGCCGGCTCTTACTTCCCAGACCTACAAGAAGCGGAATAGGACTTTGACGTTTACGTAAGTATGATCGTGTTTACCGTAGGAGTGTCAACCAGGTTGTCTGTGATGTTCAGATTAGCGGTGACCGGTATCTTGCGGTTGACCAGCTCGTTGTACCACAGAGTCTGCAGCAGAGTGCGGTACTCCTGGTTGAAGGGACCTGTGTAGGAGAGGAAGCCGGTGAGCAGCAGCACGTCTCCCACAAGCCGCTCCGTTTCCGACTTGAACGCTTGCGACTGCTCCGTCCAACGCACCTGAAAAACAAACACAACACTGAGTTATACTCCACCTAATAAAAAGCTAAAGGTACTGTTTGTCTTGTTTAATGAGGGGAAGTCAGGACTACGAAGTCCTCTCTACCACTCAACCTTGACTTTGCCTAGTGTTACTGCATAGTCAGTTTGCAAATTGAAAGTGGTGACTGCTGGGATCGTACAATGCCACCGGAGTGATGAGCTCCAGAATCGCGCACCGAAACCAAACCGCCACGGATTCAACTGTAGAACAAAAGTGCTGTAGAAACTAGAAAGCTGTAGAACATTTGGATTTTTTAAATTTGGAATCTCAAGCCCGTCTAAAAGGGTTTACTGTCCAGCTACTTTCTGTTGGAGCTTGTGATCTACCGCCCAGAAGCATGTATATCATTTCCTGGAAAATTTGCTTTGGGTAGATGTTGCATGAAGGAATTTTTTTAACAAATGTCAAAGGAAGCATACATATTCGGGGCCAGCCAGATTCCTGACTGATACCACACTTTTCTGTTTGCTCCTATCATCATCATAAGAAATAGTGCAGCTACTTCCTCAGCTACAAGAAAGTAATGGGCTAAAGTAGTGCACCACTACCCAACACTGTATTCTGCCTTTGCCTTTTGCTCTCACATTGAAGTTTGACTCTGACATTGAATCATAAATTTTATCACAGATACTCCTTGGAGTTTTGGAGTTGATCCTTCTTAAAGATCTAACCGGGAAGTGCCGCTTGACTCTAATATTCTCACAACCGGTTTGAATTTTGCTCACCTGTTCACCTGACAGTCCATTGATGAGATCTGAAGCTGCATCCATCTTTGACTTCACTTTGTTCGCAACATCCAACACTTCCTACAAACATATTAGAACATAGAAACAACAAATCTGCTTATTCGGTGTTTAATTTAGGAAATTTAAGTGATTTAGGACTGTTGTAAATTAAAGGTAACTTTTAGTGAAAGATCTACCAGAAGTAATATTTTTGAAAGTGTCCCCAGATTTTTGCAGGTTAATTTTTGGATGATTACAACTAAAATTGGATTATTCTTGAGTTTTGGCTATCTCAGCTAAAATGATTATTGAACAGATGTTATATAGAGGAAAAATATAGGACGTTCAACAAAAAACATATTTTTTCTTTGAATATCCTATGGTTTTAAAAGCCCTATGTGAAATGAAATTTAAATCACTGACCTCCTGCCTTTAAAAGAGAAGGACAGAGAGAGAAACTTGTAATAATTTAAAGAACTGACTTTTTTAGTTTCAAGAAAGTCTGAAGAAAGCATTATTGGTTCAATTGACACATTATTTTTTTTAATAAAATATGTAATACAGATATTTTGGCTTTTGTAATTTTACTGGAAATGTATAGGACTACAATTGAATGGGTCCTACGTATAACGTTCTAACTGACACTTTTTTCAAAATCGATGTTTTAGTGGAATAACGTTCTAATTGGGATTCTAAATCGCTATGGTAAATTTTTTTTTGTCAAAATTTCAAGTTGGTAGCCCTGAACAATGTCTAACCAGCAGACCGCCAGTTTAGCGCCAACGCCTATATAAAACTTGTTAAACCAGGGCAAAAACGGAAGTTAAGTGTAACAGAATGGCAAGAGAAAAGAGGAAAGCTATGAGGAATTCGACAACCATACTTTTCCAAAAAAAAGAAGACGCATCTGAAAACTTCCACTGCAGTTGTTGGTAGAATAACGCTTTTCAGACGCTGGTAAAGGCGGTCACTGCCTACAGCAGCCTACTCTGTTTCTCTACTCATTGAACACATAGACTATAACGAGTGCATATGTATAACCAGCTAGTTAACAATATTAGATTATGTGCAGTTTCGTAAGTTTATGATCTATTAGGCCTACTTATATTGAGAACAACGCTCTAACCCAACGTCAGTGTAGAATATTAGTAGAATAACGTTGTAACCTCACATTAGTTAAAACGTTTCGCTTTTGAAGTAAAGTCTCTGTATCTCTGCTATAAGTAGCAATTAAGATACAGAATTTTATAGCAATTAAGAAATGGGCTGTAAGAACATATTAACATTTAAAATCTATATACATTGAGTGCAATATTATTTACACAGTTTTTTGGCCCTCCTGAAAAATTTAATTTTGTCAGTTAGAGCATTATACGGAGGACCCATTCAATTAAAACTATTTTACTTTACCTGTTTTGATGCCATTGCAACATCAAATTGACCTTGAGCTGATGCCAAGTTTTCTACCAAAGTTTTGGTGGCTTCATTGAGCTCTTTTGGCTATGTTGAGCCTGTTTTGTTGGATTGCCAAGTTAGCCTGAAAATAAGTTTTTAATTTAAATCACTATAATTGAACTAATTTCTAACAGCTAGAACCAAAAGTTTTGTTTCAACAAACCACTGCAAGATAGGACATTTTCTTTTGTCATTAAGAATACAGTTAGTTTAACTTCATATTAAATTTAGGACTGGTTTCAGAGATGTTTCATTCCTGGTTCCTCAAATGTTCCTTCTTGTTATCAGCTGCTGGGATTTGAATCCCAAAATTTCTTTTGCATTGAGAGTTTGATTATAGTTCAAATTTGAGAAACATTCTGAGGAATAAGAAATGTGAAATAAATTCACTCTACCACTGTTTCTAAACGCAACTCCTGATTTAAAGTTTTATGTATACAGGTATAGTTAAAGTAACAGTTGTTAACTGTCTGTTATTACAGAGAATCTTCAAGTTTTTTTTTTTTGATACCTAGTAAAGGTATGAGCAAACTATTTGTTTCCCTACAGCCTAAACGATAATTAGCCTCGCAACGAAAACGTCGCATATCAGGGCGAACGGATTTTGGTAGCTTCAAATAATCCTCCTCAGATGATCAATGTCGATCTTCTAAACACACAATGTTTTACATGTCCGCTAAAATAGGTTTTAGGGGACTAACGTTCTAATTGGGATTCTAAACCGTGGTAAATTTTGTTTGTCAAAATTTTCATGTTGGTAGCCCTGAACAGCTGGTCGAAGTGGCGGGAAATACAGCTCGCCGCGGAGAATAACGCTCTAACCAGCAGAGATGTCGCTGACTCGAGCATGTTCTGTCGCCGAGATAGAAAACGGTTAAACCAGGGCAAAAAACGGAAGTTAAGTGTAACAGAATGGCAAGAGAAAAAAGGAAAGCTATGAGGAATTCGGACAACCATACTTTTCCAAAAAAAGAAGCATCGCCGGAAAACTTCCACTTGCAGTTGTAAGTAGAATAACGTTTTTCAGACCGGTGCGGTTGGCGCGAGTCACTGCTACAGTGAGGCCTACTCTGTTTCTCTACTCATTGAACACATAGGACTATAACGAGTGCATATGTATAACCAGCTAGTTAACAATATTAGATTATGTGCAGTTTCGTAAGTTTATGATCTATTAGGCCTACTTATATTGAGAACAACGCTTAACCCAACGCCAGTGTAGAATATTAGTAGAATAACCTACGTTAGTTAAAACGTTTTCCTCGTTTTGAAGTAAAAGTCTCTGTATCTCTGCTATAAGTAGCAATTAAGATACAGAATTTTATAGCAATTAAGAAATGGGCTGTAAGAACATAGTTTAACATTTAAAATCTATATACATTGAGTGCAATATTATTTACACAGTTTTTTGGCCCTCCTGAAAAATTTAATTTTTGTCAGTTAGAGCGTTATACGGAGGACCCATTCAATTAAAACTATTTTACTTACCTGTTTTGATGCCATTGCAACATCAAATTGACCTTGAGCTGATGCCAATTCTGCTTCTTTTGCCGCCAAAGTTTTGGTGGCTTCATTGAGCTCTTTGGTGGCTATGTTGAGCCTGTTTTGTTGGATTGCCAAGTTAGCCTGAAAATAAGTTTTTAATTTAAATCACTATAATTGAACTAATTTCTAACAGCTAGAACCAAAAGTTTTGTTTCAACAAACCACTGCAAGATAGGACATTTTCTTTTGTCATTAAGAATACAGTTAGTTTAACTTCATATTAAATTTAGGACTGGTTTCAGAGATGTTTCTTATTCCTGGTTCCTCAAATTATTCCTTAACCTTTTGCGCTCCAATGGCGAACTGAGTCCGACATCGGAACGGCAAAATAGTCTAGTCCGACACATCGTTTAGTGCATATAGCGCAAACGATAGGCAATGACTACGCTACACTAACGACACCTACCAGAGAACACGGAAACTACCACTCCCTCCCCCCCTGACGCCAACTCACATGCGAGTTTGACAGCCCACGACAAACAGCCCGGTGGTTTAGTGGTTATAGTGACGGACAGTTGGCCCCTGTCTGTCACTGGCGTGAAACGAATCCCACCCGGTGCTTGGTACGGTGCAATGCTGAGCATTGGATCATTCGGTGCGGGGCCACAATGACCCGCTGAGGATCACTGAAGAGAAATGGCTCATCAAATCCAGTGAGGCGGAGAGTGGCACTTTTGAGCTTAGGGAGGCGCAAACCCCGCCTAGAGGAGTGGTTCAATGACTGGTAATGCAACTGCACCAGAGAGCGTTTTGCTGAAATTTTGCTTACAGGGACTGGGGAAACCCATACGGGAGGGTTTTTATGAAAATTTAAAATAAAATTATAGCGCTAAAGGGTTAAGAATAGCTGTTGGGATTTGAACCGCTGAAATCCTTTGTTGAGGAGTTTGATTGGTTGAGTTCAAATTTGAGAAAACATTCTGAGGAATAAGAAATGTGAAATAAATTTATTGTATTTTGTAGAATCGTCCACTGGTTGTATTTAAAATTTAATTATAAATACACAATTCACCCTAAGAGAACATCAGCAGTTTACAAAAAAATCGGATGATGATTTTTATTCTTTCTTTTTCATCCTTTTGGGAATAGTTCATCTAGGTATACTTGGAGTTTTAAGGGTCTTTAAACAAAATCCTCAGATAAGCAGGCCAAAAATAGGCTTTTAATGGTAAGTTGATCAAAATTTGAGTAACCTCAACTCTTTGGCATTTGACCAAGACAAATTATTAATTACCTTGAGAGGCAATACATCTTTATTGACGTTGTAGAACGACCTCATAGCAGTCGTCCATGACAGTAGTCCTGCCACGTTTCCACAAGCTACTTTCGCTCCTTCAAAAGTGTACAGGGGATTGTCCAAGTAGGGCAACATCAAGTCCACTGTCTCAGCATTGATCTTGTCTTTGGGGAAGTTTTGCAGGTTGAACAAAAACTTGGTGTCCGCCATTACCTAGGAGGGACATACCACTTAGGATCAGAATGTCTCAAATAAGTGAATTTCAGATAATATGTTTTACAGATCATATTAAATAAAGATCCATTTAAAAATTTAAAAGAGCCATTTGGCTCTTTACCTTTAGCGACTCTGCCCAGTTGGGGAAAAAGAAATTCCTTTCAGGATCAGGGCGAACTTGATCCAACTTCCTTTGAAACAGGACCAATACCACATCCATAATCAACGTGACAAGGTAGGGGGGTTTTCCGAGTTTTCTCACAGTGGCAATATCAGCAGCTTTGATAGTCTGAAAAATTTGTACGGTACAAAAAAATATCAAATTGTAAATTGTAAAAACACAATGTGGAGAAATAAATTTCACACTTTTCTTTATTAATGACAGTGTTAAGTAAACCTTGTTGATTAATAAGTTTTGCAAAGAAAAAAAGCAGTTGATGAAAGTGTAGTTTGATCAAATTATAAATGTGTAGCAATTGGCACAGTACAATCAAATTTTAAAAAATCGGTCAAAACAGACTGTTAAAACTGGGTAGCTAGCGGACAGACAAGATAAACAGACAAAACATTGCATGATAGAGGCGAAACGGTCACTGCTTATGCCCAGTAATTTACGCATATTTTTTAAACCAATGTCGAAGGAAGTACTAAATGCGTCATATCCTCTTTGTGTCAGAAGGAAAGATCATTGGAAAGCTGGTGAGGGGAACATTTTGGCCAAGTAAAGGCATCTTCATAGCAGGTTGTAACTCTGGAGCCAGCCAAATTTCTAACTACTCCTGTTCACTCAAGACAGTGATACCATATTTTTCTGCTTGCTTATATCATCATCTTGATTTAAAACAGTGATAAAACGTGATCTGGGGACAATAATGTTTCAAATTTTGTAGCTAGCGGACAGACAAGATAAACAGACAAAACATTGCATGATAGAGGCGAAACGGAGACTGCTTATGCCCAGTAATTTACGCATATTTCTTAAACAAATGTCGAAGGAAGCACTAAATGCGTCATATCCTCTTTGTGTCAGAAGGAAAGATCATTGGAAAGCTGGTGAGGGGAACATTTTGGCCAAGTAAAGGCATCTTCATAGCAGGTCGTAACTTTGGAGCCAGCCAAACGTCTGACTACTCCTGTTCACTCAACAGACAGGATACCATATTTTTCTGCTTGCTCATATCATCATGATGATATAAAACCGTGATAAAACGTAATCTGGGGACAATAATGTTTCAAATTTTGATTCCTAAGTTCTGGGTCTGGTTACCGTGCAGATGTCATGGCTCAATACTTTCTCGCCAAGCAAAAGTGCTAAATGTGCCTCGATGCTCTTGGTTTCACTAATCTAACACCTACCAGTAGTGCAGCCTCAGCCTCTTCAAGGGCTGGTCTGGCGGCTTCTAGTTTCTCCTCAGCTATCCCCTTGTCCACGGCAATCTCCTCGACAATGGCGGTGGCTCTGTCGGCCACCTCCTTCACTTCCGCCTTGACCTGCTCTGCCGCGGTGGCAACCTCGGCCACTTCTGCCAGCACCTATGAAACGACGAGCAAGACAAGTTAATCGCAAACCTTGCTACTCTGATCCGTGTTTCTGATTAAGATTTCGGGACTAAATTGGCTTGTTCGGGTTCTAACTTTGCTATAGTGTTTACTCAACTCTCAAAATCAACTTCACAGTTTTTTCAAAGCTTTAATCTGAAGGCTTATTTTCAAAGTTAAAAATTCATTTTGGTACTTTTAAAAAGTCATAGATACACCCAAGTACTGCTAATTGGTTCAAAAATTGTAGTTACGTCGGAGCCCCTATTTATGTGCTAATTTCTGTTTTAAAACATCATTCGCAACTGGTATAGAGTTCAGGGCTGCGGGCAGTCGTCAGGCTTGGAGTGCCACTGGATCCTTGGTTTTGTATTGAAAGCTTACAAAGTAGATATTTTTAAATATAGTTGCTAAAATACAAGAAATGGTACAACTCAAAAATATTTCAAATTAGATACACATCTTCTTATTCTTACTTATTATCCCACCGACTGCTACTACAGTTCGTCAGGTTTAGCATGGCCGGTGAGATGGGCTATAGGAATTAGCGGCGGAAATCTCAAGGCCACCGGCCATGCTATACCTAACAAACTGTACTATTAAATCTGCTTAACTTTTTAATTTCCTATTTCCAATTACCATACATTTATTTTCTGCTTGGTAATGCCATCAAGGTAAAAAGGTAAAGTTAGTCTTGTTTAATGAGGCAAAGTTAGGACTACGAAGACTTCTCTACCACTCAACCTTGACCTTTACCTAGCTTTATCACAACGTCACATAACAAATTATTAGTGGTGATTACGAGGATTGAACCACCAAAGTGATGAGCTCTAGAGTCGCTTGCAATACCAATCCACCGGGGTCTCTTGAGAACCGAAGTTGCTTATAGTCTGGAAAGACGAAACTATCGATCGATAACGACAATAAGTTTACAAAATGCACAAATTTCAACAAAACTACCTTTTCAGCTACATCAGTCGCAACTAATATTTCTTTTTCTTTCTCGGCGAGATCTTTTCGCAACTCGTCCACACTGATGGCGGCTTCCCTCAGCTTCTCCAAGCCGACGTTCATCTGTATAGCCATCACGTTGATGTCTGCTTGTCCAGCTGAGCGTAGATCTTCTTGTAACCGTCCAGAAACGACAAGAAGGATTTCGGAGTCACGAAAGATTGTCGCCGAAACCTAAATCCAAACTCAAAGAAGTTAGGGTAGGAAAAGTAATTAAGAAAAGAAAAATTACAAACATATTCACATTTTCTAGTTAGATTTTGCACTTTCTATTTATGCTTTTTTATAATTTAATGGAAAATTATTGTTGGGGCGTCGTTCAAAAATACAAACTAAAATGAAAACTAACTCATCATACAAGACAATTACTATAAGATATATGTTAATAAATTATGTACCAACAAATTACATACTCTCAAGTTCTCATTGTATAAAAACTAATTCTGTTGAATTAAAATTTAATAAATAAATATTTTGGTTTTAACTCCTTGAATTCTGCAGGCAATTAGGAAAATTCCTAGACATTTTACAGCAGTCCCAGTTAAAGATCAGAATTGTTCATGAGAATTCAGAAGTGACAGAATATTGTTGAGGTTTACAACAGGAAGTAAACCCCAATAGTGTCACTGATATAAAGAAATGTTTCAGTTCTAACTTATGAACCAGTTGGACTTTTTAAAAGTGAAACTATTTTAATACAATTATTTTAAAGTTAATATTTCTGGTATATCAATAGGTATTAGTTTAACAATTTTTGTTGTAAAAAATCTCAGTAAAACAAGTATTTTTGTTTAAGCTTTTAAAATATATTGTACTAGATTGTATTGTAATTACCTTTGATAATATTGTATACAAGTGTCGGCCACGATATCCTGCACCTCTGCCATGATGTTGATGAGGGATTCTTTAACAGCCGGCGTGCTGACCACGGGGAACTCCTTGAGAAAGTGTCGGGACACCGCCACCAGAGCATCTTTTGGCCAGCGGAAAAACCAGTCCATGGTGCATCCGGATATCAGCCCCGGGAACTTCAGAGAACGGGATCGGAATTTTTCTCCAACCTAAAGAGTTTTTATTACAGTGTTAGTTTTGTATGAGAAAAGTAAAACTAGCTGTGTACCTGTGCTTTGTTGCAGAAGAAATACTTTAGTCCAAAACATTCAAAATTCAATTGTAACTTAAAACTGACTTCTGTGCGCGTGATTATGCAGGGAGCATCCACAGAACAACGATCAAGTAATTTAGTATACGACTTGTTGAACGTTACAAAAAGACATTTTTTTAACCTCAGGTTTGGTTTTCCCAAGGTATAACATGACAAAATATACACAATTCTAAACAATGTACAGACATAACTATTATTTAGTTGACTGATATACAAACAAACTACACTAAAAAAGCTTACATTTGTTTTGTAATCTCCCGTGAAGTTTGCTTATAGCTAAACTGTTTCCTTTTCAACAAAGATCACAGAGTAAAGTAAAATCACCGGTTTATAACTAGCGAAACATTTTATATCCAAATAAACCAAAGTTCCACCAACTGTACCTCTGTAATCTCTGAAAGGTTTGAAATTAAATAATTACTATTTTATGATACAAATAAATAATAATACAATACTTACTGGAGAAAAGCAGAGGACAATATGAAGATTATTCCTAGCGGATGAAATAAAGAAGTCGTACAGATTATCACGAGTCGGGGGACGTTTGGGTTGTTTCTTTTTCATAATAGGAACCAATTCGTTAGTTATCTCATCTAACTCATCTTTGGCAAACAGATTTGCTACCTGTAGTACATGAAAAAAAATCAAATCAACTTGGCCTATAATCTATGAATTATACCATTGAATAAGAATAAGAATACTTTATTGTCGTTAAACACAGTTCACAGTGCAATAGACATAGTCATTATGCTTCTGAGTTCACTTGATTCAAAGTTGAATCAATCTTTAATATGTAAGCATGAAAACTTGATTCCAACTTGCGTTTTGTTGACCCCTAACATGATTCAAGCTTGATTCAATTTTCTTAGTTCCTACTTCATGAGCTTTCATATCAAGATTGATTCAAATTTACAAATCAATAGCTACCTCAGAAGTATTACTAGAGAAATTTGAAGACAAAAGTTTGGAACAACCAGTTAGGTCCAAACTTTTGTCTTCAAAATTCTTAATAATAAATTAGCTATTTAGCGTTTATACAAATTAAGATCTACCTCAGAAGTATTGGAAGATTGGGTAAATACTAAATAGAGAACTTAGGATATAAAAATAATTAGATAATAATTGCTAGAAAAACAATTAAGATACACTGTAGAAAATAACTATCTCAATTCTAGACACAATAGTTACTACAATAAATGAGCTCCATTAGCTCCAAATATTTGAGTTAATATTACTTATGCAAATTTAGTACAAATCAGGATTATCAAAAGAATTTGCTTCAAAATTTACTGCTATGAAGCAGTTAACTGAAATATTACTTAAAACATAAAAATATTTCAGAAGAATTGAACCATAAAAAATACAATAAAATTAAAGTTTGTAATGAATTTACCTCCCCTGCACTTAAAACATTGTTCAAAAACTCAAGGAATGCTTCTTCTTTGATGTCATTATCTGTGAAGAGAAAACTGATGCCTTGTTGTTGAACTCCTGCCACGCGGTATAAATACTTCAAGTCATCCATAAAGTTACCAACGTTGTAAGACCTGAAATTGTTAAAAAATACAGTGTTGGTGTTAAATATAAACAAGTTAATAAAATAGTATACTTGTTGACTTCAATATTATTTGCACGTTTCTTATTCAATGTTGTACTGACTATAATTATAGTGTTGACTGGGACTCGTGGCGTGGTCCTGTAATCCAGCTTCATGGAGGTCAGGTTTTGAGGATGATATAGGTCTAAAAGCTCAGATAAACTCAGTGGTCATCTGATGATACCGCATCAACTCCTACCATCGTTTAGACATATCAGACCATCACCGTGGTTAGGAAGTCACGTTAAGCCGTTGGTCCTTGTATTTCCATTGGTCATTGGGCTATTAATTAATGACCAATTCTAAGAAAAGTCGGCCTTAGTTTGTAACAAGACTACACCTCATAACTCATTACTACCACTCATCACTCATCCTTCACCACATATTTGCCTTAAAATACCCTCATGAGAGTGGTCAGCATCTCAAATAGTGATTTAGTGTTCATTTTTAGTCAGCTTGTCACAAAATAAAATTACGAGAATCAGTCTACTCAACCAAAGGGATACTGATGAGTATTGTAATTATTATTTTATTTATTACCCGTATCCGCTCTTTAAATTCATACTGTGCAAATAAATTCATTGTTTTCAATTACTCAACCTAAGTTAACTTGAAGCCGTGGAAAAGTCATAGATATAAAAAAGAAATTACAAGAAAGGATTACATTCTAGTGGATAGGACACCAGGCGAAACCTTAGACTCGTCTGCTTGAAATGATGTAGTGAAATGTTTAAAGAACACAAATTATGTCAGAGAATAAAAGAGTGAAAGACCTGAAAATGGTATAGGTAAAGTTTGCCTTGTTTACCAGAAGGCCAAAGTCCTTTCCACCACTCAACCTTGACCTTTACCTAGCGTTACCGTATAGTCACTTCACAAATATACTTGGTGACTGGGGGGGATTGAACCTGTGCCAGTAGAGCTCCGGGATAGCACACAATGCCAAACCGCTAACTTTACTAAATGCACTAACCTCGTAAGGGTGATCTGGTGTGTCTGATAGTTGGCGATGAAGGAGGCAAGCCTGGTGAGAGACTGCTTGCCGGAACCACCCACTCCTACCAGCAGAGCGTTGCCCCGAGATGTCCTGATGATACGGGATATCTTCATCAGATGTATCATCGCGTCTCGGAAGAACACTAGATCCATGGCCAAGCCTCGCACCACCTCGTTGTACCCGGCCATGTACATCAGCAGCTTCTCTACCAGGAACTCCCAGCTGTTGGTCATACAACGAGTTGGGTTGGAAGTTGTGTATAACTGTGTCTGTTCAAAATTAGCCTCAGGCATGTTTTGAAATTGTCCAAATATTGCCCCATTCAGGTACTGATGACGGCTTATTATGGACTAATCTACCCACACCTGGCCTCTGGACTAACGTTGTGGGGAGGCTCTCAAGCACAAACTTTTCCAGAGTGTTCATTCTTCAAAACAAGCAGTGAACAATGCAAAAAATGCAATGGAGAGAATCGTGCATTCAGTCAGCATTCAAAGATTAAAACTGTTGACTTTACCCTGTCTCTACATTTTAGAAACGTGTCTTTTTCAAATGTAAATGCGACCTTGTAAGAGGAATTGATGTACACTCTTAGAAACAGAGAACATCAGGGAGACAGGAGAACTATCGAACTGGGAGACACAGAGCGATGGTTCATGAGCGTTTACCCTCATAGGCAGTTTCAGTTAGTCAGTAAACTTCCCCAAATTGATCAAAAGTGCTACACAGCCAAAGGCTTTCAAAGCTCGTCTAAAACCAGTTTTGGTTGCAGAAGCATTTTACAGATCAAACAAGTTTTTGGCACACAATGGGATATTGGAGAACCAGACTAACAGGTAGGACTGGAAAAATAAATGTAAATGGGAATAGTCCGAATGTAAGTTATGTATGTTTGAAAGGGATTTAGATGTGGATGAATGCAAAATTTTATATCAAATAGTGGAAATTTGAGATACATGCTTGTAAACATGTCAATTCAATAAAATATTTATTTAACTGTTACGAGTCTTTCATAAAATGTTAAAACACTGAATGATATTCATTACAGTGTCCTTGAGAACATAAAACTAGTACTATCAAAGTAAGAACAATAAACATGTTTCCAAAGCTACTGTCACCTGGGAATTTCCTCGTAGATCTTCGGGGCTTCCAAAACGAAATCATCCGGTTCATCTCCTGTTGGATCCGGAATATCACGTAGAAAGTCGACAAAATATGTTTCAGCCGGATCGAAAAGTTCAGAGTCCTCTCCAAGGTACGAGTTCGTGGTATTGATAAGATTATTTAAGAACCACTTGCCATCTGCCTCATTTGTGAATCTAAAATATGTTAAAATAAATTTTTAAAACCTAATTGTCAAAATATGCAGGGTTTGCTTCACTGTTTTTGTACATTTTCAGGAAATAGCTAAACTATATTCTCAAAGAAAAAGTACCCTCTCCCGGTCACACTCTAGCGGGGGTGCTCGAAGCTACTACCCCATTATTGTACAGTAACTTGAGGGCATGTCTCACCTCTCTGTGTCGTTTTACTCTTTTGTCTTCATTATTTAAATTTGTTCTTACTTTCAAAAAAATGTTCAGAGGATATGAAATGTATATTTAACTAGGATTACTCTCAAAGAAAAAATAAGCCTCTGTTCGACTGAATTCCTCAGCCTGGAACTATTACTACACTCACTCTTACAACAGCTGTCAAACTCTAAATTGATATATACAAACTAGTAAAGAACTACCGCAGGTCAAAACCAAAGTTAATCTAACTATAAAAAGTATCAGGAGCAAAAAAGAAATTCTGCCCAAAAGCAACAGTTATAAATGAAAAGTAATTGTTCAAATTGCCTGTGTCCGAGGCTCAGTGGATAGAGTCACGGCTTGCAAAGCGTAAGGTTGCGAGTTCGATTCCCGGCGCAGGCACACGGGTTTGGACCGCTTTCCCTAAAACTAAAAGCGTTTTGTGATCCCACAAAATCCCTAGGTTAAGTAACATAGTAAAAATGCCATTGGCGAGACAGTAAAAAAAACACAACAAAAAAATTATATAAGTAATGAAAGAAGTATTTAGTTGAAAAAATCAAATTTATCAACTCTGTTTAAATGAATTCGGCGAAGAAGACTAAAAAATAGCCACCATACAGCATCATTTACTGGGCAAAGTTCAGCATGCTATTTTAAGAGGTAGGGCCTACATGGGGAAAGTGTGCCCGGGGATTCAAGGCTTAGGGACAAGAGAGGGATGTAAGGTTTTCAGGATTAAAAGTAAAAACGTTAATCAGTACTCAGGTCACCTGTCAGCAATGACTCGACAGCACTCGTGCTTCCACAGTTTCAGCAGTTGAGTGGGAGTCTGACACTCGGCGTCTTGGACTTTCAGGATCCCTTCCCAGATCCGGGACAAGTCTCTCAGGTTGAACACGTAGTGGAACTTGGCGGGAGTCGGCAACATCTTCACCTTTGTCTGCTGCCAGAGCATGCGAGTGAGAGGGATCACACCGGGCAGGAACTCGACGATAGCTTCGTTGAAACGTGTCAAGCAGAAGTACCCTTCTCCGATAACACCTGCAACCAACAAACTCTGACCTTCTTCTGTTAAAAACTATGTTGAATTGAAATATCCATTTTTTTAGGTTGGAATTTAAATGGGAACATTTTTTATTGTTTTTAGTGGACAAGAAGAACACAAAATTTTAGGTTGTGGAATTCGTCTCTTCTTCAGGTAAAAGAATTACAATAATATTCCAATCTTAGAAGTTCTATAACAACAAACTTCAAACAGAGCACACTTTTAATATGTTAAGAACTAACCATTCAGAAACCATTCAGGTCTAATAGTGATGCTTAAAATTATTAAGTAAACACTAGTCTGAGACATTAGAATGTTGGTTACTGTCTCAAAATGAACATTTATACAAAATATAAGTATCAAATATTTTTCAAGGTTATTTGTGTCTCCATAGAGAATCTTGAATCTGCTCAAATGACGGACGTGTTTGTTAAAAGAGAACACTGAATTCATATGTACTCTACACTTATGGCAACCATTCTACTACCTAAACAATAATAAAAATAAACCCAGAACCATACTGAATATTTTGTCCATGGATTTATCCGAAGGCAGGGTACAGTTGAAGATGCAGAACTGTCTCTTGAGTCTCGGCGGGATATCGTTTCTGCCTCCACCCGGATGAATCATCGCTCCCAGAAACTGGATGTCCTTGATGGTGATGAACTCTCCCGGTTTATCCAGAGAGAAGAAACCGGTCATCTCCATCAGTTGCCGGACAATCTCATTAGTCACCTGGTCACCCCACTCGTTCACCACTGGCATGTTTATGTCGTCTACAAACACTGTCATCTTCCTGTTGTTCGGCGGCCCGTATGTGGATCCAACTCGTTTCTCCACGTAACTTTCTATGATTCTCTGCAACAAAAGAGAGAATTTGTGTACCACTTTTACCAACTATTGAAGTTTTTTCAGGGAGAGCAATTAAGAACTCATTCTCGTTGTCACAACTCACTGTTGGTAGATGCAGATTGTCCCAAACCAGAGACAGCTACGGTGTTCGCATTCTAGAGCCGGGAAGGTTTAAAGAGCGGGTGAAGGAATGACTGACGGTTAACCCCTTTTATACTGACAAAGAGTTTTTTGAAACAATTAATTCGCTTGGCTTAGTTATGCCACCATCTTGTACAAATTAATCCAGCCAACGGTCAGACAACCACGAAACCAGATCCTGAAATTTACACTCAACTGTTTTGTACAATTACATTAAACTTTAAATGAGATAAGGTGAATAATGTTATAAAATGAATCATACCTGAAACATGTTAGGTGTTGTTGCTGAAGAAAAGTTAAGACTTTTGCTAAGTTGCACCTCCGGATCGTAGTTTGCCATGTAGCTTTTTATCATCACAGTTTTAGCAGTACCTTGTTCACCTAAATTTTACAAGAGGAGACAAATTGTATATACAGAAACCATAAAATTATAACATTTAAGGAGGTAGTTACCAAAAATAATCTCATTAAAAATTGGAGTTCAATTTGTTACCAACTATTCATTGGCATTCCTATACTATTTCATAATCGAAAACAACATACATCTTTATGCCGGAAACTCCCCTAAAAGCTTCAGGTAACAAAAAAAGCACAGACACAAACATTTGTCAGTGGAACAAAGTCACAGATAGAAATTAGTGGCTAAATTCTGCTACTGAGATGGTAGTGAATTTCCCCTTTGGGCAGGAAACAATTTTTCTTGCATTTCCTTCAAAGGCTAATATTTTTATTTTTGACAGAGTCAAACTATTACAAAAATTCCCTTTCATCAGAATATTCCCTTTGAACCCTAACAGCAAAGATTTCCCTATCTGAAAATAATGCCTTAAAAAAGTTGATCCTTGATTTCCTAGTTTTTGTTGGTTCCTATTTTGGGTTCTCCAGGCAGACATCTCACCTATTAGGAGAACGGCTTTGTCCTGCTTGGCAATGGTGTCGATGAGGAAAGCAGTCCTGACATTGTCAACGTTGGGCACCAGGATTGACGAGTACTCAGGCACATAGTCTGGCGGGTAAACGTACTCCTCCACTCTTTCCAGCCAGTGCTCCCAGTCTCCATTAGCTCCCACCACGTACTCAAATATCGACTCCCCTTCCTGAAATCCAGACACAGAACACTCAAAAACAATGGAAAACGTCCGTAATAATGTTTTCACGTCAGAAATTGTACCGACGTCAACAACAAACTTCAAACAAAGGTCAGTTCTTAGCAAGAAAACAAAAAGTTCTTACAGTAGAAACTCAATAGTTCGGCACTCCTTATAGTTAGACACCCTCTGAGTTGACTTGAATAACCAAATTGACAGATAAAGACATATTTCAACATATTTTGTACTGTATTTATGATATATGTTAGACCGTAGCTGACAACATCCTTGAGTTGGCCAAGGAGTGGTTTGCGGCAAACAGGCTCAAATTAAACGAAGAAAAGATGCAGTTGCTGATGTGCACACTTAAGAAAAATTTAGATGAGGAGGATCCTGCAGTGAAACTTCTCGGATTCTGGATTGACCCGAAGTTAAGTTGGTCTTACCACGTCTCCCAGGTATGTGTCAAACTGTCACAAGTATTACATCTCTTCAGAAAACTAAGATCTGTCCTACCTAAACAATACTCTATACCATGCACTGTTCCACAGTCATGTAATGTATGGATTGGTAGCTTGGGGCCACTCACCAGCTACCCAGGATATTTTAATTTTACAAAAGGCTGCTGTGAGAATTATATCCCACTCCAAATACCTCAACCGTTGTAGCCTCTTTTCAAAGAAATGGAAATTCTCACGGTCATAAGTCAATATGTGTACAACATCTTATGTTTGCTCAAAGACAACATCAACAACTTTACCAAAGGGATGAGCTACACAGTCATGGAACACGTCGTGCCAAGGACTTGGATTTTCCACGCTGCCGACTAAGTCTAAACCTTAAGTAACCCTGCTCCGCCATAAAGATTTACAACTCACTGCCAACGGAAGTGAAAAACTTAAATGCGGCGATGTTTAAACGGAAACTTAAGGTTTGCCTTTAAAGAGACCTCTCTACTCTTTAAAAAAGCTAGAGGAGGAGCCACTGTTTGGAGTCTGCTAACCTCCGCCTTACTTATAATGTAATAAAACATTTTTAATAATGACGCAGTCTATCGAAGTTTTTAATCAGCGACGCAGGATTCAAGTAAGTATTAAGTACGTTGGCTCTATTGTACAGTAAAATTGTTTTTACTTTGTAACACAACTCTTTGGATAAACCGGTTAGATTTAGGAAAAAGGGGAGGTCATTCGGTTATTCATTGTTACCCCAGTTCATCGAGATTATACAGTAAATATATTCCAAACACTAAACTACACAACTCAACCCTACTCACTTTTATCTTGGGCCATCTACATTTCGACGGATGCGACAAGACAAACTCCTCCATTTTGTTTCTGTCGTCCAGTTCAAGAACACATCCGAGACTCCACATCAGGGAAAATAAGAAGATTTTCTCCAAATGAACGTCAGGTAGAACCCCTACAAAGTAATGATGGCATGAAACCTTTGTTCTTGCCAGCTTACATAAACTATTTTTACATAAATCTTCAATGTGCTACCAAATATGTAAAAATTTCCTGAAAATCTTTTCCATACAACAAGAGTTCCTGTATATAATTCCCAGTTTTCTTGGAATTCCCATATGCTGGACTTCCTGTATGGTGAAATGAATATGTAACTATTTACTAATAAATGTGTTGATTCATCTGATTCTCCTTGCCACTGCAATAATATTAAAGTTCCAAATACAAGCAAAATGTCATATTACTTACTGTGTTCTCCATTTTCATCTATCAGTCCAGTCAAGAGATCAGTGCATTGCCGTATGTAGAGTGCTTCAAGAATTTTCATCTTGGCAACTAACTTGGTTTGGACAAAAGTGTGTAAATCTCCATAAATTTTCAAAAACAATGGTCTCAAACAGTCTCTTTCTTGTTGAGTTCTGCGCTTCAACCAACCCTACAAATCAGAATTTTATTACAAAAATAGAATAAAATAAATTAATAATTACCGGCTAAAGTTACCTCCTTCTTTATCTTTGACCAGCAAAGATAAAAGTTAGTTTTACTTTAGCCTGATGATGATGATACCACCATTTCAGTAAAGGTAGTACAATTGTAATAAATAAATACATTTAATTACAGATTATACCTCTTTGAAATCAATACAAGCCTATTTTACAAGAGTTTCCTAAACTATACTTTAAACAAAATAGCCTACAGCAAATTACAAAAATAATTTCAGCATTAGGGACTCACATCCAGTATAGGTTGCCAGGAGAGAGCGGACGCACTCATGAACACCATGCCCATGCGGCTGACCGTGGCGGGCGAAGCGTTGTCTACGTTATCTGGCTCAAACACCAGCTTTGAATTGGGAGCCATCACAATCCGGTCTCCGTTAGCCAGAGTCAAGGTTTTGTTGTCGTCCAGTACAGAGTTCAGGTTCTCAATCCACACTGCGTCCACCGGTCCGTCCAACACGATCCAGACGTGCTCACCCTTCTTCACCTGCAACCGGTTGTGAGTATAACTATTTGCCCACCGCATCGTACAGGTTCATCAAGAGCAGGGACGCTAAACCGTCCAAAGCTGGGCGTTTGTCGCTTTCAGAGGAAAAACCGAAGTCTTTTTCGTTCCGTGTTTATGTTTATGTATGTTCTGTGTTATGTTTAAGGTTACTTTTAACCTGAAGACAGGATCAGATTCCAGATCCCAAAACATTGTGTTCTTCTTATTCGCTAAAAATTATGGAAAATGTCCACAGTAAAATTTCTCAGAACTTCTACTCTATTCTTCTAACTTCTACCAATAATATAACCTCAGAAATTCTACCACCAAAAATTCAAACAAAGAAGTTTTTCAATTGTAAATCATTATTACATAGTCTACTTTAAAACTGTCTAACATAAAACTGCACAAATATTAACTCCTATTATATAAACAGTAAACTTGTAAGGAGCCTACCTTGTGTGAACGGCGGCAAAGGGTAGAAAATATTCCATCTGTCCAATCATTAGTGGCAGCGTCAAGCCTGCCAAACATCTGTGGTGCAGTGATGGCCTAGAGGAACAATCATTTATCCACATTAAAAAGAAAAAATGCCAAGCGTCCAGTGGTACTTGGACGTTTTAAATAAATAACTTACGTCTTAAGAATGAAGAATTTTAGTAGGTTGTGATAACAATCAAGCAATTCATTTTAGATTAAAAACTCAGATGAAGTTGAATTGTTGAGATTTTTATAGTTTTCCTACAGCCTAAAGTATATAATTATACTAAATAAAACAATTTGTAAAATCAAAAATTGTTTCTAAAGGAGGAATTTGTTTACGCTTTGCACATGGTTTTACTTTTAGGATCAACTTGTTTAATAATTTTACTGCATGTGTTTTATAACTACTGTACATACTTGTACAAAAATACTTATACTAAGACTTGTATGTAGTATTTTAAGTCTTAAAGATTTTGTTGAAAAAGTTGAAATGTTTATATTTGTAATTCTTTAAAGAATAACTGTCAAACAGTGGTTTTCCGAGATCTGAGTGGAAGAGGTTAAGAAGTGGCCGGATAGAGCCGTTTGGACAAAAAAAGGGTTTTAACCTGGAGGTTTCACAAAATATGTTTATTAGGTGAGGTGTCAATCAATAAACTTTGATTTTTTGGGCTATAAGGTTAGCGGAAGACTTAAGTTTAGAATCGTCACTCAGTGGTTAAGTGTTAGCAATGGAATTTTAAAGACCCTTGTGAAACGGTCACGTTTATAGAGTGCCCATGTCGAGGAAGTCGCGGAAGACTGTTGTGTATATGTGTGTGTGTGTTTTTGGCGTGAAGATCTCTACAATCTTTAAGACATCTTAGTTCCCTTGTAGGGAGTGAGTGAGCCCAAAAAATCAGACTATTAAACTTTCTTGCCAAATAAAATGTTAGTTACAAAAATTCAAGCTCTAAGTTCTTACAAACAGTTTTAGAGTTTATGTGCAGCAGCCTCGACGTATCTACACCTTCAGAGAAAAAGTTCATATATATTTAAGTACAGTACCTAGTTTAAAACAATGTTTGCAGTTTTCACTCCATGATATAAGCGGTCCACAGATCGCCTCTTAAGTATTGAAAACACATTTCACTTTAGACAAAACACAAAGTTAACTGTTACTACAGGTAAACTTGTAATACATAAACACCTTGGGATTCATGCGCATTTCCTTGTGGGGCTGGCCGCACTCTGTCATGGCTCTCATCAACACTTCGATACACTTGGTCTTGCCGGCTCCGGTCGGCCCCATCGTCATCAGTCCGTGTCTCACCAGCGACGTCTCATACAACTGAACCAACAATGCACTTCCTTGTCAATTTACAAAAACTTAAAGTATCTTGATGTCAATGATATTAAAAAATACATGTTGGAAATAACTAACAAGTACAGTTGAGTAGTTGATTAAATACTTATTTTGAATAGATTTCAAAGGTAGCAAACATCCTCAGAAACTAAAATCATCCACAAAATCAACTGCAAATAAGCTTGAAATGGACAAAAATAGTATTTTTCCTTTCAGACGAGAAAAGTTTTTCTAACTTGATTTCAGATGGTATTAAAAGTTAATTTTAGTAATTACAAATTAAAAATAAACTGTTGAAAAATTAGACAGGTCATTTGATAGTTGATAAGTAAATTTGCCCTACAAACTTCAAATGTGCGTTCAATTTGTGAGTTTCATAAAAAAATGTGTATGGTACAGTATGTTTTCATTTGATATTACCACCTATCAAATTACCATGTAATAAAACTTTGCAATGCAACTAAAATGCCAAAAAAGTTGAAATAATAATTGGCATCTGCTTCCCAAAAATTCAAACACTTTTATTTAGATTTGTTTAGGGGTAAGAGTAGTTTTTGATAGAAATTTTCCTCTTAAACTGATCAGCAATTAGAGTAAAATTAGCAGAAAAACAACAGAATATTCATTGAAAATCCCTCTAAATTACTAATTATATCTGCTGAAAATACCCTTTAATTTTTTCTTTCTGCCAAAATCCCCACAAATCACCCTTATCCCAAAACTTCAAAAAATCCCTCCCGCCTAAAAATTTTGTTTTAAAGAAATGTTTGAATTTTTGACATTTTAATTTTGTTTGGAGTTTTTCGATCTCATGGGAATTGCTGACCCCTAGATGAAACTTTCAAGCTGAAACTAATTCAAACTACTGGTTGAAATCCAGACCACTTGTGCTTACCTGTATAATTTTCAAGTTCCAAGGTGGGTGGTTGACAAGAATCTTTTCGTTACAAGCATTGGTGATTCCTTTTTGAAGCTCCTTGTAGGTGCTTGTGGTAAGCTTCAAACCGACGAACAAGTCTTCAATCAAAGAGAGAAACAGCGGCTCGTCTTCATCCACAAGTTTCGACACATTCATGTCCCTGCGATTCAGAAACATTTTCAACACATTTGTGTGGATTTGACTGGGACTCGTGGCGTGGTCCTGTAATCCAGCTTCATGGAGGTCAGGTTTTGAGGATGATGAGGTCTAAAGCGGCTCAGATAGTCTCAGTGATCATCTGATGATACCCGCATCAACTCCCACCATCGTTTAGACATATCAGACCATCACCTGCGTGGTTCAGAAGTCACGTTAAGCCGTTGACGATTAATTAATGACCCATTCTAAGGAAGAGTCGGCCTTAGTTTGTAACAAGACTACACCTCATAACTCATTACTACCACTCATCACACTCATCCTTCACCACATATTTGCCTTAAAATACCCTCATGAGAGTGGTCGGCATCTCAAATAGTGATATAGTGGTTTAAACTTGTTTTGTCTTGATGTGATGTCACATGAATGTTCAATAAAAAGTTTAAAACATTCATTTAATATGTCATAAAGCTTTAGAAATGAAAATGAAATGAAAAAACCTGGTTAGGTTTTTTCTATCTAATCGTTTGAGATAGCTGGTACCATGTTGAAAATAATCCCGTTCCCAAACTTCAATGGTACTTTAAGACTCTATTGAGTGTGAGCATTTAAACTTTTAAGCAGTGGGGACCCATCATTTTACCCTCTTAGTTCATATCCAAGTTAGTCTTTTAGGAGAGGGTGTCAGAGTTCTGTATTGTTGGATTCTGTACTGATTTTGGAGGATTGAAGACATCAGAAAGAGATGAGGAAAAGGATGCCTTTGTATTTCCGACTGCTAATATGATATATTATTCTAGATATCATGGTTTAAGCTGGAGTATTAAATCTTGTAGCAAAATTTTATGAAAGTCTTCAGAAATTGCAAAAGTATTAATTCTTTTTTCCCTAGTGTATTTGCTACATTATTCACATTTGTAGAGTTCTCCTGCCTGCTGTAGCAAAATGCTAAACGACAACTTTTTGAAACATTTAGTGAAATGCTCCATATGAAATACTTACCTCAAAACCCTCATCACGGTGGTGTCTTCTGTGTCGTTAGGATTTGCTCGTTTTTGAGCCCCCAAAGTTCTCAGAACAGAGAGGATGTTGCGAAGCCCGAAATCATAATGCACTTGTTTGCTCAGTTGTTCTTCACAGAGTTTGTAGAGTACAAAAAATTTCCTAGCCAACTGAATGTTGTCTTTGAACCCGCAAGAGGCTAGTTTCACCCTCATGATGATCTGAAAAACATAAAACTTATTATTTAAGATAACTTATCATCATAAAACCTACAGTATTCCCAAAATAGGTCTTCCTCCCAAGGGTTTTTAATGGTGAAATCAATTTCATAATTGTTCCCAATTCTGAGCCTCTTCAGGCACTTACTTTTTGTTTATTTGTTGGAATATACAATGGTTACAAACTGTTTAACGTCACAATAGCTTCAGAACTAGTGAAGGAATTGTGACATTCTTTTCACTGAAAAAATTGTGACGTTGGAAAGTACATAACCTGTTAGCTGTTATATATTCAAGACCGATTCAGAAGGTTAGTCATGAATAAATTGTTGGAATACCATTCACAATTAAATTTAATGGCTCAGAATGAATTTAAAAACATAGTATTGGACTACAGAGCACTGACTACACTGTGCTAGTGCTCTCATCTCAAGGTAGTTCATTGTTCACACGGTTCATAGCTGTGAAAGCATCACTGGTCATGCATTAAACTAACAGTCATCTCGCAGATTCACTATTAAGTACATCTGCATGATAGCACAACAATTGGCATGGCAACTTTTAGGACACCCAATTCTGAATCTCCGATTGCCGTACTTCAATTATTATTTATTTCTGATCATGCTACCTATTGACTGCTAAGTTTCAAGAGTCACTTGCCTGTCTGTCTGGCACCATCATTGCCACACTTCGGAACATAATCTTCAGATTCTCTGGCAATTCTTGTCTCCCTGCGTAACCTGGGTTCATTGTGATGAATAGCCCAAACTCAGGGTTGAGAGACACAGTATCTCCATCACTACATGAAAACAATTAATTATTCATTAAAATTTCGAAAAGAAACAGTGTTATTAAAATTGTAGTATACTGAAACCGTGTCCATCTTCACTTATTTCTAAGGCATATTTCAGAAGTGATACCGGTAGGTTTACAAACATGTCTTTCTACGACTTTAGGCGACATTTAGGTTACTTTTCACCTGAAGACGGAATCAGATTTCAGATCTCAAAATATTGTGTTTTTCTTAATGACTTTTAGAAAAATAAGGAAGAAGGTATATCCATTTTAAAATTTTAAATTTCTTGGCATCACTTCTTCTACAATAAATAAATAGTGCACTTTTATACATGTAAAGAGTGTACTCTTTATTTATTATAGACTGCGTCCTTGCCAAACAATTTAATTATGTTGTGATCTTTTCAATAAAAACTATAAAAACGTCCGTAGTAATATTTCAACCTCAGATTGTTTTTGTAGCCATAAACAGTTTCGATTCTTTCTAGAGATAACACGGAAAACATTTCATTGCACCTTTCATCACAAAACTTAAGCAAAAGACACAACTACCTACCTGAACAGAAAAGAAGTCTTCCTCTCCTTCCTGGCCGTGAGGACGATGCTTATCTGCTGAGCGGCTACGGAGAGCACGCGCAGCTCGATGCGGTTGAACTCGTCGAAGCAGCCCCAGGACCCGGACTGAGCCAGTCCCTTGTAGATGCGGCCGAGACCACGGAAGTCCATCTGGTCTGAGCAGTTGAACACGACCACGTACTTGCCGAGTGACTTGCCCATGTCCTTGGTGGTCTCTGTCTTGCCTGTGCCTGCCGGCCCGGCCGGCGCTCCTCCCATCGACATCCCTGCAATGTTGTATGATACAGTGAAATGTTAAATATTTTGTTTAAAAGGAGATTTTACATTTTGCTTTTATATACTGCAGCATTAATGGCAATTGAAACACTTTTCTATTTTAGTATGTTGATTGTTGATCTACTTAAAACATTGTTTGCAAACTTTCTTACACATAATTGCCTATCTCCCGCTCAGGCTCTATCTCGCGGACGCTTAAATTTGCGTATACTTGGCTAGAACTCACCAATCGCCTGGGCTAGAGTGATGTAGCATCTGTCAGTAAGAGGTGTGATAACCAGTCGGTCTGTGCATCCCATAAACTCGTTCTGGTAGATGAAATCCACGTCGGTAATTCGGACCAAACATTCTTCAGTTTCTTCCAAGAAGTAGAACCGCTCTTGCTTTAGCCACTCAAAATCGTCCTTTGTCCGTATTTTCATACGATACAAATCATCGAAAATATCTCTAAAATATGAATATTTACTATTAAAACAGGTTTTTTATAGTTAAATTGATGAAGTGTATGGTTTTAGTTCATCGTTGCATGTATTTTGTTCAAACTAAATTAGCAAATTTACTACCTGAAGCCATACCGTACCTTTGGTGGACATGGATGGTAATCAAAGTTTCAAACTTGACTCTCTCAAATTTACTCAGGTCTAAAGTTGTTTGTTCAATCAACTCGTTAAGTAACATTATAAAGGTGTCATTAGTTTTTCTCATTAAAGTCTTGTCATATTTCCAATTGACCAAGGCAAACTCTGCATCTTTAGTCCAGAGCATTTGAAGTCCTAAGAGTCCAACCTGTGTAGAAACAAAATACAAATTACATGCAACTCTTTCTTCACCTCAGCTACTCTTCAGCAAAACCGTATGAAAACAGCCACTGTAATGTCAAAGATTATGTTATGGTAAGTAGATGGCGCTTAGATGCCGAATGACTGAGGCAGGCAAATCAACACAGTAGCGGCAGCCCAAGCACAGATAGCGCTGCGGAAATGATTTTGTGTCAAGTACAGCTACTGGCGATGCGGGCAAGTTCATTAGTTCTTGAAAATCCCACAATTTGGTCAAATTTAAGTCGTCGACATCGGACAAACTCAAGCATGTAGAACTGAGGGAAACATTGAGAGAGATGTCTGTGCATTCTGTGCTTGGGCTGCCGCAACTATGTTGATTTTCTTGCTTCAGCCATGTGGCATCTATGCTTGCTACATAACATAACCGTTGGTAATGTTCAGAGCAGCATTTTCAGGCACAGGACAAACTGATGTTCAGAGAATTCAACACTAAGCGAGGGAGAGGGTTAAGACTCACCTGTGCGGAAACTTGGCCACCATGTCGAGCATGGTAAACTCGGGTTCGAAGAGGAAAGCGTACACATTAGCGATGACGGCCTGCAGAGAACCTTTAGCCTGGTTGAGTAGATTACCCAGCCAGATCTCCACACCGCCGTGGCACATCACTTCCTTCTCCAGCGGGATCTTCTCCTTCTCTCTGGATATGATGGCGTTGTTGCGATCATACTCCTTCTCGTCAAACTCCACCTGGAAACCATATACGATGAGCCCACCGTGTATTTTTCTTACCACTCACCGTAGGTTTTCTTTGCTATTTTAACAGTGAAAATATTAAAAAGGAAAACCGTTTGAAACTATAAAATTAATATTCTGTAATTTTTGAACAAGAACTATCAGCGACAATGTTGTCCTCTTCAGGTGAACTCTGAAACTAAATGTAAAGGCGTGATAAATTATAATATTACAAATGCTACTTGACAAATAAACTTATGCTAAGGCCAGAGTCATGTGGAAGTGTTGAAATATTATAAAATGAAATAGTAACATAATATAATTTTTTAATTGTTTAATTAATTAAATAAAATAGCTGGGAACTCAAATGGGAACTTATTTATTAGGTAATCATTTAATTTACTTTTTTGTATAAGTTTTAGTTTCACAGGCATAAAATAACACATTATGCCTTCTTCAACCTAAATTAGCAAATTTACTACCTGAAGCCATACCGTACCTTTGGTGGACATGGATGGTAATCAAAGTTTCAAACTTGACTCTCTCAAATTTACTCAGGTCTAAAGTTGTTTGTTCAATCAACTCGTTAAGTAACATTATAAAGGTGTCATTAGTTTTTCTCATTAAAGTCTTGTCATATTTCCAATTGACCAAGGCAAACTCTGCATCTTTAGTCCAGAGCATTTGAAGTCCTAAGAGTCCAACCTGTGTAGAAACAAAAATACAAATTACAGTACGCACTCTTTCTTCACCTCAGCTACTCTTCAGCAAAACCGTATGAAAAACAGCCACTGTAATGTCAAAGATTATGTTATGGTAAGTAGATAGCGCTTAGATGCCGAATGACTGAGGCAGGCAAATCAACACAGTAGCGGCAGCCCAAGCACAGATAGCGCTGCAAGGAAATGATTTTGTGTCAAGTACAGCTACTGACGTACGGGCAAGTTCATTCGTTCTTGAAAATCCCACAATTTGGTCAAATTTAAGTCGTCGACATCGGACAAACTCAAGCATGTAGAACTGAGGGGGAACATTGAGAGATGTCTGTGCATTCTGTGCTTGGGCTGCCGCAACTATGTTGATTTTCTTGCTTCAGCCATGTGGCATCTATGCGCTTGCTACATAACATAACCGTTGGTAATGTTCAGAGCAGCATTTTCAGGCACAGGACAAACTGATGTTCAGAGAATTCAACACTAAGCGAGGGAGAGGGTTAAGACTCACCTGTGCTGGAAACTTGGCCACCATGTCGAGCATGGTAAACTCGGGTTCGAAGAGGAAAGCGTACACATTAGCGATGTGGCCTGCAGAGAACCTTTAGCCTGGTTGAGTAGATTACCCAGCCAGATCTCCACACCGCGTGCACATCACTTCCTTCTCCAGCGGGATCTTCTCCTTCTCTCTGGATATGATGGCGTTGATGCGATCATACTCCTTCTCGTCAAACTCCACCTGGAAACCATATACGATGAGCCCACCGTGTATTTTTCTTACCACTCACCGTAGGTTTTCTTTGCTATTTTAACAGTGAAAATATTAAAAAGGAAAACCGTTTGAAACTATAAAATTAATATTCTGTAATTTTTTTGAACAAGAACTATCAGCGACAATGTTGTCCTCTTCAGGTGAACTCTGAAACTAAATGTAAAGACGTGATAAATTATAATATTACAAATGCTACTTGACAAATAAACTTATGCTAAGGCCAGAGTCATGTGGAAGTGTTGAAATATTATAAAATGAAATAGTAACATAAAAATATAATTTTTTTAATTGTTTAATTAATTAAATAAAATAGCTGGGAACTCAAATGGGAACTTATTTATTAGGTAATCATTTAATTTACTGTTTTGTATAAGTTTTTAGTTTCACAGGCATAAAATAACACATTATGCCTTCTTCAACCTTTGAGAGATTTTGGTTACTCTTGTACAAGCACAACTAACAATTCCAGGTGGAAGGAGAAAAACGTTACTCAATGACAACTAGCGGATCCGTGGCGGATTGGTATTACAGCGACTCGAGCTCATCACTCGGTGGCGGGTTCGATCCCACAGTCACCACTTACATTTGTAATGTGACTATCTGATGACATAGGTAAAGGTCAAGAGTGGTAGAGAGGACTTTGTAGTCGTAACTTCGCCTCGTTAAACAAGACAAACTTTACCTTTTTAACTACTGTGATTCTGATCGGCTGAAATACCTTGGCTACATTTTCAAAGACTCCCAACAAATGGTTCTGAATGGTGTGCGAGTCGGAAGCTTGGCCGAGGATTTCCAACAGGGCAGGATCCGACACAAAGAAAAAGCGAGGAAACAACAGTCTTTTTTGTTCCAAATAACTGAAAAAATTCAAAACTTTTTCAGTTAAATTTCAAACGAAATGTAAGCATGTTAGCAAATACTATTTGAGAAACTAAAATGACTGTTATACCTAATGAGTAAGTTTAAGCCTAAGACCTTGAATTTTGTCACATAAGAACAATATAAAACTGGAATTTTCTAGACACCTTTGCCTACAGTTTTCATCGGATTTTTGTAAACTAAAATTTTGTGTGACTCCTTAAAGTTGAGTTTTTATTTTCTCATTTATAACCGTGACATAAATGAAGAAATGTTGTATTTGAATTTCTTGTTAGTTGTTAGTTGTTTGTTGTATTCAGCTGAGTCACTGCACTCATGGCTTGTAAATTTTAAACAAAACTTACTTGAAAAAGATCTTGTGAAAATTTTGTGTGTGAGGTGTCTTGAGAAAATTATTTTTTTACATTGTTCTTATGGGTCAGAAACAAAATGGCCGACGGTCCAGGACACTATTAAAAAATACTTTTTAAACACACAGCGAAAACTCGTAAAGAAATCATGAAACTGACCCTGAGAGAGACTTCTGACAAGTCTCCAGCTGTTCAAGCAGATGAGGTAACAGCTGTCCCATCATCTCATCTCCGACACACACCTCTATGACGTTAGCCACCATCCTGGCTCTGGTCATGATGCGCACCCAAGACTTGTCGATGCCCTGAAACATGCATATCGATATAGTACACTCAGGTGAAACATATCTTGTAGATCTTAATGGTAGGCTTGGCGGCGGAGTCATAATAATCTAGGCTTCGGTATCACACGGCGTAATAAAACTAACACTGTTGTCAGACGTTTCACCCGCATACTCTGATGTGGCATCCTCAGTGACATAGCTGAGACTGAAGAGAAAGCGGTAGTTTTATGGCCGATTGTGATACTGGCTTAGATATGAATTATATCTTGTATAGAGTCTCGCGGCTTCTTCATGATTTTTGGCAACTGAAACTTGGTTGCGAGGGTGAACAGCTGAGTGAGGAGAGCACTTGTACAGTGAGGATGCGGCTGTTACGTACTCTGACTGTCGGTTTGTTACCAACGTGGTTATTTAAATAGTTTATATTTACGCTTTTTATTGTGAGTGTGTTGATTGTTTTTGACAGATGGTATATTTGTAATCTTGTTACATAAACTAGGGGCCGACTGTTCACCAGATTGGGTCATTAATTACCAGCATAAACTAATGCCAGGGAGCTTTAGTAACCAACGTTAACAGCCTGAGTAGTAGCATGGCGGACCAACCAGCAGGCACTGCCCTACGGCGCTGTTCTCCCCACTCTGCCGCGTCACTTCCCCTTACCAGGCTTCACGAAGAAACACACTCTAAAACGAACTCTAATCAAACGGAAGTAACTTAGCTAACATTACTAGTTGTAGATGTAGGTAATGTAGGCTTTAATGGGAAACTAAGCGATTCAAAAATCATTAATTTTAATGTAAGTCATCAACCTTTGCTTCTCAGTGGCCACTGTAAGAGTCTATTTCAGAAACCAGGAACCGAATTAAAACAAGGATGCGGAAGGGTTCATAAATAATTAATTACTCCTATGCAATGGTAACTCTAATTTAAATTTAAACATGAATACAAACATAGACATCAGTTTTAGTTAAAAATACACAAGATGCGTAAAATTCTCTTTATTTCATGCTTGAAATTGTACCCTCCATATTCTCACCAAATACCTCTATGTTTGAAGTTTGTTGTTGCGATGGGAGGATTTCAGAAGTTGAACTATTATTGCGGACATTTTCCATCGTTAGTGAACTAAAAAGAACACGACGTTTCGGGATCTGCACTCTGATCCCGTCTTCAGGTGGCCTGTCACCGGCCAACCAGTTAGTCTAGGGTTAGCTCGTTTAGTTAGTGGACGTGTTTTGTGATTTGTTTTGAATTTACTCCGGTGACTTGTTTACTTTCATAGTGTGGCTTGTGTTTGTAATATTGTAGTTTTGTTTTTTCTAGGCTACCCCTAAATTCTAAGATTTAATTTTTTGTTTGACTTTAACAACTACATGTTGTTTGGTAGAGTTTGACTGGTCAGCTACGCTGACTACTTTAAACTAGCTCATTTTCTAATGTTCTGTGTTATGTTTTAGGTTGTTGTACACTGAACAAATATAAACAAACTAGTATGTAATACAATTTTGACACGAAAATTTTGTTAGTTCTTATATAAATGGTTTCTAATTATTAGTAGAACTTTTAAAGTCTCACAAATAATAATTTTTTAAATATATGTTTGACCCAAGTATATTGATCTGGGGATCAGTCGGCAATTTTGTCAAATTAATGACCGATCTGGGGATCAGTCGGCCATAGTTTGTAACAAGACTACATCTCATCACACTCACCACCATTCCATATTCACCTTAAAATACCCTCTAAGAGTGGTCAGTGTCTCAAAGCAAAAGTAAAGCAAGTACCATTGGGAAGTTTTACAAACAATATTTTGAATAAATTAACATACTAAAATAGGAAAAGTTTTCTCCGGAAGCATAGAGCCGTTAATCACAAACCTGTTTGCTGCCAGAGAATTCATCACCATCAAACTTTCTTCAATCATTCCGTTGATTTCCTGTGTTTCAGCACCTTTAAGCAGAAGCTCTCCTCTGGTCTTGAAGTTAGCAAACTGCAGTATCACACCCTCCCAGTCTGCTATCACTTGCTTTAGTTTCGCTTCTATATCTCTTTCCTTGAGAGCACTCAGGCAAATATCCTGTGAAAACATTGTACATGTTGTACAAATTTGTAAGTAAATTTTTATTGCAACAATAAAAAATCAAGCATTTTACAATTAATTCAAACTGAGGGCAATGAAAAAGTTTACCTCTTTTCTAAACTTGAGTTTGAGTGTCATGAGAATGAATATATTAGCAACACAGAAAAATATAAGACAATAAAATGTACAGACAAGAAACATTTAAATGAGTATCAGGCCAAATTACCTCAACGTCATCTTTATACTTGAGAAGTGGAGCTTCCATGACATTTTTCAATGTGAACTCATCGTTTTCAACGTCAAGCGGACAGTTAAGAAGTTTCTCAGGCGCAACCAATGTCTATCTTTCATGGACTTGTTAGCCATCATCTCCAGTGAGGACAAGTCTCGTTGAAGTCATCAATCTTCTTCTTCAGCTCGATAAAAGCTGGCCAATCTTTCATACCTTTTGGTAGCTTCGACACCTGGTTAGAGTAAATTTTTAGCTCAAGAAATTGCTGGGAATTGGACGTAATTTGATCAACAACTGATAAATTTTGTTATTGAAGTTAACAATATTTTGGTCAAGTTAGTCTAAGCATATTCTCAAAAGCTTTTAAACATTATCAGTTGGCAGCGTCTAACGCCTTGATAACAGAATTAATTGGAGAAATAAATTGAGCAGTCTCCATTAGCATGTTAAAGGTCTCAGGAGGCTGTCTTATCCGAGTGTCAGGTTTCCTTCCAGCAAAGCATCCTACTTGTAGCTCCCAGTAACCATGCCATTCTCCAATACTATTTTCTTCTGTTCCACAAAAATCCTGTCATCAGCATACCAAAACTCGGACGGCATACGATGCATTTGCCTACTCATGGAATTAAGTAAGAGAAATTTGCTTTCGGTTGGAAAATCAGTTGCCCAGCTTCCATCAACATCTTCTTGGAGAATCAAAATTTTCGACGGGGCGCCAAGCAAACTATCCGTTTTACCAGCTTTTGGAGAAGGTTGAACTGCTTCTTCCTCTCCACTAGGATTGGGTACTGCTCACGGTCATACCAAGAGCTTCTCCGCCACTGTACACTCGTGACTTCCTCCACAGCTCGTCGAAACGGGCTTGGAACAGCAACACTCTGAAACATTCAACCATTGGGTGGTTTTTCTAAAAATTGATGTTTCTTCCAGTTTTGGGATACACTAAGAAACAATGCTTGAAAGTTGTATTTTTCTTATCACTTTCTGGTTTTCCCTCAAGGATTTTTGCTTCACTATAAACTCTAGAGTTTTGAAAAGAAGAGTTTCTAGGCTCTTTCCAGTAAGTGTGTTTTCAAAATTTGTACAAATTGCACATTGTACATGTTTATAAGTAAATTTTTATTGCAACAATAAAAATCAAGCATTTTCTTTTTTTTACAATTAATTCAAACTGAGGGCTTGATGAAAAAGTTTACCCCTCTCTTTTCTAAACTTGAGTTTGAGTGTATGTCATGAGAATGAATATATTAGCCCGGCACAGAAAAATATAAGACAATAAAATGTACAGACAAGAAACATTCGACTTAAATGAGTATCAGGCCAAATTACCTCAACGTCATCTTTATACTTGAGAAGTGGAGCTTCCATGACATTTTTCAATGTGAACTCATCGTTTTCAACGTCAAACGGACAGTTAAGAAGTTTCTCCAGGCGCAACCAATGTCTATCTTTCATGGACTTGTTAGCCATCATCTCCAGTAGAGGACAAGTCTCGTTGAAGTCATCAATCTTCTTCTTCAGCTCGATAAAAGCTGGCCAATCTTTCATACCTTTTGGTAGCTTTCGACACCTGGTTAGAGTAAATTTTAGCTCAAGAAATTGCTGGGAATTGGACGTAAATTTGATCAACAACTGATAAATTTTGTTATTGAAGTTAACAATATTTTGGTCAAGTTAGTCTAAGCATAGTCAAAATCAAAATGCCTTTAATACATTATCATCAAGATAAGTACAGCACCACAAGTATAATGTCTTAACAGCTAAAGAGAAAAAGTACATTGTCATATTCAGTTAGAAAATTAAATTAGAGAGCAGAAAAGCCAATCTTGTATCAAGGTCTTCAGGTGTTGTCTAAACAGCCGCTTATATGTTTTCTTCAGTTCCTCCAGCAATGCATTCCACATCTTGGCCCCCGTATAAATAGTTTTTCTGTCAAACTATTTTCTTCTAGTAATCCACAAAAACTCTTGGATGCATCCAGCATACCAAAAAGACCTCCGGATACTCGGATAGGAGCAATTTGGAAACTACTCAATAAATTTAAGTACTAGAAAATTGTAACGAAAAACCTACCTGTTTTGGAAATCAGTCAGCTCAGCCATAATTTCCTCGATATCAACATCTTGCCAAGCCAACTCAAAATAGCCGTCAATGGCTTTGTTGACGACCAAGTACAAACCGTACAACTTCTGGAGCAGGTTGAACTGCTTCTTCCTCTCCACTAGGATTGGGTACTCGTTCACGGTCATACCGAAGAGCTTCTCTCCGCCACTGTACACTTCGTACTTCCTCCACAGCTCGTCGAAACGGGCTTGGAACAGCAACACTCTGAAACATTCAACCATTGGGTGGTTTTTCTAAAAATTGGATGTTTCTTCCAGTTTTTGGGATACACTAAGAAACAATGCTTGGAAAGTTGTATTTTTCTTATCACTTTCTGGTTTTCCCTCAAGGATTTTTGCTTCACTATAAACTCTAGAGTTTTGAAAAGAAGAGTTTCTAGGCTCTTTCCAGTAAGTGTGTTTTCAAAAATAGTTGGGTTTGACAAGAGTAACAAAGCATTTTGAGAGGGTAAATAATTCTTTAGACATAAAAAAAATAAAACTTGAAAATCATTGGAAGAAATTTTGATCTTAAAATTAGTCAAGTGACTAGTAAATGTAAATTGAAATTTAAGGATAGTAATAGTTTAACGTCTCACAAATAAAAACAAAATTGGAAAGACTAATTAAAAAATTGTAGTTGTGGCAATCATCCTTTACTCAATTTTGTCCTAAAATTAACGTAAAGCCAAACCTGTCACTGGCTTCTCTAGCTTCCAAGCCTTCGACCATCGGACCGTTTTCTTCAAAATCTGTGTCAAACTCAAACACTTCTGCCGCAAATTCTGCGACTCCTGCCATCAACTCTTTCTTCATGGGTTCTTGGCATTGACATAACGTTTCTTGCATTTCTTTTGACTGTAAGTACAGTATTCCACAATCATAATACATATTATTATCATAAAAACAAACACAAACAATTTGCTATAGATGTGCCGATAGCGTAAGGAAACGCTGAGAAACTATGTGACATTCTAACCCAACGTGAGTTTTTTACTGTTTCAACTTGATCACCTTATTTAACAGTTTGAGTTTTGGCTGTCTGAAAAAAATTGTGTAGTTTTCTAAAACAAAATTTTAATTTTGAAATGTATTTTGTAATCAAATTTTTGTGGAAAAATGAGGTATTTTTTAATGTTTTTGTGAAGGAGAAACACTAGTACTTACATAGTGTATCAGGTTGTTGAAATTAAACCGCAGCCCGTCAACCTTCTCAATATCTTCGATTGGAACTTTGATTTTGAACTTGAGAAATATAGCGTACGCTTCCTCAATCGCAATCAGTTCTCTGTCCAAGTGGATGAAATTATCCCTGACCGACTCCAGGCAAGCCATTGCCAGACGGACATCGTCCAGATCCTTCACCTCTTTAAGCAACACATCTCCCTTAACTTCGATAAACTCCCAGAGATCGGCCAGTTTCTTCCTGTACGCGTTGAGTAATATATTCCCCAACGTCAGTTTCCACTCTTTCCATTCTACATTCAAGGCAAGTTTAAACTTTGCTGAAACCAAACAAAACAAACTTATAAATAACTCTTCAGTTACTAGCTTTGCAGCCTGATTGTTTGACACAGTAAACTCCCTTTTTTAATCATATTTGAGATGTGGATTAGTAGTCTGAGCAGGGACCAGACACTACTACAAAAGACATTAATTATACAAAAAAATAGCCATAAGGACTTTAAAAGTTTAAGTCCAAGAGATACCTGCCGAAATGCCTTTAAGGAGCTCAGGGTACTGACAGTGAATTCACTCTAAAAATCTACATCCTGGAAAC
The DNA here is from genome assembly GCA_018831715.1 of Matsumurasca onukii. Classification (NCBI taxonomy): domain Eukaryota; kingdom Metazoa; phylum Arthropoda; class Insecta; order Hemiptera; family Cicadellidae; genus Matsumurasca; species Matsumurasca onukii. The sequence continues at coordinate 90,205,532 of CM032058.1, forward strand.
AATTCTCTACGCTGTCAAGTCCGGCAAAACCAGAACAGGGACCAACACCATTGTAATACAAGGCACAGACACAACTTCTTGATTGACTCACACCATTTTAGTCTTTTTGGAAAAAACCTTCCTACCGTAGAGCAGCTTTTTACAACTGCCTTCGACATAAGTTGAAAAGGGTGCGGGAAAAAACCTTTAAGAAAGACTTGAAGAAAAAAGACAAAGAATCCTTTTTATTGTAATTTTAAATTGACACAATAATGAACTCTATGTATAAGTAAATAAAGATTATTTGTTGTTGTACTGCGTAAGAATCAGGTAATGCTACTCTTATTCAGATCAGGTAAAGTTTCCTTACATGCCAAATCAACCTTTTATAACAAGGCATGGTTACATCAAAAGACTTTCCTTCTTTGCCCAGCCACATCAAAAGGTTGTTTTTTACAGAATAGTAAATACCTGTTTGCATTTCCAATGGTCCTAATATGTTCAACGGAGGAATCTCTTCAACAGTTTGCAATAGTCTTTCCAGCTCTGCAAATTTGTCTTCAATATAAATGGTCATTGGTTCAGAATCCACAAATTTGTTCAATATTTCATCCCTTTCGTCTGACCACAAATGTGCAAAAGTCATATAGCTCTGCAAATTAAAATTTAAATTACTTATTGATTTCACAGTAGGGCTTTAGCTTTCTTGAGAACAAATTATCAAAAGACTCATTGTGTTTTATAAAATTAATAGATAATACATAAAACTGAATTTTTACATTACATTTACAACATCCAGCAATGCTGTTGAAACGGGTGAATAGACAATAGGCACATGATACGATATGTCAAATAGGCTATACTTAAAACTAATTTGCCTGGCTTTGTAATTTTTGTAACAGACAAGTTTTGTTTTAAAATCGCACCAAATGTAAAAAATACATCAAAGACATTGGATTATTACATTTTATACAAAAAATATAGTATTGGTGATCATAATGATATAAAACAGGAAGAGAGAAAACACCTAGCTAAAGTTGCCCTTATCATTCAACATTAATAACAAAATGTTCCTTTATTCACAACTTCCACTTTTAACTATTTATTTAGCAAATTGCAAATTGGTATTGCAAGTGACTCCGGAGCTGGCGCGGGCTTAATCTTCGCCATGTTAAACGAGACCAACTTTACCATCTTTTCGTTTTAACTTATTCTATTCGTGTAGATTTAATTGTGCTGTATTTTAACTGATTTAGGAAATAGGGCACTAGACCCGGATATGCTGTCAAAAAGGAGTAGAATGGAGAAAAGGCTTGATAAAATAGTAACACATAGGAGAACACAGGCTGTCAAATTTTCAGCCCTACTAGGGCCTTTGCCAAAACAAAAAGAGATGACTTGAAAGAGCTTACTTTTCTTTTCAAGTGATCTTTTTGCCTTGACAAAGTCCTGGTATTTCAACTGAGTTCATCAACCTATTTAACATTCATCAATCTGGTCATGTCAGATCTCAATTACAAACAGATTTCTTATTCTCACCCAAACTTCTCACTTGATTACTTACCTTGAGCAGTTTGGCAACATCTGGCTTGATGAGCAGTATGATACCTTGGAGCGCGATAGTCAGCCGCACTACCTCCTTGTTCTCCATCACTTGCTTGAGGTAGTCTCGACGACTCTCCACACTGCCACTGCCCATGTCCATCGTCGAGACCAGGTCGAACACTACGCTCTTCGCTGTATTTGCTGTAATCATAGAGTATTCACATAGAAAAAGTGTGAAAAAATTATTCGTAATATGCCGGACAGTTTTTTGAAGACATAAATGCCTGAGGATAACAACACTGTCTGCATGATAGTTCCAAATCAATCCTTGATCAAGATGTATTCCAATGCAGTGCATTAAGTAGGCTCCTATGATCTCAGTTTCATCAGAGATAATGTTAGGGTAAGTAGATTTCACATTGATGCCAAATGGCTGAGGCAGGAAAATCAACACAGTTGTGGCAGTCCAAGCATACATAGCGCTGCGAGGTAATTTTTTAAGACTCTTAAGCAGAGCCACTGAAGCACACTAAAGTTTGTTCTTCCTCTAAAATTGCTTGATTTGGCCACATGTAAGTCATTGACATTGGACAAACTGAGCATGCTGCCAAGGAAGAGAGAAAGATATGGAGATGGCAACTTAACTGTGTTGGCTGCCAACTATGTTGATTTTGCTGCCTTAGCCATGTGGCATCTGTTCGCATTCTACCTGCCATAACATAATCTTTGGTCTCATTTCACAAGATAGTCAACTATAAACTGGGTCTGTTTATCGCAAATTTAATTGAATAAACGTTGATTCCGATGATGTTGAAGGATTTGTTTTATAATATAGATTTTATTCAAAAAACTTTGAACTTTAGACGCTTTCTTTCAGTAAAGTTTGACTTCTAGAAGCTACTTCGGATTTTTATAAGTAACTAGCGACCCGACAGACTTTGTCCTGTCAAAAAGATTTGTAATGTGTCAATTTTTTGTTCCGACATATGTTTTATGTCTGTAAAATAGGATATCAGCTGGCAAAACCTAATAGCAATAAAGCTCAAATTGACTACGCTTTTAGTTAGAAAACGCTTGTATTGGAAAAAGAAAAAGGGCTGTTTTAAGGGTTTTCCGCATTATTCGATTTTTTCTCCCTGTAAAACCATCCTGAACTCCAACTAACAATTTAAAAAATGACCAAATTAGTTCAGGCGTTGTTGAGTTATGCGCGCACCAACACATTTTATATTATAGATACAATGAGGTTGTCCAGTAAGATTCAAAACTGTTTCAGTATGTATTATTTAAAACATTACATTATTGCATACATTATTACAACATATTATTATAGAAAACTATAGCAAACAACAAAACCTGAAACCACCCTTTAGTTTATAAGTACACATTTCACAAACACAAAACTTACTTTTGACCTTGGATGTGGTTTTGTGTGCGGCTTCGCTCAGAGTGCCCAGACCCCACTGGGGCACAGACCGCACAGTGTTCAGCACAGACTTGGTCACCTTGGAGAAGTAGGCTTGCATGTCCTCCAGCGTCGGCTCCACTACGATGTTCGGTATCCGCAGTACCATGTCCCCGGTCAGCAGCGGGTAGACGTGAAAAGCGGTCGTATTTTGTCGGCTGCGTCGCACTAACACACTGCACAAACATAAATAGACCTGAGTGAGTGTCTTGACTTTTCAAGTTAAGTATTGCAGTATTTAGGTTGACACAGTTTGCAACAAAAAATATAACATAAATCCAAGTTTTAACAATTTATCTACATCAATCGATTGAAGTTTTGATAATACAGTAGTTATACACAAGACTCATCACATCAAAGTTTGAAAACTCTACTAGTCAAACATTCAATATTGCAAATGTTCCTATTTAAAAAGGAGTTTTTTCCAAAATCACATATCTCGATATTTACAGTTTTGAATTTGGAAAAAAGTGAAACCAACATAAGAAACCAACTGCTGAATTAAGTACGACAATGTAATACAGAATTACTAAAGAAATTTGAAGACAAAAATGTTTGGACCGAATCGACTTGAACTCCGGTCTCCGCTAGGTTATGCTAAAAATCTTATTTTAGTTTTGTCTTCAAATTTCTTTAGTAATAAATTAGCTTTTTAGCGTTTATACAAATTAAGATATAATGTAATACAGAATTTTTGTTTGGAAGTAGGTAGTACTAAAATAAATGGTACCTGTATTTGAAGTTGTTTAATTTTCCTCTTTAAGATTAAACCTGCATTTTTTGCCCCTAAAACTGAAGTAAAAATTAGTCTAACTCAAAAATAGCTGTTAGGATGGCAATATTCCTTTTGATTGTAATTTAAAGTTAATGAAGAGCAATTAAATTTTAGAAATAATTTGAAAATACCTGACGCACTAGCTCGTTCCCTCAAAACCCTCAGTGTATTTCTTGTTGCCTTTGTTAAAGCATCCATGGTTTTTCTGTTGAAAAATCCATACACTTCCATGCAGTCAGCTTTCAAGTCATCAACGGTGTACACAACTGTATCCTTTTTAAATGCATCTAAACCACAGAAATTGTATGACAGTTAGCTATTTCTAATCAGAAAGAACAACTTTTTATGGTTCTCACCTTTGGTTTTGGCCTGTAGATCTCACTATGCAGTTGTTTAATTCATATGCACATTTCGTAGGAGTTGTGCTACATCATCAGTGAAAGTCTATTTACATAATAAAAAATAAAACTATATATTTATACACTCTACACAGTCGCTTCACTTCACTATTTACATTCGTACTCGTTCCCGGGTCGCGGTTTGTGGATCGGTGGTCACTGTGGTGAAACATCATCGGCCAAGTCCGGGTGAACTTGCGCTGTTACTGAACACGTCTAGCCAAGGGTGGGTCGAGCTGGAGCAGAAGTCTCTATTCTGTTAGGATTTGGAAAACCCCGGGGCTGGTTTGGTTTGCTTCTTCCATTGCTACCAACTGTCTTTCTACTTGCCGTGCGAATTTGAACAAAATTGAGTTCTTTACTTCCTCTTTCTTATTCATAAGAGAATCTGGGCCAAATGTGTCAGTGTGCTTAAATATTTCGTAACTTTCATTGGCCATTGTAAGATTTCTGTTACTGACTGATTTAAAATTGTTATTGACTTAGGAAATTTGATATTGTGGGTTTTGTTTTGTTTTAGATACATTGCTACTATTGATGATGGTTTTTGTGTGCTCATTAAAACGAGTTTAAAGTCCCTGTTTGTGTATTTAATGTATTGCTTATTGCATTCTGGGTTTTGATTGGAACATGTGATCTTGTAAACACCTTTTTGTTCTCTTACATCAAGGTTGTTTTTAAAGGCTCTGTTTATAGGTATTGCTTGTTTCCTTAATTTGTATGCTGGGTAGTAAACGGATTTTTTTAAAGCATTTCCATTTTTTTTCGGTGTTTTTATCTACATAAAACAGTGGTATGTGTTTCATGTCTTCCATACAGGTAGTTTCCGAAGTTTCAGGTCAATCATGTGGGGTTCTTGATTTGTTTGAAATTTTTGAATTAAGTTTTTGAATGAGTGAGGGTTTGTAACCATTGTTGATAGCTATTTGTAGAATTATCTTTTTCTCCTTTTAAAAAACAAACCTACACAATGCCAAAGACTTACAGAATATAAAATAAATGATGTACTTAAAATCACAGAACCCACAACAACGAAAAACCACATGTCAAGTACTTTGCTAATATTGACAAAATATACTACGACCCACAAAGCTTACCAATGGGAGGCCCTCTTTCAGCAACTCTAGCAGAAATATACATGAGACACTTTGTGGAGGAATTAATCATGAAAGAAACCAACCCTTACTTACAGAAAATCAAACTACGCCAGATCCACAACGACACTTTTATGGTGATGAAGGTCAATGACAGGCAACCAAAACTAGTCCTAAATCATCTCAACAACCTGCATCCAACAATACAATTCAAAATTGAAGTAGAAAGCCAAGCAAAATTAAACCTTTTAGATATTACTGTAACCAAAACACCTTCTAAAAACTATCCATATCCATCCATCGTAAACCAACCCAACAGATCTCAAATCTCAAACCAAACAGATCTCAAGCCAATTCAAACCACCACTTCAACAACAAACTTGCCACTTTCTGATCCCTAATATTTAGACTAACCACCAACAACTTAAATGAAGAAGAATACGACAAAGAGAAAAGATAACTCTACAAATAGCTATCAACAATGGTTACAAAACCTCACTTATTCAAAACTTAATTCAAAAAATTTCAAACAAATCAAGAACCCCACACGATTGACCTGAAACTTCGGAAACTACCTGCATGAAAGACATAAAACACATACCACTGTTTTATGTAAATAAAACACCGAAAAAAATTGGAAATGCTTTTAAAAATCCGGTTACTACCCAGCATACAAATTAAGCAAAAAAGCAATACCTACATACAGAACTTTTAATAACAACCTTGATGTAAGAGAACAAAAGGTGGTACAAGATCACATGCTCAACCAAAACCCAGGATGCAATAAGCAATACATTAAATACACAAACAGGGACTTTAAACTGTTTTAATGAGCACACAAAAAGACATGATCAAAAACCATCATCAATAGTAGCAATGCATCTAAAACAAAACAAAACCCACAATATCAAATTTCCTAAGTCAATAACAATTTTAAAATCAGTCAGTAGCAGAAATCTTACAATGGCCAATGAAAGTTACAAAATATTTAAGCACATTGACACATTTGGCCCAGATTCCCTTATGAATAAGAATCATGACGAAAAGAACTCAATTTTGTTCAAATTCGCACGGCAAGTAGAAAGACAGTTGGTAGCAATGGAAGAGCAAACCAAACCAGCCCCCGGGGTTTTCCAAATCCTAACAGAATAGAGACTTCTGCTCCAGCTCGACCCACCCGTGTTCAGTAACAGCGCAAGTTCACCCGGACTTGGCCGATGATGTTTCATTACAGTCACCACCGATCCACAAACCGGGACCCGTGAACGAAAAGCAGTGTAAATAGTGAAGTGAAGCGACTGTGTAGTATCTATATAAGTTTTTATTTTTATTATGTAAATAGACTTTCACTGATGATGTAGCACAACTCCTACGAAATGTGCATATGAATTAAACAACTGCATAGTTTTAAGACAATATTGGACTACTTGAGTCAATAGATTGGGTTTTTTTGTTTTGTTTGCCAAGTATTTCTTTATTTGCTTGGACTGTGCTTTTCTTCCGCTGAAATCACCCTTTCCAGTCTCTGCTTATTGATTTTTATCGTTTGTGGTTTAAGGCTGGAGTGCACAAATACTCTACTTGTTTCAAAAGTATCCAAAACTACTTTAAAAACTATCAATCTACTTATCTCCGTGACAAGTTTATCCACAAACCATCATCTCCGTCACTCTGCCCCAGGTTTGATCGTGAACACGGTTTTGCCGAAGTTTGTTTATGTCCAGCCACGTCAACTTCTCCTCCTCGTCTATGTTGGGGTCTTCGATCGCGTGTACAAACTTGTTTATCAACTCGATGACAGCTTCCTCCGCTGTCTGGGACCGGGTCTGCAGTTCCGTCACCACGGTGCGGCAGTACTCCAGGTTCTTCTTGTACCACTCTTGCCCGTCCATCGCGTGCTGAGGGATGTAGATTAACATCTGGTCGCCGATGATTTCAAGCGTCTCGTCCACCCGGGCTTCTTTCATGTCGTTGGCCTGGAAGTTAGACCGTAATATGTTATGAAGATTTACAAAAGCTCTGATCGGATTTTTGATTACAAGAAAACTGTGTCAATTATTTAAACTCTCTCTGAAAAGCAAAGTATTACAATGCCTATTGAGTACTGAGTGTCATAAAGACTTGCAAAATGATTTCTGAACTGACCATGATCAGAAATCACCTTGCTAAGATACTTATCTTCTGATAATGTTACTGAACACAAATTTTTCTTATAAATATATTATTTTGACACTCTCACAGAAACTTTATTAGATAAACAAGCACACTGCCTGGAGAAATGAATATTGATAATTTCCTACCATCTTCAAGAAAATCCTACTGTTAGAAAACTAATTCATTTTACTGTAATATCAAATTAATAACAAACACAAAAACTACTGCTGCAATTAAGGGAAGTTATTTTAATACAAGTTCTTTTTACAAAGCTATTTTTCAAAAGACTACTGAGAAAAAATAATTACAATCATAAAGAGACAATTTGTTTTACAGTTTGCCGATCACTTACTTCCTTACAGAACATATCAACTTTATCCAGAATGGATGTAATCTCTTCCAAAATTTTAGGTATTGTCAAAGAGGTCCAAGAAATGTTACTTAAGCATGGTAAAAAGGCGGAGTCTAACTTCATCATCTGAGATTGAATCAGGTTTATAAATATTGGAGAAACATTCTTTCTGAAATCATGTTTTAATAGAAGTTAAATTCAGTTGATTTTAGCTTATTCGTTTTAAAGCAATCTCGATTCAACTAGTAAATGTTGAAATGAGCTTTTAAATGATGAGGCTTTTAAAGAAAACCAATTTTTTAAGAAACAGATACCAATATTTTTGGATGGTAGCATCCAGAGTTCTCTCCCGCTGACTTTTAATCATGAAAACTTGATCCTTGCTTTTGGCTAATAGATGTACTATTCAGCCATCTTTCCACATCGGTTAGGAACAGGAAAGTACGGTTTTATCTTTATTCTGAAATTCAAAACTTTTTCATTGCACTTAAAACTGTCTCTAACAAAATTAAAATTTCTAAAACAAAAATGTTTCTTGTTTCAACTAAATTACCAAGACACATACCAAATTGTATGAATACGTGACCAAAACTGCTTCCTGTAAAGGTGATACCCATATGCTTGTGTGTACCTGCATATGGGTCAAAGATGCATATAAACTATCAAAGATGATACCAATTTGCCTGTAAAAATGCACTGAAGGATTGGTGCTAGACTAGAATTGGTGGGGAAAAGAGGATTGCTGCTCATTTCATAGTCCCAGGACTGAATCTTACCATGATTACAGCATGGATATCTCACTTTTTCCAAAGAAAATTCACAAATAAACCCATTAGTGAAAGTGATGCTGGTAAAGACTTTGGCGCTACCCCACTTTTACTACTGTGACATCGTCACAAACGACATGACAATTGAACTGTCCGACAGACTGCAGCGTGTTCAAAATTACTGCATCTGTTTTATTTTTAACTTACGACGTGTTGACCACATTACTCCTTACTTTGAACAGCTGTCCATATTGAAAATAAAACCTCTCCGAGAGTTCCACATTTTAACTCTACTGTACACTATCATTAGACTAAAAAATCCTACTTATCTTTCTGACCAATTCACATTTATGTCACAAATAAGTTCCGTAACACTCGAAGAGGAGCTCTTCTGTTGTCGATTCCTCTGCATAGATCATCAGTTTTTGGAAAATCGTTCATTGTCTCATCATGTCACCTTTGGAACGCCCTTCCTGATAATGTTAAATTGATCGAATCTCGGCTCGCTTTGGGGCGTGGACAGGGCGAATGCTGCGGGCTGGTAGGGGTGGTCGATCATGGTGGCTTTTTAGGAGTGGATTGTATGAAAGGTAGTGTGATTGTTTTAGGTTTAGTGCTATATATTAAATCAATTTATTTGTAAACCTTATACACTTTAGTTAAGTCTTATATTTAAAATATCTAATTTCCAATTATTTTATATAATATATTTGTAATCAGTATGATTTTGTTGTATATATTTAACGTGGTTCAGTGGTAGAGAGGACTCTAAAGTCCTAACTTCGCCACGTAAATAAAGACTTTTTTCATTTCATTAGTAATTATCAAACACACCTGATCTCCAGGTTACGAGCTACCAAAGCTTTAACTCCCTCGTAGGCGAAGCTTATCTTGGGTTTGCACAGAACAACGAGGGTCGCAAGATCTGGAACCAGCTTGTTCATTCTAAGCAGGTTCTCAGTTTCCAGAATTGTTTCCAACACAAAGTTGTGGAAGTTCACGTGATACGCTCCCGGCTTGTCGGACGCTCTCAGCAGTGGGACACTTAGGCAAGACTGCACCTGAGTTTAAGAAAAACCTTAAATATCTATACAATGCAACAATATTTTAAAGGGTTCTTTGTTTGAAGTTTTGTTGTTGCGATGGTAGAATTTCTAAGGTTGAAGTATTATTAGGAACTTTTTTCTTAGATTTTTGGTTAACAAGAAGAACACTACGTTTCGGGATCTAGAATCTAATCCCATCTTCAGGTGAAAAGTGACCTAAAAAAATTGAAAAACATTGGGAAATGAACCAGCCTAAAAGTCACTGGTTAGCTTGCACTGACAACTTTTAGACTTGATCGGATTTCAGATCCTAAAACGTTGTGTTCTTCTTGTTTACTAAAAACATTATGAAACGTCCGTAATAATATTTTAACCTCAGAAATTTGAAAAGGTGTCCACTTACCTCTAGAAGTAAAATCAAAGGTTTTCACAGCTTTCAAGACTAAGTTCCAAGGTTTAAAAAGCCAATTTTTATTTCTAAATAGCCATAGTTGACCCTGCTACTCATTTTGAAGGTCCTTTTCCTAATCTGAGTTTTGTAGCTATACCCACAGCACATTTTGTGTGACGTTTCATTACCAAATTATGTTCAAACTCACATATTCTCTAACACTTGTTTTACTACTGTGATCATTAAGGAGATTTGTTTCAAAATAGTAACTATTCGGAACCATACATTGAAGGCTCAAAGAATTTAGAAAAAAATCAAGACAATAGAAATGTGACAATAACATTTTTACGAGGAATGGACACATTTTTGAGTTTGACTTCAGTATTAAAATTGTTTCAACTTGCAGTAAAAATAGTAAATTACTTACTCTTATGACTTGCTCAAACCAGCCTCTGTGATGAATTTCCTCTTGATAAGACAGCTCGGTCTGGAAATCCTCGTTTATATTTAGTAGTTTTGATCCCAGTTCTGTTTCCAACGCATACCTTTCCTCCTAATAACGAAATCCCACTTTTTAGCCTCAAAAGAATCACTTAAGATTAAGAATGGTAAAAACTAAAAACTTTTCTTGACGTTGAGCATTATTGATCTCAACGTAAATAATGATGTTAGCTAAGACATTTTCTTAAGGTTCATACTTTTATCACAGTGTTCCAAAATTGAAAGATTTGATCAACATACCTCGAATTCGTTCAAAACCTGTTCGATCCTTGCACTGATCTGACGGAACCAGCGGATAGACCCCGTGACCGGGGGAAAGTTCCTTGGTATCCCAGGGCTGTTTTGGTTTGAAAGGTAATAGTCGTACAAGTCGTTCAGTTCTTTGTAGAACTCCTGTAGTAGTTCTTTGTACGAGTCACCCAACTGGAGAGAAGGGAGATCCAACTTCCTGAACCTAAAGAGAACATTGAGAGTGACATTTTGAAGAGGAATAAAAAGAAATTGAGAGATCGTATACTGGAATTTGAGAATTAATACAAAACTCAAACAAACTGATTTTTAGTTTGATTTCCTGGAGTACACACCTTTACTTACAACAAACTCAGAAGATTAAGAGTCTAAAGTAAGAGGTAACTAATGTGCTAGGGACTGAGAATGGAGGAATACATTACTTCGATACTTTGATTTGAGACACAGCTCAATCTTAGAGGGTATTTTAAGGTGAATATGCACAAGGGGTGAGTGTGATGAGTTTTGATGGATGATGAGGTGTAGTCTTATTAAAAACTAGGGCTGTTCCCCAGATTGGGTCATTAATTAATAGCCCAAAGACCAGTGGAAATAGACCAATGGCTTAACGTGACTTCTGAACCACGGGGAGTGGCCATTACTGCAACACCGGGAATTGACCCAGGCCATTGTTGGTGCAAAGCGCACCCACTATACCACTGAGCTATGGCCACCTTGTGAGGCGCTACAACTTAAAACCATCTTTGCTCTTACCTTTTGATCAGCATGAGTTTGTTCAGCACGTCAGGGGCAGCCGCAAGACTTTGTGTTTTAAACTCTCTCAGCTCGTTCTCTGCAGTTTCTATTGATTTTTTGAAAATGTCATAGTCAACATCAAAATCTGGCTTTCGGTGGTTCAAACAGTCATAAGGTTTTGTTGATATTTTTTTGAATATGGTTTTGAACTTTGCTGCGTGTACTTCAATCCCTTCTAGTTTTGAATTTTCCAAAATTGAATACTTTAATGTTGTTTTCAAAACATCTCTAAGCTGAAAAACAACTCTAGGACCAATGATATTGCTTAAACATTTATTTTAAAGCAAAAAACATCAACTAGTATGAAGTTACCAGATAAACTGAGTTAATTTTTGTTAAAAGAAAATTGTCTTACGGAGTTAGAGTGCAGGCTAGTATCTAACTTCAGTGATATCATCAAATGTTGTTAGTTTTGTTTAAAACTTTTATACAACACAAAGTAACGCTTCTTTATCTACCTAGTTCAAATTTTTATTTTAAATTCATTATCCATACCTTTGAAAGACGCGTCTTGAACGTTTTGAACTTTCCAAAAACAAACATTTCCGAAGCTTCCAAGTTGGTCTCATCCTGTGCCTCCTCAATCTGGTACTTAGTGTCTGAATAAACTTCATGGTATCTTTTGTACAGCCTCAAGCAAACCTGAGTATCATTGAACGTGTTAACATTACACAGGTCTTAGAATGGATTCCAGTCTTCTTTGAAATGTGTCACAAAAAAGTATATTGACTACAAATTTTTACGAAAATGGCAACTCATTTAGACCATTTCACATAGAAATGGAATGACCCTATAGTTTCACAAAGGTTCTCATTGCCAAAAATTATTAAATTTAGCAAATAATAACGTGCAAAAACAAATAAGATTTTATTTACTTACACACATTTTATGGATGACTTCACTTTTTGCTGCCAAACAGTTTTTTATGGTTTTCGGTCAGATACAGTAGACAAGTGGTTAGCATTTGATTGGTTACCTGGACAGACAAATCTGTATAGCAATTATTCCTTTTGAATGTATTGATTATTACTACTGTATATAGTTGGAACAATCAATTTCCAGTTTATTTTAATTTTTATTTAACTGGTTGTACTTTAGATTTAACTTTTTACCATGCTAAACATTTTTGCATGGTTTATGCAAATGTAGCATGTAGATTCCTACTCTTGTAGTCCCTCTAAACTGCATTTTATCAACATAAAAATGTTGAAAGTAACAGGTTATACACACCTCAAAATCTTAAACTATATAAATTCTACAAAAGTGATTTACCAAACAATTCAAAATTTCCACATAAACACTAGGCATGGATTGGTGTAAAGATATCCTATCCATCACTCATCTCTAAGAAAAGTGCCTCATGCAGGTATAGGTCAAGCGTTGAGATGTAAAGAGGACTTTGTAGTCCTAACTTCAGCCTCGCAACACACTTTACCTTTACCTTTTGTTCTGTGTGCTGGGTTGAAACTATACAATAACTTTTAGTAAAAGGAAAGAAACGGACTTTTCCTGCCACTTCCGAGAAAACTACTCCTAACGTTCGGTAGTTAAAACTCCACCCGCCTTCAGAGGACTACACTAATCTAGGAACTACATTTAATTAATATCTTAACTTAAGATCTAACCTAAGACTATTCCAACCAATATTTGAAAATGCTACATCATAAAAATTGATGGCTTGTCAAATTACAACTACAAATACAACCAAGCAAAATGATCGAGGACACGTTATAGGAATAAAACTACATGTTAGCCTTAACATAAAAGAAATAGCTGAAAACACAGAAATGTGGTAGGCAATTATTAATTAAGATCTCACCCAGACTCGCAGACCATCTAACCTCGCATCACGGGGGCACGCACTAACTAACCTCCTGGTAGGCCAGTAGCTTGACAGCCTGGTCTGTAGGTGAATGGTGGGGGGAACGGGTCGAAGGGAGAGGCATACACCATACAGCCAACGGAAGGTGGGTTGATGTTGATATACAATAACGTTGTTTGTATAAATTAATGATCCATACAGAATTTTTTAATAAATTAAACAACAAACTTTTTACTTAGATTTAACTCTCTACAACTGAAACCGCACTTTGACCAGGAGGGTGGTGATTCGCCGGCGTTGAAGAAGCGCGATCGCACGCCCGCGCGATAGAGTACAGCAGACTGGGCAGGTAGGCAGTCATCTCCTCAGGAGACATCTTGTATAACGGCGCTGATGTACTGCTGCAGCAGCGCTGCAGGTGGCGACGCTGTTCGATCCTCATTCTCGCTGAACGTCGCCCAGTTGTCCAGGTACTTCCACTTCTGTAAATGTGTGTTTCGATTGAGCGAGATTGACATGCAAGAATAATAGATTTAGTCAGTTTTATTGCTTCCTGCTTAAGTAGACATAAGTAACAAGCTGATCCTATTGTTGCAGTTTTATGTTTGTAATGCCTTATAGGCTGTATTAAACCAGATTAGCAACATTAATATTTGAAACTTGGGTTTACGACATTAGGATGTCTCCCCATGTAGTAAAGGACAAGTCCCAAATACTTCTGGATTTTCTGGGAAGTTTATTTCTTTTAAATTCATTATCCATACCTTTGAAAGACGCGCCTTGAACGTTTTGAACTTTCCAAAACAAACATTTCGAAGCTTCCAAGTTGGTCTCATCCTGTGCCTCCTCAATCTGGTACTTAGTGTCTGAATAAACTTCATGGTATCTTTTGTACAGCCTCAAGCAAACCTGAGTATCATTGAATCGTGTTAATATTACACAGGTCTTAGAATGGATTCCAGTTTTTGAAATGTGTCACAAAAAGTATATTGACTACAAATTTTACAAAATGGCAACTCATTTAGACCATTTCACATAGAAATGGAATGACCCTATAGTTTCACAAAGGTTCTCATTGCCAAAAATTATTAAATTTAGCAAATAATAATGTGCAAAAACAAATAAGATTTTATTTACTTACACACATTTTGCGGATGACTTCACTTTTTTTTTGCTGCCAAACAGTTTTTTTATGGTTTTCGGTCAGATACAGTAGACAAGTGGTTAGCATTTGATTGGTTACCTGGACAGACAAATCTGTATAGCAATTATTCCTTTTGAATGTATTGATTATTACTACTTCGTATAGTTGGAACAATCAATTTCCAGTTTATTTTAATTTTTATTTAACTGGTTGTACTTTTAGATTTAACTTTTTTACCATGCTAAACATTTTTTGCATGGTTTATGCAAATGTAGCATAATGTAGATTCCTACTCTTGTAGTCCCTCTAAACTGCATTTTATCAACATAAAAATGTTGAAAGTAACAGGGTTATACACCCTCAAAATCTTAAACTATATAAATTCTACAAAAAGTGATTTACCAAACAATTCAAAATTTCCACATAAACACTAGGCATGGATTGGTGTAAAGATATCCTATCCATCACTCATCTCTCTAAGAAAAGTGCCTCATGCAGGTATAGGTCAACGTTGAGATGTAAAGAGGACTTTGTAGTCCTAACTTCGCCTCGCTAACACACTTTACCTTTACCTTTTGTTCTGTGTGCTGGGTTGAAACTATACAATAACTTTTTAGTAAAAGGAAAGAAACGGACTTTTCCTGCCACTTCCGGAGAAAAACTACTCCTAACGCTTCGGTAGTTAAAACTCCACCCGTCTTCAGAGGACTACACTAATCTAGGAACTACATTTAATTAATATCTTAACTTAAGATCTAACCTAAGACTATTCCAACCAATATTTGAAAATACCGCTACATCATAAAAATTGATGACTTGTCAAATTACAACTACAAATACAACCAAGCAAAATGATCGAGGACACGTTATAGGAATAAAAACTACATGTTAGCCTTAACATAAAAGAAATAGCTGAAAAACACAGAAATGTGGTAGGCAATTATTAATTGAAAAGATCTCACCCAGACTCGGACGACGAACCTCGTACTACGGGGGGCACGCACTAACTAACCTCCCGGTAGGCCAGTAGCTTGACAGCCTGGTCTGTAGGTGAATGGTGGGGGAACGGGTCGGGGAAGGGAGAGGCATACAGCCAACGGGAAGGTGGGTTGATGTTGATATACAATAACGTTGTTTGTATAAATTAATGATCCATACAGAATTTTTTAATAAATTAAACAACAAACTTTGTTACTTAGATTTAACTCTCTACAACTGAAACCATACTTTGACCAGGAGGGTGGTGATTCGCTCGGCGGTGTTGAAGAAGCGTGACATCGCGTACGTCATGCGTATAGAGTACAGCAGACTGGGCAGGTAGGCAGTCATCTCCTCAGGAGACATCTTGTACAGCGGCGCGATGTACTGCTGCAGCGCGTACAGGTGGCGCACGTTGTCTGACGCCTCATTCTCGCTGAACGTCGCCCAGTTGTCCAGGTACTTCCACTTCTGTAAATGTGTGTTTCGATTGAGCGAGATTGACATGCAAGAATAATAGATTTAGTCAGTTTTATTGCTTCCTGCTTAAGTAGACATAAGTAACAAGCTGATCCTATTGTTGCAGTTTTATGTTTGTAATGCCTTATAGGCTGTATTAAACCAGATTAGCATCATTAATATTTGAAACTTGGGTTTACGACATTAGGATGTCTCCCCATGTAGTAAAGGACAAGTCCCAAATACTTCTGGATTTTCTGGGAAGTTTATTTCTTTGGTAAATTGGACAAGAAAGAACTTATTTTGGGAATTTCCAGGACAAAGCATTTTTGATAACTTAAGAGAGTCATAGTTACTCTTCCTAAAATTCAAAATGCCAAAAATCAGTTATAAGCTCAAGTTCTGTCAAGTCACTACAGGAGTTGTCGAACTGTAGGGAGTTTCAAACTATCGGGTTTCGTACTTTTATCCATACGGCATCCTTTTGAGATACTTTTTTTTCAAAGACATTAAAAACCAAAAATTATTCCTGATGTCAAGAAATTGCCCTAAACTACGACTTACTCTTAAATAAATACTCCGTTAGTAGCAAAGCTTGGCTGAATTACTTTCGATTTTCAAAATATTTTCAGTAATTGTCAAGTTGTTTTTAAAGCAATGACCTATGATTTTGAGATTGAGTTGTTCATGCCTGCTTATTTATTATATATATTTTTAATTTCATCCTCATATTGGTCTGTATAATCAAGAGATCCATACGATTGGAATTCAGATAATCAGAGTCCTGCTAAAACCACAACTTAGCTTCACTTGTAGGGACAAAACTAGACAGTCCTTTGACTAAAACAACCGTTCATCATCTACTCCACCGACCTTGATGACTTTGGAGTGGGCCTGGAGCAGGAAGGTGATGTAGGTCATACACTCGGGGGTCTTGCACAGTTCCATGATGCTTGCGAACTTGGCCAGCAGTCTGCGCCAGTATTCCAGCTCTGCGTCCGGTGTTGGCCTCGGCTTCGCTCACTGGCTGCGCTCTCGTCAACACCTCTTGATGCAAAAGTTTGGTGTTCTACAGTGAAACATAGCCGTCAAGTATCCGTAGTAACCGTGAATCCTAGTGGATTTCTTATCATGGTGTTTAATTTGTACCAGAAGTGCCTTGGGGTTCCCCCTTGAAAGTTCACTTCTGACAAACCGATTTTGTAGTTAACAAGTGTCGTTGCTTGTTCTGAGCGTAAAGTCTTGATTTTTTTCTTCATTGTTTCATCAGCTGGCTCACAGTTTAAAAGAAAAATTTAAAAACTAAATGTTCATAATTGAATCTTATTTATGTCTGATACTAGACAGTTCTGCTATTAAAAAGTTTTACAATAGGTAACTCCAATCTTTTTCTGAAAACCAAAACACCAGATTGTCTAACCTGTAAGAATAATTGCTGGTTTAATCTATTAGAATGCACGACTATCAAAGATCATCAAATCGCACAAGTGTCTACAACCAAGGCCAACCTATAAAATAGAACAGTGAAACAAATGTTATTAATTCCCTACAGGGTGTCACTACCCATCTGTGGACCTATGCACCTCTTTATGATGGGTAGTGACTTTTGGGACACCCTGTATTTACCCATTCCATTTTCTTCATCCAACTGCGAACGATGGTCTCCACTTGGATTATTGTCGGCATGTCTGCGACGAGTGACATCAGCTTCTCCGGATCTTTCAGAAGTTCGTACAAACTTCTGTTTGACTCAAACTGTACGGCACCGTCCAAATCGGTTTTTGTCACTGGAAAATACAGCATTTACTGATCCTTCAGTTCATGGAAATCAGGGTAGTGGAATCTAAGATTGCAGGAAATCTGAGAGCACTGCAGTTTCCGCACACAGTGGCGGGAGTAACTATAACTCTCATTAAATGGGCAAGCAGCACCAAATATACCGACGTAACTGATTGACCTTTTCAGGTGGAAGACATGACTGAGGTTATAAAAAACCTTTTTTACGCGTATGTTGATGCCTACAATGGTTCCAGAGAAGTCACTAAATCACTATTTGAGATGCCGACCACTCTCATGAGGGTATTTCAAGGCAAATATGTGGTGAAGGATGAGTGTGATGAGTGGTAGTAATGAGTTATAAGATGTAGTCTTGTTACAAACTAAGGTCGACTCATCCTTAGAATGGGTCATTAATTAATAGCCCAATGACCAATGGAAATACAAGGACCAACGGCTTAACGTAACTTCTGAACCACGGACCAAATGGTCTGATATGTCTAAACGATGATGGGAGTTGATGGGGGTATCATCAGATGATCACTGATACTATCTGAGCCGCTTTAGACCTATATCATCCTCAAAACCTGACCTCCACGAAGCTGGACTACAGGACCACACCACGAGTCCCAGTGATAAGAACAGTGAGCAGACTAACACATAACTACTTAAAGTAAATGTTACATCTTACTTTTGAGAAAGTTGACATATCCTGAAAAGTCACTGAGGAAGTTCTTCTTCTGCTCAGGGCCCTTGATCGCCTTGTTCAGGTCTCCCCAGGCCGTCGTCCGATGCAACTGCGGCTGGGTGATGAGATCGTGCAGAAAGTAAACGGACCCGACGATTGAAGGGTTCTCTTTGTCAACATTGAAAACTGCATATTGTAACTCCTGAAACATGTGTTCAAACAATCATTATAAACTACAAGTTTTGTGAGGAGTAAGCCTTGTTTTAAAATTTTAACTTTTGTTGAACTTAACTGGACAAAACTATTTTTACACTTCATCTACATTATATTTCATATATTTACACAACAAAACCAAACTGGAATTGTCTAAAATATAATTTTTTTTAAATTTGAAATACCTCTAATTATTATTAATATTGGCCGGCACAACATTCGAATGTAAAGGGTAAAGAGAATCAGCCCAAAAATGCGGCCAAAATAGCATTACAAACAAACCCAGAAACAGCAAACGGCCAGAAAAGTCAAGTTGAATCCGAAATCTTTGCTTCGCTTGGTCAAATGGAGCAACTGTAAATAGAGATTACATCAGTGTATACAAAATATCTTTTGGTATTCCAACCTGATGTTGGAAGTTCAATCATCTTTAACAAGTAAGATTAACTTTGATGTTAACAAAATGACTCAGTTTTATTGCGAAGAGTATGTGTTGTCATTGTAATAGTCTAAACATATTATCTTCTATTCACAGTGACAACTTTTAAGACCATCTTAACTCTTAAGCTTTCACGGCCAATGTCATCACTAAGATCTATGGCTTCCGGTTTACACCGCGTCACAGTTGAAATATTGTTACAAGAAGAAACAGAAAAGACGGCAATAGCAGAACACAGACACAAGAAAAACATGGAATTGATTTTGACAAAACCAAAGTCTTGGCGAACATTTCACACTATTATCCAAGGAAAATTAGAGAAACCATAGAAATTATCAATCATGAAGACAACTTTAACAAATAAGACAGCATAAAATTATCAAAAGTTGGCAACCAGTTCTTTAGAAGTCCTATTGAAGCCAGCCAATCCAGTTCGACAACGAGCAACAAGCTCCGCCCACTACAGCCAATCAGGTGACATGCCCCATTCCCACCTCTGGGGTATATAAGAAGACGCCACTGCCGGCCAATCTAGTCTCAGCCGGTCAACCAGCTACCGAGGATGACTCTCCACAGCGAGGTCGAAACCTTTAGCAGTAACAATATTTCAACTGTGACGCGGTGTAAACCGGAAGCCTTAGATCTTAACTTGTAAGATGCTGGCTACCACCATTCCAAGAAATAGTCTATCTGTAACCCACTGCCGCCATTTTGCAGCCCTCTTGATCCTACCTAAAGACTAACAAAGCATATTTGCAACGCTTGGGCTCATCAAAATGAACTGACGCCAAATATTTGCGGTGTTGTACTCATCTTACTTTATGGCATATTTTTCTTTGAAGGTTATCTTAGAGGCTTTCTTCTTTAATCGTCGGCCACGGGAAAACTGCCGTACCAGTGAGGCGTTTGACCTGGTTGAACAACTTCTGACGTCACAAGACAGTTGGCAACATTTTTGGCTACTTTTAGGGACAAATGTAATGCATTTTCAGTTCACATTGCTGTAAATTGTCCAGGTTCATTATTGAATAATTATAATTACTCAAAGCCATGATTAAAATATATAAAGTGATTTCATTTTATATAATGTACATTGAGGTACAGATAGAACCCTACTTTTTACAATATAGACCGACCACCGCATATCTATCACTAGATAAAACAATTAAAAACTGTAAACGAATCAATTTTTTAGTATCAACTTGAAATATATTGAGCTATAATGAGCCACACAATCAAATTTTACACGTGGAATGGGGTGTGTTGGGTCTGGTCTGTAGAAACTGTCCTCTTAAAGGTGCGGGCTGTGATAATGACCTGGCAGGTAATGACCTGGCCAAAAACTGTTTAAAGTTGGTTTGAGGTTGTATGATGCAGTTGGTTGTGCTTGACTGGTCAGCTTACGCTGATTATTTTAGGCTAGCGCATTTTCTAATGTTCTGTGTTATGTTTTAGGTTAATTTTCATCTGAAGACGGAATCAGATTGCAGATCCCGAAACGTCAGAATCATCTTGCTCACTAACGATGGAAAATGTCGGCAATGACAGTTTAAACTTTGAAATTTTCCTATTATCAACAACAAACTTTAAACAAAGAATAGTATGATGTAGGCTAATTACCAGTTTTGCTTTAACAGTTTCTTTCTGCTGAGAATTCATGTCTACAGCTACCGACTGACGTCTGTGGTGAGACACACTCTCTGTGCGAGTGTCTTTGGGTTTACTACCAGGCGAGTCGTCAGCAAAGTGGACATCTCTGCCTTTCTGGGAAGGCTCATCTGCAAATAAGAATTTGAGTGATATAAACTTATCTATATAATAATAATAATATGGATCTTAATTGTATAAACGCTAAATAGCTAATTTATTACTAAATAAATAATAATATTTGGACCGAACCAAATATTTTTGTCTTCAAATTTATTTAATAATAATAATATGCATTTATTTGTTGTTTGGACGCCAACACAGATGCTGTCTCTGAATTAATAAAGACAGCCGGCTTTTCGCCAGCCCATACTTTAGGTTACTTAAGGGGTTTATACAAATACTTAGTAAGTACCCGTGTACTTTTTATCTGAAGAATTACATTTTTTGTGTTTTACATTTTTAGTGTTAACTAGTTTTGAAAAGTAGCTCTCTATAAACTTAACTACTTCCCTAAAAAGTCAGCTTGTTAAAATCAAGAATTATTTTTGGACAAAACTGTTTAGCTAGAACAAAAAAGTATATATCAGTTTCACGCTTATAGCTTGAAACTTTTTGGAGCAACTTTTTGAACTAGAGAGAAATGTTAACTTTAAACTCAAGTTTTTCGCCCTAGGCTATGAGTGAACTGTACTCATAGCAGAAGGAATTAGTATGATTCAAGCTGGATAATTGTCATGATTGTAACAAAATTATGTTAAAAAACTAGTAATTATAAAAATAGCACTGCTACTTGTTCTTTGCTTAGAATGTGCTGAATTTAGCATAAGAGTTTGATATTATTTTCGTCAACTTAGGAATTTCATCTACAAAGCATGTGAGTTAAACATACATAATCTTAATATAAAGCCAAGCCCTAGGCCTATCTTAATCTAGCCTAGGGTTTTTTTACCAGCATTACTAGTTTGCTCCTCCAACATGTTTGAATCCAATAGTATAATATTATGTTTTCAGTTGGAATACCAATTATATTTTAAAATTATAAATATATTCTTTAAATGAATGAAACTAAGAAAACACGTATCTACAAAACTACATCCAAGTTCACATCAAAAATAATAAAAATCAAGCTTAGCCGGCAACAATGGTTTGAAATAATATAATACACATATGGTTTTATTTTGAATACAGAGTAATAGTACATTTAAGCGTCAGAAGGCTTATTGCGTATAAAGAATTAAAAGTATGAGCGCGGGTCGCTCTTGTCGAAAAGTCACTCCGTGAATAGCTTCCAGCAACAACAAAATGTGCCAATTGCATTTTTACTCGCCAAATATATGACTAAATACTTATAAATTGATTTAAAAATTACTTCAATTGATTTATAAATTGATGTAATTAAATCTAATAAATTTGTTTAATTTACTTTTAGATTTTGTGAAGTAATTTTTAAATTATATATATCTAATAAGAAGAGCTTCTGCATCTCTCCACTTATAAAATGGTTTAAAAGTAATACGCTGATAATCATGACAACTAGAAATGCAAGAGCTACCTATTAGTAAATTTTACATAATCTAAAGGTTTTTAGCTAGAGAAGTCTAATTGCGTCTAAAGTCATGAGGGTATAAGCGCCGAACGCCCTTGGCGAAAGGTCATTGTGCGAATGGCTATAAAAGACAACAAAGTTTGTGAATTGCATCTCTTTTCGCCATGAGTCTCTGACTTAAGACTAGTAAAAATGGGTTAAAAGTAAAACGCTGATAAACATGAGAACTAGAAGAGTAGGCGCCAGCAAATAGTAATTCAATATAATCATAATTCCAACTATTTATTGTCTCTGAGAGTTATTGTCATATGATATACACTGTTTAGTGGAACTTGCATTGCTATAGTGTTTATTCATAACGGTAGTTTTCTAGAGTTGTCTCGGTTTCATTCCGGGGAGAGCTGGTGGAAGAGCTTTTCTTCATGTGAAGATAAGACGTGTGGGTGGTGACGTCACTAATTTTTTTTAGGTAAACAATAAAAATAACCCATTTTTTTTCTTTTCCTCAAGCATATGTTGGGTGATTCAAGAATAGCCTCCTAGTTCTAAAATTATTAATAAATTGTCCAATACACTGATTACTCTCCATCCGACTGTAAAAGTTTGTTTTTCACTTAAAAGTTATTTAAGAAAAAAATCTCCTTTTTTACGATTACTAGATAAGTCGTTTTAATTGATTTTTGATGCTGACATTGATAAAGTCAATGATGCTGAGTTGCTTAGGTGTATCATGGTCCATAGAAGGTACTATAAAAGTCTAATAATTATAGTTGGCGAAAAACAATTTACGAGTATATCTAGCCCTAGGATGGATAGATGATAGTATTGAATGAAAAATAGGCTAGGCAGCCTAAAAAAGTAGTAAGTACTAACATTCCAGTAAAAGTCTGGTGTATAGGCCTATTTGGTTTTATCAAAGGTAGGTTTTACATAGAAAAAAGATGGGTAATACTTTAGAACATCGTCCAAAACTGAATTTTAATCCGTTGACATGATCATAATCAGTGGTGGTTGGTGTTCTTGAGTATTATCAAAAGATGTTATATACAATAAATTACACCCACGATCCAGCAAGGCTAGAAGTTTAGAACTCGCGCGCGGACTCGCCCGCATTGTAACAATACGACTCGAAGAGCGTAAATAAGCGATACTTCTCGTCTTGACTCACTCGCCACATTAACTTAGAAAGGTAAATAGCGTTTGCCGCTAAACCGACCAGCGTTGTATCCATTGACTTTAAATATACATTTAAAATAAATGGTTGTATCTCTATGAGTATGGTACCATGGTACTCTCTGGTGGTTGAAAGCAGACAGTGACGTAACTGATGTTTTTCGGCTAGTCATTAGTCACGTCACAGAAAAAAATCTCTTCCACCAACTCTCCTCGGAATGAAATCGGAATTGCTTTACCAATAAGAAAATAGGACGAAAAAAAGTTTTGGACGGGTGGAACTGCTGAAAAGAGGAACCGGGAACAAGGAATAAATAAACGGAACAGGCGTCGCATCTCTGAACTCAAGTACAACGTGCGGTGACTCAGTGTCCGACAATTTATTTTACCTTAGTTCAATATATAAAAACTACCAGGTAGCCTAATTTTGGATTTCACACTTTAAATTATTCGGTAAGTATTACAGCAGTTAACAGTTTTAACTTGCAGCTCTTTAAGTAAAGTTGTGAAGGTAGCCTGGCCTATATTAGCTGTCCTACATATTTTGCAAAGATGTCGTTATTCCTCAGATCTAGGTCTGTGTTTTGTATTTGAGACATCAAAATTATTCAGGACTTAATATGCTATTAGACTAAATCAAACAATATTGGGTTATCAATCTGTAGGTTAAACACATTATTCGTATTACTTTTGTATTATACTGTTATCTATCAAAACTATGTTTTTCCGTTCTATATGCATGCATATAAAGTGATGTTATCCATCCTAACAGAAAACACTAAAATATGTCTAGTTCTCTTTGCTATTCCCCCAGGTAAAGAACATTTAGACTACAGTTAGGAACCTAGCCTACTTTCGTTTGCTAGGTCTAATTTGTTAAATCGAAAAGTTTTGGAGCCGTTAACTTTTCTCAGGCTGATCTCCCATTTTGACTTCTCCACCACAATCCCTTACCAGCTCCGCAACACTCACCGGCTGCCCATCCCCAAACATTCCACATCTTTCTTCAAAAAACACTTAACCTATAACGCAATAAAATTATTTAACAACCTACCCCATTCCTTTCAGTTAGAACCAAGCCATAACAAATTTAGATCAAAATTAAAACATCATTTGTTAAATTTAGCCTGTTACAGCGTTCAGGAATTTCTTTCAAGTGACATGTCTGTAAAGATTGAGGAAACTGTGTAACACTGAAATAGCCTGTAAACGTTCCTTGCTTGATTTTAATATTAATTTTTTAATGGTTAAAGCTATTTTAGTTACTATATATATTATTTTCATTTGACCTAGCTAATGCAATGTAAATATTGTTAATGTGGCTTAATAAAGACTTTGACTTTGTTTTATGAAAAGTCTGTGCATCCTATGATAAACCTACTGTAAACCCGAATTGGGTAAGTTGTTATTCTTTTGAAAAAAGTTATAAAGCCTAGCAGGCAACAGATTTTTTTGTGAATGTCAGACATGTAGGATTACAGAGATTGCATCTGTTGACAAAATGGTGATTGCTTAGGTGGCTAGTATAAACTTAAGACATTTTTCACAGAACTCAGAGACAGAGATATCAGTATGGTGGTTGGATAAGTTTTCAACAAAGGCTTTCACTTAGGCTAACTTACCTTCTTGATCCTAAAATTTTTGGTCAATGACAACTTGAGTCAAAAGATAAAATAGCTGTAGCTTATTTTTGTTCATGTCACTGATTTAATTATTTCAATTACAGCCATGGGTGATAGTGATGATGAATACGGAGATCGTAAACGGAGAGATAAGTTCAGAGGAGAAAGAACAGAATCTTACAGGAGTGGAGAAGGAAGGAGAGATGATAGAAGAGGAAGAGACGAATGGATGGAGAGGTTTGTCTAAATCTATTTCACAGCCTACGTACAGCATAATTTTTGTTTACACGTATTTTGCAAACAGATTTTACACCAATTTTATGTGGTTAGGCTTGTAACTAGAAAATGTACTTAACAATGATAGTACATAATCAGACAAACTATAAGACAATTTAAACATGGTTATCTGTTTCAGAGATTCTTGGGGCGGTGGGGGAAGAAGAGCTCGAGGAGACTATCGAGGTGCTGTGAGAGAGAGGTACAGCCCTGCACGCCAGCATGATTTCTCTCCTCCGCCTAAACGCATGAGGACAGATTGGTATGTCTTAGAATTAATCATGACTTGATAATTTTGTAATTATATGATTTCATTTGATCGTTTATTGTACAGCTCTACGAGTCTAAGCCATACTTTATTTTACCATATTTTAGGCTCAAAACCAGGATGTGACTAACACTCGCTCATGTATATCACTATTTGAGTTGCCGACCACTCTCATGGGGGTATTTTAAGGCAATTATGTGGTGAAGGATAAGTGTGATGAGTGGTAGTAATGAATTATGAGGTAGTCTTTATATGAGGTAGTCTTTATAGGTGTAGTCTTTATTTATTTCGATACATACGGCAATCGCCAATTTACAATAATAACATGACTTGTGAGACTCGAGGATTGACAACAAAATAATTTATATATAAATAGCAATACAATAACAATTTAACATGCAATTAACTGTATAAAAAGATAACAATATGTAGTAGTAACAATATGTACAAGAAACGTTTTGAATAAATACATTACAAAGATAAAAGCTTTTATGATAAAAGTACAGAATTTAAGATAGCTGCAAAAACCTGTCAAAACAATCACCAAAATTATAGTTCAGGAGGGCCCGGAGAGGTGGGTTCACAATCACGTTAGGGTTGCCGTCCTTGAGGGTCTTTAATCACAATAGCGTTACATGTTGCGAGGAGTGGGGGAGGGAGAATAGTCGGAAAGCAAATAAAAGTGAGGTGCTCTGAAGAAAGATAGGAGGAATACCAGCAAAGTGCAACGTTTCCCTTCTCAGAGAATTAGGACTGTAAAACAGAAAGGGAAGAGAAAATAATGTCATATTTTGTCAAGGGAAATTTCAAAATAATATATATACTAAACAGTAAACACTAAATTTTATTATTAGAAACTGGAATGACATTGTTACTTGTAATAATGAACAGTAACAAGGTGTGTTCTTTTACATTAAAATGCATATTCACAAGCTTACGCTAACACGTGGTTATGTTGCAGGGAGGATCGGAGAATGCCTCACGCACCAGATCCGGGCTATTCTTACGCTCAGTCTTGGGGACAAGAAAGTCAAGCTCTGCCTTACGGCAATAACAACCAAAGGTAAAAATATACAGATAGTAAAAGTACATCATCCGGTGAAAAGCAATCGGAAATACTTTTATATCGGATGATTAGTGTTTTTACTATGTACATCTTAAAACCAAAAAAGCTGATTATTGAAGAATTAACAGTAACTTACTTAATACTTTGCGTTCACATTAGCGGGGGTTGCTACTGGAGTGAACAGCACATAAAACATGCCGCTGAAGTAATAAACAAGTGACGGGAGTAACGATGACTTTCTAAGATTGTTCAACCTTAAAATTAGCCTTTCAGACCTTGAAAACTGTGAATTTTATATTCAAAGTTCAGTGGACACCCTGACCAAGTTGTGCTACCATACGTACAGCACAACTGGTAGCGGTATTCAAATGTCGTTTTTATGTTCATCTTCATTTCTATAAATAACTCAACGCTTATGTATTTTCAGAGCTCCAGAACAGGTTGAGACCCAGCCTCCCATGCTGTCTCTGAAGGCATTTTTACAGTCTCAAGACGATAATATCTCGGACGAAGAGGCAATTCGTAAATATAATGACTACAAACTGGAATTCCGAAGACAACAACTAAATGAGTTTTTTGTTGCACACAAAGAAGAGGAATGGTGAGTAGAAACCTCGTGGACTGCTTTTCAGTTGTTCAATATTGTATTCTTTAAGATTTACGTTTTAATTTTAGGCTAAAGATTTTGATTTTTAATTTCAGATTTATAATTTTCAAAGCAGAAAATCCTACAATTAAACTAAAAATATTTTTATCTGCAGAAACTTTATCATCGGTTTCTAATTTAAATTCAACAAAGTATTGAAGACAATGTTGGTTTTTTGTTAACTTTCCTTCTTATTGAGAGCTGAATTAAGCCATTTGACAACCATATTATGTATGGTTTTAAGTTAAATACAATTTATAAAATCTGACTTTGATATTATAGTTTGAGCAGTTCCGTTGTTATGGTGTAGCTCAAAAACTCAACAATAGTTGCAAATAGGAAAGAAGGAACCCAAATCACAACGCCAACTCAAACTTGTTATATCGGGTGATTACAAATGAAATAGACAGTTTGGATCGCTTGTGGGAAATTTATTATTTAAAAGCTTAGATAATTACTTACATGATTATATAGAAGAATTCTTAAAGTTTTTATTGAAAATATTCATTGCGATTACCAATGGTTCTTGGGAGAAGAACGGCCTGAAAATCTTTTCACGAAATAAAGCGCAAAACACATTCACTTTATGAGAATCGCGTATAAGCTGTACCTCTTGAGTTTTCTGTTCGTCATAATTGTACATTATGTTTATTAACTTTTCCACTAATGTGAAAAGTGCATTCATCACTGAAAATTAGGCGATTAAACAATTTGTCGTCATTTTCAATCCATTGTTGCATTTCCTGACAAAAATTTGTACGTACAACTTTATCATTGTCGTTTAAACTTTGTGCTTACTGTAATTTATAAGGTGTCATTTTGAAACGATTCCGCAGAATTTTCCACCATAGTTTGTACCAACATAAACTTTAAGAAATTCCCCACAAACCCATATAACTTACCATGTTGAAATACACCAGTTTAATTTTTAAGAGGCTATTGAAGTTGTCTATTGCATTTGTAATCACCCGATATTTTACCTAACAATAGAAGTTCTTTAAACGTTTACATTTGAATTGTTCTTTTAGTTAATAATCCTCAGGATTATGTATACAAATGGTACTGAAAGCCAAAGTAAATTACTGAGATTTTGAGGAAGAAAACTTGAATTATTGTAAGTGTAATGACTAAGTTGTGAAAATGTGGTACCGTACAAGACTTGTGAAGATGAAGAGGTTTCTAGCTGTGGTTTTGCTAACCGAATATGTTTATTACAGCTTACGAGCCACCACCACCGTCTCCTCTATGATATTTATACCGGTGTGATATATTCATTGTGTTTATATTTGTTTATGTGTGCACATGAAGAGGACATTACTATGTATACAGGGTGTTGCGCGCAATGCAGCTACCCTTAGTTCCGTTATTTATACTCGCGTTCCGTATTTATTTATTTCGCGCTTCCCTTCAGATCATCAAAAAAAGTAAATCAGGTGAGATTTAGAATAATGTCATCAAAACTTGCCATTGCTAACCACTGTTGTATGATGATTATTTACTCATAATTTTGTGTACTGCGTTTCTCGATATGGGTTGTAGCTTTCCTCCTCCATTTATTAATCAGTTAGTTGTAAAATTTTTAAAATATGCCAATATACTTTAACAAAGTGTTTTAACAAAGTTTCAAAGTCTATTTTGAAATAAAATTTAATTTTTGCTACTAATAATTTTTTTGCTAATAGCATCGGAAACAGGTCGGCTTTGCTAGTGGTAGCAAAATACTAAAATGTAAAGCTCTAAACATGGTTGTTTTAAATGCCATAAAATTATGAGTAAATAAATGAGAAACTGTTTCTGTACTGTTATAATTTTCAGGGTGATTTTTGAAAAAGAATACTTTTTTACACAAACAGTTTTTTTATAAAGTGAGTGTATTCAAGTGATAGAGGAAATTTTTCTGAAGCCAAGGTAAACAAAGTTGTCTGTCTACCAAAGCTATGTTTTGGTTTTGTTTTAAACATTATTTTTAAACTGATAGTTGTGAGAGGTTTTAAAAGCCATGGAACTTATATTGGGGAAGTAAAATAAATGGGAAGAACAGCTAATCCTGAAGCAGTTGCTGCACATTCTCTCGCATAAACTAGCTTTAACTCCTATTTTTCCTCAATATAAGTTACCGTACACATTAACCAATGATTAATATTTTAAATCATGTCTATTTCCCCTGAATTTGTTGTCAATATATCATTTGGGAAACTAATTATTGTGAACGTTATGTTGAAGGTTCAAGTTAAAATATCACCCAGAAGAATCTGTAAGGAGGAAGACAGAACAAAGTGATGCACTTAAGGTAAAAAATTGGTTTTATTTTAGTGTTACTTTTAGATAATGTGTTCTCACAAGATGGTCAAAGTTTAGATACTGTAGAAAACCCTCAGCCTCACATCTGACCTCGGAATAACGGACTCCTTTGGATAACCGACCAAGTATGTACGCTCTCCCACGGCTTACCGGCCACGTGTCACGAGTCTGTCGAGACATGATATCTGCTCTGTTTCTCTGTCACTAGCTTCAGTTGCGTTCTAATCGCGCAAGGAAATATAAAATACTACCGAAAATGTCAGCAGATGCAGTAAACTCATTTTTCTTTGTGTAAAATTTTTTTTGCTTCTTCTGATAACTGACTTTTTGTCCTTTCCGACCTAAATTCAGTCCCGTTTGGGTTGGATATGAGGGCTTCTACTGTACTCTGAAAGTAACAAATACAGTAATTTACTAGACTAAACACACAAACTAATTTGCTGATTTGAACAGTGTAGTACAGCTGGCCAACTTTGCCTTGAAGCCTACAAACCTTTGCAGAACACTTTACAAGTGAAACCATAACTTACATAGTTTGTGATTGATTTCACAGAAAAGGGTGGATGTGTTCATGGAGTTCCTGGACAGTGGGCGAATCGACAAGGTGAGCGTGGACGCAGATCAGAGCGACAACCTGGTGAAGCTGCTGGACGCGGTGGTGATACGCCTAGAGGGAGGCACCGACCTGGACCTCAAGATACTGGATCAGGTGCCAGGTAAGAAGCGAACATAGAGCACAAAATTGTGCAGTTATAAAATTACTAATTAGATTTATAAGTCAATTAATCCTTCTTTCAAAATTCGAAGTAAGCATATGGAAAACAATTAGATTGCTGTTATAGAAAATTTAAAAGTGGCAGGTATCATAAAAACAGACATTAAAAAAACATATTTAGACAAAAGGTGTAAAGTTACGGTGGTAAGTTTTGATTGGAAAGTTACTAAAATGAGAATAGTAGCCTGGATAGAAAAGGAGCTCATCTTTAAAGGATGAAGTGAGTTTGTGCCCATTGCCAACTTTTCAAGACAGCGTTAACGTACTTAGCGTGGCCTCTGTACTAGACAATTCTATTCCGTTAGACACTCTTTACTTGAAGTTCTAGATAAGGAAATGCCAGAATTTGGTTGGAAATTATGATTCCGAGAGCAGTGTGCATTTTTTGAATTAGAACTATAACAGTTAAAACCAAATCTAAATGTCCAGAGATAAACACATGTTATGTACAGCTTATGTTCATGAATAAACGAGAGTTGCAATATGCTATGAAAAAGGAATAGAAAGGAGAGCAGGCTCACCTGGATAAAGTAGAAACACATAGAAGAACACAGACTAACATATTTTTAGCCCTACTAGAGCCTTTGTCAAGACAAAAAGAGATAATTCCGGGTTATCTCTTTTTGCGAATATAACTTGCTATGCTTATTATTAAATGAAATTACAACAAGGATTTGAGAATAATTTCACGTTTGTTTCCAGTACCGACACCTCCGGCTCCAGCACCTTCACAGCAACAAAGTGGGGACGAGGAAAACAAACCAATAATAAAAAAGTAAGCACATATATATTTCAGATTCCATTTTCCTTTGAAATTTCACTTTTAACCACTACCATAGCTTGTTTTAAAAAAGAGTTGAACAATCATTCTTTTCTTGCACAGGGCTATGCAATTGAATCTTGGTCCAGTTTTGTTAACACTACCTCCGTGTGAGTTCATGATTACATATAAGTACTGTGCAATTTATACGGACAAAAATTTAATTTTCCTCTTTTTATCTCAATAATATATTAGATTCAGACTGCCTTTGCTCCTTATGAGTTTTTTAATGTTAATTTAATTTAGCCTATTTTTTTCTATCATTATATTTGTTTAGTACATCATTTCCTAAAGCCTGAACTTGGTTATTTAGAGAACCTGGTGAAGACGAGGGTAAAGAAGAGGCAGACAAACCAGTAACAGCTGAGAATAAAGACGAAAAGAAAGACGAAGAAGAAGAAGGAGAGGAAGGGGAAGAAAAGGAGACACCAGAACAGAATGAAGAAGGTGAAACGCCCTCTTCTCCCAAAGTCAAACAAGAGCCTGAGGAAAACAGCCAGAAAGCCTCGTCTTTAGGTAGTATTTTAAAAATTGAAATTTACATAAAATCCTAATTTTGCATTTTTTAAAATAAGTACACTAGTTGTGTTCTGTACACTAGTTGTGTTTTATCAGGAAGTTGACTTTTTAAAAGGTAAGATTTAGAAAATAGGGCACTAGGCCAGAATATGCTATCAAAAAAGAATAGAAATAAGAGGAGGCTCACCTGGATAAAGTAGAAACACAGGGAAAAACACAGACTGTCAAAGTTTCAGCCCAACTTGGGTCTTTGTCAAGACAAAGAGACAAACTTAAAAGAGTAAGTAAGCTAAGCAATAACACTAAGTTAAGAAAGGTGGAACCAGTGTTGTCAACAAAGAAGTCAAAAAAAAAAACATGTGAAAAAATACACATAACAATAAAAACTGGAGAACCTGCTTGGGTAAGGTTGTGAGCATCTAGGGTTGAGGTTGGGTGGGACACGGGATTAGGTAACCTGCGTACTTACCTTTTTAAAAGTTAATTATCCCTGTCAAAATCCTGAAATCTAATTTTGTATACACATGCTGTTCCACTTATATATTAAGAACTCGCTACTAGCTAACTCATTGCCAAAAACGTCTAGAAAATGAATGGGAAATAACTCTTGCTTTACAGAAGACCCTGAAACAGTAAGCATGAACGGAGGAACTGAAGAGGAGGGAGAGGAGTCGAAGCAAGACGATAAGTTGTCAAACAAAGAATCTGGTACTGCTGGTAAGTTTGGTTCTTCCTCACTTAATTTTCTGCGCTAAAAATTACAACATGTGTGAATAAAATAACTCTTCAAGTTGAGTTGAGTGCTCAAATATTTGTCTCAATTGTTCAAGCCTTCGTTTGTGACCTTTATATAAGTTCAGAGAGTAATTTTGTTTGAGGCAAATATGGAGTTTTGAAGTGCCGTTTTAATAGGCTATCAACCTTAACTACTCAGGAAAGAATAACAATGTTTTTTAGTCGATTTCAAAGAAGGAAAAGATTATTTCATTACAGAAGTCGACACTATTTCAGTCGTTGAATTACATCTCTTGCTGCCAATCCTGACTTTCTAACCTCGTTACGTTGTATAAGCAGTCAAAATTGCACCAATACGTTTGAAACATCTTCCGGTAAAAGCTCAGTAGGCAGTATGTATAAACATTTTTTAACGAGAGAACAGCTGTGTTTTTGGTTGTGTTTTGGCGTTTTAGATGAAGAAATCACGTCCGTGGATGGAGAGAAGAAGGGTGAAGATGAAGGCACAGAGAAAACTGATTCTGAAAAGGGCACAACTGAACAAGAAAATGAAGAGGTAAAGTTTAGTGTTTTACTTGTTTAGTGTGTTTTTTCTGTCACTGTGTTGGCAATATGTTATTTGTATATAACAATAAAAGTTTCAAATTGTTGTAACGGTTTTGCTCATTTCAATTTTTCCAGAAAAAAGAGGATGACGACTCACCAAAACCGAGACCATTGCACAGCACTGCCTCCATCTTTCTCAGAAATTTGGCTCCAACGATTACAAAACAAGAGGTTGAAGGGGTAAGTATACTTTTCTCTCTTGTAATAATCTGTTTGTATGTTACTGCCAAAATCTCAATAACAGACCTACATTATATAACAATTTGTACTTGTGTTATTTTTTTAGATGTAAATAAAATATCTTTAGTTCCCACTTATATATGGAATGGACCAACGGTTTAATGTGACTTACGAACCACTAGGAGTATCTGGGATTCCGAACCCTTCTAGGAGTGGTGGTGTATTGAATCAAAGTACTAGACTTAGTAAGCGTGTCTTATATACAAGTACCGAGCCAAATTGTACAGAGAGCCTTGTCATTTTATAAAATGGTGTAAACCATTGGGATGAAAAAAACTATAGGGTATTTCAACTATCAACCGGAACATGCACACAAGTTGTATTTGTTATCCTGCCCCATCAAGATGTTATTTTCCTTTTGACTTGACCCATAAAAAGTTTTAATGCTAGGGATCAAAATTAGTTTCATCTTTTGTTACTGTGTAAATATTATCTTATTAATAACGTAAAGGCTACTAGCGTGTGAAAACATAGCTACCATACGTGTATCTACATGTTTGTTTCCCCCAGATGTGCCAGAGGTACCCGGGTTTCTTGAGGGTGGCCATCGCGGACCCGCAGCCAGACAGGAGGTGGTTCCGTCGAGGCTGGGTCACTTTCCAGCGTGACGTCAACATCAAGGAGATCTGCTGGAACCTGAATAACATTCGGGTAAGTCTAGGCCTATGAATAATTTTGAGTTCTCAACGAGGAGGTAGTTTTATAGCTAATTTATTGAAGAGTTAAGTTTTGCATGAAATCATGTGATAGTAAACGTTAACCAGTACAAATTGTTAACAGATTTTGTTTATAAACACTGATTGGGTAGTCTGATTTGGATTTAGTCTTATGGGTAGCTCGGGAAGTAGTTAAGCTACTACTAACATACAAGTAAATGTTGCAGTTGCGAGACTGTGAGCTGGGCGCCATCGTGAACCGGGACTTGAGCCGGCGTATCCGCACAGTGACAGGGCTGACGGGACACAAGCAAGTGTTGCTGAACGATCTCAAGCTGTCCGCCAAGATCATACACAACTTGGACGGCAAGACAAGCCTCTGGCAGGATGAAGACCAACAGCCTCAGGTTAGCAATAGATAATGTTTATTTCTCTTACTGTACGAGTTGTCTGATTGCAAAAACTAGATAACCAAAAATTTCAAATATCACCTTAGTTAAAAAAAAACTGTTAGTGCAACGACAAAAAAAGCAAGCTCAAGTTATTACCATAAAACTAGGTGTTACATCTGTGTGAAAATGCCTATGTTGTTGGGGGTAATCTATCAAATACGATCTAGTTAGAAAATTATAAGTTCCTCTTATTGTCCACTTTTGCCAATATTGAATATACTCTTGTTAAAGTTTGTTACAGTCACTACTGATAAGCTCCCATTAACAATCACAATCCATTATATGCTCTAAGACATCACTTACCACAAATAATTAGAATGCTTTAACTTACACATTTAGAAACGAAGTTGGATATTTTATAGTCGATGTCGAATGGGCACCCAGAAAAAGGAAAACACTTACGTGTTCATGCATATTTTGAGCTGAAACGAAGTGTGCCTTGAATTTGAGCGGTACACGATGTTTGTAAAAGGCTTAGTTTGTGTACCTTAACAAGGCAAAGTTAATGCCTTTACCTAGCATTCCTGTATTGTCACATAACAAATTGTAAATATTAACTGTAGGAATCGAATCCGCGCCACCAGAGTGATAAACTCCGGAGTCGTGCCTGAATCGTTGTGTCTGAGCGAGACTTATTTACCTTTTTTTTATCTTCAGCTTCTTCTCTGTCCAATTTAATAAACCTACACATGTGTTACCAACCCAAACAAATCTTCTTTCATCCAATTCTGTTTACGTCAGACATACTCAGATCATACTCCAACTGTCATGCTGGATGAGACTTAGATTGAAGAAGTCTACGCAACAAAATTCCTTGGGATACACCTCGATCAAGGTTTGACCTGGGATTTTCATGTAGACTATGTCTGCTCCAAAATTTCCTCAGGCATACATGTTTTGAGACAGCTATCCAAATATTGCCCAACTCAGGTACTGATGTCGGCATATTATGGAGTAGTCTTTCCACACCTCTCCTACGGAGTAGCACTATGGGGAGGCTGCAAAAGCGAAAACTTTTCCAGAATTGTCATTCTCCAAAAACAAGCAGTCAAAACAAAAGCAAAGCTGCAATGGAGAGAGTCGTGCAGGCCAGCTTTCAAAAATTTGAAACTGTTGACATTACCCTGCCTCTACATTTTGAAAACCTGCCTTTTTTTCAGACAAAAATGCGATTCGTAAGGGGAGTGATATCCACTCTACGTAACTAGCAGGGAGAACTACCGAACTGGGAGACACAGGACGGTAGCTCATGAACGCTTGCCTTCCCATTCAGGAGTTCAACTAGTCAACAGACTGCCAAATTGATAAAAGTGCACCTATGCCAAAGGCATTCAAAACTCGCTTGAAAAAGATTTTGGTCGCAGAAGCACTCTATAATATAAACGAAGTTTATGGTGCACCACGGGCTCGGTAAAGACCACGGACCAAAGGGCTAGAGTGGATCAAATTCGAGGAATGAGAATTGGGTGAATGCAAATACTGTATGTTTGAACGGGATTTCGATGTGTATGAATGAAAAACTTTAGAAACTTAATACAAATGACGGTTGCGTGACATGTATATGTTTTACGCAATAAAAGATTTATTTATTTGTGTATCGGTTTACAGCAAAGTTTCGGCCTGGTTTCACAAAACCCAGTGCTGAGGAACATAACTGACTACCTCATCGAGGAGGCTTCTGCTGAAGAAGAGGAACTGCTCGGCCAAGCTTCAGAAACTGAAGAGAGCGACGAGAAGGATTCAGCCATGATCAAAGTAATTTATTTCAAACATTTATTCTTTCGTATCAACTTTATTTAGTGTTTTGAGTTTTTTCTCGATAAGCAACATTTTGTTATTTATACCCATAAATAGGCAGATGTTATTTTTTGTTTAGTGAAATCATTTAGATGGGGAGATATTTTTATCGTTTCAGAGGTGAGTTGAGGAAAACCTTTCCTTAGAAGAACTGAAAACACAGAAAGTTACTGTTGAAAATCTTTTTGAATATGTATTGAAAAGCATTGTTTTTAGGTGCTGGATCGCTTGCTGATGTACCTGAGAGTGGTCCACTCTGTAGACTACTACAACCACTGCGAGTATCCTAACGAAGATGAAATGCCGAACCGTTGTGGCATCATGCATGCGAGAGGCTCCTCTCCCACATCTAAGGTGAGAGCTATTTTAAAATTAAATACCATATCTACAAAATGTTGCCTCCTTAGTGTTGCTGTTTCAGATAAGGAAGTTAATATGTGCCCTTTGATAGGTAGTGAAGGCTCATAATTGTTCTGTAACTGAAAACCTTCTAAATTTACCCAGGTTACCAGCCAGGAGATCCAAGAGTACTGCAGAGGGTTTGCTCAGAAGATGGCCTGCCTGATCAGCAACACTGGCGAAGTTGACGGACAGGAACTCACCTCACTGGGAGCCAAGGAGGCGGAGTCAGAGGTGGAGAAGTTCATTGCGGCCAACACGCAAGAACTCGCCAAGGACAAGTGGCTCTGTCCACTCTCCGGGAAGAAGTTCAAGGGTCCCGAGTTTGTCCGGAAGCACATATTCAACAAGCACGGCGAGAAGATCGAAGAGGTCAAGAAAGAGGTTAGTTGATCGAATTTTGTTCTAATTTCTGAATGAATGTCAGTGTACAGTATTCCGGGAAAAGCAGGAACTGGGTGCACATTTGTATATTTTTGGCATATTTGTTGCATTTTCAGTGAATTCTGTAGTGGACCCTAGCTGGGATCAGTGAACATTGCTCCCGTGAAAGCCAAACATCATTGTAAATGCTAACGAAAGTGGTGATTTGGTCGAAGATACCAACGATAGTCTAGAAATCGCTGCTGTGTTCTAAAAATAGCCTATCTACACCCGAAATTTCTGGAGTAACTATGACTTGAAAGGCGGCATTCCAATAGATGTTGTAAATTTAAGTCAAATAGTTTAGTTTTACATTTTAGCTACAAAACCTTAAAATCGGCAAAATCTGGCCAGAAAATAATAGGAAACACTGCTTTATTAAACACAATTTATGGATCAAAATATCATTATTATTACTCCATCTGCTTAAACTATTTTGTCTAATATCTTTTTCTATAATAATTGTCTACGTCACAGGTTGAATACTTCAACAACTATCTGAGAGACCCCAAGAGGCCCATGCTGCCTGAACACCCGGGCAACAGGACAGCAAAGAAGGAGCCGTCTCAAGATCACAATGCTGGTCCTTAGTAAGTGGATATAACAAATATGTGATTTTAGTTTAGTGTTGTAACAAACGGTGTTTATTACTCAGGATTATCATGTAAAGCTTTAACAATCGAGCATCCTCATTAGATATCTTCAGCATTCTAAATTTACTGTAGTGGGTTGTAATTTTAAGTTTTGTAATATAAGGTCTTATTGGTTTTTTATATACCAACACAAGGTTAATTTGTATATTGGTAATTAAAAATTAAAGAAAATTATTTATTAATAAATAATCTGTAATTATTGAGACTTTATACTTAAAATCATAACCATTTGGAATACCAATCAACAAATTCATCTCTAATATTTAATTTAACTCTAAAATATACACAAAGTTGATCATAATATGTAATTTCAATCAATAGTCATCTCAAAGGTCAGTTACTGCAGTGCACTAAGTGAGACCGTCCTGTTGACAGTGGGTTCCCGTATGGTGGCTACGGAGGGGGCAGAGGCTACCAGCACTACGGAGGAGGTGGCTACGGAGGCTACCCTTCTGGCTACAGCAGACCTGGTCGTGGAGGCTTCTCTCGGGGTGGAAGGTATTTACACTAGATTTTTCTGATGGTTCTCAATTGCACTTTTGAACTTTAACCCTTTGCGGTCTCATTTTATTTTTAAATTTTCGTAAAAGGCCTCCCGTATGGGTTTCTCCAGTCCCCTGTAAGCAAAATTTCAGCAAAACCGCTCTCTGGTACGGTGCATTACCAGTCATTGAACCACTCCTCTAAGCTGATTTAGCCCCTAAGCTCAAAAAGTGCCACTCGCCGCCTCACTGGATTTGATGAGCCATTTTCTCTTCAGTGATCCTCAGCGGGTCATTGTGGCCCCACCCGGAATGATCCAACGACTAGCATTGCACCGTACCAGAGCGCACCCGGGTGGGATTTGAACCCACGCTGTGACAGACAGGGGCCAACTGTCTGTCACTATAACCACTAAACCACCGGGCTGTTTGTTGTGGGCTGTCAAACTCACACTTGAGTTGCCTAGGAGGGGGGAGGGAGTGGTAGTTCCAATGTTCTCTGCTAGGTGCCGTTAGTGTAGCGTAGTCCTCGTTATCAGAGACTGTTTCAACCGCAACCCTATACTGCACATCCAAACGTTCAAAAGGACCTATAGTGTTTGTCGACCTATAGTCGACACGAGACCACAAAGGGTTAAATGAATTTTTAATAGGTTTTAACATTTTCAATTTACAGCAAAGCTAAGAAAAAGTAGCAGGGTTGTGAAAGTTTGTTCATCACAATGATTGTTTACATAAAAATGTACTCAAATTCAAGCTAAAACATTTACAAGAGATTAACTGTTTGAAAAAAATAATATTGCTTGGGTAAAGGTTAAGCTTTGTATGTGTTAGACAAGCTTAATAGCAGCTTATCTTAAAAAAGTATTGCGCTACTATCCAACTTTGAACATTATACTAATTATCTTTAGTATTATTTAAAACTAATTATATTTGGAATGTATTCTACAAGTTGAAGTTAGTTAAAAGTCTGTTAAATAAATTTTTGTTATGTTCAGCTTTTAAAAGATACAGAAAATAAAAACAAAAGGTTAATTAATAAATTAATTTGTGTTGCCCGATGATGCTAGCTTTGCTAGCGAAAGGCCTCGCAAGTTGAATGATTAAAAGTATTCGTTTTTGTTTTTATTTCCTGTAACTTTTTAATTTATTCCACTACTATGACTCAAGTTTTCTATTCTATGTTCAGTTTTGTTTAGACAAGGTGGGGAATTAAGCAGATAAATGTCAAAAAAGTTGAATTGAGGGGCTGCAAAACAAAATTGGCCTATTATGAACAGAAGTTGTTCTATTTTGGTCAAATTAAGCAGATACTCCGGTTAATATAAAATGACAGACTCTGGTAGTTTATTTGAAATAAAATCTTAAACCTTTTTGAATTTGTATTACGATTTTAGCTTTGGATGAAGAGATTTTACCACAAACTGTCTGCAATGTTCAAGGCTTCATACTATGTCTGAAAAGGTTCAAATTGTATTGTTAGATACAAGAAGTATTTAGGAATAACTTACTTATTTAATTTTGTATGTTAATAAAGAATTTGTCTAAACTCTAGGGGACCGTATCGAGGCAGGGGTCACCATTCCCATAACTTCCCAACCTCGACCAATCCTTGGTAAACACTGTAGTCCTGCTTAAATCAGGGTTTCCTAAGAAATGTGTGATTGTAATGTTGTAATTAAAATCCACAAAACAGCGAACTGAAATTCAAATTTGACCAGTGTTTTGAAGTGATGTTTTTTCCTTTTACCACCTCAGAAATTGTATTTTTTATGTTTATTATTATTTAAGCGTGTTTTTTAGTCTTATAACAACATTGGCATATTTCTTCTGGGAAACCCTTGCTACTTCCACTTCATCATTTGGACGATTAGTTTTTAAAATAAAATATCATTTCATTGTAGTTGTAGATAATATCTTTTTTAATCAAGAAAAGAGTTATTTTCTTATTTTTGTGAAGAATATAATTTATTGAAATTAACATTGGGGTTTTAACAAAAATACAATTGGAATGATTCTTAACATAATTATTTGTGAATCGTGCATGGGTCAGGTAAAATTAGTTGCAACTATATAATTTTTTGTTGTCAAAATATTATTTTGGGGTTTTCCACAGGTTTTTAGTTAACAAGAATAACACGACTTTTGGGATCCAGAATTTGATCCCGCCTTCAAATGAAAAATAACATAAAACATTAGCAAATTGGCTAGCCTAAAAGTTATTCCCAAAAGCTGAGTGTTTTGTTAAGGCTACTTTTCACCTGAAGGTGAGAACAGAATCTAGATCCCGAAAAATTGTGTTCTTGTTCGTTATGAAACAAAGGTCTATAATTTTTTAACCTCAGAAATTCTACCATCGTCAACAACAAATTCCAAATTAAGTAGTTCATAGTATTTTCATTTTCTAATGTATTTCTTAATTCAGATAAAGAAAAAGGATAATTAGGCCTATGATAATGTAAAAAAGGATAGTGTGGAAACAGGGTTTCTCATTTGGATAAAGTAGAAAACATAAGAGAGCACAAACTGACAAATTTTCAGCTCTGCTTGGGGCCTTGTTAAGGCAATATTGTGTTCTCTCGTGACTTTCTTCTTCATCTAGGTGAGTCTGCTCTCCTTTCTGGGACTTCGTGGTTGGTCTGTAATCCAGCTTCATGGAGGTCAGGTTTTGAGGATGAGTCTGGTCAGCAGCTCAGATAGTCTCAGTGATCATCTGATGATGCCCATATCAACTCCACCATCGTTTAGACATATCACCATCACCTGTGGTTGGAGTCCGCGTTAGCGTTGGTCCTTGTATTTCCATTGTTCATTGGGCTATTAATGTGACCCATTCTAAGGAAGAGTCCTTAGTTTGTAACACTACACCTCATAACTCATTACTACCACTCCTCACACTCATCCTTCACCACATATTTGCCTTAAAATACCCTCATGAGAGTGGTCGGCATCTCAAATAGTAATTTCCTTTCCTTTTGATAGCATATCCCCGCCTGTTGCCCAAATTGAAATTCATTTTTTCTTTGCACACTCATTTGAAATCGTAATCCGCTATACTATAACCTGTTGTGAGCAAGTTCTATGTAAAGAAAATTTGCTCCATTTGATTTCAAATGGTAGGCATAGTTTGTTTGTTTAATGATTTGCCGATTCTTTAACCCTCACTGCTGTATTTTTGCAGGGGAGGCTCTGACTACAGACCTATCATCCACTACCGTGACCTCGATGCTCCAAGAGAGCCTGACGAGTTCATCTAAGCAACCCTTCCCTCTCGCAAAGCTTTGCTATTTGTATAAAACGTAGAAATTTATGTTATGTGACTATGTATTTGATTCCATTTTATTATTATTGTGCTCGACTCACTTGTACAAAGTGAAATAAGTAAACTGTTTCTAACTTATGTTTGTTTATATTTTTCCTAGTCTTTCCTGTCTCTTAACTGGGTTGGTATCGCCAACTTTTGAGAACAAACAAACTTGCACGTGCGACAATTCTTTTAAACTCTTAAAAGAATTCCGTCGCAGCTATCTGTGCTTGGGCTGACGATCTATGTTGATTTTCCTGCCTCAGCCATGTGGCATCTTTGCACAAGCTACCTACTGTAACATAATCTTTGGCATGGAGTGTTTATGTGTCATAAACTGAAAAAGGGTGAAGGAAAGTTCAGCAAGTGTCAACCTGAATCGAGGGCCTCTGGACAGGAGTACTTAGGAAGGATGTTTTCATGGAAGCAAACGAACCTGCAGATGAGGTATGTTGGTTGTTTGTATTTTTGTGTCTAAAAATTAGTTTACTATTTTTAAGCATTTGTTTGTAAAATATAATCATGTTTCTAATTTCTTGTATGTTTTTTCAGGTTAAACGTAAACAAATGTGGTAGACATTGTGGAACTTTTGTGAGTATCTTATAAAAGCAATTTATTGCTCACTCGTGGAAAAGGACGACTTCTTGGATTTTAAGAAGGCTTGTTTCAAATGTCTTAACACCAAAAGACTTAAAAATTCTTAAGTACAATGGCTGAAGCCAAGGGTGATACACATTTGTAAAAAACCCAGACCTGGGCTGAAATAGAACTTTGGCACACAATGTCAAAGTCTTCAAAAAAGCATCATATACTTAAACGTGTACTTGCAGAAACTACACAGAACACGAACCGTCTGACGGTAGAACAAAAGGAGACTTAAAGAAACTGATACCATACCTGAAGGAGGAGAATAGGCCTTCTACAATCGCCTGGTTTCATAGATTTAAACTTGATGTACCTCTGAAAATAGTCACTTACTGTTTGTTTGTTTTGTATCAATAAACAGTTTTGATTTCCAATATACACTGTTTATAGTATTTGACCTTGTCACCAACAATGTAAACAAATTGTATTATATTATACATAAAATCAATTTACATCTTCTTACACATTGTAAGTTGCTTAACAAAGATGAGAAGTTGCTTATAACAAATTTTGACTGTTGTATAAATCATTTTGTAAAATACCAATTGAACTTTTGAACCAATTGAAATAATTGGTATAACATTTAATGATTCTTGTTTAAAATTTTGACTCTTCTTAAAATTTGTAGAAATCACAAAAATTTTGATATAATTCCTCTTGATCCAGTAACTTTAAAATTTGATATTTGGAGGAATAATAATTAATTGTGGAATTGTATAATTATGGCTTGCTTTTCTTCATGGACAATTTTTGTTTGATCTTTGTTATTTTCTAATCGAATTGTTGGGTTCAAAATTAGCCCAGTATTCTTCTTCCTGTCCACGACAATTATACCGCTCCTTCATACAGCACCCCCGTCCGCAAGTGCAATTACCTCCTCATAGACCTCCACATCTTTCTGGATTGGTTATTTACATTCTTGATTGGATATTTAATTGCTTACCTTTCTGTAATACCGTATTAACGAGATTGTTTGCTTACTCTGCCATTAGTCTAAAGTGAATAATAAGGTCGTTTATAGCACACCTAATAGACCTCAGGATAATTATCCATCAGTAGTGGTGTTAACCAGGGGCGCAAGGACAGCATTTGGGGGCATTAATGCGGCTAAAAAGGGAATTCTTATATAGAGAAGACGGAAAAGACTTTTAGAGAATAACAATACCCGGAACAAAAAGGAATTACATTTTTATATTTTATTAATTAACTATGTGAAAGGGTACATATGTCAACAGGAAGCGTTAGGTGAGTCATAGCGCCCCTAGCTCTAGTGACTTTTTTAGTAGCTTTAGTCAAAAAACTCAAAACATAACTTGCAGACGCTGCCACAAGGCCCGGCCTATCGCCAATCCTTACCACTGTCCATCAGCTATTTACTCTTCAGGTTGTAGCACGAAAAATAATTTGTCATGTAGTATGTGACATGTTCCTTTCTATCTCGAGAGTTGAGCAGTGATTAATGATTATTCGTTTGATTTGTGTTGGTGCCTGGAGGTGTATATAGAGCGGGGCAATACTGTAACATGAGCTTTTATAAACCAAGTAGGGAAAATTTTGGAAAAGGACGGCTGAAAAGCAACAATAGGAGGCCGTTCTTAAAAAGTCCACAAAATAACAGGTTTTTAAAAATTGCCTAGTGCTAGTCAAAAGGTTTCCATAAACATTTTATATTGAATCATAATGCTTTCTATTCTTAGTCAAATTACAGTTATTTTTGTTATGGCTAGTTGAAACTAGGCTCACTTTAAAACACATTATTTTGCTTTGAATTTTCAAAAGTTTTCCGGGGGGCCATCGGACCTCCGGGGGGTGCAGTCGTTGAGCCTGCCCAATGGCGTATGCATGCTCGAGCCGCCTCTGGTGTTAACATTCAATTTAATCATTTATAGTCCAAAAATATTTAAACAGTTATAAACTCTTTTACAGAAGTAGCTTTTTGACGCTTAGTCCGGTTTTTACTTCAACCTCTACATATATAATGAAAGTTTTTTTATTTGATTTAGAAGGTGTTGGGAAGA
This sequence comes from Matsumurasca onukii, assembly GCA_018831715.1. Lineage (NCBI taxonomy): Eukaryota > Metazoa > Arthropoda > Insecta > Hemiptera > Cicadellidae > Matsumurasca > Matsumurasca onukii. Next base: position 90,249,635 of record CM032058.1, read on the forward strand.
TCAGAACTGCAAATTGTTATGCTCTAAGACATTCCGTTCTCTTTTTGAGATAGAAAAGAATGGAAATTCACAAATAATGTTGAAATCAATATTGGTTATCACAGGTCTTTTTATTATCATGGAAGAAGGAAAGAAATACAAAGTAACATGAGTTTTGTCAATAAATAATGTATCAGTCTTAAAAAAAAAACTAAATATATAAAGATCCATCTGCAGGGCCGAGGTAGTGAATGGCGATCAGCACCACATCGATTAGAGTCCAGACTCCCAATCCGCCAAAGCTGAACAGCTTGCCTATCCCCTCCTGCCAGTGACCTAAGTAAAACCTGCAACCAAACCAACCATCATCATTACTTGGACTCGTGGCGTGGTCCTGTAATCCAGCTTCATGGAGGTCAGGTTTTGAGGATGATACATGTCTAAAGCGGCTCAGATAGTCTCAGTGATCATCTGATGATGACGTTAAACCGTTGGTCATTGGGCTATTAATTAATGACCCATTCATTCTAAGGAAGAGTCTGCCTTAGTTTGTAACAAGACTACACCTCATAACTCATTACTACCACTCATCCTTCACCACATATTTGCCTTAAAATACCCTCATGAGAGTGTTCGGAATCTCAAATAGTGATTTGTAATCCAACCTTAACTTTAGGGGTGTGCAACTTAGTCTTTTAACTTCGATTTAAGTAGGGGTACACGGGATTGGATTTTTCCTTTCCGAATTCAATAAGTCAGTCACTAACAAGTCAGTTCAGTCAGAATTCACATTCAAAGTAGTCAGTGTGGCCACTACTTTGACAGTGAAAACTGAAATAATATTCTTTTCAGACTTTTATTACTAAAAAAGAAGGGAGTGGAATGATACAGCTTTTTATTTTGGTGACTTATTTTAGAAGAAAAAATCTACAAGGAAGAAATTCATAACAAAAATTGTGCTGGTATGTCTATGGCCTGGACTGTGTGAGCAGTTGGTAGACTCTTGGAAGAGAATTGAAATCATAGATAGCCTCTCTTGGCCCAGTGAGTCTCTAGCTGAATAGTTCGTTGATAGAAATTTGGAAGAGGATCATATAGATAGACTGATACGGAGTCCATTCAATGGTTGGCTTTTATGATAAATTCTCATCTTCATAGAGGAGCTGGTTCTCGGATGTTTGATTGGTGTTCCTTGCTGTTACAAGTACCGAGTATTTTTTGACTGAAGTGAGAAATCGGTTTTATTCTACTGGTTATAAACAACAATTAAACCGTTTGATTGTGGGTTTTGAGTAGGTTTATGGCTACTCACCTATCTGCGCCGAAACCTCCGAGGGTAACACTCAGTATGAGGGCAGTCGACCAGCGATATCCCCCCGTCCAGTTGCACTTCTCCATCTTCGGGAAATTTCTTCGGCCAAGGCATTGAATGTCTGGCCTCACAGTACAGTTTGTTCTGTAACAATAGAAATTAACATTATACTTTGATTTGAATCAAATTATCTAAATCAGCGATATCTGCTATTGCTCCCTTGATAACTTCTGACTGAAGATTTAACTCTGCGGTACGTTCTGAATACTATATAGTCACGCGATATATTAAAAGTGCCGGTTTTGTCCCGTGAACACTTTTTGTTTTACACCCACAGTTATTTCCGAATTCATTTTTTTCAGCCGCCCATCATTTGCCCTGCAATACAAGACCAGGTGCCAAAAATCCAAAATGTATTTTATTTCTGCAAATTCCTGTAACTATGACTTCCGTAAGGTAGTCTTTTCACACGTTAGTGCAGAAATTCACTGCTTATTCATGGTTGAGTGAACATCCTGTTGACACTTCGATTAGCAAGATCTTACTTTAGCTAGAATAAAGGAAAAGCGAATATTAAATATCTAATTGCTCGGAGATATTAAGTCACCTGATTCAAACCACTAATCCCCTATAACTACCGAACTTGCTGACCTGTAAGTGCCCCTGGGGGAAGACACAGCGTTGCAGCCTCCTTTCAACACACAGGTGTGTTCCCAGTGATCCGTCTGGTAGCAGTAGCGGCAGATTATCTCCTTCTCAAACTCTTTCGGACCCTGAAATGGTCGTTACAAAGTTTCTTTCAGAAATTGACATGATGACTTAGTTAAACTGCATTGGAAATTAGTACGGTAGTCTCCCTTAAGCTATAATAAATTATGGATGATGAGTCTCAATTAATCCTAAATTATGATAACTAGAATAAAAAAGCTATTCAGTTGATAATGTGAGGTTTAAATGTGTACTAAATGACAGCTTGTTTTACCGCTAGACAGTACAGTCTAGCCCTGTCAGTAAAATAAATTCCTGCTGTCACAACCGTAATTATTGTTCAAATGTTTACCTTTCTTCTTATTGAGATGATGTACATCGGAATGTTAGATTATCAGAAAGCAGAGAATGAGACTCTACTGTATTTATTAATATCATTATCCGACATTGGTAGGATTCTAGTGACTAGAAGTTTAAGTGTTTGACATATACAAATGATTTGAACAATTAAGAATATCAGTTTTCTAACAGGTTCCCAATTCTTCCAAAAATAAAATTATTTAAGGTGTTTCAAGGTTTTCCAGGTTTAACCAGATTGAAATTCACGGTTTAATTTAACCCAAGACAAATAATTAATCAGGGAATAAAACTACATTTTTTCTGGTTATACGGTGGTAACTTGCCTTTTACAGTCTAACTACAAAGCATAAAATACACAATGGTTACCTAATTGAAACCTACTACTGTCAACACTTTGGTAATTTAAATTCATTACATCACATCGTGGAAGTGGCGACTATAATGGCTAGCAGACTGCTAATCTTTAGGGTGAGGTTTGCATCAGAGAATGAGGAACTCTGTGTTCAGGTCATAACACTATTTGATTGTGACTAACCATATAAGTCACATCAGATGATTCATTTAGTTAAATCAAATCTTTTATTGCCCTTGATCATAGGATACATGAAATAGCCATTGTATGTTCAGAATAGCCAATAAATGACTCCACCATAAATATTTAGTAACACTATTTTGATGATGTTTTAGGATTGAGAAGTGAAAAGATTACCAACATTATAGATTATTAGTCCCCACAAGACAGCTAAACCTCCCGCACGGCAAGGAAATCGGTACTAAAGCTACAATTTCTTTCAACTTAATATTTTAGCATTAATTAAAGAGACTCCCTGAGAAAAAAAATGGAAAGTTCTTGCAAAACTAATTTGAACGTTACAATTACGTACCAGACAGTTGTCAACCAACGCTTTGCACGTGCCGTTGAGTGGTGCTCCATAAATGCAAGTTTCATTAAACACACAAGAAATGCAAGGATCTCCCAACTTAGCACATTCTATGTTACTTGGGCATTGATCCTCTCTCTGAAATCAAAACATTATGTGTAAGAGAATTGTAAAAGGTTTTAAATGTACAATTACAGTAACAAAGTTACAGTTTCAAGGGTTAACTGGTAAAGCTTAACTATAAAAGAAAGAGTTGAATTGCCTTTTGCTACTCTAGATTCTACTTAACCAAGAGAAATCATTGTTAAAAGGTCACAAAAATTATGTAAGAATATAAAACATTTCAAATGTGATGACATTTTGAACAATTTTACAAAACCCCGGAGTCTCAAAGCTTAAGCTGGCCTGTACCATGAAATGTACAGGTATTAGTCAAAATTAATTAGATAAAGATTTCTGCTTATACATCTAATTTTTACTTTAAGGGACAAATTTTAAACAAACTTTTCTAATAGGAAAAGTTTTTACTGATATTGCTTATATGAAGTGAAGTTAGGTTACTTACAAACTTAGGTTTTGCACTATTAGACAAATCTGGAGTAGGAGTGGTTGAAGTGATTTCAACCTTCTGTCGCTGGAGAGTCATATCTCCGTGTTCTTCATCTAAAACATCATTTAATACCTTGTAAGCTACTTATGTCTGAAGAACCTATGTTTCTAGTTGAGGTTATGTGCGGATATTATCACAGTCACTATACATAGAACACTTTTGAAGACAGAAGAGCACCGATATGAATCCAAGCCATTTAAAGTCAAATTATATTGCTACATAGGAGGTTAGGCTTGGCGCTACTTCACGTTACATGGAGGAAGGTTGAGAATGGCTGAAAAACGGAAATACAGCAGCAATGGTAGAAGTAAATGTTGCTACAGCAAAAGAACTGTTAAATTCTTTTGTAGACACCAAAGAAACTAAAAAATACTTTTGTCCAAATGAGCATGGAGCTGGGTACGTTTACTATTACCCAATTCCGTAGAATCAATTGATTGTCAATTTTTGCTAAACAAGCGAGTATGAACAGTGAAATAACCAAAGCCTCAACATTAGGGTTAGCCTTAAATCTAAATGACTGAACAAAATCAAGTTTTGAAGATGTCAAAACCGCCCTTAGTTCTTAAATTTCCAAGTGAGACTATTAAGTAGCAAATAGTGTAGCTAGATGTATTTGTTACAGATGATTATGTTTGTCAACAGTTGGAAAACAGATTCCTCCTTAAATCGGTACAAATCTGATGATAAAATGTTTGGTTGAAATGTCCTTTCAATAAGGCCTAGGCTTACTTACCATTTTGAGACGAGCACACACAGTTAACGGTAAAACTAAATACCAAAATTATTCTAGATAAAGTTACTTTAGTCATATTTTACTCTAAGCTATTTTGCAATTGTTTCTCATTTTCAAAAGTTATAGAAGAAAGTGGCGAATTCTAGTCTTATCGCAAGCAAATTTTATTACAAACATCCGAACTCAATGTAAATATGCTGATGTTTTTTGACAGCTACTGAATCGTTTTTCTGCTACAGGATCATGACACAGAGTACACCATGGAGGATAAAACTAAAGACAATGGGATAACTGAATATTAATACCGTACTACTCTCTGTATTCTCTCCGATCATGTGTCAAATCGAAAACCTGATCTGTCAAAGAAGTGTCAAAAAACAAAACAATATAACCTCAATACTGTTTTGATAATTAAGTTTCACAAAAGAAATAATAATGAGTGAGCTATTTATTCCAAAATACCGTCTTATACAAGATGCTAAGCCACACTATGTATACACTGTGGAAGTTTTAGGTCACTCCATTCAAAGAACTGTTGAAAAACGTTACAGTGCTTTTCATGCTCTTCATAGAGAAGTAAGTAAACTTTAGTTGATTGATACTCTCCTCCATCCAGAACCACTCTTAAGATCATAGAAATAGTTTAATATGTACTATATTGATCCAGTAGATTCTGTCTGTCTTGGTTGTGTAGCGTTTTGAACAAGTACAATTTTATCAACCTGAAGGCAACAGGTAATGCAACTATAGTACTGTACCCTAGTCCTATTCTGAGAAGTGTTAAACCTGCCATTACAGCCAGTTACACTGGTTGGGGGTGGTAGTTAAGTTTGTACATCACATCTTAATGACCTGACTTCAATTTCTGCCGTCCTTGATTCTGGTAACGATTCTCTAAGGATTGTTTTCCCTGATTCAAAAGTCACATTTACCCGTTGGTAAACCTGCTATAAAAAACAAGTTGGCACAGGGAATTGCCATTTTTCATTTTTGGAGATTTGCTAAAACATATTTTTGATGTACGCAGCTAAGGAAACACTTCACAACGCCTGCGTTCCCACCCAAACGAGTTAGATGCTCTCAACCCAAGGTGCTAGAGCAGAGGAGGCAAGGCCTGGAACATTACTTGCAGACGATGATGAAGTTTGGGCCTAGCAGAATACACATCATGTCCTTCCTTGGCATTTCTGATTCTGTGGGAAGGTAAGTCTTTTGTACATTACCTGGTCCTGCTTATAATATAATAAGTGATAGGTATGGCTCTTATAGTAACTTTGTCACTTTTTAAGCAATATTGTAATTTTATTGTATTTTTAATTTATTTATTATCCAAGCAATATTGTATATTTTCTACAGATGTTACAAATTTTATTCAACAATTTTATGCTAGATGCAGGCCTACAAAACTACTACCTAAGCTGAAATTTTGCAAAATTGCCAGTTGCATTACAGCCAGTTACACTGGTTGGGGTGGTAGTTAAGTTTGTACATCACATCTTAATGACCTGACTTCAATTTCTGCCGTCCTTGATTCTGGTAACGATTCTCTAAGGATTGTTTTCCCTGATTCAAAGTCACATTTACCCGTTGGTAAACCTGCTATAAAAACAAGTTGGCACAGGGAATTGCCATTTTTCATTTTTGGAGATTTGCTAAAACATATTTTTGATGTACGCAGCTAAGGAAACACTTCACAACATGCTTCCCACCCAAGGTTAGATGCTCTCAACCCAAGGTGCTAGAGCAGAGGAGGCAAGGCCTGGAACATTACTTGCAGGCGATGATGAAGTTTGGGCCTAGCAGAATACACATCATGTCCTTCCTTGGCATTTCTGATTCTGTGGGAAGGTAAGTCTTTTGTACATTACCTGGTCCTGCTTATAATATAATAAGTGATAGGTATGGCTCTTATAGTAACTTTGTCACTTTTTAAGCAATATTGTAATTTTATTGTATTTTTAATTTATTTATTATCCAAGCAATATTGTATATTTTCTACAGATGTTACAAATTTTATTCAACAATTTTATGCTAGATGCAGGCCTACAAAACTACTACCTAAGCTGAAATTTTGCAAAAATTGCCAGTTCTTCTGAGAAAACCAGTTTCAACAGAAACTTGACCATTGTAATGGTCATTGGTAACTATGTTCTGCTTTGGCCGACTTTTCAACATCTTCGTATTTTGTGTGCCCGATGTGTTCCTGGACTCTCGATGAAATTAATCTTTGAGTATCGCCAATATACACTGAACTGCAAGGAGTTTTGTAGACTCCCGGGGTGCACCATGGTATCTGGTCCTTCACAGGTCTCAAACAGTTTTCAGTTTACTAGCTGGCTTGAAAACAGTCTTTATGTTGTGTTTGTGTGGGATTCTGCCTATTTTATCTGTTGTTCCTTGGATGTATGGAATGTAAGCTGTGTTCCGACAAACATCTTCCTGGTTTGTGTCTGACTGTTGAGGGGTCTGTTGGTCCTAGAAAGCTGCTTTTTAAATCCGTTGTTTATCTGAGATTTTGTGTAACCATTCTCCTGTAGTGTTTTGTGTAGTAATGTCTTCTCTTTGTTCCAATTGTTCTGATCTGAGATATAAATTGCACGGTTTATTAATAAGTTGAGGACGCCGAACTTCTGGGCCGGGTGGTGGTGGGACTGCGCGTTGAGATATTTGTTGGTGTGAGTTGGCTTCCTGTAGACAGCATGGCCTATACTCCCATCAGGTTTCCTCTGCGTCATCACGTCCAAGAACGGCAGACGGCGATCACTCTCCACTTCTATAGTGAACTTGATGTTGGGGTGTACAGTGTTGAGATGACGAAGAAACACTTCTAACTACTCCCTACCATGCGGCCAAACTGCCCAAACGTCGTCAACGTAGCACACCCAGAACTTCGGTTTCTTCTTAGCTCCCTGCAGTGCAATCTTCTCAAAGTGTTCCATGTAAATGTTTGCTGCTACTGGTGACAACGGCAATCCCATTGCTGCCCATATTATTTTCAATCAAAGAAGAAACATGTTGGAGCGAAGACAAATCTCCACCAAATCGGCTACAACTTGCGATTTCCTCTCCCTTATGAGCTCGACCGTTTCTGGTAAAGGCACCTTTGTGAAGAGTGATTTTACATCAAAACTCACTAACAGGTCATTTTCATCACACTTAACTCGTATTTTCCAGGACAAAAGATATTGATACGCAAGATTAAAAACGACTCGATATCCAAAGCAGTCTTAGGGTTGAATACAAACATATGTGCTAACACATTTTGTCTTTTCCAGGGAAGTAACAAAGTCTGTGAATCATTACCCAGTGTTCAAAGTGTTCCTGAACTCGGCTGTTCGTCCGACTCGTAACAACCTGCCGGACATCATCACCGAGGGAGTACTCTCAGCTGTCTATGAGCATTAAGAAGGTGGACTGATGAACCCTCAGGAAGGCTGGCATGCAAGCCTGTGAATTGCAATGGCATTTGGTGGGGGAATGCGGGAAATTCAACCTGTACCAAAAATCTTTTTTGAAATTGCTAGGTGTGGATTGTAAAAAGTGATTGTATAACAAATATGACACTTATTATAAAAGTTATCTTAAGAATTATGAAAGTTTGTGCCAAATTTTAGGAAAATCCAAGAGAACTTTTTCTTACTAGAAGAGTAAGTGATTGACACGCTCTCTTTAATCTTAAACCAAAGACTTTGGAGAACCAAGAAAATATATCCTCTGTGCAGGGAATCAAGAAAATTGTATTTCACAACTTGTACCACTAGAAAATGGCTTTCAAATAGCCGAAACATGTTGTGGATTACACACTTTTGATTGCCAATTCAGTTTTTTATTTTCAAATTATATACATAACATAGCAAATTTACAAAATAAAGGTACCCTAAAGATTTTGTGTGAATAACATTAAAGGGGTGGGGGAAATTTTGTTGTAAAGCGCTGTTTTGGTATCCACCTTTGGGCTAGAGTAACTATGACACTTATAATAAAAGAATTGAAGGAACCTTAAGGTTCAAGGTAAAGGGCGTGGCAGTTTTGTTGCTAAAGGGCATCTATAGGACGAAAAAATTGAGGGGGAGTAACTATGACTCTTAAAAGGCAGCTGAAGGGTATGTTCGTCAAAAAGTAAAGAGGCAAAAATTATGTTGCGCTCAGGGCATCTAAATGAGCACCTTGCCACTAAAAATAGCCGTCATTTTGGAATAAGCCTTTCAAAATTGGCTCTAGCATATCAGTTTACGCTTATACTTAAACACATCCAGTTTGAGGCTGAGCCTTTTATTAAATGATGTCTTCCCATTACTTCAGAAGGATGTTAGAAAGGTCACTGTTTTGTTTTTGACCATTGCTTTCACTTTTTATTAATTTTTAGCATTTCTGGTGAATGATATTTACATGGAGACTGTAGGTTTAAAAGGTAGAGTTAGCGAGCAGTTTTTGATTCATTTGTTGTGAAAGATCTCTCTTTGTTTTGTTTGTTGTGATAGACATTAATACTCTTTTTAGAAATAATTCAGGGGATGGTAAAATTCACTGGTATCATCATGTATTAACAGAAATTGTTTAATGTTTAAGGTTGTTATATTTTGTGCATATAAACTATAGATCTGTATTTAAGTTACCACACAAACTTGTTACTAGTTGTATGTATGAAAATAACTAAAATAAGCATTTATTAAGGGTAAAGTAATCTAATAATTATTCTTCCATTTAAATTTTAAAAATGTATCAATGTAAATAAGTATTCCTTAAAAAAACTTATACATTGTTTTTTTTAACAAATGTACATTTCGGAGATGTTGATAAGTTTTCTAAGTACAATTTTTTAAGCGGAGTAATCAAAAAGATTTCTGTTAGTTTACAAATTAATTTATAAATACCAGCAAGTAAATATCAACCTGCTTAACTCTTAGGCTTTCGCGGCCGGTGTCATAACTATAATCTAGTTCTTCCAGTTCACACCGTGTCAAAACATCGTAATTAGGTTGAGATATTTCGGTCTCGCTGTGGAGTACCATCTTCAGTCACTGATTGGCTGAAACTCGGTTTATATTTCAACCTAATTACGTAGTTTTGACGCGGTGTGAACTGGAAGAACTAGATTATATCTACCTGCTTGTTCACTCACTAGTATTTTCAAGATTTGTTTCTCAATGAGTAATATTAATGTTGCCAAAACTAATTTTGCAAATTTTAAGATGAAATTTACTTTAATTTGAGTTATTGGTACCAGTTGTTAGGTGGTTGGTTGCAAAACTTTAATTAGTCCAGAAAATTGTCTGCATTCTATTATTACTAAGTTTCAACTGGGACACAATGTAAACGGGAAGCCTTAGATCTTAGTGATGACACCGGCTGCAAAAGCTTAAGAGTGTATATTTTTTAAAGCTGGACAAGATTGATGTAAACCCTCTTTAAATATTGGTTGTTAAATAGAAAGAACAACTGGTTAAAATAATTTACTTTGTACAAAATATTATTTTATTATAAACATAAAAATAAATTGTGCAAAAATTATGCATTTGTATACAAATAATATTAGTATTAGGTTTAGATTAAATGCCAAGCATAATTTATAAAGCGAGGAAATTTTTTATCATTTTACTTGTTTAGTCAATATAAATTATTCATGTTATATTTAAGTTTTAAAACTGGTTTTAAACCTCAATAACTTTGCAAGTACAACTTCACTTGTATGATGCATGATATATTAATTTTACTGGTTCAAAACCAAATTATTACAAAACAATATATAATCATTATTTTCAGTAAAACCTGAACAGCATTAAATGTTTTTAAGCAAATGTAAAACATTGTAAGTATAACATCTTAAACAACAGATCAAACTACAGGAACTACAGGGCCAAGCAATGTAAAGTGCATTTAATTTAAAGTTTTCCAAACTTGGCTGTGTGATACAAACATGAACAACAAAGATGTTTACATGACTAGTGTTATTAATGTGAATACTTTAAGAAGCATAATAAATGTTAAATCACAGGATGAGTTTTAGTGAGTTAGTCCTTCACTTGGCGATCTCTTTCCCCTTCCCTTTCCACTGTTCTATCAGGTGCGCCTCGCAGCCAAGGTCTCTGAGCGCTGACTTGGCGTCAGAGGTCGATCTCGGCGCGTTGGCGTCACCGCTGCTTATATGAGCTCCTCGCGACCGAAGCTTCACAAACGGCAACCGAAGTTCTGGACTCCGCGCCACAATGTTGCGAATAGCCCAGCAGCAGTTTCTCTGAAATCGTTTGGTTTTTTACTTGGAAATTTGAAAGGACAGATAAAAATTTAACTATAGAAGATAAATTATTGATAACTTAAGGAAAATGTGGAACTAAGGCTTACAAATGATAAAACTTCCAGATCGCAAGTCAGGCTTTGCCCGATATGTCTGTTTTGCAGACTTGTAAAGAATGATTTATTATTGTTTTTCTAAACAAGTTTATTTTCTTTTTTTTATTTATTAGTGTAAATTTATATACACAATGTGCAGGTAGAGTGTAAAAGAAAGGTTAGAAAGGTTAGTTATGCTCTCTTGATACTTAATGAGAGCAAAGCTATGTATATGAACGTATTGTGACAATAAAGAGTTGATTTCTGATTTCTGAATGATAGAGAAATATTATTTAACTCAAACTAAACAACAACTTTAAACTACACTTACCAGACAGTATAAGCTACTGTAACTGTGAATGACTTCTTTGGTATATAGTTTCAACTAATACTGAAATAAAAATGTATGAAAAAAATCATACAAGACTGGTTAAAATTTCATACAAAAACAAAAATATTGACAAAAACGTACATTCAAATATCGTACCTGTATTTTTAGTTCTTTTGGGTGCATTTTCATGATTTGCAATATCAACTCGGCAGCGTCTTGGTCGACGAAGAACTTGCTATTTTCTTTGCTGCGAAGGGAAAGTATTGTAACACAGCTAAGGCCTGCATTACAAACCGGCACGCATTTCTGAAACAAGTTAACATAATGTTAATATCTTGAGAAATCATTCTTAAAATGGTCCTATTGGGTATTTTAAATTAATATTGTTGAATTGTCAAAAGTTAATATTTTTGTTTATGCCGTAAAATTTTATGTAAGCAGTCCTTGCCATACTTGCATTCTCGGGCAAACCATAAACTTGAAATTTTATAGATACCAAAATAATAATAATCTACTGTTGAGCCATACTGTCGTATAGAGGACCTTGCGACTGTACAGATTTTGAATCGGGACGAGTGATTAGTTTGCTGTAAGCTCAACGCCAACTTGATTCCAGTATTTGTTACCAGGATGTGCTACTATGTTAAAAGAAAATGTGACATTTTGTTGAAAATGACAATCCTTACTTTATGCCTGTCGAGGGCCATGACAACAAGATTCAGAGCTCCTGCCTGTTCAATCTTCTTCTTCACCTCGTCACTACCTGACAAACCCTTGATCAACATCAGTCCGTTGAGAACAATTCTCTGAAAACATTCAAACATAAATACAATCGTCTTCCTCACTTTTCATATCTAAAACTAATATAACTCTAACATATTTTATTATATTTTAATTGATTACTAAAGCAGTTTTAAGACAAAATTTGTGGACCGAACTGGGGCTCAAACCCGGGTCTCTCACTTGCCGGACATAATTGGAAATAAGAACTATCTTCAGTCCAAACATTTTTCGCTCATGATCTGTTACTATTAATGTGACGGCATGTTTGATAACATCTTAACAAGCTCGTCTTGAGCACCTAGAAAATAAATTAATGAATTTCCTCACAACCCCCAACTTACTTCACAGCCGGGATACTCGGTGAGAACGTCAATCGCAAATGTTATACCTCCAGCTTCCTCGACCTTCTGACAGAACTCGTTGCGCACGATCAGGCAGTTTATCGTGAGCAGGAGCTCTAGAACCAGGCACTTATCTCCTTTGTGTTCTGAAACATAATATATGCGTCATGTTAAAGCTACAAGTATACAGGGTGTTCCAGGAAAACCCATTTAACTTTTTGAGAAGTGCTTACAGAACTAAGAAAAAATGTTGTACACAAGTGGGTCCAAAACAATTTTTTGTTTTTACTTTCCAAAATACTCACTTGGTTTTTAACACACATTTTTAACACCACTTGACTGACTAAAACAAATGTACCTAAGATTTCCTTATTGGGGAAAGCTACTAGCATGACCTAACTTGTTTTAAACTAGCGACTATTTTATGATATTTTTACAGATTCAGCTAACTAATTCAAATTTATAACCGACTAGAAAAATATTTTTATAACTACATACTTATAAAGGTCTTTTTCTCCTTTAAGACGACAATTTCCTATACAAAACCTAAATAAAAACATTTTTGAATTAAATGCCACTATTTGAAAAAACTAAATAGGATCACGGTAGTAATTCTTTCTTGTAAGAGCCTTCAATAAATACGTGGATGCAAGCACTTAAAGCAGGCGATAATGAAGTCAGAATACAAATCGAGCGGACCTAGGATAGTTTAAGTTTGCATGACTGGCTACCGCAAGGTTGAGCTTTACAAGGGATTGTGTAGACAATTATTATAACAACGGTAATAAATTTACAACATTTTGAGTAAGAAATATGAACAACTTTGTTCTTTTCAAAGTCGGCAGTTTGAATAATCGGCCTACTTTATAATCTACAGATATTCTCAATATTATTTAACATTGTGAATCGCTAATGCTTGTAATGTAATAGCTAAGCGGTTGGAAGGAATAAAGAAAAATGCTACTTTAGATGGTGAAAACGTCCCCCATTGCAGACGCTCATGCGAGTGGGAGCTCATGAGTTAAACCAATCCTAGTGCTAAGATGTTACAAGTGCGGTGTCAAGTTTTCGTAGTTGTCGGTTTAGTGCCAAGGCCTACCCTTGAAAGTAAAATTAAACTACTAAGTCACACAGTGGTTGAAGAAAGTAGGTCTCTGAAAATAGCATTGAGTGATAGGACTGACTGTTAGGTTAGGACACTACACATTTAACTATTTTAAATAGTATTATGGTACTGCACTGTCCAGTACCTTCTTTTACGCCGCGCTTACTATCACTTAGTAAGAGATTAAGATGGCTATATTTTTAATAAATAAATTCTGACCGAATTAAAATGATTTACTAACCTCAATAGTTTGATTTCTATCAAATATGTCAACTTCAAGTAGAACTTATGATAATAATTATTGTAGTAACAGAGATAAATTAGATCAAACCCAGTCTTGGATCTAAGGGGTGGTTTATAAAATATAATCGCTTAGTCTACACCTTCATAAATTTATAAGTTCAAATCTAAACTTTGTAAAACGCTTTTTAAATATGACGACTCATCTCAAAGATCTTACGAAATACATGGTTCTAATAATGATGATAACTGATATTTTGTCTTGGATCAATCTTTCAATAGATAGACTATATGAATATAGTATTTTTTATTGCCCAGAGTTGGACCCGCGGTCGCTCTAACCGTCAATGAAATTGTTTAATCATGCTTATGCTACCTAGCGGGAAAATCCACAAGCTTTGAGTAAGCACAGTTTAAATTGATCACAAATTCCTAACTAAGCTTCAGCAAAACGGATAAGGCTATTATTATAGTATGCTACAGTACTTCTATACATAGTTCACCAGTTGACCACATGTGTCGGTGGCAGCACTGAACAGACAAGATGTTTTTGACATAACTGTGTACAGCTGTTTTCTTCGAATGCGGTCATTGCGGTGTGAGTGGGTGACAAGTGCTGCTATGGGTGGCGAATTGATGAACCTCTGTGGAGGACAAAATATAATATACAGTAATCCAAAATACATAGTTTCAGACTTTTCCGCTAGATAGCGTGAGAATGTACTTTTTGAAATATTTTGACTCCTGTCACGATCAACGAATAAAGTATAGTTGTGGATTTTTCCACAAGATAGCGTGAAGATGTACTTTTTGAAATATTTTAACTCCTGTCGCGATCAACGAATAAAGTATAGTTGTAGATTTTTCCGCTAGATGGCATATGAATCCACTTTTGGAATTCTGTAGGTTGCGAATTTCCCCGCTAGATAGCAGAGGGATTCACTTTTGGAATCCTGGTATCTGACAGAATTAAGGTTAGCGTATTTTTGTAAAAAATGTACTGTAATTGTAAATTAACTTATTTTAAACATTTTATTTTACATTTTAATTTAGGATAAAGTTTATTATTTATTATGATCCCAAGGACTTTAAGTGGTAACGCATTAAATGATTAATCACCGATGACAACTTATTAGTCACTAGCCTAGGCCTATCCTATAAGTGAACAATGTAGCTGAATCGTTTTCTTATTTTATTGTTTTCTATCAGAGGCTAGGCATGCTCAAAGTAAAAGATTAATAAAAATGCCTTTCTTAGAACGTTTCTCAGTATGAGTACGGTTTTACTGAGCAACTTTAGTCTATCTTAAACCTATCTTAGTATACGTTGTACAATAAAATAAAAAGCTATACTACGTTCAATTAAAACCTCTTTAAGTTTGGCCTTAAACGTGACTAAGGCACAAGTCGTTGTACATCTTTGGGCCGAAGTAGGAGAAACTATTCCTCCCAATTTACTTTTCGGAAGTGAAGTTGCACACTATGACGGTTTCTCCGATGCGAGAATTCAACCCGGAGAGAGAGCCTCTCACAAAGATACTGCGGTTCTTGCTCAACTAGAGCCTTGTAGTACTAGAAACATAATTATAACCACTAAGATAATACAACCTTTAATTACCAGCAAAAAAAACATTTCTACGCTTACGGACCATAAGCACAAGATCCGCCCAAACAATCGAAAGGTATGTTCACAAACAACAAGCTCAAGCTGAATTTCAAAATGCATTAACGGCAAACGCCAATTTACATTTTATATGCTTAAACAAATAAGTATGGCTAACAAGGTTAGTATAAAACAGTAAGTAATAAAATGTACAGTAAATTAACTTAACAATGTAAGTTTGTGCGTACTGTACATGCTTAGAAAATATGGAAGACGATAATATAACAGCAAGCATAGGTTACATAGTTTACAGAGTGTACAGCTATGGTTTCCTAGAGCGGTGACCGCTACATTACGCCGTAATATGACGGTGAGTTTTGTTTTCAATACAATCAGATGAGAGTGGTTTCAGAAAACGGTGGACTAAAGTTAGCTGTGAAAACTAGTTAAGGTTTTCTCACCAGGTGACACATTTTGTTTTGTAAACAAAAGTCTAGCTTGTCCATTACTACATACGTGAAATAAACTTTGACAACTAAAAAACAACATGTCAAAAGATGTTTTGTCTACATCTGTTTAAATATTGTGTTACATCCAATGCCATCGTTACGCTTACCGCTACAATAACGGCCGTAATTTAAGTGAACTTTTTTTCTAGGAAACCATATGATAGCTTACTAGAATACATTAATGTACTACATTTCAGTACAATAACTATACATAAAAATAAATACAGCATGCATCTGAAACAAACAGACAAATATTAGTATATATAATAAAGACATAGAATTGTTGTACATACACGGTATACATGCACACGATGACACACACTAAGGCCTTGACAAAAGAAAAGTTCTTTTCAGGTGATGCTGGCTGTCAATGAAGAAGTCGTGTGATGGAGCAACCACATGCCTAAGTCGGTGAAGTCGAGGCAAAGTGCTATTTTGCTTGTTGTTGGTGTAGCAAATCTGGCGATGAAAAAGGTCAAGTGGTCGAGTAGGCCTAGGAACACGTATGTTGATGAGATTCAGCAGTGCAGAGCAGTCCACATCTCTGCGAAGGATCTTCTGAAGAAAAAGAAGGTCGTGAATTTGTCTCCTCGTGATCAGGGGGAATGAGGATAAGACACAATCCATACTTGACTTTGTTTCTATGAACAACCGTAAGGCTGGACTGCGCTCTGAAAGCGCAATATTCACTCCCCGCATTGTGAGTAATGTTGAGTACTACTCAAATTATTTTCAAGAATCAGACAAAATAATAGAAACAATTAGTAAAGCCAGTTTTATTTTTTATTGGCACAACTTTTTACTGTAATATATTTCTACTAGCAAATTATGTAAAATAAAAGTACACCTTCTTACTCAAAGTAAGTTATTCAAAAACGAAGAATACAAGTGAATTTTTGTTATTGTTTCAGTGAAATTGATTTCTTTTATTGTCAGTTTTGTTTTCAAGCCATAATGTTGCTAATGATTCTTTCTTCTTCATCAGCCTTTTGACCTTTTGGTATTAATACCTCTCCACAGTTTAAAGTAACAGTGTGATGCTGCATTTCAAAGATAGGAATTGTTGGATGTTACTTTTTTGAAGGGGAAGGAACTAAATCAGTGTACTACGTTGACATGTTAAACCACTTCTTCGTCCAGAACTTGAAAGGCGTCAAGTGAACATGAGAGAAATATAGTTTCAGTAGGACGGTACGACAGCTCACACGGCAAGAGCATCCCTGGAAGTTGTTTGGGAAATGATCAGAGGACATGTATTTCAAGATTTGGTGGTGTTTACTGGCTCCCTCGCTCATCCGATTTGTCGATATTTGAAATCAAAAGCCTACACAAACAAGCCTCGCACAATCAATGACCTGAAGAGTTCAATTCGTCAGGAAATTGAAGCCGTACCAAATGAACAGCCATGCGTAACTTTCGGAAGAGGATCCTAATTTGTATCCAGCAATAAGAATGTTATTTTCAAGACATTATTTTTTGAAACTAATCAAAATATTATATTACAAAACTGCACTAAAAAAATCTATCGCTTGATAATATTTTTTATTATTGTTATTAAACTATGTCCCACTCACTCAGTAATGAAAAACATGCGTTTCCTCTGCTCAGATAATTAGTTAAAGTCAATCTGGAAAATATACTTTCATGTTTCATGGTCTAATTGATATTCATAAAACTAAAAATGCCTATTTAAAAACATGCAATTTTTTATAAAAGAAAGGAGATTTTTGACCCAAAGACTAAACGGTAAACTAGATTGCATCATATAAATCAACTCCAGTGAACCAGAGTCAGCAGTAAGTGAATTGCCGGGATGCAAGGCAGTTACAGCAGTTTGTGAAATACAAGTGGATAAATACCTCCTCAGCGATGCGTCTACTACACAGTCTGTACTATACAAACAGTGACGTTTAGACTTCAAGGTGCCTTAGTTCGTTTCTTCTGCGATGAAGATCTACACAGTGATTCTCTTCTTCTTTTTGGTAAGTGCTTTAGTATTTTTGGAAATCAAAAAAATGTATCTAGTAGAACTCTTTACCAACTATAAAAGTTTTTATTTGATCATTAGTGTTTCTTTCAAGTTAAAAAAAAGTAAAAATGTATTTTATGCATTGTTTGACTGTAAAGTATAAACGCTTCTTCAAATATACTATACTATATTCTTCCTCTATGTACATTTTGGAAATGTTGTTGTTTTTTAGGGCTAAGTGTACTATTGTCGAGAACATTAGTCAATACAATACAAGGAATCACAATGTTATCCCACCAAACTACCATAGGCTTCAACTGTACGATAAACTTCCTGTTGAAGCCGGTAGAAAATTATATAACAAACTTCCCGACAATGTTAAAAATTATTACTCTACGACAAAATTCAAAACAAACCTTAAAAGATTCCTTGCTCAAAATTCATTTTATAGTGTTGCGGATTTATGAATATTTAAAGCTATACTAATACTATTTAATTACGATTCAAGGTCTTACTTGTGGTATATAGTATATTTTTTGTCAAAAAAACAATTGTATTGTATCATTTTGACATTAAACGTTATTGTTACATTATTTCTAATTGTATTTGAGAATATGTTAATTGTATTTGATAATAGTATCTTTAAATTGAGTAAACGTCAGATATTGATGAGACAGGTCAATTTAGTTTGAGAATTCACCAAATGTAGTTGTGAATAGTCAATTTTATTTTAAAAGTATTATTTAGTTTTGAGAAGTCGCTAGTTGTATTTGAGAACAAAAACAAACATGCAGTAGGGCTGATACTGTTTATTTTGTGAACAATTGTTGGAGCCATTGCTGTACTTCTCTTCATTTTGTTTGTTTATCCATGGGTAGCAGAGAGAGAATATTCTTTATTATTACAATCTTAAAGATCGAACATTGCGTCAAATATTTAAATTATTTACATACTACTATAGTCGGAGTCTCTCCAGTTCAAAAATTCCACCACACTGTAGAAGGGTCTTTCTATGAGCCACTGCTGCAACTTCTTCTTCAAAACGCCTGGATCGGGTCCTTTTAGATCTTGCGTAAGGGCATTGAAGAACTTCTGTAGTGTAGGTACACCCCTATATTTAAATGACATGATTATTAGGTGAGGTGTCAATCAATAAACTCTGATTTTTGACACACCTCACACACCTTAGTCTTCCGCTAACCTTAAGGTGAGTGAGGCCCAAAAAATCAGAGTTTATTGAGGTACATCCCTGTAAAGTTGGACGCTCAAAATAATACTATTCACATTTTTATTCGACACTTTCTCAAATACATTTGATAACTTCTCAAATTAACTTTACGCTTTCTCATATAAAACTGGAAAAGGTGTAGTACTATTACTGTCACCGAAATTATTTGTCAGTTTTATATATTTGAAATGAAAATTAGCTGTCTTACGAGTTTGACTGATTTGTCTTGTTTATGCGAATCGTGGTGGAATCGCTTGTAATCATATTGAAATGTATATTATCAGTATAGTCGTGAATCTTTTCCTGTGTTTTTCATGAACTTGTTTCATGTGGGAAACTTGCACATTACAGCTGTTGAGCTAAGGATGATTATTGTTCTAGGTGGTGAGCTCAGTGTTGGTGCGGAGTGCGCCTACACGTTCTTCACACCGTTACGTCACCACCACGCGTACACCTCGTGTTGAAGACGAGTTCGACGGACCAATACACTTCATGCGGCATCCTGACCCTACTCGACCGTCCAGCAACACCGGTAAACTGTTATGCCAGTGGCTTAACATCTGCAAATCATCACAACTTCCGACATTTGTACCTCCTGACGGTCAGCCTAAAACTCTTTCATAGGATGAATTTATTACTGAATGAGAAGGATTGAAATTCTGAGAAAATTAGGCGAGAACCTTTTTAGAATGAACTTGAAGACGATACATTGTTTTCTTTCTATGTCAGAGGAAACACGTTTGCTTTTTAGGAATGTGTCAAAACCACATGTGCCTGCGCTGGGATTCGAACCAGTGACTCTTTACACAGAACTCTGCCACTAAGCTACGGGGGCAGGTTACTTCGCCTTTTCCATTCAAGATTTTATCTTCAATAAAATGTATAATTGACTAAATAAGTGAACTGTGACTTTAGTAAAAGCAAAACTGGTAGTTAATTCAAATTTATTTGTAAACAAACGATCTTGAACCTAATGTAATCGTGAGTCTGTTCTCACTTGGATGGAAAAAGCCTCATAAAAAATCTTCAGTTTTTATGTTTATGATTCATCACCTTTTTAGACTATATATTTTTCTATTGTACAACTTCACTTAAAAATGAATAGGTTTTATAGCTCATAATAAATTAAGTACGTACTGACTGACGGTTGTTATACAACTGACTGATACATAATTACTTTTCTTAATGTAACTTCTCACATTGTTTTAATGACTTAACATAATGTATACAATTTAACTTGCTCATTTTCTTGTGCTTTCGATTAAGGCTTTTGCAATATCTTGCCAGAAACGCTTTTGTATTGTATTCATAGTCCGCAGATAACAGATTGTAAACTATCAAAATGTGTCTTGGTTTTGTTACGGTTTTATTTGTTTTAAATTAGCGGTTATAGAAATGAAAATACATTTCTCTACAGTTTAATGCGCGGTGCTTTATTTAAACCTACCTTTCCTTAATAAATTAAACTGTTAGAAAAAAAGGCAGTTTTAATTTTTTTATTTGTTAAACCATTATTAGAGTGAGGAGAAGCCATATCTGATTTTGTAAGCTGTTTATTGAACATGCCAGGGTGCGTTAAAGGGCTGTTTCTTTAGAAGCCTTTTGCTGCCCTACTTGAAAATGGTGTTGACTGGAAAAACCAGACCACACTTAATATGTGTTTCAAAATTTGTGAAAACCAGTCAAAATTAGTCAATGGAGCGGAATGTATACAACAAAACAACAAATTGACACAATTGAACGTTAAGGAGATAAGCTAAGTTTATTTGACCTCTCAACAGTTTTGACTGTGTTGATCATCGCATCCTGATCAGCAAAATGGAGTATTACGGGATTCGAGGAGTGTCCCTCAATTAAATGGCTTAAACCGTATCGCTGCTTTGATAATCAAAAACAATTTGTAGCGATCTCAAGTGTTAGATCAAAGGAGGATTTCTTAAGATATGGGGTTCCTCAAGGCTCTGTATACCTTCTGTTACTCTTTGTAATCTACGTCAACGATGCTGGTTAATCGATACAACCTGGACAACACGTCCAGAACGTTGATGCCACGTTTCAGTTGAATAACTCGAATTCACAACTTTTGTTGAGGCGTTGCCTTTTTACGGCACAACATATTTTCAACCTCATCCACAAAAAGAATTCAACAAAATCAAACTTAATTAAGTTTTGCTTGCGGAAAAGAAGCTCAAGTGGTCCTACAGTCATGTTGGACGAAATGAAACTTGAGGAAGACTACTCAATTTGATTTCTTGAAATACATCAAGGATTGATTTGGCAAGCTTATATGTAGAGCACATTAAATCAAAGCCACCTTTAGAAATTTATTTGTTGAGTACTGCCAGGCCCATGCATTAATTGTTGATGGTGTATTACAGTAATCTACCCGCACCTATCTTACTGATCGACATTGTAGGGAGATTGCACAAACATTCCCTGAATGTTTATTCTATAAAAAATAAGCAGTTCAAACTATTATAATATGATGTGGAGTGGTACACAGCGCATTCAAAACCCTACAACTTTGTACTAGTGTACTACCTTGCCTCTACAATTTGGAGACAAGTATATTTTTCAAGAACAAAATGAACACCAACAGAGCCAGGAGGTAAGGATGTGTACTTTCATAAAACGACACACGAACAACTACCGAATTGAGAGATTCAAAACTGTAGTTCACACTCGTAATTACCTCCCAAGCATGAGTTAATTTTGTCAACAGACAACCAAATTAGATTAAAATGCCCCTCACCCCCAAAGCAATGAGAACTCGTCTCGGAACAACTCTCAAATCTCAAGCCTTTTAGAAAGGGGTTCTGAAAAGTAATGGTTTGAATGATACTTAGGCCGCTTTCAGACGTTACGACTTTTCGCCGTGCGCCGGATATGGCGAGAGTGAGTTTGATTACTGGCCGGCACGTCTGAACATTATGGTGCTATTGAAAAGAAACTGTTAAAATCATCGGGTGATGCTACAACTTTGGGCTGAGGGCTGCCCTGTAACTATATCCAAGCTGCCTTGCAGGCATTGGGAGCATGCAAGATTGAGTTGGTATTACTGACTCTTTTAGCCAAATTAACTCTGAGTCTGTATTCCTTCTTTGTTTTAATGTACATTTTGTAATATTTTTCTTTCAAATTAGGATTGACTGCATTTTTATAGTGGTCGTTTAATAGGATAGCAAAAGATCTTATTTTAGCTAACTCTGGAGTATACCAAGATTTATCTTTACTTATTTTACTCTTAGACTGAGAGCTATGGCCTGTGTGTAGCCATTGATTTTAAATGTATATCAATGTAAAGTCTAGGGCTTTGCTTTGAATACTTTAGAGGGGAATACCAGATCAAACCTATCCTTGACTATACAAAAGAAAGACTCAAAAAGAATCTCTGGATCCGAGATTGTATCCAGATGGTCCCATGAAATCTGAAGTAACTTATTGCGTAATATAGGTATACCCTTTTCATCGACAACTCTTTTCTCAAATAAGTATTTGTCATGCCAAGAAACAGTACTTTGACTCACCCAGTCAGTTTTTAAGTAAGTAAGTATTCAAGTATTGTAATCAAACTCACTCGCGCCGTCCCGTATCCGGCGCACGGCGAAAAGTCAAAGTCTGAAAGCGGCCTTAAATGTTATTACAGTATTAAAGGAAAAGACATGGACTTTAAAATCAATGGAAAAGGTTATGAAAGCCAAATGACGATTACGATAAATTGACTGTATAATAATTATCTATGCAATAAAACATATATTTATTTTATTATCAGTTTGTACTTCCATACCAGTTCAAATTAATTTTATCTATGGTTCGAGACCTCAGCTGTTTTAATTCGTTGTATATGTTTTTTTCTTTGACCTATGTCTGTTCTGTAACTTCGTCTGGCTGACTCTTGTGAGTCTTGTCAGAAATTTGTTTTTCTTCGTGGTTTTTTGTTGTGTGTGAAGGTGAATTTAATTTAGTTTGTTAGTAGCGTTTTGTTAATATCTTACGGACTTAAGATGGGTGAGCAGACACCTTCAGGAAGCCTGGATATTAACAATGCCCACATCAAACCTTTTCCTATCCAGGGCAGATTTGATCGAGAAAGGGAAAGATTGACTGGGCCTGGTATGACTGATGCAGAAAGAAAAATGAGAGCTCAATGGGTCAGAGATCAAGCTTTATCGCCTCGTGAGCCTCTTTATATAGCCGAAACAGAGATGGAGCTGATTAACCCAATCCGTCGATTTTATAGATATCCGCTTGACAAAATATTTCAAGCCCTGGAGCCCAAAATGGTAGGTCTAGTTCTCAGTTAGGTTGCATTAACCCTGGAGCCCAAAATGGTAGGTCTAGTTCTCAGTTAGTTGCAGGCACCAAGGTTTCAGTGGGGATATCGTCCCGCTTGTGCCACATCGATCACACTCTGACTGTTTTAAGTCCCATAAGTTTCAGCATTTGGCACAGCCTAGTTTTGCTTCCTGTAAACTAATACAAATCGAATGTACAATCCTAGTACATACGCTAGCTAAAAAAAGTCAGGCAACCTGTCAAATCCCAGCTGTTGTTAGATCTATGTCAGGCAGGTGAGATCAGTTGGTGGCTCTGTTTGCATGAACTACTCAGGCAGAATTGGCCTGTTCCGTTATTCAGAAAGATTTACAAAGCTGTTAAAATCTGAGGGTTGCACTCATATACCTGAGTTAAATTAACTGTTAATTAAGTAAAATATTTGAATGCAGAAAAGGTTAGGAACACTAACCTTAATGCTGCTTGCTCATAAACATTGCAGTTTAGACTCAAGGGGTCTTGAGGCAGAAGGTCTGTTGAAGGAACATCGCTAGCAATAGCCACTTGAGTTGCTGAGTATGTTAACATTAAACATTGGTTTTCTTATTCAAACATCCGATTACTCAGAGATTGCCACTGCTAAAGTTATTTCTAGGAAATAGCATCCTTTAGCCTACTATCTTTTCTCATCTGATAAAGCTCTAAATTTTGAAGTTATGAAAACTGCCCAAATTTACAATTAGCCTATCAACAAATTTAGAACTTATTACCTTTTCAAATGCTTCTTGAATTTTTTTACAATGCTAGTCTCTAGTAAAATTAATATAATGTTCTTTTGTTCATGGTTGCAGGGATATGAAGCAGCAAGTGTCTCTCGCTGGTTGACAGGAAAGGTCATCATGGGATTGTTTGGAATCTACGGGATGATTTATTACTTCAAATATAACAAACATGTAAGTAGGCTCATATTTTATTATTTATTGGAACTCAAAATCGGCAAGGCTTGATACAGTACAAGTTGTACACATCTTTGATAGTTTTTAGACAATTTTCATGAATATTTTTAAAGGCAAATTCATCATAGTTTCTATTTGATGATTTTTGATCTCAACTGGTCAAGGTGATATATTAGTGCCTAGTTAGTGCTGAATCATTTCTTGGTTGCACCGGTTCTTGAGAGTTGATATCAGCAGGGAGAAAAATAGCTGAATATCTAGGTGCACTGGTACTAGAGTTATACAAAAGGGGAAAATGGGCTTAAGTTGGTACTGGTATCCAACGTTGGTAGTACTACTAATTTAATTATCTTTCTACACCATAGCACTAGTTTGCTTTGTTTTGCAATCCTAGACATAGTAGCCTAGATAGAATAAATGGAGTAATTCACAATGAGTTTTCACTTTTTATTTGGTTTAGTGTGATGCCCAACAATGTTACCTTTTCATGGGGAGAATCAGTAAAGATAACTAACACAATCTGTTCTTTAAAATGATTGCTTCAAATTGAATTAAAAGAGTTGTCCCAGTACAGGAAGTGGGAAAAGCCTGCAGAGTATAGAAAGCATTGTGTGCTCTGCAATATAAGTTACACTGAGTGTTGTGCATTATTTCAATTAATTTGTTGTTTAAACTATTATTGAGGAAATTTTCCATCGTTAGTGAGCAAGATGATCACAAACTTTGCTAACTAACGATGGAAAATTTCCTCAATAATAGTTTAAACTCTGAAATTGTCCCATCGACAACAACAAACTTTAAACAAAGAATAATTTGTTGTGTAACAAATTTTAATGTATGTTTCACACGCTGAATGTGTTATCTTCAATGGTTTTCTGCTGTTTGAAATACATAGTTTGTGTTCCTATGACAACAAACAGTAGTTCATTTTTGGTAACTATAAAACACCTTAAACGTCCATGTAAAATAAAGCTTTTATAATTTCCCTGAGGTATTTAAAGGGAACTCTTGGTTACTATCCCTTGTTGCCCGGCAATATTTCACGACGAGGGTTTCACTGTACCCAAGTATTTGGTTCCCGAATTCCCAGTTGGAATCTGACTGGTATTTGTACCTGTGCAGATAACCTGATACTGGGGCACGGAAAAAAGAGATTATGGCTAAAGCTGAGTAGGTTTTTGGCTACTCTGTACGACATTCCTTTTTTGTGGGTCAAGAGAGGGACTAACTGGAGGTGCGCTAAAGAAGGTTCACTCTTGAGAGTCAATCGGCAGAAAAAACTTTGAAGAGAGAGTGATTTTTATAAGTTACCTCCGGATTGCATCTGGAAGGCCTCTGTGAAGCAGTTTGAAGACTGGTTTAGCTGGATAAGGATAAAAACCAACGCTTTCATCCAGGTCGAAGACCAAACATTCACCGAAGCATGATGCTAGCAGACCCATTCCCTTCCTTTCCTTGTTCTTTATCCTTCCCACTCTATTGGCTAGCACACCCACGCCCAGCTAAGCTTTTCCTTGACTGGTAGCCCTTGTGGCAAAAAAGTGTATCTGCACTGGCTAATAGTCAGATTGTAACTGGGGAATCTGTTTATGACTTTTGGTTATGCGTATATCTGTGACTCTACGAGATGTCGGTTGTTGTGCAGGATTGGACCAGGCAGTCAGGCTGGAAAGTGATGACTGGACGTCCATACGTCCTGCCTGGGGACCCCGGCTATCCCGCTCCTGCCTCCAAGAAACCACACGAATACAACACTCACGGATTTGAAAAAAGCCCCATCTAAATATGCTCTGTTAACTATTGTACATGTCACGTTTTCAGTCACTTTTAGGCAATAAACATCTTTATTTCTGTTCCTCACTATTTTGTTGTTATTGGACCATATTTAAAAACCAACACTTTTCCGAGTAGTCATCCCATTTATATGCAAAACCTAGTCCAAAATACTAATCGGTTTGTGCTAAATTATTTTGCAGTGACAGTGCTGATTTTCAATACTACATTTCTCAGTTGAACTATGCTTTCTTAGACCGCAAGTGTCCTCAAAATAATTTATAAATCAATTTAAAAAACTAAAAACTCATCCAGAAATAACAATTTTAAAAGGATTTCTAATTTGTCCCACATTTTTTGTCCTGAGCTTCACAAATTGGAAGCTTCTTCAAAGTCTATACCTAATGTAAACAAAATGTAATGGTTCTTGCCGTTGGAATGTAAAATAAAAAGCTTTGGATGTTTAGAAAACATCTCCGTTAACAAAATATCCCCAAGGATCACCAATAAAATGTTATTTGCAATTCTTATTTCAAGACAACATAAGTCACCACTCAGGATGTACAACAAATACAATTAAGAATCTTCAAAATCTGAAATCCACAGGTTTCTTGACAGGATGGACCAGGATTATAATAGCCCTTTATGATGCATGAATACCCTTTATAAGTTTCCAGCCCTTTATAATTATAATTAGCAGCGGTGATGGGATTCAAACATAGTGTGGTAGAATAACTTTGTAGTTGTGTTGTCTCTTATGCTTTTCATTCTTCTTAATATAATGTACACAGAGTTTGCTGCAAAGGGAATCAATATGTGGTGTCCATGAAAGAACGTATTGTCTATTGTTATTCCAAGATATTTGGCCACGCTCATATCTTCTGAGTCTGGTAGTCATCCAACTGAGTCTCTATTCCGTCCGAGAATAAACTGGTTTTGTTTTCATTTACAACTGAGTCGTTGGTATGGCAATATTGTGTTGCCATGTTCAAGGCTGTATGAGCGTCAACTTCCAGTTGTTCCGAGAAACTCCTACTTAACAAGAGGACTATGTCGTCAGCGTTTACTGTAGTCTTCTTATAAAGCCAGGGAAATCGTTAGTAAAGAGGAGAAAAGTGGTAACTTCCCTGGTGTTTTATCAGTCCCTGCATGTAGAGCATAAATACTAGCAAAGAAAGTGTTTCAAATACATTGGATGAAATAGATACCTCAGTAACAATCAAAGATGTGAAAGAGTGACAATCATAATTTTGCAAATGTGACTAGTCCAAGGTCACAATACACTGTCACAATACAAAATCAAATGTATTGTACAGACAAGAAAGCCACAGATTGCAAATATTCAAAAAATTACCAATACAAGCAGGCATCAAATTACTAAATAAACTTCCAAAAGAAATAAAAGACCTTTTGCCGGATTCAGCCTTATTCAAAAAGAAATTAAGACATTATTTATTGCAACTGGCTCTTACTCAGTAGGAGAATTTATGGAACATACATAAAGGACATTAAAGGTATAGTTGTATTTTTTTATTTTATCATCAATATATAAATTAAATACTTTTATTGGGGTTTGTTTCGATTTTATTTTTTTCTAGTTCCAAAACAGCTTTTTATATGATAAATATTATTCTTACCAGTGGCTACGTTAATTTCATAATTTGTCACTGTTTGTTATTCACCCATCCATTCCATACTAATAAATCATATTCATTTCATTTCACTAGTCAACACAATTTCTATAATTTTTTATGACTTAAAAATAAAATAAAAGATTATAATAGCTTCCATTTAGATGGCAATTTAATTTGACATCAATACAGTATCATTCAGTTTTTATTTGCTTCAAAATGGCTTCAAATTTTGTGCCTCAAAATGCGTAACAAATATAGTACGTTTGAAACCTGAACTCAGCGGATTTCAACGAGCTGATTAGGACTGCCTAGTTACAGGTCCAGACCAGCATTGTTTACGTCCTAGGCCAAAAACCCATCTTGCGCACCATACCGAAGATAATCAACGCAGGTGGTTATGGGAAGAAGCCAGGGTACAAGCCTTTTGATTGAGGCTTAGGGGCCACGTCACGATCTTGGCGTGAGTCCCCCGCGCCTCGCCACACTGAACACAACATACATTGCCAAGGCCAGTCTATTGGCCGTATTCAATTACACCATAAAGTTGGGCCGGATTTGAGCACTCCCAGATCAAGTGAGTCTCCGTGGAGTGATCGACCAGTGCGGGCGTCCACTCGCAAGCCAGTTTTCAGTTGTTTCACTGATCTGTAAGCTCATTACTGACCGTTCAGTGGCGCTAAATACACGCATTGCAACTGCGACCCTCATGGCCGGATGCGCCCCCCCAAGCCACCGCACCTAGGCAATGGTAAGTTGCCGCATGTGTGATCCGGGCCTGCTAAGTCTGTAGACTGTATGCCGCTGTACTCTTTGCAGGAGCCGATACTCAGACAAATTTAGCCTCTGCCATCTTGTAAATAGTAGATTTTTAGTATAACTGCCGCAGTCTATCTGACCGAAAAGCAACGAAGAAGTAAAGTATTTAGCACGATGTATTCAGTATTGATGCAACGTCAAGTATTGGACTGATGAAACCCTACATTGAGCATAGTGCAATCATTGATTTTAAATATCAATTTAAAGTCAATGGTGCAATATAGTAGTATTACGTTCACATTTAATTTCAATCTATTATTATATTTGTGTAATATCCGTAATTATTTCGACTCATATGTAAAATGGATAATCCGTCTGTAATAAATAAATAATAGTGCACAGTGTTGTTATATGTATGCATACTCTGTGGTTTAGTCGGCTATTCTTTTTGTAAAACTTTAAAGTTTCTGTTTGGAAAGACCACTTTAGAGTGAAAATGCAATTTCAAGATGTCGTGTTGAAGAAATTGTCACCAGCAAAGTAAATTTTATAAGGTAGGTCTGTTAACATTTTATTTCACTTCGTAGAGTTAATATTAGTTAGATACTTTAAAAATATCTTAAGATTAAAGTCGAATAATATTTTGTTCTTTGTCACCTTGTCTAGTTCGCTAGGGCAGTTGCGTTCAGCCTCCCCGTAAGAATCGCACTTTACGCCCTACTCCTCCCCTAGGCCAAGACTAGAATAAATTTATACTCCAGTCAACCGAAAGGCGCTTTAACTTTGAATAGTGATTGTTATAGACTTACAATCATTCAAAAGAACATAGCCACTGAAATAACATTTTTCCTTCAAACGTAGGCTATATTTTATTCCTACTATTTTGAACCTTACCTGACTCCCCCCTGGCTCATAACAGGACAAGCTGACGTGCCCTACTCAAGAGAAACTGGGCAAGAGGATTAAGTTTAAAGTGTATATTATTATGTATCAATGCTGTCTTTTTATATCAAATGTATATTGGCGTGTGCCGTTTGGAATAAGTAAATAAAGTCCCAAGTAAATAAAAGCCAGTCAAAAACTACAAAACAAGTAGTTAACGTGCAAAATTAGATGTATAAAAATTGCATTGTTATTATTTTGCTGGCTACAATGATTGGCTACAAATATAATGTCAGTAGGCTACAACATGCAGTCATTTATTATGAATTTGTTCCCATAGTCTTTTACAATTAAGTTATCTTTGCTTTGCACATCATATTATAAGGCCACATTATGCTATAAGTTAACTGTGGTTTCAAAATTGTAATTAAAGTGAACCTGAAATCATTTCCAAGACAAATTTTATTTTTAGGTTGCAATTATGTCTAGGTGTTATAGCCCTGGGGGTCCTGCCTTTGGGGAAATAATTTAGGAACCTTTATTCATACCGATTTTGAGTTTAATGGTTGAGTATTACAAATCAAAATAATTAGCAACACCTCCTGAGTACAGACATAATCCACAAGGTTACTTCTCGTTTTGAAGGAAAAACTCTTTTCCCCAAAGATGTTATTATTTGCCAGTGGGGTGACATATTTAGGGGACTAGTCATTAGTCTTTCGCCAGCTAGAGTTAAGAAGTTCAAAGCTAAAAAATGTGTTCAACTCGGCAAACCCAGATGTATTTTTTTCTCCTGAGGGCAACTATAAACACAAAATTCTATTGAAAGGTATCGTTCCCGATTTTTGGGCTCTTTACAGTTTGACAGCTCGGCTGCAAAATAAGCTAAACAACGAACTGATTACTTTTACCAATTCATCAAGCTCTTAGAGAGTAATCGCTTTAACCTACTTTCAGAAATGAAGATGAAGAAACTTGTGTGATAAAGTTCAACAGAAGATGGAAGATTTGCGAATGCTAGTGCAAGAAGAGGGTCGAGCCGCCAGAAACCTGATTGCTTTCCACGTTGATGTGGCGTTTCCTACATCTGGTGCGTTGTACTTGTTCAGTAGACTCTCAGTAATGTGGTGGAAGGGTAGTTAGGAAGTTTGATAAGTCCAGATTTAGATGTGAGTTTAATGATTACTCATTTCCTGTCCCACTAGAAACAACAAAAATTGACTCAAGATAACAAAATTTTAGTTTCTAAATTGTCATTTGCGCATTTGAATTAACACTTTTTGAAATAATTACTATTCCTTACTAAAATATTATGTAAGTCAGCACTGCACTGCTTTGTCTACATTTAACTGCATCGGTTCAATTTTGTTATTACATTTATTTGCACTTAATTTTTATGCATTTAATCTAGGTTAATTCTATACAATCTTTATTTTGATTCACAATATTACTGTATCCCAAATTACTAATTTATTTTATCAGAGTTTTCTCGAGAAGAATACTAAACCAAAATAACTAGTTAACTGTTCCCTTAACTCTTTATAGCCTAATAACATCTTTCAAATTTGATGAGTATTACATTAATTTATTAATTGCATTTCATAGGTTTACCATATATAAAGTATATGAAGATCAGGGCCTAACTTAGCTGTGAACAATAATTAGAAAAACGACTTACTATCACTCACATTTTCATAAATACTTGTGAACAAATGTAAAAAAAAAAAATTCCTTTAAAGTTCACTACTTGTACTGTACAGCAGAAGGCAAGAAGTAGGCCATCACCAGCCTACAAGAAACAGCTGATACAATGTCCAGACTGTGTGTGTGTGTGTGAGGGCGCCATGTGGGCAAACCAGTAGGATGCCTCTTCCTCACACGGTCAATCTGGCTTCATTCTATTACCAAGTGTGGAATATCGTTCAAGTTCAATTGTCTGTGTTCATTTGTATTTGTGGTTTTGTGTTAAATAAAAGGTTTGTGGTTGCTGATTGTTGTAGCGTGTAAACTTCAAAAAACACTTTTGTAGGATAAATTATTTATGTTTATATTGTGTAAGTACATAGTGTCAAAACATATCATTATGAGAATAGTTTTTGTGAGAGGTTGAAAGTTTACAAAATGTACTGTGGTGGCAATTAGTTTAAATGTGTTTGGGCGAATTAATTTTTATGATTACAAGCTGGCATGTTTATGTTATGGTCACCCTAAAATTCTTTAGTAGTTTAAACAATTTCAGATTCCATTAATATGTTTTAAACACAATTTTTCTACTACCTCGCATAATTATATAGTTGATAAGTTTTAAATTTTTATTAGATGCAATTAAAAAATAAGTTAAGTCAAACGAACAGTTCATATAAAACCCCTTGTTAAATTTAGAGATAATCTATGTAAATTGATCTTCATCAGTGGTATGTTTTAGGAGTGGCTGACACAATACTGTTCATGAAAATAAAGATTATTTGTAATCGGTAGAGGATCACTGTAAAACATAAATTTCAAAACTCCTTTGTTTTGAAAACCCCAAAATAATGTAATTTTTACTTTCAGATATTTTTTAATTATTACTTTGTGAAAAAATGCACAAGTTATCCAAAACATATGTTTCAAAATACTAAACAGCTGGTGGAACTGTTTCTGCAGGGAAAGCTGTGAATCGCAAGCCTCCGTCGACGCCTCGACTCGTCAGTGAGGTCAGGATGACGAAGCGTTCAACCTCGGTGTCCAAGTCCGGCTCTCGAGTCCGCTCAGCCTCTCTCGGCAGGGACAAGAAGTCCGGTGAGTCACTCTCCGAAACGTATAGTGATGAACGTAACAAGATGTTTTGTCGTTTAGGAATTAGGGCAATATTTCAGTTAACTAGTAGCCTTTAGCTTCATCGTATTACAATCTTAGATAATCCTGTGTGAATAACTCTGATTTCTTTGCTAACAAATAGGGTGTCAAAATTGTTAGAAATAAATTATAAGTTCTCGTGGTAAATTATGTCAAGCCAGGATTTACCGCAAGTTTAATTAACTTTTTCTTGTGAGGAGAACATGCATTTACGCATGTGACGCAACCTGTGCAATAGTGTTTGAATTGGCCGTCATCTCGAAAATTCTATGTTTGACACATTATCATGGCTAGGGCTTTAAAGTTTGAACTTTTTCATCGACTTTCTATTAATAAATAATTTAAAATAAATAAATAATTTATTGCGGAAAACATTTACATGTTATGCACTCGCCAACTATTTTAATATCTAAAATTTTCCACATTCTGACATTGAAGTCCCATTCAGACATACATTTTGTTCATTCACTGCTCATTCATTCAATTTTCCACCTTTGCTCTTTTGTCAATTAGAGTTTTCCACGCTCTCCAGCTATGTGCAATAAACTCGTCTGTGTTATAAAATGCTTCTAGCAACAAAATTGTTTTAGACGAAGTTTTGACCGCTTTAGTTGAATTTTTGGTGTAATTTGGTAACTGGAAGACAAGTTGAACTCCTGCCTGAGAAGGCGAACGTTCATGAACTGCCGCTCTGTCCTTAGTTCATAGTTTTCCTGCTCTCTATTTTCATAAGAGTGAATATCACTTCCTCTTATGGGTCGATTTTTGATCTAAAATGAAGACAGGTGTCAAGAATAGAGGCAAGGTAATGTCAACATTTTCAAACTTTTGAATGATGGCCTGCACGACTCTCTTTGCTTAAAAGTTTCGTGAATCGTCCGACTGCTTTTTCGGTAGAACAAAAATCCTTGAGAAATTTGAATTTGATAAACCACCAACAACGTTAATCTGTAGGAGAGATGTAAGTGGGATTACTGAGAGTACGTCGTCATCAGTACCTGAATTGGGCAGTACTGGACAGTTGCCTCAAAACATAAATGTCTGATGCTAACTTCCCACAAACACTGTCTACATGACAATCCCATGTCAACCCTCAATCAAGGTGTATACCAAGGAATTTTGTCGAGTAGACTTCTTCAATTTTTAGTATCGCCCAACATGACTGTTGTTGATTATATTACTGATATTGTTTGTCTCAAAAAAATTGAATGAATGACGATTTAGTTGGATTTGTTTTGAGGTTGAGCTCATTGAAATGTTGAGTTCATTCACGCAGATTGATCAAGAGTGACCTTTTTATCATTAAGAACAGCTTCAACAAAGTGTACCACTAATTTCCAATAGTCTCCTCCTCCCTCCATAAAGCATCAATTCTACAATGGACTCTGGCTTGATTGTTCTAATGTCTAACACTAGAGAAGTACAATGAACGTAACGCCTTCACAGTGCTATGTTCACTAAATCACTATTTGAGATGCCGACCACTCTCATGAGGGTATTTTAAGGCAAATATGTGGTGGAGGATGAGTGTGATGAGTGGTAGTAATGAGTTATGAGGTGTAGTCTTGTTACAAACTAAGGCCGACTCTTGCTTAGAATGGGTCATTAATTAATAGCCCAATAACCAATGGAAATACAAGGACCAACGGCTCAATGTGACTTCCAAACTACGCAGGTGATGGTCTGATATGTCTAAACGATGGTGGGAGTTGATGCGGGTATCATCAGATGATCACTGAGACTATCTGAGCCGCTTTAGACCTATATCATCCTCAAAACCTAATGTCATGTTCTACAGTGTCGGCCACTAGGTAGCACTACTGGTCCTACTCATACTTATTATCAACAACATGTTTAGAGTGCCTTCGTTTTCAGAACTGCAAGCGCTCGGGGAGGCTCGGTACTGGGCTTTCCTGTTCGGCAACCTGGAGCGAGCTGTGGACGACATCTATCAAACCTGTGAAACTGACGAAAGTGTCTCGGAATGCAAGGTACCAACTCAAGAACGAACGTACTTGCTTATTAAGAACTTAAGGCTTTTCTTAGTTTTTGTTTGAAGTTTTTAGCTCTTGGTGTCAAGGTTAGAACTCTAGCGTTTAAGAAATTATTTTGGAATTTTCTTAAGTAGTTTATGTGAGCAAAATTGTTGGTAAAGCCTTTATTTCTCAACAATGTTAAGCAATGTTCATCTTAAATAATAATTCTATTGAAATTTCAAAATTAAGTTGACTTATTTGAGCAAGAAATTGAAATTTTTGTAGAAGAAGGAAAAGTACGCTTCGAGTGAATGAAGAAAATAAGAGAAGAAATAGCTAATCAATTGACTCAAACAATCTATTGTTAGCTGTAAAAATATTGAGAATTTTAATATTATTTATATTCAAGTTTTATGCTGTTTTATTTCAACAACAACATATTAAATTTCTCATTTACTTTCTAAAAAAATTACTTTTCCAATTTTTTTAATTTCTAGGAAGCTATATTAGTGCTGGAGAACTTTACGAGAGATTTCCACAACTTGATCAAATGGTTCAAGTTGAAAAAGGAATATGAAAATACTCCGACGCCTCAACGCCCTACGTCCCTAGCCTGGGAGATCCGCAAGTCTTCTCCAGGCAAGGCAAGTGATATTTGACATCAATGATTCTTTCTCTTTGCAAGCTGCTACAAGCTGCAAACAAAGTAGATTTTATTTAGCAGCTAGTGTCAGAAAGAGAGTAAGCAAACAAACCAAAATGAAATGTTCTCTTAAAATTCTTCAGTTTGTCATATAACTGTAGATGGGTTGCTAATAATTAGCTATTAATTAAATTACAAAGCACCCTCCTACACCTTTGGCAACCCTAGCAAGTGGCTTCCAAAAGAATGACTAGGTCCCGAAACATATACTTTTTGTTCACTCAAAAATGATGAAAACGTCCTTAATAATGTTTTAACCTTAGAGAATGACCACTAAGTTAACTAGTTTTGAAAAGTTTTTAACAATATCATTTGCTTTTCATCTTATTTCTATTCAACATTGGGTTTTACTTAATTTGTTACATTTTTTCAGGTCATTAGATTCATGAATTCGAAGTTTGACAAAGCCAACAAAAATGAAAAACCAAGCCCAGTGAAGAAACAGTTGAACTTTTGCTCTGACGTCAAACTGTCCAGTGCTGAAGAAAAAACTAAGCCGACGCCATCTGACGGCGAGCAAATTCTGTCCAACCAGTACGGATTGAGTTTTGGAGATGTCAATTTGAAAGAGCATTTAACCCACGAAGAAACACTAATTTTAACTGATGAGGGAAAACTAACAAGAAAATCAGAAAGTATTCAGAACACATCTGAACTAGACGGGAAAGGAAATCTCTTAGTGATTGCTGATAATATTATTCTAACGGAGACAGAAACACAAGAATACACTTCGACTTTGAGTGACCAGTCTTCTCAAACAGATTCAGTTACTTGCCAAAATGTAAAAAATAATCTGAAGCCTACTGCGCCTTTTACATCTCTCAAAAACCTCCTCCTTTAGCAAAGTCCGTGATAAACACATCAGTGAAGACTTCTTTGACTCTCTAGCTGTGAACAAAACAGTTCCTGGAGTTTCTTCGCGTAAAACTGTGCCGGTTTCTCCCACCAGCACCACGGCTCCCAGAAGTGTGATTCCCGGAGAAATGTAGCCGCAGTGACCTTCGTGCCCAGTAAGAAACCCATCCCCAAATTCAAGTCAAGGGCTCCGAGTTCAAGACTGCTCCCATGTCCATGCCTAGCATCCCAAGTGAAAAGGTAGAAGAGTGCAAAGGAAATAATGATTCAATAGATTCTAACAAAGTGACAGAAACGAAATTAGTGATGGAGAAGCTTACCAGTAATGTAGCAGTTAAACTTCAAGGTAATGAAAAGATCGCAGAGGTTCCTACAAAAGACGTAAACTGTCAAAAATTAACAACTACTACAAATGACATAGAGGCCAAAAATGTTGCAGAGGTACCAACAGACTCAGAAGAAATAACAACCAGGAAAGACACATCAGTTCAAAAGTCAGAAGAAACTAACAAACAAAACCTAAGTGACAAGGAAAATAAGAGTGACTCTCAAGACAAAAAGATTGAACCTACAAGTGACCAATCTGAAAATTCTACTGACAGTGAAAAGCGATTCATTAGCGATGTACAAAACAACACCACCGTGTTGAAGAAATCAGAATCAACTCAAAGTGATGAGAAAAGCGTAGCGACTGAAAGCAATGTGAACGAAAAACCAGCCAACAACGTCAAAATAGTTAGAAAAAATGTTCCCAAAGTAGACAAATGTGTAATGACAGATTTACCTTACGTCCCTAAACAACCAGCGGCTAAAGTGTCCAGCCTTTTGAGAAATAAAACCGCCCCGAGCCTCGTCAGGAAGTCAAACGAAGCCATCAATGCTCCTGATATTGCTAAGCCTAACAATCCAGCTAAACCCTCAGTAAATACTCAACTAAAGCAATCAAGTATTCCCGAGGTTGTGAGTGAGAAACCGGCATACGCTGCTGTCTCCAAGGTGTTCAGGAGCAACACAGCAATCGAGCTAAGGCCTAAGTTCTCGTCTAGCTCAAGGGTCAACTACGCTTCTAAATTTTCAATTCCCGGCAAACAGGTATGTGAGCCTGATAGTGATAAAACTAACGCAATTAACCCTTGTAAACCTTTAGTTAGAGCTAACCGAGTGATGGATGCTACTAAACATTTAAAATACCAATCGAGAAAGCCAGAAGTTGGAAATAAGAAAGTGGAGAACGCTACTGCCCCCAAGATGTTTAGAAGCAACACATCGATAGAGATGCGGCCTAAATGGAAATCCAGCTTGAAAGTGAACTATACTTCGAAATGTCCGTGGCAAGAAAAACAGGTATGCTGTGCTTTTAGTCAAGTTTTGATTTGAGTATTGTACAACTATTGTTGTTTTTTAACCATAAATCAAGCCTACGTTCTGTATTTTTTGTCTTTGATATAGGACGTTTGAAATGTCTCTAATTGACCACTAACTGATATCAAACTGTTTTGGGATTTTTCAAAAACATCATTTACGGATTTGAACTAATTCCTTCAAACATATCTTGTATTAATAACACAGAAACCCTCAAACACCAGTTAAAGTTTAAAATTAAAAATGCTATTACTTCTGAGTAAAAATTACCCAAAAACTCAATTCAAAGAAGTTGTATCACAAATGTAAAATTGATTCATGATCAGTTTGTAGTTAAGTAATTCAATTGACACGCTTTATCCTTCATACAACATTTAGAAAATGTTTGTTCTTTGTTTTTCTTAAAATGTTTGATAGTCACATAATTTGTTTGTTCCAAGATAGCAACAAAGATGAATATTGATTTAATTTAAAGTGACTTTATTTCCAGAATTCTCTACAAAATGGAAAAGTCCAAGTCAAACTACCAGCAGTAGTTCGAGCTCAGTGTGCAAAAGTGAACAGGGCTTTAGAAGGAGAAACAGTGTTGATGAAGGTTAGTAGGCTATCTTGTACACAAAATTGTATGTAAATGAGCACAATTTTACTTTTCATCTTTGCTTTTGGCAAGGGCATGACCATTTATTGTTTATAAACAATAGAACAAGTAAGATACAGTACAGTCTCTAAAATCGACCGTTAAACCACTCCGACCGTCCAGTAATCATGCTGTGGCGGCGTCAACTAGCCACCTGCTTTCAAAGTCTACTTGTCTGTAAAGCCGCTGGCGTCGTCGTCTGTATCGATTACTTCAGTTAAGCTGCAGACAATAGAAAAGTGCGATATTTATTGCTAATCTGTGCTTCTGCTCAGTATACCGTAAGTTGTTGCAAAAATGTTAACATAGTACTTTGGCAATAGATAAAGTATGTAATTTTTTAAAAGATTAGAAAATGGTGATAAGTTAGCTACTCTATCCAAGGAATTTAACGTCAGCAGATCATAAACAGACACAAAGAACAAAAAAAAGTGAGTTTTAATAATTTTTTAAGAGAAGTGAATCATTTTCCAAGGTAAGAAAGATTATTCCTGCCAAATTGAGTCTTTTTAAGTGAACCACTAATCCGGTAACTTCGATCCCGATATAGGACCGGATTACTGAGATCGTACTGTAGGTTATAAACAAAACTGCTTTTTTTGTTACTTCCGCAGACGGTTGGGAAACAGTGAAAGGAAGGTCGCGGTGGAGACTGACCCAGAGTTTCACGAACATCAAGTCTCGCTCGGCCACGGCGAGAACCCGCTATCACCTGCCGAGCCCGGCGACCTCTCTGCCTGCCCTCACTCTGGCCATGGAGGAGCCGGAGCCTGAGCCAGTCCCGGCCAAGGTACTGTACATAGACAAATGTTTAGTTTTAAATAACACTCAGCGCGAGCATACAATTTCAAGGCAGGGTCGGGAATGAGGAGGATTCAGGAACGGGAAAAGCTGACATAGAATATGTTTTGTAGCAAGTATTTGGTAACAAAGCAATATTAACTAGAATAATATAAACAGGTAAGTAAACAAAGAGCCATCAAAATTAAACTGCAGACTAACCAAATTTGACTAAGCTATCAAAAAGGAATAGAAAAGAGAGCAGGCTCACGTAGATAAAGTAGGAACACTTACAAGAACACAAACTGTCAAATTTTTGACCCTACTGGGGTCTTTGTCAACATAAAAAAAGGCCTTTGTGAAGACTCCTTTTTGTCTTGTCAAAGCCTCCAGTAAGGCCGAACGTTTGACGGTTTGTTCTCTTATGAGTTTCTACTTTATCCAGGCGAGCGTGCTCTCCTTTCTATTAATTTTTAATAGCATATCTTGGCATAGTGCCCTATTTTCTAATTCAAAATCAAATTTGACAAAGGACGTGATAAAGTTTACAATTATATTTTAAGACAAAAGTTCATTATTACATTTATAGATAGAATTAATTACAAAATAAAACACAATAGTGAAGGATGACCTAATTTGATCTTTATTGCAAAATCCACATTGCCCAACCAGTGCCCGATGTGAACTGCAGGGCCATTTACAAAAAGTTCAAGTCCATCAGATAAAATTGCCATACAGTTGAATTTTCATAAATAGTAAATTTGTTTAATCAACTAGGTTGAAAGGTTTCAGAATTAGGTATTATAACTTTAAAGTAACTTCAAGTACTTTCTGTATTGCTCTGCTTGAATCTAAATCTTTATTATAGGAGTGACACACATTTAAATTTTCATCAAATATTTAAATTTTCCAGATGAACAAGGAGAAACAGAACCAAGAGATCGCCAGAGGACTCAAAACATCTGCAAAGAAAACCAACAAACTCTCAATCAGAAGCGCCAAGGAGACTTTAAGAGGTGACCTTGAGAAACCCAAGAGTAAAAGTAAAGAAGATGTTGCGGAAAAGAAGTTAAAATCTAACACGGAAGATGGGAAAAGAATATTCAATATTAGACTGAAAAATGTGGAGATAAAGAAAAAATCACTTAGAGAAGAAAAGCTGGAACTCCAAGATATGAAGTAAGTATAAAATTGAAGTTTAAAATTGCTTAAGGTTTTATGTATTTCAGAATTTGTTAAGTTCTACAAAATCAATTAAATTATGTATTACATTTTTAAAAACTCCCTAAAATCACAGATGAAGTAACAAGACTTTCAAATTATTGCAATACAATGGTAAGATAAGTTTACTGTCCAAATATTGTCAGCCGATTTGACTTTATTTTAAGCACAAATATTCATAACGGTTTAAAGTATTTTGCTACAAGCTCTAATCATGTCTAATGTAAATACTATTCTTATTAACTTTCAGGATCGAGAAGTACTTGGATATGTTATCCTCGGAGGATGAGAGGATGAACGAGGAGGAGATAAGGAAAAGTAGGGAGTTGGACGAAGAAGAGAAAATGTTGACTAAAGAAATTCAAGATTTGGAAAAATCAGAAATCGATGTAAGTTCTAATTGGTAAATTTTATGTTTCTTAAGAAAATTAATCTCAAATTTAAATTTTTAATGCTAGAGTTTAGATGGTGACTTTTTGGAAAGTTTACTCTAGAGTTAATGATCAACAAGCCCAAAAAATGTGGGTGTATCAAAAGGTTTCCTATCTTTACCTAACTTTTAAACAAATTATTATTTTGGAATGAAATTTCTATTTTTGTTTTGCAAAAAATTTGCAATGGGAAAAGCTGGAAAAATATTTTTTAAGCAAGCTCTAGAACAAAGAATTAGTTACTAAATTTCAATATGAAATAGCTTTGACATGATTTTGTGGAGGAAAAACACTTCAAACACTGTATTTACATAAACATTATGTTTATTCAGACTATTGAGACTTGCGTGTGATGTGTGCGCAGGTTGATACCGAGACTAACGAAGCGGAGACTGACGCAGACGACGACACGGTGAAGAGTTCAGAGTCTGAAGAGGACAGGATAGAGGCTCTCAAGGCGTCTTATGAGAATGTCTGTCACAGTATGTGTTAAAAACATGAATATTTTGAATAAGCTTTAACATCTTCTTGTATTTGAGTGCTGATAGATGGATCTCAGTAGGAGTATCAGTCAAAAATAATGAATCTTGAAGACGTTAATTCACCAGAAGGTAGGTGCATGACTAGGCCTTCTTTTGGGTTCAGTTCTGGTTGAGCAATAGACGATAGACAATATTCTTTATTCACATATTCATGGAAAACAGTACATGCGTCAAAATGAGAAAAAATATGTTATACAATGCAATATATGTATTCGTCATGTGTTGCTGTTCTGGAGTGGTAGAGTTCTGTTGGTCAGGAAGTCTTTCTCTGAGTAGAAGGGTCTCTCCTGGAGCCACAAAGTCAGCTGTCTCTTGAGATGTTGTGGGTCTTGGGCTTTCAAGTATTCAGGAAGATGGTTGAAGAAGAGAGCTCCTTTGTAAGATGGTTTCATTTTGAAGAGGCTCAGGTGATGAGGTGGCAAGGAGAAGTCTGTAGCGTGTTTAGTGTTGTGTTGGTGTTGATTGTGGTGTCTTGGTTGCTGGGTGCTGACTGCATGCATGATGGTTTCACGGATATACAGTGAGATAACTGTGAGAATTTTGAAGTGTTCTTGGCAGCTGTCAAGGCGTGGTATATTTGCTAGGCATCTAATGGCTCTCTTCTGTTGGATGAGGACTTTTCCCAGGTTGGTCTCATAAATAAAAAAGCGTACATAAATTAAAAAAAACTACATTTTAAATCAAATAACTTTTGTTTAACACTTACAAAACCTTCCAACAAGTCACTTATCTTTCAAACAAGTCCAACTGAATATTTCAATTTTCTTTTATTCATTTTATTGCCTCGGTTCCAAAGTGTGTCTCTAATTATTTTACAACATTCTTTTCCTTTGTCAGCCTTTCATCAGTTTTGGCTGCATCTTTGTGTCTTAAAATGTTAGAATACAATTCCGTTATCTTCATAGAGGAATAGAAAGGAAAAGCAGACTCCCCTGGATAGAAAAAGACACAAGAGAAGACAGTCAAATTTTTGGCCCGTCTAGGCTGACAAAAGTCCCAGTAGGGCCGTAAATTTGACAGTTTGGGTTCTTCTTTGTGTATCTACTATCCAGATGAACCTGCTCTCCTTTCTATTCATTTTGATAGCCACTCCCAGCCTAGCACGCTATTTTCTAAATCTAACCTATTATTTTTAAAGATATACCCTCCACCCCCAGTCCATAAAAATTACTTACCGTAGAAATAGTCTCTTAATATTTTGAGTACAAATTAGTTTACAAAGTATTTCATACCAAAGATGATTTCCCTCATTTACTCATTAGTTAGAGTCGAGTATCAGACAGGTTATTGACCCCTGCATTCCACTGGTGAAAGTCATTTGTCAGTCAAAGGGTTAGTGGATAGGAGGGAGGGGAGGAGGAGAGGGGATGATAGGCATCAGGCAGTCACATTCTGACAAGAGTCTCCTAGGTGTTCAACGTTTCCTTGCTCAGTTCAAAATTGTAGAGTGTTTCACTGGTTAGCGGTTTTGACGATGATGTTTAAATATTTCATGTATTTTAGTGGTCAGGATGAGAAATATAGTGAGTTAAAACTGTGTATATAATAGTAATTGATTGTGTTTAAATAGGATTTTTTGTGTTAAATGTCAAAAAGTACAAAATAAACAATTATTTATTGAACAAAAATAATGTTTTTCTCTATGTTGTTTTTATTTGTCTGAATTCAGAATAAGCGAACTTTGCGAATTCTACTGCAATCCACCATTGAAAAGAAAAGTTGTTTTGGTTAGATTTAGGGAATAGGACACTATGCCAGGATATCCTAGCACAAGGAATAGGAAGGAGAGCAGGCTCACCTGGATAAAGTAAGCCCCTTTAAGGCCAAAAGTTTGACAATTCGTGTTCTCTTATGTGTTTCTACTTTATTTAAGAGAGTCTGCTCTCCTTTCTATTCCTTTTGATAACAAAAATACACTTTGGGTAAATTGTTGCAATGTATGTTTAATTTGACACACAAACAAAATACCCCTCAAATGTATCGAGCCAGTCTAGATGGACATACATTTAAGAATATACTTCTCTTTGAGCTTCCAAAGGGTTGATTATTAGATTAATTTTGTTGATCTCTGTTTTAAAAATGTTAACAGTCAGGTGTAGCCTCTATGGGCTTGGGATAGTACTAGCTAGTCGTAAAGTTAATCAAGTTAAAAATAAAAATTCCATACATACTAATGGAAAGAAGAATTGTTTTGTAAAATCGCTAATAAGTATTGGATGATTTGCAGAGTTGTCTTGGAGTGACCAGATGGAAGCGATGGATAAACTAGAGCGGCTGATGGCTCAAGATACAAGTACTAAAGGTGAGTCGTTAAACTCATCGTTTAATGTGAAGACCAATCTCAGAATGTTTTTTCTACTTCTAATTTCAGTAAGTTGGATAAATTTGTCAACTCTTTTCCAATTTATATCTATTTCTTGTGATCAACGGTTTTGAGTTGCAAATTGACCCATTCAAGGGGTATGGGAAATTTGAATATTATCCGGGAATTTCGTTCTGAACCCAGGACTTTTGAGAATATTGTAAACTTTTGCTGCTGCTCACTGTGGTTTTTGTATTGGACGCTAGCAGGAGGCTAGAGGTTTTTGTGAATAAATACAAACTTTGTAATTTCATCACAGATGCTAAGGAGTGGGAACCCTGTTCTTGCTTCACAATTTAATGTAGTGAGTTTTTATTACTGATGGTGCCACACTCAAAGTAAAAGTTGAGTACTGGCCTCTTGTGTCTTGTACACAAGTTAAGAAAAAAAAATTTAGGTTCATCATGAAGCTGTATGTTGAACTTATTCTTCTAACGCCTACACACTCTCACAGGGTTGCCGCGGGCGGAGCGGATGGCGACTCTGCAGCAGTTGGAGGAGCTGGTGGCTCGGTCTCCGGGGCGAGCGCTAGAGCTGCACCAGAAGCTGTCGTCACCCTCGCGCCGGCGCCCCTTGCCCGACACGATACAGCGGCACACAGCGCGCCAGGCTAGCGCTCAACTCAAGCGCAAGCAACTGCTGCAAGAGAAGCAGGCCAAGATGAGAGAACTTGTCAACAAGGTGAGGCTCAAACTCAAATATACAAGAAGCTTCTATGTAGAACAGATAATTTTAAAACGTCTATATTTTAATTTGACTTAAGGTGACTTATCAACTCCTGCATTGTCCGGGAATGCTCCCAAGCGCTCCGGGCTCTAGCGAGCTGTAACAAAGTTCGGCTTGAATGGATACCGGGGCATCAAGGATTTAAAGGGAACAAAAAAGCTGATCTGCTGGCTAGAAAGGCAGAGCTGTCATCCTTTGGCGGTCCAGAACCAGCGGTAGGAATCAGTCCCTCCCTTGTCAAAACTATGCTAGCCGATAGGGCAAATGCGCGACACACTGAGCGATGGAAACATCTACCATGCCAGGAACCCGCCAAACTTTTAGTCAAGAATCCATCAAGGACACTTACTAAACATCTGACCAGTCTTAGTCGCCAGAACATCAGACTGGTAATCTCGTATATCACAGGTCATGGGCATTTCAAAACCTAGCCAAAATGGGTCTCTACACAGGAGATACTAGTTGTAGGTTATATGAGCGTACTCCTGAGTCCGCAAAA
Organism: Matsumurasca onukii; assembly: GCA_018831715.1. Classification (NCBI taxonomy): domain Eukaryota; kingdom Metazoa; phylum Arthropoda; class Insecta; order Hemiptera; family Cicadellidae; genus Matsumurasca; species Matsumurasca onukii. Next base: position 90,293,867 of record CM032058.1, read on the forward strand.
CACATTCTTATCGAATGCGAGTCCCTCAAGGCCAGGAGAAGGGGTCTTCTGGGGTCTCGTGAGTGGCAGGAGTTACACCCATCTGAATTGGGTAGTGCGAGCCTCGAGCTTTGTAAACAAACGGGGGTGGGGCTGCCTAATTAGGAGAACAGGGAACCAGCACAATAAACCAAAGGGTTGATGTCAGCGTGGTCTAGAGCCACTTTTTCCCCATTAATCTAATCTAAGGTGTCTTACAGATTTGCCACAGTCAGAAAACCAGAAAGAATTAAGGAAATATTAATGTCAAAGAACTTTCAAAACACACCTTAACCAGCAGGGAAAAATGTAGTGATTTCGTATTAGGCATTTTTATTGTTGACAAAATCTATACAAGTTTAGGAGGAAAAACTTCCAGTTCTGCAAAAGATTGGCCAAATGTTAGCAAAAGTTCTAACCCCAATCAGAGTGTGTTGTTACTTCTTTCTCTTGTCTCCAAGAGTGTACAACATAAACGTAAGAACCAACAATCCTGATGATGAATAAGTTGAGAAAGAGTTAAGACTGGTAAACAAAAATTGTCCATAACTGCAGTAAAGTAAGAGTGCGTGTCCGCAGGTGGAGGCGGTGAAGATGGCTCAGGAACACCTGAAGACGGAGAGGATGTTGCGGCTGGAGAACAAGCAGAAGCGTGCAGAGGAGAACCGCGCGTCGCACCTGCGCAGTATCCAGCGCAAGGCGCACGACGAGGAGGAAAAGCTGCGTGAGATAGCGTTCATCAACGAGCTGGAGGCACAGAACAAGCGCCACGACTTCATGGCTCACTGTCAGGTAATTGAACCTATTGGTGTTTAATTCATCGTTAGGTAGTTAACAGATAATTAGGAGGGGAAATGGATTTTTCTTTTCAGGCAACAATCGGGCAAGAACTTTTTCTCTAGCTGGATTTTGGGTCATTTTCGAATGAAATTGAAAGCTAATTTTAATTTTACTAATTTAAACAAAAAGGTTGAAAAATTGATAAGTTATTTTTATATACTTTACAAATTCCAAATTGTCTTCAATTTGTGGGTCTCATAAAAAAATTAGTATGGCACAGCATGGTTTTCCTTTTAATTGATCTATCAAATTACCATATTATAAAAAAACTATGTGGTAATTGTTGGCAATTTTTAAAATTAAAATGACTAAAAATAGTTTAAAAAGTGATTGGGATTTACTCCTTAAAAAGATGTAAAAGTTTAGACATTTTATTTGGATTTATTAAGTGATTATAGTAATTTTGTATACAAATTTGCCTTAATAACTAATCAGGGATTGGAGTACAGTAAAGTTATAAAAAAATGACAGAATGATTGAAAATCCCTCTATTACTATACCTGCCATAAATTCCCCCAAAAATTCCTCCTGCTGAAAAAATCCTGTGTTTAGGAAATTCCTGACCAATTTTTGGGGTTTAATTTTTGTCTGGAGTTTCTGAATCCATCGGAACACGCAGACCCCTACGGAAATAACTTTGATGAAATAAAGTTCTCAGCACCCTTAAAAATATTGGTTAATGGTCCTCATTGCTGTAAGAGATGTGTTGGAAAAGTAAAGTATTCCTGGTTTTCCCAATTTTATAGGAGCAACAAGACAGATTGCAGGGCATCGTCGATGAAAGGCAAAGGAGACAAGAAGAGAAGGCAGCCAAGGAGGCAGCAGTGGAAGAAAGAAAGCGGATTATAGAGGCAGAGCGACAGGTAACAAAAACTGTTTGAAATATTTTTGGACAAAAATATTCAGGACAATTTATTTTAGAAATGTTTAACTGTGCTGTTATTACAAATTTAAAAACGTATTCTCAAAGTAGGTTTGTGTCTTTTTGTAGGAGAGGCTTGAAAAAATACAAGAAAAAAGAAGGAAGAGGGAAGAAAGAATCGTAGAGAGCAACAAGAAAAAGAGAAGGAGAGATTAGAAATGGCTCGGGAAAAGGCAAGGTAAGGTTTTGGAATTAAAATGTTTTTATTGATTAGTTTCATAACATAAGTAACTTGTTTTTATTCATGCGTCAAGTTTAAGTGTTGGTTATCTGAGCTAGTAAGCTCAAAAGCAGCATCTGGAATGGACCTGCTACCTTTAGCGAGACTCCTCAGAAAGAAGCAAATTCTAGTTGAGATACTTAGAATTTTAATAATGAGAGTTATCAAAAATCAGTTATCTTTCAACTAAGAAGCTTACTATGGTCCATTTGATCAAATTTGCAAGACAAAGCCCAACTGTAGCCGACTCGTGGCAGGTTGGGGTCTTGCGCGACTCCGGAGTTCATCACTCTGCTGGCACGGTTCAATCCCCGCAGTCATCAAGTACGATTGTAAAGTGACTATACAGTAACACCAGGTAAAGGTCAAGTGAGTGGTAGAGAGGACTTTGTAGTCCTAACTTTTCCTCGTTAAACAAGACAAAATTTACATTTTAAAATTTTGACTGACCTTTATTTGATTTATGAGCTATAAATATCAAACTTTGATCAACATGCAATCATTAGCAGGTTAATAGCTCTCGTGGTAATGAACAAATATTTACCAAAGCAATGACAACGTAGGTTTTGAAATCCTCAAACAACACAAAATAGTGCTTGAACGATTATACGACCACCTGCAGGGACAGAGAGGAAAGGATGCAGGCGTTACAAGCGGCTCAGCTAGCCAACGTGGAGGAGTTGCAGAAGAAGATCCAACAGAAGCAGTTCGACTCGGCTCGCAGACACGAGGAGAACATTGAGCAGATCAGGCAGAGGGCGCTGGAGTCGGGAGCACTGCGCGGCGCGGCAGACGACGAGGCGCCCACACTCACGCCGTACGACACCCTGTGTCGTATCTGCAATGTGCTGGTGAGTTGAGGGATGATTATTGTGGTTGGTTGAAAAGTTGGGATACGTAGTCTTGACCAGGGTGTCCAGGATTTAACGGAATTTTTATGTTTGGATACGATTTGAGAATTTTGTCCCTAGACTAGAAAGTTTTGACAAGGGAGGTTGCGAAAGTAGTAACTTTGTCACGGTTGTTAATTGGACTCAAGATGAAAGGTAATCATAATCTACATATTGTCGTGAATGGTAATGAAAGTTGTGATTTTGTTGTAAATGCTGACGGAAGTACAGAGGTTGCTACCGAAATGGGGGAGAGTAACTATGACTTCCTTAACATATCAACAAATTGTCTAAGTGTATGTGAGAATTGAAGCCTTGAAATCAGCAAAATTTACTGAGGAAAATGCATGAGAATTTATACAAGAATTTTTTTTTCTACTAACTAATCACTTTGTTGACATTTCTTTAGCATTTTTTTTACTATGTCATAGATTTTATAAATGTTTTCATAAATTTTATTTTTAATGCAGTTTGTATGTACATTGCAATGTACTTAAAATCTAATGTCAACAATTTGAGTTGTAACACAATTAAGTTATTATTATAACTTGAGGTCAACCCAAAACCGTAACGCTTGGCTAAACTCAACTTGAATAAAAACTCCTCGGCCAAAACACATGATTGAGTTTGATTTTATATGAAAAGAAACCCGAACACCAACTGGAGGAGGCGATGGGAATGATAACAAGCTTTCAATGCACTGATATCTTGATCATTTCCGTGTCCAGATTGTGTCGGAAGTATACCTTCTGAGTCACCTGCGAGGCAAAGCGCACCAGGAGGCAGTGAAGGACTTGGATGACTCGGAGGAGGTGATCATCGACGCTCCGGCAGACAAGACAGACGCTAAGCTGGCGCAGGACCGAGAGCGGCAGAGAGCGCTGCGCAAGCGCTGCAAGAAACTGCGCACTCGCATGGCTCAGAGGTGAGTAGTTTTAGGTTTTTTACTAAAGATTGTTTTTAGATGACCACAAGTCTGGCTAAGAGATGGGAAGGGAATTAACCTAAAAGTTGTTAATCACACGTGATACATTGCAGAGGTGAGGAGTATTTGACGAAGCTGAGTACGATTGCGACCAAGAAGCCGGAGAGTCCGAACAAAGGTCGTCTGATCAAGTGTTTGCGAGATGTGGACAAGCTGCACGCCAGTCAAGGTGTCGGACAGTGGCCCAACAACTCGGTCACCCTGCTGGAGCGTAACCTGGCCGAGATCAACCGCATACTCGACAAACAGGTGCGGCAAAGTCTGACAGACAATGTTACCGTAGAAGTAAGCATGATTTTTTAATGCTGTTTATTCAGTAATCCAGCTTCATGGAGGTCAGGTTTTGAGGATGATATAGGTCTAAAGCGCTCAGATAGTCTCAGTGATCATCTGATGATACCCGCATCAACTCCCACCATCGTTTAGACATATCAGACCATCACCATGCGTGGTTCGAAGTCACGTTAAGCCGTTGGTCCTTGTATTTCCATTGGTCATTAGGCTATTAATTAATGACCCATTCTAAGGAAGAGTCGGCCTTAGTTTGTAACAAGACTACACCTCATAACTCATTACTATCACTCATCACACTCATCCTTCACCACATATTTGCCTTAAAATACCCTCATGAGAGTGGTCGGCATCTCAAATAGTGATTTAGTGATTTATCTATGTCTTCTTATATTGGTATATAAATTTGTTTTCAGAATGCGTTGGACCAAAAAGTGTTCAGAGATCTGAATGGGTTTACGACTCTCTCCAACATACTCAATCTAGCTTTGGACATACCCAAGAACATGAGTCCGTACTTACCACCCAAGTAAGTGAATCATCCTTTCAGCAATGTAAGCTTTAGTCTCCAATGCTATTTTAACATATCGAACAAGCAATCTTTGTAATGGATAACACACCGGGACTTTTGTTTTTGCTGTAAAACTTAAAAAATACTGTAGTGTTTCGCTTATTCATTATATGCTTATCAGACATTCTGGATTATCTGCCATCCAACTAAGACAAAAACCTGTAAAAAGTCAAAAGAAAATCACATATTTGCTTTCATGCCAAATTTTGTGTCTTTTCCGTGGCTTTTTTTCATTCATAATTTTCATTTTGTTTAGCAGAAGAGTGTTGCTATCAATTGGAAGATAGCATTATTAAAACCTACTTAACCCCTCAGCGTCTTAAACCGTTTTATTAACGCGAGGCTAGTGTGCTCGATAGGACCAAGTCAGTTACAGTAACGCCAGGTCCGCCCAGTAGATGCTGCTTTCTAGCGGATTTATTTAGAACTTGTTGGAATAGAAACTTTTACTGAACATTGTATCGATTATTTCTCAAATTTTTAGTTGTTTCTCCTTTATTCCAGCTAAGGAAAAAAGCAAAACTGAACGGTTTTGTTTCACAATGAAATTCAGTTGTCAGTCACACTGTACAACCTGTGTTTATTGAATTTTACCCGTGTTTACTAAGTTGTTTTATTAGTTCCGTAAACAAATGTGATTTTTTAGTCAGTGTTATGAATTAGTAAAGTTATAATTGGATGCTTGTGTATGTGTTGAGATCATGGGTCATAGTGAAATGGATTGACAACTCCAGCAGCTGCTGGGAAAAGTCATCCCATAGGTGTACTTCATCATAACACATTTATTTATTTATTTTAATTCTTGTTATTAGTTATTTAAATGTTTTCATTGTTGACACTATTTCTAAGCTCTACGCTGATGTAATAAAGCATCTCTCTCTCTCTCTCTCTGAAGTTCTACTGTGAAAAAGTCAGGGCTTGAAGGGGTTAAGATTTAATTGGCTTTTCTAAAGGTTTTCGGGTTATTCAACATTTTTTTGTTTTCCGCAGTTTGTCCAACCTGTTTATGACGGATTAGCAAGACTAGTTAAAATGACAATATCCAGAACAAGTTAAAATGTGATCCATTAGAAACATTGGGAAATATTCCAATATACTGGATATTAATTTTGTTGTTGTTGTTGTTTAGATGTTTCCTGACCACCTGCCTTGTGTACAGCCTGGCTTGCACAAACAATCCAGACAATTCTAGATATGTCTTCTTCTCCAATAAGATATCACTTGTGTTGGACCTGCTGCTCAACAGACTAAATGTGAGTAGACACACAATCTTTCTCTTTGTTAGCCAATTTGCAAACGTGTCAACAAACTTAGGGTTAAATTTGGTTTCCTCTTGTTTTATTTCATTTATTTCCACAACAAATGCCAGTTTAAATTGGTACAATATTAGTATAACTTACACCCTAAATAGTCTAAAGTGTTGAAAAGAAAATGATTATAAACTAAATAATAATGACTGCTAAGAGTGGTGACTAGCATGGTTTGTGTATACAACTTGTGATAAATAGAATTTATAAATATGGTTGACAAACTAATAACTCTGAAATTGTTTTGTCAAAGAACACTGTTATTGTTTTAGCTTAGTTTTAAACTTCAATTATCTGATAAGGAGGAGATGAGCAGCTTGGTTTATTTAATTTTAACAGTATACATTAATTTAAAATATGCACAAAACTACAATAAATTATCCTTAAGGCCTGGTTTTATATGTTTTATGCCTAGTATAAATTTTGTGCTAGGGTAAAATCATCATCTCAACATGCAATTGGTGATTAGATTTTATCCCTAAGCATAAAAGATGGGAAACCGGGCCTGAGTGTGACCATGGTTCTATCTAAAGGAACTGTTCTGTTCTAGTCTTACAAATTTAATATGAAAAATGCTAAACATTTCTAAGTTTTTTTTAAGTAATTGTTTAATTATGAAAAAAAAATTTTAATGTTATTTATATCTACAGCTAAAAACATCCTTGAGTTTCAACAAGACGTATCAACAATTCAGTGACCCCACAGTCCCATGGTCACATTTTTACGGCGACTGTGCCACCAATTTGGGGTAATGATAACCTCCCCCCACTCCCTCCCCGCCCCACCCCTGCCATCACTTAGCAGATTACCACCGCACACTCACTCGTTCATATCACTGACTCACACTGTTGTGATTAAAAACATGGTTTACTGCGTGCCCGCTCTGCACACTACGCTGATTTCACCACTGCTCTTAGAATATTGTTCCTTGTACTGTCGGTGTGTGCCGTATTCAGGTTTATTTTGCCCTAACTTGTCAGTTAAGTTTTCTTGATTTTCAGGTTGATTTTATCTGGACAAAATTAAAACGGATTTTTGTTTGTAGTTTGCAGAAACATCTACTATCTCTAATAAAAGTCCACTATCGAACACTTAAAATAAAAAAAAAAGAGTGAGGATTAAAATTTTGTTTTTGAAATCTGGTTTTAATAAAATTATTTGAGTTTTAATTTTTGTTATTTATTTACATTGTTTTCTAAAATGTGTATCCCTGATAGTTTTCGTTGTTTGTAGTCTGATGGTTTTAAATATTTACATTTATCTGCACTATATGAAATATATTTGTTGTATACCTAATTTATAAGTCCAAATTATTTTGGGACATATTCAACTGTAAAATATTTATTCTTCATTATGATCATGTATGTTGTAATTTATTTTGTTGACGCCCTTTCCATAAACATTATTGTGCAAGACGGTTTGTAATGCTCAGTGATGTGTTGAGGTTTACAATGAGAGAAACCCAGGTAGCTCCCAGTGTGAGTGTCGAGGGAGAGCAGGATGCATGAATTGTTGCACACACTGTCAGACTTTGTCCCCTTCCCACCACTTGTGAATTAAATACCTCCCTCCCCCCACGGCTACCTTACCCTGTACTAACTATTATTTTAAAATGTATATAGTTCAAAAATGTTTTATATAAAACTGTCTCCTTTGCCTGAATAGTGAACCTGTGGTTATGGGGCTTTATTGTTTTAACCTTGCAATTCTTCAATACAGCAATGTGGGCAAAAAGTTATGCCCAACAGGGCATAACACAAAACCCCTTTTGCTTAGCCTTAACCAAAGTCGTTTATAATTTTGTATCTGCTGTGGGCTTGACTGACAAACCTTTGTTGGGTCTCTAAATGGTTTTTGGTAAGCTAGCTACTTGAGTTCTCCTCTTGTAAATCCCACTAGCTTTAGCCATAAGGTTTTCCTTCAAACTTAATGGTAAATAAAGTTTGATTTACAAAACAAATTATAAACATTTAATTTTTTTTAACATTTTGAAAGTTTTCTTTAATTTTTTAAATGTATATTTTTTTAAAGTATATTAGTGTACTTTGTAAAATACATGCAAGTAAAGTTTAAGAAAAATGTATCCTGAGAACAAATAATACTTTACAGGGTTAAATGTCTGAAGCTTTCTATTGGAAGTTCTTTGCCTCTTTATAATTCAAACTGTTTCATCCTTAAAGAAGCTGAAAAGAGTCCTGAGGTGCATGAAATGATCACAAGTTTGATTTACAGATTTGAGAGACACCCTGCTGCAAATTGAAACCGATTGTCACTCGTTTTTAACTTTGTTAATTTCTACAAAGAATTTCCAAGACAGCCCTTGAAGCATCTATAGGTTGTGGTTGAGAAGATCCCAGTGGATGCCCGGTGAGGGGAGAGTTGCGTCGCACAAAGCGCTTTAACCTCCGCCAGGTCTCAAGTCCTGGGTCGGGCAAAATTTGATAAGGAATTAACATCTTGGTGGCCTCTTAAGAGTGAGACCACTTATGCTGCAAATTCAAACGATGATTCTTGTGGGCGGAGAACTATGACTCTAGTTGTTAATGTACTGATTGTACCGCGGTTGCAGCTACACTGTGTGTGTGGGAGTGGTGGGCTTGCTGCAGTGCAAGGGATCATCAGGTGAGCAATACACCATCAACTGTTGTAATAACCAAATAGTTTACTAAACATAATTGCTTTTGTTTAAACTATGTAATTGCCTTGAGTTCCTAAAATAAATCTTTTTGACTGACTAACTGCAATGGTTGTTAAAAAAAGCCCTAAAACTGACAGTTTTGATAATTTTTTCTTCATAGAAGTGTAAAGATGTACACAAAATTCCAAGCCCAAATTTTAAATCCTCTTTGAATTAAAAAATATAACATGACAAACTGAAATGGTGGCTGTATAAATAACAAATAGGCTTTTGACAAAATAAATACGATTTTCTGGCTTCACTTAGTCCCAAAAACTATACCTAAAACTATTCAATAGGAGTTTTGCAGTACCCTGTACAAAATTAATCAATCCTCACTTTCTATTGTGATAAATATATAAGAGAGGTTTAATATACTTAGTTATCTACTCTACTCACTAAGCCAATTTTATGGTAAGGGTTGTACTCTTACAAATGTTTGAAAGTAAAAACATGTGTTTTAAAAATATTGGGGGTTGCCTCCGCCAGCTTTCCTCCATTCCCTCTCCCTAGAAAGATCCCATAGAACCGCCACTACTCAACTCCACGGTTGATGAATAATTTGAACATATAAAAAAGAAATATGCCTTCACAGCTGCTTCACAAGTGCAAATATTTATTTTCAACTCTGTACAAAAATGTTTTTTACCACAATATTTTTAATCACTTTTTAAAGTTTATTCTCTGTAAATAATAGTGTCAACAAGACATATCAACAATTCAGTGACCCCACAGTCCGCGGTCACATTTACGGCGACTGTGCCACCAATTTGGGGTAATGATAACCTCCCCCTCCCCTGCACTCCCCGCCCCCACCCCTGCCATCACTTAGCAGATTACCACCGCACACTCACTCGTTCATATCACTCACGACTCACACTGTTGTGATTAAAAACATGGTTTACGCCCCCGTGCCCCGCTCTGCACACTACGCTGATTTCACCCGCCGCCTTCGGTTGCTCTTAGAATATTGTTCCTTGTACTGTCGGTGTGTGCCGTATTCAGGTTTATTTTGCCCTAACTTGTCAGTTAAGTTTTCTTGATTTTTTTTCAGGTTGATTTTATCTGGACAAAATTAAAACGGATTTTTTGTTTGTAGTTTGCAGAAACATCTACGATCTCTAATAAAAGTCCACTATCGAACACTTAAAATAAAATAAAAAAGAACGAGGATTAAAATTTTGTTTTTGAGAAATCTGGTTTTAATAAAATTATTTGAGTTTTTAATTTTTGTTATTTATTTACATTGTTTTCTAAAAATGTGTATCCTGCGTTGATAGTTTTCGTTGTTTGTAGTCTGATGGTTTTAAATATTTACATTTATCTGCACTATATGAAATATATTTGTTGTATACCTAATTTATAAGTCCAAAAAAATTATTTTGGGACATATTCAACTGTAAAATATTTATTCCACATTGCGATCATGTATGTTGTAATTTATTTTGTTGACGTCCTTTCCATAAACATTATTGTGCAAGACGGTTTGTAATGCTCAGTGATGTGTTGAGGTTTACAATGAGAGAAAACCGTAGTAGCGTCAATTGTGAGACCCCTCCTGAAGTGTGTGGGGGAGTGGGGCGTGGAGGGAGAGCAGTGATGCATGAATTGTTGCACACACTGTCAGACTTTTGTCCCCTTCCCACCACTTGTGAATTAAATACCTCCCTCCCCCAGTTACGGCTACCTTACCCTGTACTAACTATTATTTTAAAATGTATATAGTTCAAAATGTTTTATATAAAAACTGTCTCCTTTGCCTGAATAGTGAACCTGTGGTTATGGGGCGCTTTATTGTTTTAACCTTGCAATTCTTCAATACAGCAATGTGGGCATGTCACAAAAAGTTATGGCCAACATGGCATAACACAAAACCCCTTTGCTTAGCCTTAACCTTTTAAAGTCGTTTATAATTTGTATTGCTGTGGGGCTTGACTGACAAAACCTATTTCAAGTAAATGACTAATGGTAAATACTGTAAAGTGAATTTTACAAGTTGAGAGAAGGTTTACCTTAGAAAACATGTAACAAAAAAATAGGTGCAAAAAAATAGTAAGGGCCAAATATCAGTGAATTTTGTGACTCTTCTGTGTGCCTATTTTTGTTGGCCCCTAAACTGGTTTTTCAGGTAAGCTAGCTACTATGCTCTCTCCTTGTAAAATTCACCTAGTTTAGCCATAAGGCTCTTCCTTTCAAACGTAATGGTAAATAAAGTTTGATTTAAAAACAAATTATAAACATTTAATTATTTTAAACATTTTGAAAATTTTCTTAATTTTTTAAAATGTATATTTTTTTAAAGTATATTAGTGTACATTTTTGTAAAATACATGCAAGTAAAGTTTAAGAAAAATGTATCCTGAAAACAAATAATACTTTACAGGGTTAAATGTCTGAAACTTTCTATTGGAAGTTCTTTGCCTCTTTATAATCTCAAAACTGTCATCCTTTCCACCTTAAAGAAGCTGAAAATAGTCCTGAGTGTGCATGAAACCCTCTTGAATTTGATTTAAGATCACAAGTTTGATTTACAGATTTGAGGAGACACCCTGCGTTCTGCAAATTGAAACCGATTGTCACTCGTTAATTTTAACTTTGTTAATTCTTACAAAGAATTTCCAAGACAGCCCTTGAAGCATCTTATAGGTTGTGGTTGAGAAGATCCGAGCAGTGGATGCCGGTGAGGGGAGAGCTATACCGCACAAACGCTTTAACCCTCCAAGCCAGGTCTCAAGTCCTGGGTCGGGCAAAATAAGTAATTCTGATAAGGAATTAACATCTTGGTGGGCTCTTAAGAGTGAGACCACTTATGCTTGCTAAATTCAAACGATTTATCTTGCGGGCGGGAGTAACTATGACTCCTAGTTGTTAATGTACTGATTGTACCGTGTTGCAGCTACACTGTGTGTGTGGGAGTGGTGGACAAGCTTGCGTTGTACTGCGGCAGTGTGAGGGACCCGATAGACAACAACACGCAGGCGACTTCCTTCCTCCTCAACGCGATCCAGCTTCTCACCACCCTCGCTCAGACCAAGTGAGTAGGATCATCTGTTCATTCATAAACCAGTTGTTAATTGATGACAAAAACCATTTTCCTGGAGTTTTGAAAATGTTTTGAGCCCAGCCATTTTGTATAGGAACGCTGTATTTTAATGGTATCAATGAGTTTTGTTTTATACCTTTTCAAATGAGGTGTCTCAGATGTACAATTAAAGGGCCCTCCGGTTTGAGTGGGGTGTGGGTAACAGCATAGTCAAAGAAACTTTAAGACTTATAAAAATTTGCCAAAGGTTTTCTACCTTCTTTTTCCTTTAAAAGTTATAGTCTATATATAAATTTACATAATATAAAGTTCTGCCGTTTGACGTAGTAGCTGTTGGGAAGCTCAAAACTGTAAACCGTTTTGTTCTAGGACGTTACATTCTGTGTGGCGATAGAAATGTATAATTTTATAGCACTATTTCCTATGAGAATTCGCTAATAACTTGTTAGTCTAAGAGAAGCTTTGAGCCTTTAAAACATCTACTAACAAATAAATAACATTTTATTTCCAAATAAGATTTTGTTATTTTGACAGAACAACGTCTCAAGTTATATCCAAAGGTTGTGTAAGCATGAGCATAATGAGGTTGTCGGTGTGCCACAGTTTGTTTGTTTCTGTCGAGCAGAGTTACGTATCAGTTTCCTCACTGTGTTTGTTGTTCAGTATTAATGATCTGACTTCCATGAATTAGTAACTGAATAATAATTTCCAACGGTAAAGTTGATTTGGAGGTTTTTCCAAGACAGTGTGGGTTTTCTGGGTGCTTTCCCAGTAACTTGCAGTGGATAGAATCCAGTATTAAATGTTAACTGATTGTTCATTATCTTTTGATTGGCTCTGATCCATTAGACAATTGATCAGTAGACGCTCCAGAATCAGTTCATTTAACGAAGATTTTTGAAGCATTGATTAAATATTTTAATATTTGAGTTCTTACCATTAAACTCAGCATTATTCATCAGTATGATATAAAAAGAATGGGAGACCCAACAATCTAATACAGTTTCCAACTAAAAAGAACCTATTTTTTTGATAGAACTTTCTTGCCTGACAACGTTCTTTCACCTTATTAAGAAGTTACAAAAAGGAAATGAGAAATGTGAGATGAAAAATTCGGATTAGTTTCATATAATGTATTTTTAAAGAGGTATAAATTAATTTCCAAAGTATACGTAAGCTTTGTGTATTAAAAAACACTATTTTAGAATCGTTAAAAAATCAAATCCAATTCAAACAAGTTTTAATCCTAAAAATGTTATGGTTACTCAACTTGGTTTCCGATATGATAGTGCTAATGTTTTTTCCTAATCTCAATTAGCGAAAAACAGAAAATTAGCACTATTAATTTCCGTAATTTATCCAAAAGTGTAACGGATGATAACTGGACGCTCATCAAGCTGGCACGAGATGGAGCGGGAGACAGACGACAGTAGATTTGTCACTGCAAGCATAGTAATTAGCTTGAGCCTGCTAATTACTTACACGGACGGATCCATCCAACGTTTACTCAGCAATCCCTTAATTGTTTGTTTTTCACTGTGTTTATATTAACTCTGGATGCCAACATTAAATTCAACAGCAATGTTTCGTTTTGTTTTGTGTATTTCTGCTTACTTGTGGTGTTTTATCTGTAAGCTTTAAAGTGTGTGTAATATTTCGGAATTTCCATTCTTATAATCTCATTATCAGTTATAGTATCATGGGAGAATTATATAAAAGTAAGATTTTTTCAGGTTGTAGGAATTCTTCAATGTGTGAAAGATTTTTCAAGGAATTTTTGGTAAATGGGGTTATTTATGGATGTTTGGTAGAAAGAGCAGTTTAAAGGGAGTTTCCAGCTAATATTTAAGTAATTTAGAAGATTTTCAACGATCTGTGAATTTACACTGATTGCTCTTCAGTTTTTGAGACAAATTCCTATTAAAAATTACCCTAATCACTAAACCAATCCAAGTAAAAACTTTAAAATTACGTCTAAATTTTTATATTCTCTAAGGAGTAAAATGTTAATTATTTTTTCAACCCTTTTTGACATATAATTATATATGTTAACAAATGCCTGTAATTACTACAAATTTTATTGTATAGTAATTTGATATTATCAAATCAAACAAAAACCACAATATACAGATTAAATCTTTCATTCTTTCTTTACAACCTATACCTTTTAATTTATAATGACTAAATAAGTTTTAATCTCAACCATAAATTTCCTGAATTTAAGCAAGAAAAGGCATTTTTTGTCCAATTTCTGGTTGAAAGGAAAAGTCCAATCCTGTTCACCCCTAGTTACGTTTGTAGCCAAAGTCTTTTGTAAGTTTTAATGTTATAGTTCCACATGGGAGAGTTGCAGAATCATTCTTCTGCTTATTCAAAGAGTATCATTTATCCCCCCGCATCATTTTGGAGTCATTTCCACTGTGACTTACATTCCGCTAGTCTAGGGCTGTAGTCACTCCCACGTAACCTTGACCCTCAGGTGCGGACTGCTGAAGGGAGACCCGACACAGCTGGTGGCTACACTGAAAGTGACGGAGCTGGTGGGGGGAGTGTCCATGTTGTACGGCATGTTGTTGCAAGGCACTCGGGCTCGGCCCTGCTCCGCCACACCATCACTGTCACGAGCTACACGCTGCAACTGCTCATAGCGGTCGCTCGACTCGACCTGCACATGTTCCAGGTGGGTTTGACTTAGTTTGAGATGGAATTAATGTGAAAGAAACATAATATGTTGTGATGATTGAGGTTTTGTTCCTTCATCATAACTAAAAACCGCTGTCTAGTCCCTCATAATGACATTTGTCAAGAAGCTTTTACCATTATTTGCCAATTCAAGAACGTATTCAAAAATGTTGTGTTGTTTTTAATCTTGAGTCAGCAGTTTTAGGACAAACCTTACTGCAACTCGACGCAATAGAACTGTTTCAGTTAAAATTTCTTGACAGATAAAATTGCATATTACCTACATTCTTTTGCCACTTCATGGATTTTTAGCTGATAATCTGATGTTACGAGATAATTCACCTTGTCAACATGATTATTATTGATCGATGAAAAGGGCATTCGAACGTAGATCATCTTCTGTTCTTGTACAGCCATTTTTAAACTTCTTGCACCATTCAACGTGTTCGGCCTAAACATTATCCATCGAAAGCCCCTTGTAACATCTGAAAAGTTTCAGTTAAAGTTCAGTCCATTTCACAAAAACAAGTCAGTCTTCTTTCACATTATTTTTCATTTACCAAAAATAGCCAGGCACAAAACATGTCTCAAATAAACTGTTTATTTTTACTTGAGTGAGGATGGAATTGATCCAGAACAACAGCTGTGTTACTGTTGAGCCAGAGAATACATTGCTGCAAACTACATTTTTGTCGCTGCATTTTGCATTATGTAAACAATCCTGGAACTTTTATGATTACTCCTCGTATGTTGACCGACTCCTATATACATGTTGACTGAAACTCGTATGCGTGGGCCTGTAATCCAGCTTCATGGAGGTCAGGTTTTGAGGATGATATAGGTCTAAAGCGGCTCAGATAGTCTCAGTGATCATCTGATGATACCCGCACCAACTCCCACCATCTTTAGACATATCAGACCATCACCCATGGTTCGAAGTCACGCTAAGCCGTTGGTCCTTGTATTTCCATTGGTCATTGGCTATTATGACTTGTTCTAAGGAAGAGTCGGCCTTAGTTTGTTACAAGACTACACCTCATAACTCATTACTACCACTCATCACACTTATCTTTCACCACATATTTGCCTTAAAATACCCTCATGAGAGTGGTGCATCTCAAATAGTGATTTAGTGATTGATGTATTAGTTAACTATTAATGTTGTCGGTGTTTACAGAGTGTGCTGGGAGCTGAAGGCATGTCACTACAGCTGCGTCACATCGCGAGCTACCTGCTCTGGTACTGTTCATACTCGGATGAAAGAGAGCTGCTCCACAAGGTCATCCAAGTGGTCGGCTACTTTGCCGTCAACCACTACGACAACCAGGTACAGTATACAGTCCTCCTTGTATTGTGTTTTGTTTAGAATTAGAGGTGGATTGGATTTTTTTTCAGGCAGGAATCGGACGAGAAACACTTTACGCTTGGCGCCTACCATGCTACGTTCTCCTATGAAAGCTAAACTTTGGGAGGGCTAGTAAAGGTAAAAGTTAAAGTTTGTCTTCTTTAACGAGAAGTAAGGACTACAAAGTCCTCAACCCTCAAAAATGAAACCAAGTGTAGCCAGATGGCAGAGTTAAAGTACTTACACCAAATTAAAACTTGTGTTTATTTTAAGAGGGGCCGGATAGAGCCGAAGCATGTTCAAATGGTATAGGAATTTAATGGGAAATGGCAAACTGTGTTTTATATAGGTTAATGAACTCAAACGTGGAAAGTTTTTCTGGGGAAGCATAGAGTCATTAGTGCTGCTGCATTTAAAAAAGAAACAAATGGGTTTGGTTATAAAATAGAATTTTAATTACTGAATTTCGAGTGCTATGTTCTTATGGAAAAATTCCGTTTTTAGTTTAAAAGTATAGAATTAATTTGATGACAAAAGTAAAAGTTTAAGTGTTTATATGAAGCAGCATCAATAGATCTATGCTTCCCCAGAGAACATTTCCACATTTAAGTGAATTAACTTACCTAAATCGTAGTTTTCAGTTTTTATCCCATGTTATAAGCGGTACTCTGAGTTGGACCTGCGGCTTGCGCTCTATCCGGCTCCCTCTTAAGGAGTACCAAAATAAAAATGTGAATAGATTAAACCGGATACAATTGTAAATTATGTGAATTACTATGGAGAATCGTCACTGGGCTATGGATTAAATTATTGTGTTAATGGCAACTTCAAGATTTGTGAGCGAACTAATTATCTAAAATAATGCCATTTAAAATGTAAGCCAAATGAAGAGTACTATAAAATGATTATAAGTAAACGTGAGACAACTAGAACTGCAAGAGCAGAGAAAATAGTTTTTGGAAATAAACTAAAATTAACAGAAAAAAACACTGGATGTTGGGACTATGGTTGGGACCAACCTCCCCAGGGGCAGCATCATGAAGCGAGGTCCCCACACGCAAGGAGCCTCCTAGGCAACTAAACCCAGAGGAGGTAAGCCAATAACCTTTTATTAATTGCTCAGCTCAACTTTGACAATCTGGCAAAAATTGTTTTGACAACAAGGAAGCAGTTCTGCAAGCACAACCTTGCGACACTAATGTTATGAAAATGAATATGTTAATAAGCAATACTGAAGATGAAAGAGAATCTTTTTAAACCGAAATAAATATTAAAACTAAGAAATTCCTACATATTTTTATGCTAGCTTGATTTCAAACAATTTTGGAATGGGATTAAAAGCTAGTTTCAGTGATTACAAAGTGTAGTAGATCTACACTGAGTTGCTAGATTGATGCAACTTCACTCGGGGTGAAGTATGACGTGAATGTCGGCTCGGGATATCAATCAAGTGAAGACATTGTGAGCTGAGACAGTCGTTATGTGCCATCCATCCTAGAGCTGCATCATTTGTCATTCTATGTTTCTGCTCTAATCTTTCCTGGTAGTTTTCCAGTTGGAAGTCTTACCGGTTTTGAAAAACCAACTTTAAAAGGCGGCCGGATAGAGCCCGAACGGTGTTTAATTGTTATAGGGAATTTAACATGGGAAAATTTGCAAACGATGTTTTAGGTAGGTTAATGAACTAAAATGTGGGAGTTTTTTTCTCTGAAAGCTTACAGTCATTAGTGCTGTTGCATAAAACAAGGAAAATAGAGTTTGGTTATAACATAAAATTTAAATTACTGAATTTCGAGTGCAATGTTCTTGGGAAAAAATTGAGTTTTTCATTCAGAAATACAAAATTTATTTCATAACAATAGTAAAAGTTTTAGTGTTTATATAACAGCATCAATAGAGCTATGCTTTTAGAGACAAAATTTACATTTAAGTAAGCTAACTTGTTTAAAACATCATTTGTAGTTTTTACAAACAATCAAGTTTCTATTGTACTAATTTCTTAAAGATGATTCCCAAGTGAAAAAATCTTAATAAGTTTTCTAAAAAATTATTAGGAATTTATAATTTTTCATTTATTACAGTATTCCAGTATAATAAAAACTGCACCAGCATTCCATTTGCAGCTACTATCTTTTCTACGAAAGAGGGACTAAGGCCAACAGCGACGGTGTAGGCGACTCCAGCGTTGGACGGTTAATACAGAATCAATATCCGAAACATCAATCTCTGTTAGCCTCCTCTATCCATCATCACCGCTTTATTCAGATTGCCGATCTTTATAAATTGATGTCAGAATTGCGGGAGTGATTTTTACCCTTTACAAGGTGACAGTTTAAAGCAACTCGTGAATAGGAATATGGTGAAAGTTGAATGCCTAATTTGCTTTTGAGATGTTCAAGAAGTTTGGTCAAAAATGTATAGGAGTAGTAATAAACTGTTTTGAGATTTTTAACTAAATTGTTAAAAATAAGTAGCAGAAGAGAATGTCTACAAAAAATAAGGTACTTTTACTGTTGGACTTTTTAGTTAAAAACTTTAGAGCTCAACCACAGAAACTAAGTAAGTTTTGCATTTTCAGCCAAGAAGCCTCTCAATTTAAAAGGTTTTCTTGTGGTAAATCATAACTTCTTCTGTAGTTTGGAAAAATGTGTTGCCTTTTCTGAGGCGTTTCTTATATAATACAAAACAAGGCGGTAAGTCAAGGTGCATGAAACATAGGAGCAGCCCTGGCCAAGAAGTGTAAATGTCAGTCAAATATCGTGAATATGAGTGATACCATCTCTCCAGCACAAAATGCTGATCGAGAAATAATATCAAAACTAAATTAAAATAACAACTGTTTCTAGATATAAGTAATTTTATTTTTGTTTTAAAATTTGTTTAGGTTTTATAAGACAACTTTTTAGACATAGTTTTAGTATTAGCAAGCTCACTTACCCTCCAAGCCCTCCAAGAAAATGTAAAAATAATTATAAGTTTAAATCCTCAACTCTATAAGGATTAATATATATTTCAATTTGGACCTGTCTTTGGGGCAGAGAGGAGGTAAAATCTATCCAAGACAGGTAAAATAAACGCATTGTCAAATCGGCCAAGTTGGTGTGAGCTCTTCTCATTCTTGTGAAGCATTTGAAAATCCTGCTCTTAGTTTCAGTTTCAGATTACAAAGTGTAGTAGATCTACACTGAGTTGCTAGATTGATGCAACTTCACTCGGTGGTGAAGTATGACGAATGTCGGCTCGATATCAATCAAGTGAAGACATTGTGAGCTGAGACAGTCGTTATGTGCCATCCATCCTAGAGCTGCTCTTATCAATGCTTTGTCTTCTATGTTTCTGCTCTAATCTTTCCTGGTAGTTTTTTCCAGTTGGAAGTCTACCTGTTTTGAAAACCAACTTTAAAAGCGGCCGGATAGAGCCGAACGGTGTTTAATTGTTATAGGGAATTTAACATGGGAAAATTTGGCAGGTAGGTTAATGAACCAAAACGCTGGAAGTTTTTCTCTGAAAGCCGAAGGTTAGTGCTGCTGAATATTAAAAAATGAGTTGGGTTATAACATAATTTAAATTTACTGAGTTTCGAGTGCTATGTTTTGTACAAAATAGAGTTTTTTGTTCAGAAATACAAAATTTATTTCATAATAATAGTGAAAATTTTAGTGTTTTATACAGCAGCATCAATAGATCTATGCATCAAGGGAAAACATTTTAAATTTAAGTAAGGTAACTTGTTTAGAAGCCAAAGCTTTATATGGTGTACTTGCAAATTGAAGCTGCCACCTTATCCCACCTCTCAAATTATTTAGATTCAATCATTAACAAAAGTTGTGCCAAGTCGAATGGATATTTTGATCTTTACCACTTGTTCCCAATTACTCTGTCAGTAGTGTTTCTCTCAATGGACATTTTGTTCAAATTTCTCCAATAGCCAAAACAAATGATTCAGAAGTTAGATATTGTTTCTGTTGTCACAATCCATCTTTTGACACAGTACGTTTATAAAACCGCAAACTACAATTATACTATAAAATATTACATTTTTTGCATTTATCCCCTCATATTATTTAGATGACCCTTTACAGTAGAAAATCGATAGTTCAACCCTTTCCGTGGTGATTTGGTAACAACAAAAATGACAAACAAAGACTGATTTTAAAATATGTTGTACTTTATTAATGATCTATGCAAGCAAGCTATGTTAGACAGTAAATTTGTTTTTTCTTACTTTGCAACACTTTGCTCATTGAGTAAACGGTATTTAGTGGTATTTAAATCCCTTTCTCTGTGATAAATCCCATATATACTGGATGGTTAAAAAATTCAAAAGTTTGACACCCCTTCCGTCCTCAAAAAGTCAAAATATAGAGTTTCTACTGTACTAATTTCTAAAAAATTATTAACAAGTGAATAAATCCTAATAAGTTTGCTAAAAAAAATTGTTTATTTTTTTGGAAATAAACCATTTTTTATTTATTTACAGTATCCTCAGTACAATAATAATTGCACCAGCAGTCTGTTTGCAGCAAGTACAGTATCTTTTCCCCAAAGAGGAACTAAGGCCAACAGCGACGGTGTAGGAACGGCTCCAGCGTTGGACCGGTGTACAGAATCAATATCCGAAACATCAATCTCTGTTAGCCTCCTCTATCCATCATCACCGCTTTATTCAGATTGCCGATCTTTATAAATTGATGTCAGAACCAGAGTGATTTTTACCCTTTACAAGGTGACAGTTTAAAGCAACTCGTGAAAAATGGGTGAATAAGTATGGTGAAAGTTGAATGCCTAATTTGTTTTTGCGATGTTCAGTTTGGTCAAAATGTATAGGAGTAGTAATAAACTGTTTTGAGATTTTAACTAAAATTGATAAAAAATGTTATAAGAGAATGTCTACAAAAATAAGGTACTTTTTACTGTTGGATTTTAGTTGTTAAAAAACTTTAGAGCTCAACCACAGAAACTAAGTAAGTTTGCTTTTTTCAGCCAAGAAGCCTCTCAATTTAAAAGGTTTTCTTGTGGTAAATCATAACTTCTTCTGTAGTTTGAAAAATGTGTTACATATATTAAAACAAGGCCGGTAAGTCCAAGGTACGCCAAACATAGGAGCAGCCCTGGCCAAGAAGTGTAAATGTCAGTCAAATATCGTGAATATGAGTGATACCATCTCACTCCAGCACAAAATGCTGATCCGAAATAATATCAAAACTAGAATTAAAATAACAACTGTTTCTAGATATAAGTAATTTTATTTTTGTTTTAAAATTTGTTTAGGTTTTATAAGACAACTTTTTAGACATAGTTTTAGTATTAGCAAGCTCACTTACCCTCCAAGCCCTCCAAGAAAATGTAAAAATAATTATAAGTTTAAATCCTCAACTCTATAAGGATTAATTATATGTTCAATTTGGACCTGTCTTTGGGGCAGAGAGGAGGTAAAATCCTATCCAAGACAGGTAAAATAAACGCATTGTCAAATCGGCCAAGTTGGTGTGAGCTCTTCTCATTCTTGTGAAGCATTTGAAAATCCTGCTCTTAGTTTCAGTTTCAGACATCGTACCAACCCCATTGACCACTGAGTGAACTACATTATACTCTCTCTGTCCTCAGATGATCCTGCAGTCTGGGCACATGCCTACTGTGCTGCAGCAGCTGTGCAACTTGCCGTTTGAGTACTTTAGTGACCCGGCTCTCTCCTGTGAGTTGTTCCCCACGCTGCTCGCCTGTTGCCATCACAACACGGACAACCGAGCCATCCTGGAGCAGGAGCTCAGCTACCAGGTACCTCAGCGCACTGTAGAGCAGATATTTACGAGTACAGGGTGTCCAGCATACATGAATTCTGGGAAAACCGGAAGTTTTTGATATATGAGAAAGGTTGGGAATTTTGTCCTTAAACTGGGACATTTTGAGAAGGGAGGTCGCGAAAGTCGTGATTTCTCTAAATTGTTGTGTTATCATTGTTTTTTAGCTTAAAATTAAAACACTGAAATTCAGGCTCCAATCCCATTTAAATGGGTGTATTTGGGGACAATTTGTGTAAAATAGGGTAATTTAGAGCATTATTTTTTGCAGACTAGGAATTTGTTGAAATAGTTTTCTTTTTAGAGTAATCGTTTTAATTAAAAATTTATAGTTATACACAATCTGATTATTTGACAGCGTATTTTTTCAAAATAACAAAACAAACCATTTATATGCAATATATTTAGGACCTCACTGACAAGTTGTAAGCCTAGTGAGGCCAATTTTGTAAGACCACCAATGAACTATTTTGAATCGGAATTTGAATTTCCAACTGACTTTTTTTGACAAATTGCCTTGGATGCATGGGTTGTCAGTCAAGGAAAAGTTTAGCTGCGCAAACTCAGCCTTTAAGCTTTTTGTGTTAGCCAACGGAGCGGGAAGGATATGGAACAAGATAAGGAAGGGAATGGGTCTGCTAACATGCTTAACTGATTTGGCCTTCAGCCAGAATGGGGGTTGGTTTTCATCCTCATCCACCTAAACCAGTTGTCAAAACTGCTTCACAGAAGGCTTCTAGATCCAAGCTGGAAATAAACAATAATATTCACTCTTTAGAGTCTCTTCTGCCAATTGACTCTCAAGAGGGAACCTTCTTTGTGAACCTCCAGTTAGTCCCTCTCTTGACCTATAGAAAGGAAATTTTGTACCGAGTAGCCAAAAATCTACCCAGCTTTAGACATGATCTCTCTATGTTGTTCCCAAGTGCCAGGCTGTCTGCTCAGATAAAATACCATCGGCACCAATAACGTTTCGAGCTCCAGGCCACCGCGGATATGCATTAAAACAGAAAAGATCAAAATATTGTTCAAGACACAATATTTCGACTTAAAGTTGTCGGACAAGTACCATTAACTGTAAGTTAAAAGTTAAACGCATTACGCTGTACACTGGACAGAGTACAAGGTCGGCTGGAGAGTGTAGGAGGATGACAGTTTATCCAACGCTTGCTCGCAATCAAGTTAGAAAGCTTTTACCCGGGAGGTGAACGTGGACACCTGCAACTTTCGCTGTCCCGTACTTGATACAACACACTAACACACAAGCCCTGGACAGTGGACAGAGTACAAGGTCTAACTTACTTTGAACTGTTCACAAGTAAAAGTTTTGACAGCTTTATTAGGTTTAGTGTTGTTTGGTTAACATATGTGTTTTAATTCATCGTTTTATCTATGTACTTCTTCTGACTCTTTTACTTTCTTTTTATGGCGATTTTTAATCCTAGTGACAATAATTTTCAGTTTATATTGATTGATAAAAGCTAAAGGTTGGCTAAGTATTTTGTTTTTCATTCTTTTAGTTAGTGTAAGATATAAGAATCAAGAGTACTTAGAACAAAACATTTTATTTTGTAGGACAACAACAAACTAACAATTAAAGTAAATACAAATTGTAAACATTATGATTATATCAGCTGATATACGTATAAACCAAAGAATACTACATTTCTCCCTTGGGTGTTTCAAGCTGACGCTCTACTTCCACAGCTCCTTCCCTTCTACATAGTTCACAAAGTGTTTTTTAAGTATTCATATAGCTCTGCTTTAGTTTTTGTCTTATTAAAGAAAATTACCTTTTTCTTGAATTATGGTTTTTAACTGATGGATAAATTGGATTTATCGAGAACCATGCCGGCTGAATATTCTTCAATCTCCTCAAAATTCCTTCAAATTTAATAAGGTTCCTCGAAAAACAAACAGAAAGTGATTTTCGTACTAGTTGTGCAGTTTCTCTGTTTAAATCATTTTTGATAATATTTTATACACTGAAAGGTCTGTGTAAACATTGTAGTTTGAAAAGTAGACTTGATCTTTCATAACAATTGGAAAACAAATTGTGTTTTAAGTTCAATACCAAAAGTTTACTGTGCTTATTCTTACCCTAAACACTTACAGAAAAGTAATATTTTTTTCTCCAACAACTAAACTTTATTACAGACCTTGTTTACAAATCTCATTTCTTTCTAAAACATACTTTACTCTTCTAGAATTAACGAAATACGTCTGGTTCTAACAGCTGAAATTAACAGGGTCTGGAATCAGCTGCCTGGTTCAGTATGGTTGTGATTAGTTGTAATTTTTGCCATCAGTAGCAATCTCTTCTCTATAATGCCAACAGAAAAGAACATTTTATAATTCCTTACATATTCAGAAACTACCGATTTAGTCCTCCCCAACTAAAACCGCCTCGTTGTTTCGAATCTAGCAACACTGCTCATTAATTAAATCCTAACCCATCAGTGTAGAAAACAAAGAAGGTACTCTATCAATTACCGACCACTTTCTGTAATTAATTGTGCACCAAACTGTTAGCAAGAATGAAATAATCATGTTCTACACACACTGAATCATTACGCTGATTGAACAGTGCGTTTTCTAATTACGCCGTCAAAATTGTAATTGACAAACACTTGTGACCATTTCATTACCTTGTTTGCAAATCTTTCAAACTCTATTGCAAAATTTATGTTATATTGTCATAGCTTCTTTAATGCTTGAACAGGTGTTATAGAAAGTATTTAACTATCGAACTGGGAGACACAGAACGATGGTTCATGAAGGTTTGCCCTCACAGGCAGGAGTTCAGTTCATCAACAGAATTCCAAATTCGATCAAAATTGCCCAGAGCCAAAGGCTTTTAAAGCTTGTCTAAAATCAGTTTTGGTCGCAGAAGCATTTTACAGTTCAACGAGTTTTTGAAATACAATTGGGAGACTCGAGAATCGAACAGACTGACAAGGTAGACTGGGAAAATTGGAGTGAGTGGGAATAGTACAAATGTAAGTTATGTATGTTTGAAAGGGATCTAGATGTGGATGAATGCAAAATTTTATATCAAATAGTGCACGATTGAGATACATGCTTGTAAACATGTCAATTCAATAAAATATTTATTTATTTATGTAGAGATTGTAAGAATGTATTAGGTAGAGTTTTTATTGGTACGAAAAACTGATACATACTTTTTGACCAAAAGTGTTTTAAGTCATAGAAGTTTAAAATTTTAAAAGTAGTTCTAAGGTGTTCTAAGATAGTAAAGTTTATGTGTAAAAAATTTAATTATTATCAGAGTCTTCCTTAGCTCTAAGAATTATAAGAAAAGTTGCAGTTGAAATTCAATTGATTTAAAAAAAATTAAAACAGCACATGAAAAGTTCATTTAGACAAGCAGGAGGAGGAGGATGATATGAGGAGAGGAAGTTCTTCTTAGATCTATTGCAGGGGTGTTATCTTTCTCTGCAACAGATGTAACAAGTCCTTTCAACTCTTCACACTCTACTTGGAGACACTTCGCAACAAGGGTGGTAAACGTCAACCCTGGTCGAAGAAACCAGTAGCGAAAGACTCGACAATTTTACAGGTGTACCGGGTCTTGTTAGATAATCTGCTGGTTCGTCAAAACTCTGCATCTGTACGAACGTCTTATAGTGTACAAATAATACCTGTATAATTAGTTTCTGAATATTTTAGGAAAAAGATTGTGTCGGTTTTTAGTTTTTAGGAATCATTCAGTAGTTATGATTGTGTTTGATATATTTATTATGGAAGTTTTTGTGAAAATACTGTAATGATACTCCATTGATTTGGGCAGAGGTTTCAGGGGTTATTAGTTTTGTATTACACTTCATATTTTTTAATTGGGTATATCCTAAAGTTTGCTGTGACAGCAAGAGACCACAGTTTTGCACAACTGTCGGTTCTACTCTTACATACCTTTCACAATCTTTGTGGCGGGACTTTGGAGAGCAAAGACAATGCAACTATTAAATCTCGGCACAAAGAATAAATTCCCCCTCTCCCAGAAAAACCGGGATGCTAGAAGCCCGCCCTGCCCTGAAAAAATGTAGCCAAGTACTATTTTTTGGCCGTTTTGGAATGTTGATTTATTATACTCATACGTAATAATATTTTGATGTTTTTAGATTTCAATGTCATTTTTGTAAAACAAGACCAAAAATAGGATAGTTCAATTCTAATGGCGTTCTTCTGATCTTGAATTTTTGTGCTATAAAGTGTTTACTGTTTATCTTTTTAGATAAGGTTTATATGTATTTTTTGTGACTATAAAGATTGCACTATCACACGCACTCCGTCAAGTACCTCACAAGACATTTGCACATCTACTTGAATTACATAGTGTTCTGTAAATACTGTGTTTGATGTAAATTTAAATTTTGTAGAAGAAGTAACTTGTAATTATCATCCACACGGACAAAAACGCCTTGCTCCAAGGTCTACAGGCAATACAAAGGTACACAGGTACAAAGAACTATATACATACTGATTAAAGTCCTTGAAACTGTTCTAATATTCATTTCTGTTTCAGCTGCTGGAAGATTTCAAAAAATCGGACGCTGCGAGCACAGATCTTCTGATTCAGCTTCTGAAATGAAACTAAGAAGATATCTATTTAAACATTGAAAAAAAACTAATATTAGGTTGTTAATATCGTAAACGTTTGTATTTGTTTGTTTGGTTATCAGAGTAAGTAAATTATCTAACCACAAGTAGACTAAATCGGTACTTATTAAGGCTGTGATATTGAGGATTCACTTATAAAAAGCCTATTTATTAGGTAATAATTTCTAGTCTTTTGTAACATATGTTTCCTTCAAAAGGCAATCTTGGATAAACACTTGGTTTGCTTGGTTTTCATGTCTGATTGGTTGCAATATTGTATTACGATAAGTTGGAGGCTGATTTCTTACTTTTCTTGCAGCTAAAGCTGATATATTTTACATTAAACTACCATAAGCAAAAGCCATTTAGTAACCAAGATGTTTTGTAATAAATATTTGTGATATTTTAGTGTAAGTTTTTATTACTAGCTTTCTAATAATAGTTTGAAAGTAACTAATAATGAGTAAATTTGTAATTCATGTTAAGTTAAAAGATTGAAGGAATAACTGCTATAGATTAACTAAATTTCCAAAATAAAATTATTGATACGTTCGAATTTCAATCCTGCAGTTGCAAAGGTAAAAGGTAAAGTTTGTCTTGTTTAACGAAGCGAAATTAGGACTACAAAGTCCTCACTCAACCTCAAAGTTGTGTGTCTAAAGTTGCGAAAACAGTATTTAAGTTAAAAAAGGTCTCATACCAACCATATTATGTAGATTAATTATATGAATCAAAAGAATTGTTTTACCTAAAAATGCCAATTGTTTTCACAAAATAGTTAAAAATTATTCTCAAAATGGGTGTCTCTACAACAGATGGTCAAGTTTGTTGCAGAAGACAGACAACATGAAAAGTCTCTGTTGAGCTACTGGGCTTCTAAAAATTTGCCTAAAAGGTTTTATTTTTTAAATTCTGTGGCTAGTCTAAAACAAATTGGTTTATAGTTTTGTTAACGCATCTTTTATCATCTAAGTAAAATCAATAAGATGTATAAAAACAATTTTGGCAAATTTACATAAGAAATAGAGTTATTCATTTTTAGTTTTTTTGTTTTACTTTTTTATTTTATACTCTTCACTTCTATTTCATTCCATATATTGTAATATTGAAAAACTTTTCATTAACCTAACAAATAATGCTATTTCTTGCACACGTAAGCGTTCTTCTTTCGCACATATCATCTAACATTGACATTTCATATGTTTTAGTTAAGTTTTTCACCATTGTATTATTTTGTAATAAAAATATTTTTTCTATAATGTCTTTTTTCTAAGAGGCTGCCGGATAGAGCAGCCGCAGGTCCAACTCTGAGTACCGCTGATAACATGGGGTAAACACTGCAAATTATGTTTTAAGCAAGTTAATTTACTTAAATGTGGAAATGTTTTCTTTGGAAACATAGATCTCTTGATGCTGCATATAAACACTAAAACTTTACTTTCATCATCAAATAAATTTTGTATTTCAGAATTTAAAACTCAATTTTCTATAAGAACATAGTACTAGAAATTCTGTAATTAAAATTATATTTTTCAATTGTTGTTATTCTTGTATGCAGCACCACAAATTACTATGCCTCCAGGGAGAAACTGCCCATGTTTTAGTTTGTTAACCTGTACCTTAAGCATAGTTTGGACATTTTCCCATGTTAAAATTCCTATCCCACGTAAATACTGCTCAGTCTTTATCCGGCCACCTCTTAAATCACACCTTTCAGATCTTGAACACGTGTAGGTAAGTAATGCGTTTTTTAAAGTACAACTTAAAAAATATGTTCTCAAGCGTTTTTACAAACATTATTTATAGATCCTTTAAACTGAAAAAATTATCCTTGTTTAAATTGATTTACACTTCTATTTGTAAATGTCAAAAGCGACAAAATTCCGCTGGCATGAATGAACTAAACTTCTTTACAATTTGTTTTTCTTAATTCACAAATGTAACTCTAGTTTGCTACGTGCGCAGCCTTGCTTCTGCCTTTTTCCTCAGACTTTACTGCAAGTTTACTACAGATCATAAATAAAAATAATTTGTATACATGTTTGAAAATATATTACAAGCACATAGCTGAATGTTTGTAGAAGAAGCCAACCCTTGTTATTCAATTATGCGGCAGGCCGTTGTGCGATTAGTCCAGGACCCAGGTGCAAGAGCGCTGCATTATTTAGCCAAAACCTCACTTGCTTTTAGTCCGTAATTAGAGTTACTTGGCCGCAGAAAGGATCCTGACAGTTTTACAACAAGTCTGGAGGTCTGATGAGAATTTTATAAACTTTGCTGAAAATGAATAATGCATCTTGGGAATTCCTTCTTGCACCTTGTTCCTGATCCATGTCCTCCCATGTCCTGCTCCTGGCTAGTACCTGACTAGGAGACTCCATAGACAGGGAGGTGTCTTGACTAATATTTTCCCATTAGACTGTAGACACTCATAAGAGCCCCCACCATATGATTTAGCGGACTAGTGGTGGGTTGGAATCGTGACGTCCGGAGCTCATCACTCCACTGGTGCGGGTTCCATCTCCGCAGTCACAACTAACATTTGTGAGGTGACTATTGTCACGCTAGGTAAAGGTCGAGGTGGAGTTGTAGAGAGGACTTTGTAGTCACAACTTCGTATAAATCCTATTGAGATTGAACTTTTGCCGATCGGAAATATGCCAATAAGGTACTAGCAAAGACAATTCATTGGTACGAGCAAAGATAAGTTATGGTAGGTAAATTGCGCATAGATGGCCGAGGTAGGAAATCAACATAGTCCGGCAGCCCAGGCACAGGTAAAACCGCGAGGGAATTATTTTAAGAGTCTCAAGTATAGACGCACGCTCAATTCCGTCGTTCGTTTACGGAAATCGTATACGATTCGGTGACATTTAAGTCGTCGACATCGGACAAACTCGAGCATGTGGAGCCGAGGGGGAGAGCAGCGCTACCTGTGCCCGGGCTGCCGCAACTAAGTTGATTTTCCTGCCTCAACCAAGTGGCATATATACGCAATCTACTAACTATAACATTATCTTGGGTACGAGCGTGAGACGTGCAGACATGCGCCAGTAACCGACCCCGTTTTACAAAGTATATCGTTTGAAGACATTATTCGTAAGTTTACAAATGATAAATCTGAATAACAAGTCAAGTGAATGGACCTGTTTTAATTCTTGAATGTATTATTATTTCAATATTATTATAAATCGTTATGCAATTTTTAAAGTTTTATTAAATAAATTTAGTAATTTATATGCATACCCTTTTTTTATAACAATTATTAACCTATGAACCGTTGGTAAACAAAATCAAAATTAGCATAGTGAAGATTAAAAATTAAATGCATGGCCGAGCCCATACAAATGAAAACGGCCTTGCTATGCGAAGAACCAAACTGAAAAGAAATGTGGGTGGATTAATAATAAATACCTCCCACCCCACAACTGGAGGGGTGGAGATGAGGTGGGTGAGGGGGGCGATCAGGAGGAAGCTCGGGAAACTTTTGTTTTGAATGTATTGTGTTGAATTAATACTAACCCCGGTAGTACAGTATTGTTGGTCAAATAACTAAATAATCTAAATTAAACCTAGTTTAATTACGTGTATATAGTATTGATAATACTCAGATAATGTAATAAACACATTACAGATAGTATTGTAACATATTGTTATAATACGATTTTATTAACATTAAATATTAACTGTAGGACACCGCGAGTATTGTCGTTATTTCGTCAAAACATAAAAGTAGAGTAGTTTAACAATCATATTACTAACCACATTTTTACAGTACCGTAAAGTAAAAATAAAAAATATTGAAATCAAATCAGTTGGCAACACGTATTTAGTTTTTAAATTATTACCTATCAGGTGATTCTTTATCTGTGTCCAGTGAGGTGGGAGAGGGGAAGGAGCAGTGACCGGCTAGGAATTTATCTTATCTCACTTGATTTTATTTCGTCTTGTCTAAGATTTTTTTAGCTAATTTTGAGCTCGATAGCTCTTTTAAAGCATTGTATAGTTTTCGTTGCGTTACCGGGCTTTGTAGCATGTTGTTCGTGAAGTGTGTTTCGTGTGAAAACAGTGTTCGTGGTAGTTAGTTGGAAAAGTTTGGTGTACGTGCAACATTGTGCAATCAAAATGGCCGTGGATAACGATGTTTCGTGTATGAATCATCGGGCCTTATGTGCGGTAGTGAAGTGAAGTGAAGTGTAGTGTGTGTGTGTGTGTGTGAACTGGATTCTCCTCTACGGTGCTGGTGCTGGTGTGGCTGTACGTGTATTATAACTGCTCGGTAAGTTTATATTCTGCTAAAGATTTAATTTAATCAGATACCGATACAGCGAACATCTCTTCAATACTTACTGCGCATTTAGGTTAAGCTAGGCTGACTTCGCAAACGTGATTTGTTTGCTCTAAATTTAAAGTTTTTGAATATTTTGCAGTTTAAATGGTTTAAATTTACAATAGCCTTTGACACAAATGATTGTTTTGAAAAAATATATTTTCCAAACTCGCATAGTTTTAGGTCTAAGATTGGTTACATTCTGTAGAATTTGTAGTTAAAGCCATTTCATACTAGTAAGTAATGTTAACTTATATTTTCAGATGTACGTGTATTGTAGCAGCTCGGTAAGTGTTTATGTTGCTGCTTTTAACCCTCTCGCTTTCAGTGTGTGTATTTCATCAGACACCGATACAACGAACATCTCTTCAGTACATACTGCGCATTTAGCTTAGTTTAGGCTGATTACGCAAATGTGATTTATTTGCTCCAAATTTAAGAGTTTTTGAATATTTTTGCAGTTCAAATGGTTCAAATTTAAAATAGCCTTTGACCAAAATTAATGTTTTTGAAAATTGAGATTTTCCCAAACACACGTAGGTATAACACTAAGATTGCTTGTACTCTATAATGCCATCTTAATTTGTATAGGTCTACACGCTAACTAGCTTATTTATTACTAAAGAAATTTGAAGACAAAAATGTTAGGACCGAACCGGGACTTGAACCCGGGTTTCTCACTTGCCGGGCGATTATGCTGACCACTACACCATCCGGCCCAACTATTTATGCCTTCAAATTTAGAGAAGTACTTAAATCCGAATGTTTATCCGAAACTTGCACTGTCAAATAGTGATTTTAAATCAACAAGCTGGAAATATTACAAACAGAATTTAAATAATATATTCCTGGGTACTTATAATAATTAAAAGACAATGCCCTTAAATTGGCATATATACTAACTTGTATTTTGTAATTTCTACCTTATTCATAGCCTAAATAACCCTCCTTCCCCCACCAAGGTGTATTTTGTTGGTTAGCTCACATTATATAGGGCCTACATCAAATACACAATATGCAAAATTAAGTAGTTTGCTCAAGTCCAACTGATCACGTCTGTCAAAATTCAGTCCAATTTTACAATAATTGCATAAGCTCTCAGCAGGTTATTTGAACCAATTCAAGTGGAACGATACAAAGATCCTGGGCTATGAGTCGATTTAAAAAAACATGTATTAAAGCTAAACTTTCACTCAGAATTTTGCACCTAAATTTAAACTATAATCTGACTACATAAAATGGCCCTTCTTTGCCATCAATCAAAAGTATCAAAAACAATACTTTTTAACACTTAATAACATACAATAAAAGAGCCTCAAATTGTATATTTTGCGTCGAAATCCCAAATAATTTCCAGGAAGCAGCCACCGTTTGCTCGGGGTATTCCAGACCCCAGATAGTCCCCTCCCCTGATTGTGCTCCCAAACTATAATCTAGGATCTGCCCTTGAACGCTGACGCGGGTAGCTACCGCATTTTTGTTTCGGTAAGGTTTGTTAATAAACCGCCAAAACATTAGTTGTACGTAGTAAACAAAAAAGTTGTAGTAGCATGTCACTTTAGTTTTAAAATTAAGCAGTTCCGGGTATATTTGTTCACTTTTTGGATACATTTGATATTGAACTTATAATTTTAGCACCTGTGCTGATGAATAAAACCACTACTCTGTGTGTTTGTGTTGTGAGATGTGCGTGAGCGACAGCTGGTTCCGCTATCAAGGTGTCAAAGCAATGTTGGCCAGATTGTCTTGATAACCAGGTACAAGTTGAGTAGATGAGTACAACTACTGACTGACTAACTGACTATATACTTGGAGATGTGCTTAGCTGTACGAGTCACGTGACAAAGCCACGGGATTCTGGGTAGTTTAGCGTTTCTCCTCGTTGCATAAATTAAACAATTTTTATTCTTGTTTGGTTATTTACTCAACGTTGTGGACTCGAGCTGTCGCGCAGCAATCTCTGTGAAAATTTAACTTCAAAATAGCCGACACTTAGCCAGAAGCGCTACTGTGAATCTGAGCGAATTTCCAATGAAACAGAAAAGTTTTCATTTTTCTATTTTAAATTAGACGAAATTCCTTTATACGCTATCCCCACAGTCACCATTTACATTTGTAATCTGACTATACCGTAACGCTAAAGGTCGAGGTTGAGTGGTAGAGAGGGTTTTGTAGTCCTAACGTCGCCTTGTTAAACAAGAAAAACGTTACCTTTTTACTTTCTGTATCCAAGGAAACATAGGCTAGTAAATTATATAACAGATTAATTTATGCCCAGTGCTCTGAATGTCAAAGTGAAATTTTGATTAAATAATTAAACAGAAATCAATTTTAAACGGTGGGTTCTAGGGCAACGGGAGTTGTTTTGATCGATTAAGAGGGTAAAACTATACTATACAGGGTGGACCTTGTGTTCGTTTAAGGCATCGCTATAATTCTATAGGGAAAGCAAAGCTTTGAATGGCCTCCATTTTGAAACGTATGACCAAGCTGCTTAACGGACGAAACCTATAGATTTGCAAAAGGAACATTTGTTCCAAGTTTCGTCATTATATTCTGACAACGTATCCATTGAATAAACTGCCGCAAAAACTAGCCAGGACTTGAGAGTATTTTGTTTCTTGGTCAACAACAGATCCCAAACGGATTTCCCAAAACTGTAATGTAGTTTAATGAATTGAACAAATTCGCAAATAAGAACGTGTCATTATAGCAGTAAACACAGGATAAGACTAAGTTATTGTACCATCATAACACAGCTCGAGAAGTACAGTGTGCCACTATTAAACACTTCGGGAAAGATAGTTGTAAATCTTAAACGTTATTACAGTGGCACTTAGTTTAAAATTATGTACAGCCGAGTTTTATTACTGTGTGTTTACTGCCTCCAGATAAAACACACATACTACCCATAATACCGGCCTTCAATCATGAGAGACAGTTCAACACTGTACTTACAAACTCTCAATAGGATCAATTTAAATCTTAGATTGAACACCGAATTTTAAAGATACATGATGGAATTGGTTTATTGTTTTAGTATTACACAAACCTACTGCCTGAAAATTTGAACAGAACATGTGTTCAAACATTAGTTCATTTAATCACATGAACCATCTTCTGAATACCATTTGAACTGCAAAAATATTCAGATTAGTTATTAGCCTTAGATAACTGTATTGCTGCAGGTACAATCAGTAGGATCGCGTTTTCAGAGTAGGATCAATTCTAAATTTTAGATTGAACACTGAATGCTAAAGATACATGATGGAATCGGTTTATTGTTTTAGTATTACATCAAACCTTACTGCCTGAAAATTTGAACAGAACATGTGTTCAAACATTAGTTCATTTAATCACATGAACCTTTTCAGAATACCGTTTCAACTGAAAAATATTCAGATTAGCTATTAGCATTTAGACAACTGTAGGGCTGTTAGGTACAATCAGTAGGATCGCGTTTTCAGAGTAGGTCTTCAGCATCAACATCTAATTTTAGGAAATACATTTAGACAACTGTAGGGCTGTTAGGTACAATCAGTAGGATCGCGTTTTCAGAGTAGGTCTTCAGCATCAACATCTAATTTTAGGAAATACATTTAGACAACTGTAGGGCTGTTAGGTACAATCAGTAGGATCGCGTTTTCAGAGTAGGTCTTCAGCATCAACATCTAATTTTAGGAAAAACATTTAGACAACTAGAGCTGTTAGGTACAATCAGTAGGATCGCGTTTTCAGAGTAGGTCTTCAGCATCAACATCTAATTTTAGGAAAAACATTTAGACAACTGTAGGGCTGATAGGTACAATCAGTAGGATCGCGTTTTCAGAGTAGGTCTTCAGCATCAACATCTAATTTTAGGAAATACATTTAGACAACTGTAGAGCTGTTAGGTACAATCAGTAGGATCGCGTTTTCAGAGTAGGTCTTCAGCATCAACATCTAATTTTAGGAAAAACATTTAGACAACTGTAGAGCTGTTAGGTACAATCAGTAGGATCGCGTTTTCAGAGTAGGTCTTCAGCATCAACATCTAATTTTAGGAAAAACATTTAGACAACTGTAGGCTGTTAGGTACAATCAGTAGGATCGCGTTTTCAGAGTAGGCTTCAAGATAGTCCGGCAGCCCAGGCACAGGTAAAACCGCGAGGGAATTATTTTAAGAGTCTCAAGTATAGACACTGTCTGACGCACGCTCAATTCCGTCGTTCGTTTACGGAAATCGTATACGATTCGGTGACATTTAAGTCGTCGACATCGGACAAACTCGAGCATGTGGAGCCGAGGGGAAGAGCAGCGCTACCTGTGCCCGGGCTGCCGCAACTAAGTTGATTTTCCTGCCTCAACCAAGTGGCATATATACGCAATCTACTAACTATAACATTATCTTGGGTACGAGCGTGAGACGTGCAGACATGCGCCAGTAACCGACCCCCGTTTTACAAAGTATATCGTTTGAAGACATTATTCGTAAGTTTACAAATGATAAATCTGAATAACAAGTCAAGTGAATGGACCTGTTTTAATTCTTGAATGTATTATTATTTCAATATTGTTATGCAATTTTTTAAAAGTTTTATTAAATAAATTTAGTAATTTATATGCATACCCTTTTTTATAACAATTATTAACCTATGAACCGTTGGTAAACAAAATCAAAATTAGCATAGTGAAGATTAAAAATTAAATGCATGGCCGAGCCCATACAAATGAAAACGGCCTTGCTATGCGAAGAACCAAACTGAAAAGAAATGTGGGTGGATTAATAATAAATACCTCCCACCCCCACAACTGGAGGGGTGGAGATGGGGATGACGGTGGGTGAGGGCGATCAGGAGGAAGCTCGGGAAACTTTTGTTTTGAATGTATTGTGTTGAATTAATACTAACCCCGGTAGTACAGTATTGTTGGTCAAATAACTAAATAATCTAAATTAAACCTAGTTTAATTACGTGTATATAGTATTGATAATACTAAACAGATAATGTAATAAACACATTACAGATAGTATTGTAACATATTGTTATAATACGATTTTATTAACATTAAATATTAACTGTAGGACACCGCGAGTATTGTCGTTATTTCGTCAAAACATAAAAGTAGAGTAGTTTAACAATCATATTACTAACCACATTTTTACAGTACCGTAAAGTAAAAATAAAAAATATTGAAATCAAATCAGTTGGCAACACGTATTTAGTTTTTAAATTATTACCTATCAGGTGATTCTTTATCTGTGTCCAGTGAGGTGGGAGAGGGGAAGGAGCAGTGACCGGCTAGGAATTTATCTTATCTCACTTGATTTTATTTCGTCTTGTCTAAGATTTTTTTAGCTAATTTTGAGCTCGATAGCTCTTTTAAAGCATTGTATAGTTTTCGTTGCGTTACCGGGCTTTGTAGCATGTTGTTCGTGAAGTGTGTTTCGTGTGAAAACAGTGTTCGTGGTAGTTAGTTGGAAAAGTTTGATGTACGTGCAACATTGTGCAATCAAAATGGCCCGATGTTTCGTGTATGAATCATCGGGCCTTATGTGCGGTAGTGAAGTGAAGTGAAGTGTAGTGTGTGTGTGCTGGTGAACTGGATTCTCCTCTACGGTGCTGGTGCTGGTGTGGCTGTACGTTTGTACGTGTATTATAACTGCTCGGTAAGTTTATATTCTGCTAAATATTTAATTTAATCAGATACCGATACAGCGAACATCTCTTCAATACTTACTGCGCATTTAGGTTAAGCTAGGCTGACTTCGCAAACGTGATTTGTTTGCTCTAAATTTAAAGTTTTGAATATTTTGCAGTTTAAATGGTTTAAATTTACACAATTTGACACAAATGATTGTTTTGAAAAATATATTTTCCAAACTCGCATAGTTTTAGGTCTAAGATTGGTTACATTCTGTAGAATTTGTAGTTAAAGCCATTTCATACTAGTAAGTAATGTTTACTTATATTTTCAGATGTACGTGTATTGTAGCAGCTCGGTAAGTGTTTATGTTGCTTTTTAACCCTCTCGCTTTCAGTGTGTGTATTTCATCAGACACCGATACAACGAACATCTCTTCAGTACATACTGCGCATTTAGCTTAGTTTAGGCTGATTACGCAAATGTGATTTATTTGCTCCAAATTTAAGAGTTTTTGAATATTTTTGCAGTTCAAATGGTTCAAATTTAAAATAGCCTTTGACCAAAATTAATGTTTTTGAAAATTGAGATTTTCCCAAACACACGTAGGTATAACACTAAGATTGCTTGTACTCTATAATGCCATCTTAATTTGTATAGGTCTACACGCTAACTAGCTTATTTATTACTAAAGAAATTTGAAGACAAAATGTTAGGACCGAACCGGGTTTCTCTCACTTGCCGGGCGATTATGCTGACCACTACACCATCCGGCCCAACTATTT
The DNA here is from genome assembly GCA_018831715.1 of Matsumurasca onukii. Lineage (NCBI taxonomy): Eukaryota > Metazoa > Arthropoda > Insecta > Hemiptera > Cicadellidae > Matsumurasca > Matsumurasca onukii. The sequence goes on from CM032058.1 coordinate 90,330,816, forward strand.
ATGCCTTCAAATTTAGAGAAGTACTTAAATCCGAATGTTTATCCGAAACTTGCACTGTCAAATAGTGATTTTAAATCAACAAGCTGGAAATATTACAAACAGAATTTAAATAATATATTCCTGGGTACTTATAATAATTAAAGACAATGCCCTTAAATTGGCATATATACTAACTTGTATTTTGTAATTTCTACCTTATTCATAGCCTAAATAACCCTCCTTCCCCACCAAGGTGTATTTTGTTGGTTAGCTCACATTATATAGGGCCTACATCAAATACACAATATGCAAAATTAAGTAGTTTGCTCAAGTCCAACTGATCACGTCTGTCAAAATTCAGTCCAATTTTACAATAATTGCATAAGCTCTCAGCAGGTTATTTGAACCAATTCAAGTGGAACGATACAAAGATCCTGGGCTATGAGTCGATTTAAAAAAACATGTATTAAAGCTAAACTTTCACTCAGAATCGTTTTGCACCTAAATTTAAACTATAATCTGACTACATAAAATGGCCCTTCTTTGCCATCAATCAAAAGTATCCAAAAACAATACTTTTTAACACTTAATAACATACAATAAAAGAGCCTCAAATTGTATATTTTTGCGTCGAAATCCCAAATAATTTCCAGGGAAGCAGCCACCGTTTGCTCGGGGGTATTCCAGACCCCCAGATAGTCCCCTCCCCTGATTGTGCTCCCCAAACTATAATCTAGGATCTGCCCTTGAACGCTGACGCGGGTGATGGGCAGGGAAATAGCTACCGCATTTTTGTTTCGGTAAGGTTTGTTAATAAACCGCCAAAACATTAGTTGTACGTAGTAAACAAAAAAGTTGTAGTAGCATGTCACTTTAGTTTTAAAATTAAGCAGTTCCGGGTATATTTGTTCACTTTTTGGATACATTTGATATTGAACTTATAATTTTTAGCACCTGTGCTGATGAATAAAACCACTACTCTGTGTGTTTGTGTTGTGAGATGTGCGTGAGCGACAGCTGGTTCCGCTATCAAGGTGTCAAAGCAATGTTGGCCAGATTGTCTTGATAACCAGGTACAAGTTGAGTAGATGAGTACAACTACTGACTAACTGACTACTAGTACTTGGATGTGCTTAGCTGTACGAGTCACGTGACAAAGCCACGGGATTCTGGGTAGTTTAGCGTTTCTCCTCGTTGCATAAAATTAAACAATTTTTATTCTTGTTTGGTTATTTACTCAACGTTGTGGACTCGAGCTGTCGCGCAGCAATCTCTGTGAAAATTTAACTTCAAAAATAGCCGACACTTAGCCAGAAGCGCTACTGTGAATCTGAGCGAATTTCCAATGAAACAGAAAAAGTTTTCATTTTTCTATTTTAAATTAGACGAAATTCCTTTATACGCTATCCCCACAGTCACCATTTACATTTGTAATCTGACTATACCGTAACGCTAGGTAAAGGTCGAGGTTGAGTGGTAGAGAGGGTTTTGTAGTCCTAACGTCGCCTTGTTAAACAAGAAAAACGTTACCTTTTTACTTTCTGTATCCAAGGAAACATAGGCTAGTAAATTATATAACAGATTAATTTATGCCCAGTGCTCTGAATGTCAAAGTGCAGAAATTTTGATTAAATAATTAAACAGAAATCAATTTTAAACGGTGGGTTCTAGGGCAACGGGAGTTGTTTTGATCGATTAAGAGGGTAAAACAATACTATACAGGGTGGACCTTGTGTTCGTTTAAGGCATCGCTATAATTCTATAGGGAAAGCAAAGCTTTGAATGGCCTCCATTTTGAAACGTATGACCAAGCTGCTTAACGGACGAAACCTATAGATTTGCAAAAGGAACATTTGTTCCAAGTTTCGTCATTATATTCTGACAACGTATCCATTGAATAAACTGCCGCAAAAACTAGCCAGGACTTGAGAGCGTATTTTGTTTCTGTTGGTCAACAAAAGATCCCAAAACGGATTTCCCCAAAACTGTAATGAGTAGTTTAATGAATTGAACAAATTCGCAAATAAGAACGTGTCATTATAGCAGTAAACACAGGATAAGACTAAGTTGTATCATAACACAGCTCGAGAAGTACAGTGTGCCACTATTAACACTTCGGGAAGATAGTTGTAAATCTTAAACGTTATTACAGTGGCACTTAGTTTAAAATTATGTACAGCCGAGTTTTATTACTGTGTGTTTACTGCCTCCAGATAAAACACACTAATACCGGCCTTCAATCATGAGAGACAGTTCAACACTGTACTTACAAACTCTCAATAGGATCAATTTAAATCTTAGATTGAACACCGAATTTTAAAGATACATGATGGAATTGGTTTATTGTTTTAGTATTACACAAACCTACTGCCTGAAAATTTGAACAGAACATGTGTTCAAACATTAGTTCATTTAATCACATGAACCATCTTCTGAATACCATTTGAACTGCAAAAACTATTCAGATTAGTTATTAGCCTTAGATAACTGTAGGGCTGATAGGTACAATCAGTAGGATCGCGTTTTCAGAGTAGGTCTTCAGCATCAACATCTAATTTTAGGAAATACATTTAGACAACTGTAGGGCTGTTAGGTACAATCAGTAGGATCGCGTTTTCAGAGTAGGTCTTCAGCATCAACATCTAATTTTAGGAAAAACATTTAGACAACTGTAGGGCTGTTAGGTACAATCAGTAGGATCGCGTTTTCAGAGTAGGTCTTCAGCATCAACATCTAATTTTGGAAAAACATTTAGACAACTGTAGGGGCTGTTAGGTACAATCAGTAGGATCGCGTTTTCAGAGTAGGTCTTCAGCATCAACATCTAATTTTAGGAAATACATTTAGACAACTGTAGAGCTGTTAGGTACAATCAGTAGGATCGCGTTTTCAGAGTAGGTCTTCAGCATCAACATCTAATTTTAGGAAATACATTTAGACAACAGCAGAGCTGTTAGGTACAATCAGTAGGATCGCGTTTTCAAGTAGGTCTTCAGCATCAACATCTAATTTTAGGAAATACATTTAGACAACTGTAAGCTGTTAGGTACAATCAGTAGGATCGCGTTTTCAGAGTAGGTCTTCAGCATCAACATCTAATTTTAGAAAAACATTTAGACAACAGTAGAGCTGTTAGGTACAATCAGTAGGATCGCGTTTTCAGAGTAGGTCTTCAGCATCAACATCTAATTTTAGGAAAAACATTTGACAACTGTAGAGCTGTTAGGTACAATCAGTAGGATCGCGTTTTCAGAGTAGGTCTTCAGCATCAACATCTAATTTTAGGAAATACATTTAGACAACAGCAGAGCTGTTAGGTACAATCAGTAGGATCGCGTTTTCAGAGTAGGTCTTCAGCATCAACATCTAATTTTAGGAAATACATTTAGACAACAGTAGGGCTGTTAGGTACAATCAGTAGGATCGCGTTTTCAGAGTAGGTCTTCAGCATCAACATCTAATTTTAGGAAAAACATTTAGACAACAGTAGAGCTGTTAGGTACAATCAGTAGGATCGCGTTTTCAGAGTAGGTCTTCAGCATCAACATCTAATTTTAGGAAATACATTTAGACAACAGCAGAGCTGTTAGGTACAATCAGTAGGATCGCGTTTTCAGAGTAGGTCTTCAGCATCAACATCTAATTTTAGGAAATACATTTAGACAACAGGGCTGTTAGGTGCAAATCAGTAGGATCGCGTTTTCAGAGTAGGTCTTCAGCATCAACATCTAATTTTAGGAAATACATTTAGACAACAGCAGAGCTGAGGTACAATCAGTAGGATCGCGTTTTCAGAGTAGGTCTTCAGCATCAACATCTAATTTTAGGAAATACATTTAGACAACAGTAGAGCTGTTAGGTACAATCAGTAGGATCGCGTTTTCAGAGTAGGTCTTCAGCATCAACATCTAATTTTAGGAAATACATTTAGACAACAGTAGAGCTGTTAGGTACAATCAGTAGGATCGCGTTTTCAGAGTAGGTCTTCAGCATCAACATCTAATTTTAGGAAATACATTTAGACAACAGTAGAGCTGTTAGGTACAATCAGTAGGATCGCGTTTTCAGAGTAGGTCTTCAGCATCAACATCTAATTTTAGGAAATACATTTAGACAACTGTAGGGCTGTTAGGTAGCAATCAGTAGGATCGCGTTTTCAGAGTAGGTCTTCAGCATCAACATCTAATTTTAGGAAAAACATTTAGACAACAGTAGAGCTGTTAGGTACAGTGGGATGATCGCGTTGAGGTACTTCAGCATCAACATCATTTAGGAAAACATTTAGCAACAGAGGTGTTAGGACAATCAAGGATCTGTTTTCAGAATATTAAAGCATCAACATCTATTGGAAATACATTTAGACAACAGCAGAAACTGTTGGAGCAATCAGTAGATCGCGTTTTCAGAGTGGTCTTCAGCATCATCATTTGGGAAATTCAACTTTAGAAAAACTGATGGTAATCAGTGGGATCGGTTTTCAGAATTAGACATGTAACTTCAGCATCAGCACATCTAGCACAAGGCTTTAGAAAGAAAACTAGAGGCTGTTAGGTTTGCAATCAGTAGGATCGTTTTGGAAATAAGATCTCAGCATCAACATCTATTTTAATAAGCCAATTTTAGACAACAATGGAAGCTAGGCAAAAATCGTGGATTTTTCAAGTAGGTCTTAACATCAACATCAATTTTGGAAATACAAACATGAAGGCTTTGCAGAGCTGAGCGGGGTACAATCAGTAGGATCGCAAAGAGTGGTCTTGCATCATATTTTTAGGAAATACATTTAGACAACAGCAGAGCTGTTAGGTACAATCAGTAGGATCGCGTTTTCAGAGTAGGTCTTCAGCATCAACATCTAATTTTAGGAAATACATTTAGACAACAGTAGAGCTGTTAGGTACAATCAGTAGGATCGCGTTTTCAGAGTAGGTCTTCAGCATCAACATAATTTAGGAAACATTTAGACAACAGCAGAGCTGTTAGGTACAATCAGTAGGATCGCGTTTTCAGTAGGTCTTCAGCATCAACATAATTTTAGGAAATACATTTAGACAACAGTAGAGCTGTTAGGTACAATCAGTAGGATCGCGTTTTCAGAGTAGGTCTTCAGCATCAACATCTAATTTTAGGAAATACATTTGACAACAGCAGAGCTGTTAGGTACAATCAGTAGGATCGCGTTTTCAGAGTAGGTCTTCAGCATCAACATCTAATTTTAGGAAATACATTTAGACAACAGCAGAGCTGTTAGGTACAATCAGTAGGATCGCGTTTTCAGAGTAGGTCTTCAGCATCAACATCTAATTTTAGAAAACTTTAAGAGGCTGTTAGGTACAATCAGTAGGATCGCGTTTTCAGAGTAGGTCTTCAGCATCAACATCTAATTTTAGGAAATACATTTAGACAACAGCTGTAGAGCTGTTAGGTACAATCAGTAGGATCGCGTTTTCAGAGTAGGTCTTCAGCATCAACATCTAATTTTAGGAAATACATTTAGACAACAGCAGAGCTGTTAGGTACAATCAGTAGGATCGCGTTTTCAGAGTAGGTCTTCAGCATCAACATCTAATTTTAGGAAATACATTTAGACAACTGCAGAGCTGTTAGGTACAATCAGTAGGATCGCGTTTTCAGAGTAGGTCTTCAGCATCAACATCTAATTTTAGGAAAACATTTAGACAACAGTAGAGCTGTTAGGTACAATCAGTAGGATCGCGTTTTCAGAGTAGGTCTTCAGCATCAACATCTAATTTTAGGAAATACATTTAGACAACAGTAGAGCTGTTAGGTACAATCAGTAGGATCGCGTTTTCAGAGTAGGTCTTCAGCATCAACATCTAATTTTAGGAAATACATTTAGACAACTGTAGAGCTGTTAGGTACAATCAGTAGGATCGCGTTTTCAGAGTAGGTCTTCAGCATCAACATCTAATTTTAGAAATACATTTGAACAGCTGTGAGCTGTTAGGTACAATCAGTAGGATCGCGTTTTCAGAGTAGGTCTTCAGCATCAACATCTAATTTTAGGAAAAACATTTAGACAACAGTAGAGGCTGTTAGGTACAATCAGTAGGATCGCGTTTTCAGAGTAGGTCTTCAGCATCAACATCTAATTTTAGGAAAAACATTTAGACAACTGCAGGCTGTTAGGTACAATCAGTAGGATCGCGTTTTCAGAGTAGGTCTTCAGCATCAACATCTAATTTTAGGAAATACATTTAGACAACTGTAGGGCTGTTAGGTACAATCAGTAGGATCGCGTTTTCAGAGTAGGTCTTCAGCATCAACATCTAATTTTAGGAAATACATTTAGACAACTGTAGAGCTGTTAGGTACAATCAGTAGGATCGCGTTTTCAGAGTAGGTCTTCAGCATCAACATCTAATTTTAGGAAATACATTTAGACAACTGTAGGGCTGTTAGGTACAATCAGTAGGATCGCGTTTTCAGAGTAGGTCTTCAGCATCAACATCTAATTTTAGGAAATACATTTAGACAACTGTAGAGCTGTTAGGTACAATCAGTAGGATCGCGTTTTCAGAGTAGGTCTTCAGCATCAACATAATTTTAGGAAATACATTTAGACAACTGTAGGGCTGTTAGGTACAATCAGTAGGATCGCGTTTTCAGAGTAGGTCTTCAGCATCAACATCTAATTTTAGGAAATACATTTAGACAACTGTAGAGCTGTTAGGTACAATCAGTAGGATCGCGTTTTCAGAGTAGGTCTTCAGCATCAACATCTAATTTTAGGAAAAACATTTAGACAACAGCAGAGCTGTTAGGTACAATCAGTAGGATCGCGTTTTCAGAGTAGGTCTTCAAGAGATACTTCCAGAAGCATCGCAGAACTTCAAGAGTAGAGTAGTGCATGGTGTGGTAGACTCTCTTGTGTTCAGAGGTAATGTTGGCGTGCGATGTTTTACCCGTCTCATGAAGAAACAAGACAGCTGATTGTTTGTTGATTGTTTGAAGAATGCCTTCAGCTCCAGAATTATTCAGCGAGGAAGACGTGCAAATTAAATATTCAAACGCGCCGTGGTCATGCATGTTGTTATATTAGTTTTAGACTTTTAGATTAAGTTTAGTTTAAGCTATTTTTTAAGTGTATATCTAAGCGTGTATATCTTAGGGTCCCACTTATTGAAATTAGGTCATGTGTAAAATGTATGAAATGTTCTTGTTTGTCCAAAACAAGTGTGATGTGTTTTTAATACCGGGTTCGTTTTAAACATTTTCTCAGCTACCTTAGACTAGTAACAAAGACAATAGATATTCAAATTGCTCAGCGTTCAGAGCTTATACCACTGTTCTTAAAGCATACTGTTGATATATTAGCATAACTCTGTCACCCAAGTTTTTTCAAGGTCATGGTTCATCCGTGTAAAATTTCTCAGTTCAGTTAATCAAGCAATTTACAAATCATCTATGGTTCATCTTGTTTCTGAGCCAATCTAAAGACTTTTTGTCTGTTATCCGTACAATAAAGTATCGCAACAATCAACAGGCCTAATTCAAAGCCTCCATTCAGGCCTTGTCATACTTGGTTCTTACTTGATACTTTATGTCTTCATCTTTGACTGGATTTCCCGATTGATTGCGTCAGTTTGTTCATTTGTGTACTTAAAACAGCGGTTCATCAGCAATTTCCTTCAGGCTGTAGGTGGTCTGCTTGTTATTTTGGTTTTAAAGTAGATTTAAAATTGAGTAATGCTTTATAATTCTTTATGTAGTCCATTAAACTATTGTTCAATTTTATTTCTGGGATGGGAAAACATGATTGTGTTCGTTGAATCCAGCATCTTGATACAATTAAACATATTTATCATATTGTTGATTGTGTTAGTAGTGAATTTCTGGTGTCAAAGTTCTGAAGGTTCTCCTGATTTACTCCAGAGTATAAGGCCTAGTTCATAAGTTCTAATTCTCTAGCTTTTCCAGCTAGTTCCAATTTAGCTTTAGTGTTTAATTTCTGGATTTCTGTGCACTTAGCTGTTCTAGTTTATGAACTGTCCCAATAACTTCAACGTTTGTTCTCATGTGTTTTCAACCATGTTTCCAACCATAGCTGATTCAATAAATACTGTCGATCTATTTTAATTTTTAGGTCATTGAAACTATTTTCAGAAAACACTGCTTATTTGTTTTAGATTTCCCAGGTGCCCATAAACATTTCAAACAACATGTTGTTTGAAGATTTTTTGGATTTCACGGTTCTCTTAAACCATATAAAATTGAAGTTGTTGTTAATCTTTGTTGGAATTCACAGCTATCTGGAAACAATTAAACATATTTATCATATTTCGGTATACGGCCTCAGATATGTATACTAATATCAAACAAATGTTGTAAATATTTTTCTGAATTCACGGCTATTCTCACAAAATTAAAAAAGGTTGATCAGTTTGAATTTTACATTTATCTACCATACAACAATTTAAGCATGTTGTTCACCTGCAGGAGTTTACAGCTGTTATCAAGCTAATGTTTTTAAAATTAATATTCAATCTTCTATTGAGGTTTTTCTATTTTGAGTACCCAGACAAATACAGGAATTTTGTCTTCCATATCCATGGCGCTTTCTTCTTGTCTGCTGTCTTCTTTACAATTCTTATATTTTCTTGCAGAAAACGTGGTGAATACAATCTTCTTTGTTCACTTTAAACACACACTTAGCCAACCAGTGCTCAAGTTATAGTCCTTTAAGTAGTTATGTATTGAAATTATTCTTCGATAATCTCCCAGATCATTAGTATCTTGTAAGTTATGCCTCACGCTAACGTAATTTATATAATTTCTACAAATACAAACCATGTTTATGAACAGATCACATCACACTTGTCAGTTTTCAGCTGAAGGTGAGAAAGTGTGTAGATTACATATTCTGTAGTTAGACTGAACACAAGAGAGTAGTTATATCCTGCCAGTCATATACACAACTGTACAAGTCTACTTGAAACTGTTCTAACAGGCAAAGTTGTTCAATAACGTTTCGTACTCAACCAAGATCCAGTATTTTTCTCAACGGCCACGAAATTGTGTTAAATTATCCTCAGACACTAAAATCACGTATATGATTGGCAGGGTATTTTTTCATTGCATGTTGCATGTTTTGATTGTCGTAGAGAGTTTGATGCAAACTAACCTTTTCATTAATTACGCGGTCGTTTATCCAATGCGGTGAATTATATGCGGTTTAATATTTTGCGGTGAAATGTGATCTTCAGTTGTTTACTTGTTCCTATGTTGGGAATGTAACTTCGTGGACACCCTGTAGAAGAAGGAGACGCCGTCAGCTCGTCAAAGGTAACAATGACAATTTAAATTGTTTTAGTAATAAGTTATTTACACTTTACTCTTGAAACATTTTCTTCGTCGTTCATTTAGAGCTTTATAACCTTTGATGCTTCATAAACTCCACGCGGTCGTGTATACAGGGTGGGGAATTATGTACAGTTGAATTTTACACGGAGTAAAGAGTTCTTGACTGAGTGAAACGGTTGAGCAGTTTAAATTTTGGATCCGTTCAGTTCTTTACTTGTTCCTGTGTTGGGAATGTAACTTCGTGAACACCCTGTAGAAGAAGGAGACGCCATCAGCTCGTCAAAGGTAACAATGCCAATTTAACCTTTTTAATTGTAAGTTATTTATATCTTTAGTTTTAAGCAAAATCTAAAATAAACAAACTTGGAAAATTCAGCTTACAGTAAATTTTGAGCTTTATAGCCTTTGACTAGCCTCGTCTGTAGTACTTGGCTGTTAGTCATTTAATAAGTATTACAATGTAAGTAATAAGTTTAGTGCAAACAAACTTGAAATATTTATTGGTTTCAATATAGCAATTAATGGAACAGATTGTATGTATGTGGTTTTAACACATGTGTTTAGCCTCGTCTATGGAACTTGGCTATGAACAATTCAATATAGGCTTCTCCGCAAAGCCTAATGCACAATGAGGCAGAATATTGAACTGGTTTAAGTTAACTTAGCATGTTGTATATAGCTTCATGCAATCATAAGGTAGGTCTTGTGTTTATAGCTTCATGCAATCATAAGGTAGGTCTTGTGTTTACAGAATAAACTTAAATCTAACTTAGGTAGATTATGTTAGGTAGGGTCTAGTGTAGCAAGCCCACCGTCCTATAACACACCATATCAGCACACCGGTATAATTCAAATTCATTTATGTAATTTCATAAATGTTTACGATGTTAACAAGTAAAAAAATTAAACCCATAAAACTGATAGCCTTTTTTATGATTGTATTTCTGAGTATTCGTATATTGAGAACAGTATAAAATTTCAAATTTCTCTTGCAACTCGTATAGTGAATGTCTAATTATTTGTCTTAAACCCCGGCCATGAACTCGGCCTATTTTATGTAAAAAAATCCTAAATATTTGTCATTTCCTCCGACCAATATCATCGGATATTCGGAATCAGCTGTTCATGGTACACTTATACAGAGTGTTCTACATGTTATGCTCGACACAGTGTACATTTGCGTTACCTTTTCATTGTTTATACACATTTATAAATCTTAAATCGTTGCCTATAATTTTTACGTTGATTTTTGTTTTGCTCATATTATGACTTCTTAAAAAAATATCCTCAATATTTGTCGTTTCCTCCGGACAATATCAGCGGATATTCGATATTTGTTTGTCCGGATTTTCGTGGTACACTTATACAGAGTGTTCTATATGTCTATACTCGTCTCAGCGTACATTTGCGTTACTTGTTCATTGTTTATGCAAATTTATAAATCTTAAATCATTGCCTATCATTTATAATAATAATTTGTCTATCGTCAAGTACGCAAAACATATTTTTGTTGACATAAAAGGAAACCTGTTGCCACTGGTAAGACTTAAGTAACGAAATATAATATACTTTATATGTAGTTATTAATTATTCAAAAATTTCGTGTTAGGCAAAGAATTTAGAATCAAATAATTTTAGACTGGGTTTAAATTTACTGGCGTTGCATTTTATAAGTTATTTGGTAATTTATTATGGTGTCTGCCAGCTTCAATGGGAAGTTTTAGTGGCTATGAAGTCTATGGTTAGTTGGTCTAATTATTAGTTGGTTTCTAGTGTTGTATGTATAATTTATATTATTAAACTAATAACTGGATATAAAGAACAAAATCGTCTTAAAATGTACAGGGACGAAATGAGCAAGTATTGATAACGTTTTAAACTATCTATAATTTATAGATTAATAATTTATGTTACGTTTAAATTATAAAATAACTAACAGCTTTTAAAATAACTAATGGCTGTCGATACATAAGATATTTCCAAATATTTTTAAAGGTCACTTCAAGGTGCTCTTCAATGGGAACTCCTAAAGAAAAGAATATGAGCGCATCCGTTGAAAATTTAATCACAATTAAAATTTAGTTTAACGCAAATAAACGTACTGTATAAGACTTTTTCAAACTACCGCTCTTTACAGACTTACAAAAACAGTTCAACCCACCGGAGATGCTTTCAATAATTTCTTTCGCGTATTCGAATTACGTGTGCTTTGAACGTCTTTGGTCTCCTAATCAGAAATCATGAAGAAGGCTATGTTTTGGGTTGTTTTCCGTTAACTTGCGTATATACTATGTTTTATTTACAGTTTAAACTACGATTATATTTTGCGCACATTCAGTGTATTAAATACATAAAATTGATCGTTGGGTGAGGACGGTTGGGTTCCTCGCAGAGGGCATCCAGGGCAGATCGGCACTATGACACCCAGGTGTGAGTGATTGTGCAAACCTGCGCTTGATGTAATGCGGTATGAGAGGTGTTTATATGTCTTCTCATAGCGGTCCCAACCCCGCAGTCAGACACTAGGGGTAGTTTTTATTAAATACTAATTATTTTAATTGTTAGATTCTTGGAAGTTTATTTGTTTGGGAGTTGTTTGTACCGTAGATTTGTTTTTATTGTGGTATTATGGTGATTTTATATGCCAAATAAGCATGTTTTAAGGTAATAAAAGGTCAACTAAATAAGTTTTATACGAGTAAAATACAAACTATGACTATCTGTGTCGTTATGATAAAATTGCAGAGCGGTACCATTTTGGTTATTATACTGATTTAACTTTTTAAATATTTTTTGTGTATAAGTAAAATAGGGTATTGTAGTTATATTATTTTGGTTAACCTAGGTTGTCAATTCTTTAAGTATGCATTTTATAATATTGTTCTTATATTACTATTAATATGTTTTGTACTATTTTATTTTAGCACTGGGACTCGTGGCGTGGTCCTGTAATCCAGCTTCATGGAGGTCAGGTTTTGAGGATGATATAGGTCTAAAGCGGCTCAGATAGTCTCAGTGATCATCTGATGATACCCGCATCAACTCCCACCATCGTTTAGACATATCAGACCATCACCTGCGTGGTTCGGAAGCCGTTGGTCCTTGTATTTCCATTGGTCATTGGGCTATTAATTAATGACCCATTCTTAGGAAGAGTCGGCCTTAGTTTGTAACAAGACTACACCTCATAACTCATTACTACCACTCATCCTTCACCACATATTTGCCTTAAAATACCCTCATGAGAGTGGTCGGCATCTCAAATAGTGATATAGTGATATAGCTCTACTATGTACTACTTATTACTGTTTAATATTATGTACATTTATTGAATAAAGCATTTCTTTTAAATTTGTATGTTAATGAACCTTTATGTAAGCTCCATGCATGTACTGCTGCTCTTGTCAACTTCTTCCTTGCATGTAAATGTATTCAGAAGTTGGAATTGACAACTTCTGAGGCAAATGGCAAATCAAGAGGGTGGTGAAAAAACTATGTTCAGCGTTATCTGGATCTAGTTGGACGGATTTTGTTAATTTGTGTCCACATTTTGGATAAGGTACCATAAATAATAATTATACCACGTGTAATTGAAATCGGTTCATAAATACACATGAGGCAGGCAGAAACGTCTCAACCTAATTGTGAAGTTTGGACGCGGTGTCAACTGGAAGAACTAGATTATAGTTGTGACACCGGTCGCGAAGGTTAAATACAGTTTTTATAGAATAAACCCAATTTGGGGGATGCCCCCCTCAAAGGAAATCTTCAGTGGTCTGGTTTTCTAGTTAACAAATTTAATCTAGATTTTTATGAAAGGAACATTTGAACAGAATTTTGTGGAAATCGGACACAAATGTGATGGGTGGAGGACGTGAAAAAGGGAACTTCTAGTGTAATGTACCCTTTTATAGGGAATTCGCTAGGATTCACGGCAGCACTCGTGGTTATGTTTTGAACCCTAACGACGAAGCCACGGATTGACTTTCACGGTCACGAAAGAGGGCAATATTTCGCGAGCGTGGATCACAGAACCGCCCCTTCAAATAATCCAGACTATTAGCGGTGACCTAATGGCCCGCAGCCCCCTTGCTTCAGATCAATCTCGCGCTCACACACAACTCAGCTCGTAGTCGTGAGTGTAATCAAGACTTTAGTTTCGGTGGAATTCAAAACCTCCTCAAGTCAAGTCCTCCTCGGTGGTCACCTTAGAGAAAGCCTAAATTCGTCCGCAAAAGGAACACACGACAACGCGCACGTAATAACTGGCTAAACAACGGGACTTCTTTCAACTGATGCGGCCTAACTGTCAAACCTAACTCTTGCAAGGCTGTACGGACAGTTTTTCACAGTTCAAAATATTTTTTTTCATTAATAGCCATGATGTTTTTAAAAGCTTGAAGGGTTATTCGACACGTGTATAATAGAGCGCGATTTCTCATAACTTTGATGTTTACCTAGTTTTAGTGCTTTTCAAATCCATTGTGTACACTGAAAATGCATAATTTCGTAAAGAACACTCTGTAGATGAACTTCTAGCTTTAAAATTAATGTAAATACATAATCTTAACTTTAGTAGAGTCGGCGTATTTTGGACTATTGCAGACCCTTGTATTGAGTGTCGCCGTGAAGTTGAGATGGACCCTTAATAGCCTATTTCTCATGAGTGGTGTAATAGTTACATAGATAAACTTTGAAGTTGGCCTAGTTTTAATGCTTTTTAAATCCATTTTTTATAAATCCACAGTTAAAACCAATAGTAAACAAACGCTTTATACGCGAGTATGTTTGCTTCTTAGGCTTAATAACGACCCTTGCACTGAGCGTTACCGCGCAGCTGACGCGGACCCTTAATCTTGAAGACTTGCCAGGTGGGGTGGAGAAGCGTGTCTATAACGAGGGGATGACGGGTGTTTATTGTATATAGTATGTGCGAGATGTTGTTAGTGTTGGAGCCAGCAGCAGTTGGCTGCACTGCTGACATCAGCTGTAAACAAACGTCACACTTGCAGTTCGCGCCACGCTGCACCCGTCGCTGTAACTGATGACGTGATGACAGTACGGCTGAGCCTTTACGAGGGCCAAAAATTCGAAGTCTGACCGATGGCAGTATGGGCTACGAGCGTAAAAAATGTTGTTTCAAAGACCTCAAGCTGTTGACACTCCCTTGCCTCTACATTCTAGAGACATGTTTTTTCAAAACAAAATGTAATACCATAAGAGGTTGCGACACACACTCTTATGAAACCAGAGCAGGGACAACTACCGAACTGGGAGACACAGGACGGCAGTTCATGAGCGCTTACCTTCTCAGGCAGGTGTTCATCTCATCAACAGATTACCAAATTCGTTTAAAACGCACAAGTGCCCAAGGCATTCAAAGCTCGTCTAAAAATGTGTTGTCCACTCAAGCTTTTTATAACATAGACGAGTTTATGGCGTTTAACTGGGAGACCTGGTAATTGGCTGACCGACTAGGGACTAGAGTGGGATAATTCGAATGAATGAGAGAGAATGTGGAAAATTTTATGTATAAAGGGACTTAGATGTGAGAATGAATGGAAAATTTTAGTTCAATCCTTTTCTGACGATTGCCATACATTGTGAGATGTTTTGCAATAAAAGATTTATTTATTTATGTTATGTTTGCGAGAGGCTAGAAACTACGAAACCTTGTGTCAACTTTGAACAAGTGTCTTATAGTCGCTTTACATGGGTTTGCAATCCAACAAAAGCTGTTCTTATCTGTTAATTTAATGTATGCGTTATGATTTTTTCAAATTATACCTTCGGCTAATTGGGGCTATAATTAAGGCATTCTATTTTTTTATTGAGTTTCCAAAGCTCTAAAGGTATTGTGTTTTAATCCTCGTAAACTTACAGGACTAGGCCGACATGCAGCTAAGCCATAAACACCGCTGGCGTGAAAGAACGAACTTCAGTTCGCTCTCCTCATTATTTATTTTACATGTATATGAATGTATATATTGATTTCAAATTTCATTAAATTGACTACATTTTACCGTTTTAGATTATTAAAACGGTTTTGCGAATTCCCTCCAAAGAATACCTCCTATAGTTCATTTGATTTTCCTGGCTGACTAACCTGACCAGACATTTTACAAAGGAACATTTGTACCAAAAGTATGAAAATCAGACAAAAATGCGACCTGTACAGAGTAAACAAATATGAATGAATGAATGAAATGAAATGAAAAAAGTGCTTTATTTCACAATTATTTTTCAATGTACACAAATAATTACACTTCACTAAACATGGTCAAAATGACCGTCTGTTTGGTTGGCATAATAAAATAACAATATTGCATTCAAATAAAATTTAAATAACACTTTTTTTTTTAGAAAATGGTTTAAATAAAATATAAGTTATACAGAGAAAATATAATAACTTATTGTATTCAATCAAGCTAACTACATCTAACATATTTTACAAATTTACAATATTTAAACAAATGTAAGCATTACTGTAGTCTTTAAACAAATTGGTGGTGTAATAATTAGTCAAAACAAAACAACAACAAAACTGCATTATTAGCATAATTACTCAACAATTCTAAAAAATTTTGCTCAGCTTAAAACAGACATATAGTTATACAAAAGTAAGATTCACTGCAAAACAGACACCTCTTTTAATATTAAAATATAGTTTTTTTTTTTTTATTATTATGATTAAATTTATTTTACATTTTCTTTTAAAAATTAAACTCCTCTGTCAAATGCTTTCTATAGCTCCATGCGTCTTGCATATATTTGGCCAAAAGGCGCCAATCCCTCCCATTTAAATAATCTAGGAATTCTAACCGGTCTAAAACTATCTTCCCAAAATAAAATTTTCTTATACCATTTAGAATGGGACAGATTGATATAAAGTGGAAAATGGTTTCATTTTCTCGCAAATTGCACAAAGAACAAACATAATTTTTATTTTCCATCCACGGCTTATAATTTAGATTTACTAGCTCAGCTCTGCATTTAATCGCCCACGACATTACACCAACTTCAAGGTCATCTCTGACAGGGCTCCTGTCACCGAGTTCGAGGTCAAGGGTTAGGTACTGCTGGTGATAACGAGAGGTCCGTGCTCTGCCCACACAGTCTGCACGGAACCTCTCCCTCACCCCCTCAACCACACTCATCAGCTGTGCCTGCACTGTGCCCAACTCCTGCACGTCAAAGTCTACTTCAATACCTACTGTACCAGCCACTCTCCTCCACTCCCTACACCAAAATATATTACTTTTAATTACTTCTCTAGCCAGAATCCCTGGTAGACGATTCGGCTGTAAGGATAATGTTTTTATTAAATATGAAATGTTAGTTTTTAAAGTGAAAATCCACAACTGTTCTATGTGTGACTCTAAGTATATTGCGTAATGAGGTGTATTATAAGGAAGACGAAAAAGCTTTTTGATGAAATCCTTCTGAACTGATTCTACACAACTATTGCCTAAATACCCCCAAACTTGAGATCCATAGCATAATATCGCTCTAACTATAGTGTTGAAACATTTAAACTTAACACTGATTGGAATCTTACTGTTAGCTATTAATTTTCCCCAAACTACATTCATTGCTGTTTTTGCCACCCTGGACTTTTCTGCCAAATGTTGAGTCCAAGACAACGTAGTTGTGAAAGTGATCCCTAAATATTTATAGCTATTAACTACTTCGACTCTGCTCCCGTTGTACCACCACTTGTCATTTGAACTTAATTGTCCGCCATTCCTAAACACTATAACTTTTGACTTGTTCAGATTTACAACAAGATTCCATGTCTGACAATATTTCTGCAATCGGTTCATCATGTGTTGAAGACCTGTTGCGGTAGGGGCCAGCAAGATACAATCATCTGCGTACATTAGCACATTTACTCTACTTGAACCAAAATTGCAACCTCCTTCTAACGCGTCCGGCAGATCGTTAATAAATAAGGAGAACATCAAAGGACTGAGAATGCAGCCTTGTCTTAATCCCATTTTTGTATCGAAACTGTCTGTCACTCCCTCTTTACACCAGACCCCTGCTGTAGTCCCTTCGTAATAACTGCCAAGCAAATTTAGAATCTTCGTAGATACACCTATACAAGATAACTTATAAATTAGCGCTTCCCTATCAATTGTATCAAAAGCGGAGGAAAAATCCACGAAAAAAGAAAATAACTTTTCATTTTTTGATAACTTTAATTGAACCATATTAGCTAAATTGAATATATTGTCTACGGTAGAATAGCCCTTTCTGAACCCAGCTTGAAATTCACTTACAATGTCCTTAAAGTTTACCCATTTGTTTAATCGGTAGTTGACCATACCTAAAAATATTTTCCCTACACAATCAATAAAGGATAAACCTCTATAGTTGCCAACCTCATTTATGTCCCCTTTTTTATGCAAAGGAAATATAATGGATCGTTTAAATGTGCTAGGAACTCTCCCTGTAGTAAAAATTTGATTGAAAATTAAAATGAGTTTTAGCTTTAGTACAGCTGGAGAATACTTGAAAAACTCATACGGCACCCTATCAAAACCCGGAGCTTTACCTACTTTTAAATTCCTTAATACCGTATCAAGCTCATTTAGTGAAAAATCTTTATCTAGAAATTCGCTATTAATTTCCGGAGAAGCATAGCTTATTCTAGAGGATAGTAGAGGTGGGTTAAGTAATTGTCTAAAATGCTCAATCCACTTTTCGTTTGAAATAAGGCCTATTTTTTTCTCATCTTTAGATTTAATTTTATTGACCGCTTTCCAGAATAATTTGGGATCTGTGGATTCGTTAATACTTTCTATTATAGAATCAAAATAAAATTTTCTTTTATTCTTACACAGCTCTTTGTATCTCTTTTGTTCCTCTAAGTAACGTTGTTTAGCTATATTTGAATTAGTTTTCCTAAATAAGTTTAAAAGCCTAAAAACTCGTTTCCTTACTGCTAAACATTCAAAATCGAACCATACCTGTCTGTTATTTAAGCTATTACACTGAGCTACGACTTGTGCACTAGGAGAGGAGTGGGTTATACAGCTGACTATGTTGTTTACATTACTTTGACAGTCGTCTGACAGCTGTAGCTGTGACACAGCTTGACCAACCCTATCACAGTACCGAGCCTGGTCACGATCAGACCACCTGAGTTTGGGCAGTAGTGGGAGCAGCCCCTCCCCCTCCCTCGCCACAGGGACAGGAGTGCCAACCTTGATACAACACTCTATTGGTAAATGATCTGAGCCCGGGAAATTAATAACTTTGAAACTATTGATACAATCTAAATAATTTAAAGACACTGCTGCTAGATCGATTACAGAGCATCCCCTCGAATTTATGAACGTAAATTCCCCGTCTTGGTCGCCTATGGAACGTCCATTTAAAACGATTAAACCATGATTATCAAACAAATCTAAAAGTTTACGCCCGTTTGCGTTTATTGTGCCATCCTTAGAATGCCTTCTTCTATTAAGAAGGAGACCTCTCAAAACTATTTCATCGTCAATTTTCTGAGCATCCCCTATTCTACCGTTCATATCGCCTATAGCTAAAACAAATTCATTGTAATTTTCGTTTAATAAGTTTTGGAATTTTTCGAAATCCGTGGTCCAGTTACTAAAGTTTAAATATAAAGGCATTACTGTTAAATCAAACCCATCATGGTTAATTTTAATATACAAGGAGTCTGCCTCTTCAATTACTTTTATTTTATTAAACAATTGTGAATCTAACCTAATCATAATTATAATCCCCCCTATGTGTCTGCCATAATGAGCTGTTCTGTGAGCAAAACTAAATACAACTTTAAAATTTACAAAACTATTTACAATTAAACTTTGCTCTTTCTGTGTAATAAAAGTCTCTAACAAAATTACAATATCATAATTTTGAAACAGTTGTAAAAAACCATAGTCACTAACTTTATTTTTTAAGCCACATATATTGTATGCTAGTAAGTTAAGTTGTTCCGTTACCGCTCTATTGTCCTGTTGAACAGTCCTGGTCGGTTTTCTTGTCCAGTGGGATGGAAAGGCTGCGCCCCCTCACTGCTTGGCTGCTGATCCCTTGCTGCCGCCGGCCGCCGGTGCTCCTGGTCCTCCGCCGCTCGTGTCCCCAGGTAGCTGGTCCCCTTGTTTCTGGTCCGGTTCTCCCTGCTGAAGCCTGGCTAGGAAGTCTGAGAAATCTCGACCGATGAGCTGCTGTAGCCTCTGAGCCCCGTCCGTTGCTCCCGCTCTCAACTTTGCGTCCCATGTGAAGCGGCACCCTTCCACGATGAGATGATCAAAGTTCATCGGCATCCTCCTCCGTCCGCTGACTCTCTCCACCTCAGCTCGGACCTTGGCAAGTTTGGCCCTTTTTTCTCTAACTTCCTGGGGATAGTCTCTGTGTATGACAAAGCCCGTATTTTTCAGCATCTTGGTCCTTGACATTACAAAGTTCATGTCTCCGTCGTAAGGCAGGTGTGCTATTAGCGTTGATCTGTCCTTGCCCAATGGATGTGCTCTATTTACAAACAGCTTGTCATCAGATCCCAGTAGCTCACTGCAAAACCTCCGTACTACCTGGCAATAGTCTGTTGTATTGTCTGGTACCTTCAGCCCTCTAAAAATGAGGTTATTCCTCCGAGATCTGGCTTCCAAGTCAACAAGTTTGTTTTCCATCAAGGTTTCTTTTCTTCTCAATACCGCAATCTCATCTTTTAGGACACAGTTTTCAGTTTCTAAAGCCTCCACTCGTTTTGTCAAAGCCGAAAAGTCCTCCTTAGTGGCTAAGTTGGCCAGTTTCTGATCTAATAACGCACTAATACTAGTCGTTAACTCACTCATTAATTCCCTCTTAGAGAGGTTTCCTACCTTGTCTGACATAACAACTACACCGTCCGGTGACACCTCAGGTGACGAATTAACTCGATGACGTTTAGCCAGGGGTGTACTGGGCACAAAAAAACTGTCGATTTTCTTCTCACTCATGTAGAAACCCCCACACACACAGTCACTGTAACTTCACTCGTCACGTAATCCTCACAGCCGGCGCGGTGCGGTGCACGGAGTGCCTGTAGAGACTGGAGTTCCTGACCACACCACAAACTGTCCCACACTCATCCACTGATAACGGTTCCGGACCCGGTGTAAAGACTTATTAACGATGAACAAACACAAAAGCTACTGTCTGAAATGCCTGATTACTGATAACAGTGTTTAAAACACTGAAAATTTACTTAAATGGTCCGGACCGAAACGACACAGGTTGCTTGCTATTCAACGGCAGTGCTGCCAACCAGTAAGAAAACAAATTCGCCGCACGTATGTATATATAAAATGTTGAGAATGAAACCAAAACATGTTCAAAGAGGTCAGGGTCGGTGCTTAATTCATGGTCCCGAGTCTTAATCTCGCTATAATCACGGTGTAAGATCTCATTTTTTCCAAAGGAATTTCGCTTAATTAAATAGCTAAATCTAAATGAAGATAACCGCCCAAAGGGATGAGAGATGGCACAACCGACGCCAGGGAGCACTCAACCCTGAGATGTTTTATAAACGCGGACACAGAGTCACGCGTACTAGTCAAAACACACTCAGTGAGCGAGCCGAGCCGGGCTCACGTCCGAGAACACGTCGCTCGCCAGTATTAGTGTCTCACTCATTCGTTAGCTAAATACAAAATATTAGGCTACCACTCTGCAGCCCGAAGACAACCCACGCCACAGCAGTCAGGGCTGAGTTCTTCATTGAGTGAAACGGCTGTAAGAGGATTCTATAGACTCTGAATGACCTTGAGTGTCGTATATACGAGCCGTTATACGTAAGGGTTTAAGCGTTCGCGCGGAAGTTTAGATGTTTTTGTGTTGGAACAGGCCAAATATATTACAAAAGTAGAATTGATGCACAAACTTTGATTATTGTCATTATTAGAAACCCCGTGCATTAAATATGAATGTACATTGTACATCCTTTTAGTAAGCAATGTCAACACACAAAAACATGTTATTTCCCTTAACTAGCAGCCTTTGCTAAATTTCAGAATTCCTTCAACGAATGACTTGGTAACCAGATGAACCCATATCAACAAATATCCTAGAGTGACGGATAATTCAGAAGACATCCAAATCACAAATACAGTACTTCCCTTATTTAGACATTCAAGGGTCCAGCTGAGTGGTCGCCACAGAGCCCTAAACTCATTTCAGGAATCTCAGATGTAAGATCAGGCAGGAATGTCTTAGATAATGGAGTCCCTCAGGGTTCTATACTCGATCCGTTGCTCTTTTTGATCTACGTTAACGATGCCAGTTCAGCGGTACAGCAGAGCGAATCGTCAGTACGCTGATGACACGACTCTATGTTTCAAAGCAAATTCTATCAAACAACTAGAAATCATTGACTTTTGAGGCTCAACAGAAGACAATTCAACATTTCAACGAGCTCAATCTCAAAACAAATTCATCAAAATCAAACTGTATTCAATTTTGTTTGCGAGAAAACGACTCAGCGAGTTCCACAGTAATGGTGTGGACGGCACTGAATCGAAGAGGATCTACTCAACTGGGTGCGCTTGGAATACTACCTTGATCGAGAGTTTGACTTGGGAATACTCACGTAGACCACGTTTGCTCAAAAACTATCATCAGGAATTTATGTTTGAAACTGTCGAATACTGCCAACTCGGGTACTGATGACGGCGTATTACGGAGTAATTTACCCACACTTATCTACGGAGTGACTTTGTGGGAGGCTGCACAAAACAAATTTGTCTAGGATTTTATTCTTCAAAACGAGCAGTCAGGATAATCATAAAATTGCGAAGTCCGTGTAGGGAGGCATTTGAAACCCTAAAACTGTTGACTCTACCTTGCCTCTACATTTTGGAGACGTGTCTCTTTTCAAATCAAAAAGTAATACCATAAAGAGTGAAGACGTACACTCTTATGAAACTAGAACGAGGGACAACTACCGAACTGGGAGACCTAGAAGACGGTAGTTCATGACCGTTCACCTTCAGGCAGGAGTTCATTTGTCAACAGACTACCAAATTCGTTCAAACATGCCCCTGAGCCTAAGGCGTTTTAAATCTCGTCTTAAAACAATTCTTATTTCTCAAGCATTTTATGATACAGACGAGTTTATGGCATTCAATTGGGGAGACCGTATGATTAGCTAACTCATTAGGGGCTAGAGTGGTTACATTCGAATGTACAGGGGAGAGTGAGTGTAAAAAAACTGTATGTTTTGAATGGGATTTTGATGAAGAATGAAAGGAAAATTTTAGATACACACAGATTGACGATTGCGATACATTTATTGTAAATGTCCATAAGCAATAAAATATTTATTTATTTATTTATTTATTTATCTGCTCAAGGAACACACAACTCTGCGCACAACAACTGGATAAACACCGGGACCTTCTTTCAACTGATGCGGCCTAAATGTCAAACCAAGAAGTGCTTGCAAGTTTTTGGAATAATGTTTTCAACTTTTTAAAATAATTTTTACATTAATAAACATAATATGTATGGAAACTAAGAGTTTTCCGACACGTGTAAAGTGCGAATTTCTCATAGGTGCAGGTTCATAAATAAACTTTGAATTGTCCAATTTTGTGCTTTTCAAATCCATTTTTTGACACTTAAACTCATAATTTCGAAAAGAACTCTATACGCGCTTGTGGGTAAGCTTCTTTGCTTCAAACAAAGTATGTAACTACTTAACCTTTTTGGTGTCGGCGTATTTTGGATTATTGCAGACCCTTGAGCGTCGCCGTGCAGGTGAGGCGGACCTTTAAAAAAAGGTAAAGTTTGTCTTGTTTAACGAGGCGAAGTTAGGACTACAAAGTCTCTCTACCACTCAACCTCGACCTTACCTAGGGTAACGTATAGTCACTTTACAAATGTAGTAAGTGGTGACTGATTGAACCCGCGCCACCGAATTATGGCTCCACAGTCGCGCGATACCAATCCACCACGGATCCGCTTAACTCCTTCTGAAAAGCATTATCAACTAAAATCAATCCAATAATGAGCGCAAAACGTTGAAAAGGACAAGACTATCAAGCTACCCTGCAGTGGAGACTGGAGACGCCGGTAGTCGGCTCAAGGGAGGGTTTCCCGACTGATGTTTGTACAGCGAGCAGAGCGAGGGGAGAGGAAAGAAGTTTAGAGAAGAGATTTAAATGGTACAGGGGAGGTGCAGTACAGATTAACAGTAGCACTTAGCGGGGTGGAGGGGGAGGGGGAGTACAATGCGACACATGAAGAATGACGTAGTCTCCCCTAAGTGCGTGAGTGTGCGTGCGTGCGTGCACTTGGCTCACGCACACCAATCACGACTTTATTGCGCGCTCACCTCGACCGTGTGCGGAGTTGTAAAGCTTTTGGATTTTTCTGTGGCTCAATGTTTAATAATGTGTGCAGAAAAATACGTAGTTTAAAAATTACATGACTAGTTTTCCACTAAGGGCCGGTTTCCCCCAAATTCTCGTTGTGTTGGTTTATTTGGTTTATATTATGGAGAGAGTAGTGTAGAGAGGCATTCAAAAGTCTAAAACTGTTGACTCTACCTTGCCTCTACATTTTGGAGACGTGTCTCTTTTCAAATCAAAATAATACTAAGAGGTACAGACGTACACTCTTATAAAACTAGAGGCAGGGACAACTACCGAACTGGGAGACAGAACGGTAGTTCATGACCGTTTGCCTTCCCAAGCAGGAGTTCATTTCGTCAACAGTCTACCAAATTTGTTCAAAAATGCCCTTGAGCCTCAGGCATTCATTCAAGCTCGTCTTAAAATTCTTGGGAACCCTATGATTGGCTGACTGAATAGGGACTAGAGTGGCTACATTCGAATGTATGGGAGAGAGTGAGTGTACAAACTGTATGTTTGAATGGGATTTAGATGTAAGAATGCAAGGAAAACTTTAGATACTGCGATTCAAACATTTGACGATTGCGATTCATTTATTGTAAATGTGCAATATGCAATAAAACATTTATTTAGTGTCAAGCACAAATTTATACCTCCGGCTTAAACTTCCAACTTTTGGCAGGCACAGCATAGATTAAACCTCGCATCAATGAGTTGGCTAATTTGTTTGTCTGTTTTCTGTTTGATTTCGGAAGAAACAAAAAAAAACGTTGTTCGATTATAGTTGAGGTTATGTTCTTCCTCAAATTTTTGGATTTTTCTTTGGCTCAATGTTTAATAAATATGTGCAGAAAAATACGTAGTTTAAAAATTAAATGCCTAGTTTTCCACTAAGGGCGGTTTCCCCCAAATTCTCGTTGTGTTGGTTTATTTAGTGCCGAGCACAAATTTATACCTCCGGCTTAAACTTCCAACTTTTGGCAGGCACAGTATAGATTAAACCTCGCATCAATGAGTTGGCTAACCTGTTTGACTGTTGTCTGTTTGATTTCGGAAGAAACAAGAAACAACCGTTTGTTCGATTTTAGTTGAGGTCATGTTTACTGACTCCCCAATGTTAAGAAGATATGCCTGTAATTTCTATCTTATTTCAGTTCACTTTTATGCATTTTTATGAAACGCCAAATGAAACGGGCTAGGGCGTCAGACACTTGCTTAACGATTTTGCTAACGGAGGACTTGTGCATTCCGATCAACTCCCCTACGTTGATAAAAAAGGGACTGTAGGAATAGAACCTCAATGCGCACTAAAATGTATCCGGAAGTGACAAGGCTCGATTTTTGTTACTTGTGGATCTCAAAGAACCACTAATTGAGCAATAAACTTGCAGTTTCCTTCCCCATTCAAAACCTTTCAAAAAACTCTTGCTTCTTCCCACCTCACGAAATGATCAAATCTTTCCCTGATTCTCGTAATCCTCTTTCTCAATTTCTTCTAATATTTCCAACAGTTTATCCATTTGACTAATTGTGTACTTACAATAAAAAATATGAGGATTTTAAACAAGTAATAGGCTAAGTATTTGTAAACTTAATATTATGGTGAGGCTAGGCCTTAATTTTCAAATTTGGGTTGGGTTTTTGTTTATTTCGACTAGTATAAAGGTTGTACCAGCGGCTTAAACCACCGAGGCCAGTTAGTATATTCCTGCCAAATTGACGGTATAACTTCTTCAGTTAAACCACGGCTTAAACTGTCGTTGGGGAAACCGGCCATAAAGGCTACAAATAACTACACTTTGCCTCAATAAAGTCATGTTTCATTTCATCTCTATGACTCATAGTCATTATTCAGTATTGAAGTTTTATGACAAACGGATGACATAAATGTGTACTTAAGTTCTAAGATTGGTACATACACTGGACTTTAAATAGAAAATTACGAGTGTGCACTTAAGTCTTGGCTCACGGACACCAAACACAACTTTATTGCACGCTTACCTCGACAGTGAGGCGAGTTGTGTCGCAAACTTTTGGATTTTTGGTGCTAAAGTAAAAGTAAAGGTAAAGTTTGTCTGGTTAACGCGGCGAGTGTTACAAAGTCCTCTCTACCACTCAACCTAAATAAATAAATAAATCTATTATTGCGTAACATATACATGTCATGCAACCGTCATTAGTATTAAGTGTCTAAAATGTTGCATACACATCCAAGTCCCATTCAAACATACAGTATTTGCATTCACCCAATTCTCATTCGCTTGAACTTGTTCCAGTCTAGCCCCTAGGTCCGTGGTCTGTTTACGCAGAGCCCCAGTCGTGTGCCATAAACTCGTTTATCATAGAATGCTTCTGCAACCAAATTTCTTCTTAAGCGAGTTTTGAATGACTTTGGCAAAGGTGCACTTTTGATCGAATTTGGCAGCCTGTTGACGAGTTGAACTCCTGTCTGTGAAGGCAAACGTTCATGAGCTACCGTTCTGTGTCTCCCAGTTCGGTGGTTCTCCCTGCCCCTGGTTTCGTAAGAGTAGATTTCACTCCCTCTTAACAGGTCGCATTTTTGTCTGAAAAAGGCAATTTCACAAAATATAGAGGCAGGATACCTCGATTAGAGTAACGTCTGAAATATGTTAAGAATATGCTCAGAAAATATAAACATTTTAAAACTTAGCCGACGCTTAGCCACAAGCGCTACCGTGAATCCTAGCGAATTTCCTATGACGGGGAATAAACTACACCGGAGGTGTCTCTGGGGAATTTCCCCAAATGGGGTTTGTCCTATAAAAACTGTGGTTATGATCCTATTTTGATTAAACGTATAAGAATTTACCGTACCGTATCAAAAATATGTACGTACAACAATAAACAAGATCCGTTCAGCCAGACCAAGATGGCGACCGAAAAACTACTCATTAGAGTATTAGACCTTTATGGATATATGCTTTGAAAGTATTTAATGACTTTAATTTACACACATGCTGTTTACGTTATCGGAATTAAAGGATAGAACTAGTGTAATTTATAAACAAATTATGAAAGTGTTCTGAACCCTTTTTTTAGTCATGACCATTTAACTTGAGTGACTAAGGTGAAAAACTGTTTAAATCCTCATAAAACTAGACATCGATAATTCTACCAAAAACCGTACTCCTATTTTTTTAACCTACTGCAGTAAGTTTCAATAGAACTCAATCGACTGAAAAAGTCCCGTTTCAGCAAAAAACAAGAGTCGTTCTTCTCACTATCACGTCACCAAACCTCCCTCCCTCTCTTCTCCCCTCCGCGTTTCAGCTTCAATCAAAGCACCGTCCTGCGCGAATAATTAGTGTGAAAGCAGTGTTGAATAGCAGTGGACCCTCGCCTCACAACAAACAAACAGACAAACACACAGACAGACAAACAGACAAGTGCAGAGACAGAAGTCCCGCCGTGAAGGCGTGTCCGCGACTGTACGACACTGATCAATCGACTCATGCTGGGCTTTGTTCCCGCCAAATAATTTCCCCAAAACAGCTGATCAGATGAAAACAAACAACAAACAGATGTGAGTGCGCCAATAGGTTATTCAGCGAGGGGCGTGGCCGCGAGGCTTTTTGGTGCTGGAATCGTCCCCGATGAGTTTATTGTTTTGTGACAGGTGATTTTCGGCAATGTTTTACTGCGGGATAATTTATATTATTAATATCAATATCTATTAATTCCGGTTTATACCGTGTCACAGTTGAAATACAAATGCTGCTAAACGTTTCGACCTCGCTGTGGAGAGTCATCCTCAGTAGCTGGTTGACTGGCTGAGACTGGATTGGCCGGCCGTGTCGTCTTCTTATATACCCAAGCGGTGGTGGGTGGGGCTATGAAGACGTTATATAAGAACGTTATATAAGGACGTTATATAATCTTGAAGACGACACGGCCGGCCAATCAGTCTCAGCCAGTCAACCAGCTATGAAATGACTCTCCACAGCGTCAACGTTTCAGCTGATAAACTGTGCGGAAACCATAGATATTAATGATGACACCGGCCGCGAAAGCTTAAGAATTAAGATAATTTATATTGCGTGTAACCGTCATTAGCCTACTTCTAAAATTTTCTATCGGTAGGTACCTTGACATCTAGATCTTATTCAGTCATACATTAATTAATGACCCAATCTGGGGAGCAGTCGGCTCTAGTTTGTAACAAGACTACACCTCATCGTCCATCAAAACACTCATCATACTCACCCTTCATCCCATGTTCACCATAAAATACCCTTTAAGAGTGATCCGTGTTTTAAATCAAAGTTTCCAAGTACAGGTTTTTATCAATTCCAAGAATATTCATTCGAACTTTGTCTACCCTAGCCTATGGTCGGTCCTTCAACTTCCAAGAAATAAAAAACAATGTTTTAAGAAAACTTAATTGTTTTGTTTATTTATTTTTGTGTTGGTTTATCAGAAGTTCTGGGTCACGGACGTTATGTTAAGTTATTGGGTTTATTGGCGATTGAACTGACGAAAAAAGTGCGTAACTGCAGACACCCTCAAAGAAAAAACATAATTAAAATCGAAACAAGACTGTAAACAAATATTAGAAACTAATAAATTTAGACAAGATTACTCAAGTAAATCTAACAAAAGCCAAAGAACAAATCATGAGTAATATTAAATGAGGGACTCGTGGCGGGTTGGAAACGTGCGCGACTTCGGAGCTGATCACTTTGCTACCGCGGGTTCAATCCCCGCAATCACTTGTTATGTTACTATGCGGTATCGCTAGGTAAAGGTCGATATTCTTCTTGTTCACTATAAACTGACGGAAAATGTCTGCAATGAACATCCTCGGAAGTTCTACCATCGCCAACAAACTTCAAACCTTTTCACTAAACTATGGAAATTTTCCGCAACAACATTTCAAACAATTTGTATCCACTGCCAACAACAAAATTCAAACATACAACTATCAAAATATCGCAAAAAAATTAAACAACTCAATCTAATCGTCAAAACACAACACCGAACAACGAACAATACAACCAACAACGAAACACAAATCAAACCACAACAAAAACAACGGAACAAAGTCATCCCGCCATCGCCGTAATCAACGGAAACATTGACATATGAAACATGGCAACAGCAAATAGAGAACAGAGAACAAACAAACCGAACCGGACCCAATAATCGGGTGGGAATACAAAACAATATTATTTGAACGATCGCTGAAACGTATGGTTTATTCATCGAATGCGATTGGTCGGCTAAAATAATTGGACGCGTTGTGCGGGGGAATGTGTAATGTTATTTATGTAATGCCTCGACAGTGAGATTAGGGAGCGGGGTAATCGAACCACGAGTTTAGGGGTTAGTATTTCACCAGTGAACCTATGGTGATACTGTGTCGTTGTGAGTTAGGTACAAAAGTTGTAAGTGACAGTGAATTTGTCATTGATCGACCTATTTTGTTAGTTACGAGGATACTTTGATTTTTTTCCTGTCTACGCCAGTGGCATTTTAATTTGTTCTTAACCTAGGGTTTTGTGGGAGTCACAAACGCTTTTAAGGAAAGTGTTCGAAGCACTTGTGCCTGCGCCGGGAATCGAACCCGCGACCTTGCGCTTTGCAAGCCGTGACTCTACCCACTGAGTCACGGACGCAGGCGATTTGAGACACCGACCACTCATAGAGGGTGTTTTAAGATTAATATGGTTTGAATGATGAGTGTGATGAGTGGTTTGATGGATGGTGAGGTGTAGTTTTATTACAAACTAGGATCAACTGTTTGCATATAAACTGTCTCCATATAAACTATTGTTCCATGCACGAAAAAACATGACGCAACATACAAACAAATGGACAGTCCAAAGCACGTAGCCTACTGGATTCGTACACTACGTTTGATTAAATCAGCGTATTCATGGGGTACGCACACTCGCATATATGTGCAGTTTATACATGTTATTACAGCTAAGCCCACATTGCGTCCCCTCGCAGAGCTGACGAAGCTTAGTGTGGTGACACAAGTAATTCATCCACAGCGATAAATCCGCTTCTAATATCAGTAATAGAATAGAGAGTAATACGTTTATTGGGAATCTTCAGTTGTGTGAGGTGGGCGGAGTTGGTTTGTTCCATACTGATCGGAAATGGCTTTCTTGACATTTTGCTGTAAAAAGAGCTGTTCTTGTAGCAGTAACGACTGGGATCGTGGCGTGGTCCTGTAATCCAGACTTCATGGAGGTCAGGCTTTGAGGATGATATAGGTCGCTTGGCTCAGATAGTCTCAGTGATGATCTGATGATACCCGCATCAACTCCACCATCGTTTAGACATATCCTACCATCACCTGCGTGGTTCGGAAGTCGTTAAGCCGTTTATTCCTTGTATTCCATTGGTCATTGGGTTATTAATTATTGACCCACAAGGAACAGTCAGGCCTTAGTTTGTAACAAGACTCAAACTCGTACTATCACTAATCATACATCCTTCACCACACCACACATTTGCCTAAAATACCCTCTTGAGAGTGGTCGGCATACAAATGTTGATTTAGTGAGGTTGAATGGCCGATGGAGCGAGGAGTTGGTTTGTTCCATACTGATCGGAAATGGCTTTCTTGACATTTTGTTGTAAAAAGAGCTGTTCTTGTAACGGTGCGCTAAAGTTGATTTGTCATGGGAAAATAAAGTCCTTGAAACATGTTTATTTTTAGATCTTAGTGCGTCCCCGTAAGAGGTAGAGACATACACTCTTACGTAACGAGAGGCAGGGACGATTACCGAACTGGGAGACACAGGCCGGTAACTCATGAACGTTTGCCTTCACAGGCAGGAGTTCTATTAGTCAACAGACTTCCAAATTCGATTAAAGGTGCCACTATGCCAAGGCATTTAAATCTCGTCTCAAAACAATACTAGCTCAGGAAGCATTTTACAGCACAGACGAGTTCATGGCACAACTAGGAACCTCTTAAAACTGACAGACAGATTATTGGGCTGATGGGTGGGAATAATTCGAATGAATGAATGAATACTACTCTGTATGTCTGAAAGATACTTCGATGTGAATGAATGGAATTTTAAATTGTCTAAAACACTGACGATTGCGATACAATGTATATTGTTTATGCAATAAAATATTTATTATTTATTTAAAGTTTTGTTTTGACGATTTAGACCTGAAGAAAGACACACTGGCCGAGGACGTTAAATGAACGAGGTGGATAAAAAAGACACTTTTGGGCAAGTAATGAACGATACTTTTTGCCACGATACAGTTATAATATCGATAAATAAATCTATTCAATTGTATTTCAATTTAAAATAGTCAAAATTTAACTACTCATTTGAACCCATTATACAGAGTTGTAATGTTTACTTGAAGAAACAGCTGTTGATAAACTGGTTCATCCTGATCGATCATCAGTTAGTGCTTAGTGTCGATTTAGAATCGATTATTTGTCAGAAATAGTAAACTAAACCCCATTAAGATCGATAGTTATAGTTTTCTCCTAGATTATCAAAACATGTTAGTATGTATTATCAAAACAAATTTATATTTCCCTGGGAATAAAGTGCAATTTTAGCTCGTCAATATATGTTTCTAAAGCATCCGTTTTTGGGCTAAATGACAAAATTTGTATAAAATGAAAGTCTTCAAAAGTAAATCACATGTAGAAAACACCTCGAGTTGAAGAAGAGAGGAGATGTAAAGGAAGTGTTGTTCTCATTACAGATTTACAAGGCACGCTTGGACAAGCGCTGATAGCGGCGGCAGCATTGCGTCAGCAACAGCAGCAGCAGTGTGTGCTGGAGCAGCACTTGCTTAGATTTCCCCCGAGGTTGCTGAGACACCTGCCCCTCTCCCTCCCCGCCACCCCCTGCCTGCCTCAGCAACCCCTGTCTTGAACATCTTGACCCCTTCCCCTACCTTGTATAGTGCTGTGTAGGTATAGTGTGAGATAGATGGCCTCTTTGAATTTGGAATTTGTTTACATTTGGTCCAATATTTGGCGTAATTTAACCTTACCTTTGGCTTAATTTACGTATTATAACTATGATTCGTTGTAAGACAATTATGTACTTAAGAAAACGTAAAGATGGATTAGAATGTTAGAAATATCCTTATATGAGTAAAATGTATAAATTCATGTATTAAATGAATCGTCTAGTTCATAAGCTGCGGACGTTGTGAAGAATTGTTTCTTGGGTCAATATAAACACATTAACTTCATAAACATGGATCCTACATGTTTTTTTGCTAATACCGATTTTGTTCTTTTTCTGTGAGATCTATGCGTTTATTTTCTTAAATCTGTATTTTATCATTTTTGATAAACTCCTTCTTGTAACCTGTGGCGATTAATTTTTACTCTTTACTACCTCACCTATGCATCACTAAGTTCAATGCATTAGGACTTCTACCTA
The DNA here is from genome assembly GCA_018831715.1 of Matsumurasca onukii. Taxonomy (NCBI): domain Eukaryota; kingdom Metazoa; phylum Arthropoda; class Insecta; order Hemiptera; family Cicadellidae; genus Matsumurasca; species Matsumurasca onukii. The sequence goes on from CM032058.1 coordinate 90,362,887, forward strand.
AATGTATTTCTAACTCCAAATCAACATTAAATCTAAAGTCGCTTTAGATCTTTCCTACTTTAATTGTCATTCGAAAAATTGTTTCTCAAACAAAAACTACAAATATTTCTAATTTATGTCCACAAAGTCATCTCTAACGAATAGTTGGACCTTAACAACTACAGGATTTCAGTGTTTCCCCTTGAATTAATTTAATCCTGCAAGCCCATTTGCTGTTCATAAATAGGTATTTTTGTGCCTCTCTGTTACAGTTGGCCAGTCTGATACACATCTGTGATTGGTCGTCCGGTGCTCCCAGCCAGTCACTCAGCGACGTGTTGCTGTTTTATTAACGTTTTTGTGAACGCTGTATTGTTGTCTATAGGCTAGTTGTTTTAAGATTAAATTAGTTAGAGGAAAGCTCAAACACATAAACGCACGCATTTTGTGAGTGGTCAGCTTACCCTGAATACTTTAGGCTAGCTCATTGTCTAACCTTTTGGTTATGTTTTAGGTTACTTTTCACCTGAAGACGGGATCAGATTCCAGATTCCGAAACGTCGTGTTGTTATAAGTAAAAACAACGACGGAAAACTTTCACAGTAATATTTCACTAAATCATTATTTGAAATGCCGACCACTCTCATGAGTGTATTTCAAGGCAAATATGTGGTGAAGGATGAGTGTGATGAGTGGTAGTAATGAGTTATGAGGTGTAGTCTTGTTACAAACTAAGGCCGACTTTTCTTAGAATGGGTCATTAATTAATAGCCAATGACCAATGGAAATACAAGGACCAACGGCTTAACGTGACTTCCGAACCACGCAGGTGATGGTCTGATATGTCTAAACGATGGTGGGAGTTGATGCGGGTATCATCAGATGATCACTGAGACTATCTGAGCCGCTTTAGACCTATATCATCCTCAAAACCTGACCTCCATGAAGCTGGATTACAGGACCACGCCACGAGTCCCAGTCAACTTTCAACCCCACTAGCAACTCGAGATTACAATAGAGTACACTAGATAGCCAGAACTCAACCAGACTTTGTGTCAAAGTTATGCAACGTCTTGTGGTGGGCTTGCATGTAAAGTGAACGCTACACTGTACTGCCGAGTTTACATATGATTATGAGGGAAAAGTACGCTGTCATTTGGGCAGAATATGACTTGCAAATGGCGGCGCCTTGGAAGAGAAGTTGATGAGTTGCAATATGTATGAACCATCTGCGCCGCCCTGGCTCAAGCTTGTGGAGTTCCTACTCACTTGTATGGCCAAGAATCAACATAACTGAGTAATTTTCTGATAAATACTATATTAAAATTGACAAGAAATCTATTCAAAGACTAGGAAGTGGTAACTGTGCTTTCTGTATTCATAGTTGAAACCAAAGATAATGTCTTGGTAGGTAGCCTGCGCATAGATGCCACATGGCTGAGGCAGGAAAATCATCATAGTTGCGGCAGCCCGAGCACAGATAGCGCTGCGAGTGCTGACACCTCTTGCCGTATTTCTCCCCTCGGCTCCACATGCTCGAGTTTGTCCGATGGTAATGACTTAAATGTGACCAAATCGTGCGATTTTCGAGAACGAACAAACTTCCGCGTGCGTCAGTGGCTCTACTTGAGACTGTTATAAGAATTCCCTTGAAGCGCATTCTGTGCTTGGGCTGCCGCAACTATGTTGGTTTTCCTGCCTCAGCCATGTTGCATCTATGCGCAATCTACCTACCGTAACATAATGTTTGTTGAAACTATAATTAGTGGAGTAAACACGACTTTTACTGTTTACTATACCCATTCATATAACTCAAGAAAGAAGAACGTTTTCTAATCCGCCGAGAAGTCTACGGGATTTGAAAGAAACCCCTCTTTCACAGGAAGCAAACTATTCAAAACTCTACCTTCTGGTTTGAAGACACTGAACTATAATTTCAAGTGCAAGCTAATAGAATGGCCGGCAACCAAATCAATATAACCTAGAAGAATACTTCCAAATCTGCCAAGACGAGAATCATACTTTGCTTAAATATTAAGTACATTTAATTTATACATTATACTACTCTTTATGCTAACTTACTAGAACGAATTTGTCTACTACTCTTTATTATTATTTTACAAATGTTATACTACACAACTTTTAATAACGTAGGCTGTTACAATTTGTTATGATTATTTTTTGAATTAATTAACTAATCATTCTATTATGAGTCTATATAAGTATATATATCAAGATTTTTGAGATTGCAAAATAAAATCCCTTTCTTCTTCTTTATCTGTTTCTTCAACTTGTTTTCTGTTTGTACAAAATTTTTGATAGTAATTATACATTTATACTTCGATGATTACAATGAGTTAGGCCTGCTAGTACCTGCAAGTAAAATTTCACAGCACGAGCGTAGCAATTGTTTTTTTATTTATTTATTGGTGATGAAGGTTGTTGAGCTCTTTTGGTGTTACAGTCAAAATGAAACAATTCAATTTAATGCTAGTACACGAATTAGCTATACTAACAATAAAAAACGACAACAATAACAATAAAAATATAGCTCAAATTCTATATAATCTTTTTGAAAATTATTTATAAATTGTGATACACACAGAAAGTTATTACATATGAAAGCAGTAGTTTTCGGACTTAAGACCCCTGGAATGACAATAAAGGCACACGTACAAAGTTAACGCGAGAATTCCTGTTACTATCCGCTCATAATAACTTTTTTCTTACGCCTGTTGATATCAGTTGGCCGGACTGTATCGTCATTTTTAACGCCCGCACTACGCACCAATAAATTTTAAAAAACTGCTCAATGCAAACTACAATGACAAACTGTCTTAGCTGTAATACAGAGCATAGTACTTAGAACCTATACTCACTAATTCACTATTTGAGATGCCGACCACTCTTATGAGGGTATTTTAAGGCAAATATATGTGGTGAGGGATGAGTGTGATGAGTGGTAGTAATGAGTTATGTGGTGTAGTCTTGCTACAAAGTAAGGCCGACTCTTCCTTAGAATGGGTCATTAATTAATAGCCCAATGACCAATGGAAATAACAGGATCAACGGCTTAACGTGACTTCCGAACCACGCAGGTGATGGTCTGATATGTCTAAACGATCGTGGGAGTTGATGCGGGTATCATCAGATGATCACTGAGACTATCTGAGCCGCTTTAGACCTATATCATCCTCAAAACCTGACCTCCATGAAGTTGGATTACAGGACCACGCCACGAGTTCCAGTCTATACCAACAGACAACTATTAAACTACAAACACAAATCAATCTTTTCTACAGCTGACTTTTACCCCAAACTAACCGGATAATTGAACGAATCAGCAGTCAGCAGTCCATATGGAGAACAGTTGTCCCGATCAGCGATGACGCGGAATTAACTTGATCACAAGCCTGGAAGTATAACATTTCACTGATCGGGTTATCAGGTTGTGCAACATATGTCACAACCCTTGCCAGCGCCCCGTGCACTGGAGGGGCTGGTTAGTTAATACATTAGCACCGGTGACGTGAGGGGGCGTGCCAGAGGCATGCAGATCAGGGGAGTCGACGCTCCAGCTGGCGGTGTTGGGGAGTTTGCATACTTAAAACACGATTGGGGTTTTATTGCTTTAAATTGAGCAGTTGGTTTTAGTTATAAATGAATAAATAAGTATTTTATTGCGTTAACATATTTTAATTTAAATTTATCGCATTCGTCAACTATTTGATTCTTAAAATCTTTATTTCGTTCATCTGTACCATTCTAAACAGTAGTCCCCAAATTCCCTTCATACAATGCATAAATGTACATAATCCCATATATACATCAAAATTCCTTATGTAAATACAAATTTTACAATAAAACACTATGCGTGTGTTACTGCCTACCTTTCATTCGAATTGTACCACTCAAGTCCCTTGTCAGTCAGCCAATCACAAGGATTCCCAATGAAATTCCATACACTCGTCTGTACTGTAAAATGCAGTCAAAGTTATTTTAAGACGAGTTTTGAATGCCTTTGGTACACCATTATTTGTAAACGGCTTTGGAAATCTATTGACGAAATAAACTCCCGTTTGGGAAGGCAAACAACCGATTTATGTCTTCCAGTCCAGTAGTTGTCCCGGTCTCTAATTGTATAGGAGCCTATGTCGCAATCTCTTATGGTGTCGCAATTTGATTTGAAAATTGACATATCTCTAGATAAATTCTTGAAGTGGAGGTTATTGCCAATATATTACGAATATTTAAAGATACAAAAAGGCCATTTGTATAGGGATGTTTTAAATCCACAAGCGCTTTCAACAGCAACGCTGGCTTGACGATGACAATGAAAGCGCTTGTGAATTAGAAAAAGTCACTACATATTTGGCTTTTTGTATCTTGAAAATTTCTAATGTCTCTAGATGTAGAGACAGGGCGGTGTTACTACTATTGCCTTGCTTCGGCCTTCTACCTGAGCCTGTCGTGCTCTAATACCACGGGAATTACAAGGCTGTTCACTACGCTCATAGGCTCACTTCGGCCATAAATAAATAAATAAAATAAATAAATCGTTTATTGCGGAGACATATTAACATATTATGCAATCGTCATTTTTTTCTTCACTAAAATTTTCTATGCATTCTGCCATCGAAGTCTCATTCAAACATACATTTTGTTCATTCACTCTCTCTCCCATTCGTTTGAATTATTACACTCTAGCCCTATTGTAATTCGGTAGTTTCTGCGATCTCCCAGTTATGTGCCATAAACTCGTCTGTACTGTAAAACGCCTTTGTGACCAAGATTTGTTTCAGAGGAGCTTTGAACGCCTTCGGCATTTGCGCACTTTTGATCGAATTTGGCAACCGGTTGACTAGTTTATTGAACTCCTGCCTGAGAAGGCAAACATTCATGAACTATCGTTCTGTGTCTCCCAGTTCGATAGTTCTCCTTGCCTCTTTTTTCATGAGAGTGAATATCACTTCCTCTTATGGGGTCACATTTTGATTTGAAAAGAAGACAAGTTTGAAGAATGTAGGGACAAGGTAAAGTCAACAATTTCAAATTTTGGAACATTGGCCTGCACGACTCTCTTCTTTGAAGTTTTGCGATTGTCCGAACGGCTTTTTTTTAGAATGAAAGCTCTGGAAAATTGCGTTTTTGAACAACCACCCCAAAACTCTAATCCGTAAGACAGATGTGGGTAGATTACTCGGTAATACGCTGTCATCAGTACCTGAATTGGACAGTACTCGGATAGTTGCCTCAAAACATACGATTATCATACAGAATTCAATCATACAGTCATGTTTATGTGTTCAATAATGCTCAAAACGCGTTCTTGGGATCAGGATTGATGCTCATTTCACGGCCCCATGTCATGTTGACGGCATTAATATTCTTTTCTAAAAAATCCTCTAAAAGCACCACAGTCGCAAATTTGAAGAACTTATATCAAAGCCTGGAACCAATTAAATATCGAATTCACTAACGAGAACTTTGTCGGATAAAGTCGACGAGGTTTGTTCAGATTTACATTCGGCTGACGAAGGCTCTTTTCTCGTATAGTAATTAATGCAATCAATCTGGATTTGATATTTGCATTCGCATTGTAGAGCTCAATCCCCGGCCAAGCCTTCTCGTTCACTCAATCTCTTCTGCAACTTTTATCATCGTAGATATTGTTTTTTGTTCTGTCTGAACATGTTTAGGAAAGATTTATACAGTGTGTTGAAAGTACTCGTATGTACGAAACTCGAAGAACACTTGTTCTGCTCACTGACAATGGAAAAGATGCGTAATAATATTTTTAAAAATTCTTCCATCGTTAAGAACAAACTTCAAAGAAATGTATAAGTTGTTCGGTTTGATTTCACTGGAAGGAGACATACAGGTTGTACAGTATTTAGCTCAATAATTGTTACAGGCCTAGATAACATTTTTGGTGAAACATGTCAAGTTTTATTATAAAATAAATTAAATGGCATTTACAAAGAAAAATGTTCTATTTTATACGTTAATGACTACCACAAAGTTACCAAGCTTCATATAAAGAAGAACACCCACAGCTTATATTAATATCTCGTAGGTTTTGACATCAAAGCTTCGTATACACTACTACAAACTAATTTCGTCCGTTAATTTCATAAAAGCGAATAACTAATCACAGTTTGTAACGTGCATAAACCGAGCGCGATGTAATGATATTGCAGCGTGGAGCTGCACATTGGAACCAGTGGCGTAAAGTTTCCATTTGCATGTTAATCAAACCCAAACACGCCGCCATGTGACTGCAGAGACCGATATTGCAGACTGAGGAGATTTCTGCAAACACAACAGTGAGCAATGTCCATTAACTGCACGCCCTGTATATGCGTGGAGGATCCACGGGGAGTAGTGTATGTGCTGATTTCCGCAAGGTTAAGTTCTGGGCCTTATTCTATTTATTTTTGACATATGGTCTCGCGTTTGATTACTTGTTCTCTCCACCTATCCGCGATTGTTAAATATGAACATAATTATAGTACATGTAAGGCTAGCGATGTCCAGACAATATTTACGTATAGTATAATACACTTGATGAGATACTGGGTTCCACAAGGTTCAGTATTGGTCCGATTCTACTTCTTTTTGACAGATGGTCTCGCGTTTGATTAGTTGTTCTATCCACCTATCCACGATCGTTAAAAATGAACAGAATTATAGTACATGTACGACTAGCGAGGTCCGGCCAATACATACGTACAGTATGAACTTGATGAGATACTGAGTTCCACAAGGTTCAGTTCTTGGCCCTGTTCTATTTCTTTTTGACAGATGGTCTCGCGTTTGATTAGTTGTTCTCTCCACCTATCACGATTGTTAAATATGAACATAATTATGGTACATGTAAGAATAGCGACGTCCAGACAATACTTACGTATAGTATATACTTGATGAGATACTGGGTTACACATGGTTCAGTTCTTGGCCCTATTCTATTTCTTTTTGAGAGATGGTCTCGCGTTTATTTAGATGTTATCTTCTACTTATCAATTATGATTGCTAGCTTTGTGAAATTTTTGACGCTACTTCACCTCCATATATCCTGGAATTATTGTGCCTTCTTTTTCCTAGGGAAGTGTGATTTCGTATGGATATATATCCTCTTGACACTAGGGACAGGGATCGCGGCAGAGATGACGTCAAATAAATTTTGAGCTACCGTTGTATCGGGTTTTTAATATTTGAATAAAGTATGTGCTTCGCTGTCAGACAACAATATGCTTTTCACATATTCATGCTGATATTATAATGTTTACTTACATTATAACGCGCGTGTATTGTTTGCTGCTGAGAGACATTATTTTTCTTGAACTTCAAATAAATTTTGATTCATATATCATCAACTTCCACTCCTATCTTCTCCAAAGTTTCTGCGGTCTCAGTGCCTCGGCGGGCGTCCGATGTACCGTGACAAGGGCAAAAGGCTAAACAACACTGACACATTAGAAGTTAAAATTCAGTACTTATCGTACTACAGTAGTTTACAAATAAAGATTCTACCCTCGAGCGCTGTTTTTTTTACTCTGCAAGCTTAAGGAGTATAACGTCGTTATAGTAACAGTGATTTTAAACTGTTTAGCCACTCCAGGAGAAATAACGTAGGGAGTGGTTTTTCTCCTGAAGTGGCTGAAAAATTAAACCCAAGGGGTTAAAATTACAGAAACTTTGATTTATTCGAAGTAAATGTTTAAAAATAGTAAAAGATATATAACAAATCAGGATATATACAAGTGTTAAGAAACTTCTCTCTCTAGTTTTAAATAAAACCAAGTTAGTTAATTTAAAAACTATTTTGACAGGAAGAAAATGTACCCACGAAAACCCTTGGAAGCGCTTATTTCGACACTAGGCCGTATCGGTTAAAAGAAAGTCTGTTGTTTAGCCAGTTGTTACGTGCGCAGTGTCGAGTTATCATTGTGCGTATGAACTTAGGCTCTCTTTAAAGTGTCCACCTTTGACTGTCTAAATAATGGAATTATTTTTGATTCGGACGTCTTCTTAAGTATCCGGCACTCTAGGATATCTGATGACTTGTGTTCATCCGGTCATCAAGTCATTCGTTGAGGGAATTCTAAAATGTAACCTAGGCTAAGGGGAATAGTTTTTGGTTGACATTGCTTAGTTACAATATTGAATGCGCGTGGACAGCATTGCCATTACTCCTACATTCTAGACTTCCTCTCTACAGATTTCAGACTCCCCACTGATCACGTGACTCGTGAGGGATGAAGATGAGAGCAGACAGTGTGAGGAGGATCACATAGAAGTAACGCAAGCCAGACTGCCTTGATTAGATTATCAACAAATTAAACGCAGCTGATGTCATTGTAGTGTGGGGCGTAACAAGGTTAGATGCTTCAGGCACTCTTCACCCACCCCTTCGAGTCATAGGGGTGGATATGTGGTGGGAGGGGGGACGTGATACATTCGGCAAGTTCGGGGGACTTGAAGTGGCTCGCTGGGTTGTAGTTGTGATTGTAAAGAAACTAAAAATGTGTTATTTTAATACAAATTTAATACAAAAGGCACCTTTTTCAGAAAATACTGAATTCTTACTGGATAAATTTCTGTAAAAATTATCACAAGATTTGCGGTGATATAATTGTTCTGCACTTTCGAATTTTGAAAATATCAACTGAAAGTGTTCAAATAATTACGCAGACGAGATATGTTTTGTTTCTTATGTGATTAGATAATTTCAACAAATATTTGGTTATTATTTTGTCAGTAAATTTACTTATAGACCGTTGAATGTTAAACGTTGTCAATACTTCTCGACGCCAACTGTCAGTTGTCCTGTAGTTTAGGGCATTTATTAGCCTGTAAGCCACTTGGTGCACTGGATTACTTTTAGCTAAACTAACTACCTTTTCAGCTACGTTTAGCTAGAATAAACTATGCCATCACTTCTGTTTACCGAAGGGTCGAAGCTGACAGTGTGCGGACTATATCAGCTAAAAATAGTCAGATTTGGGCTGGGCTCATATTATTGAATTCAATGGTTACATTGCTAAAGGTAAAAAATGCGTTAGTTCTAATCCCTACAAATGACGAACTTTTTATCAGAGCCTTTCAGTAGAATTTAAGTTTCAAGCTAACATTTTTAAATAACAAGATCCTGTACCCGCGGCAGTAATAAGGGCTAAATTAGGGCCACTACAAAACCAGCAATACTTTTCAAAACCTTCAGGGTCCGCCTCAGCTGCGCAGCGACGCCCCGTTTTCACCTTCCACAAAATTTTTTAAATTAATACAAGGAATATGTTTGAAAACCAGAAATGTTTTCCGACATGGGTATTTATTCCGTTTATTTCGAAATTATGTGTTTTAAGTGTAGAAAATGGACTTGAAAAGCACGAAAACTTGGACAATTCAAAGTTTATTTTTTTGAAATTATTGAACAACTTATGAGAGATTGGGCTCTATACACTTGCCGGAAATCTCCTTTAGTACCCCAATATATGGTTATAAATGTAAAAATAATTTTGAACGGTAGAAAATGGGCCGCCGTAAACCCTTGCCAGCGGTTGGTGTGACAGTTAGGCCGCATCAGGTGAAAGAAGGCCCGTTGTTCAGCCACTTGCTACGTGTGCAGTGTCGTGTGTTCCATGGGCGGACGAAGCTTTTCCTGAGGTGACCACTGAGGCGGACCCTTAACTTTCAAACAAATCCACTAGCTCCAACTCTACCAACACAAACATCCACTCTTTAATCCCCCAGATCAAAGTTACGTAGCAGTTTACAAGTGAGTGAGCCCTGGAGCACGCAGGGGTTGACAATGAGCCAGATAGAGTCCTTGGCAAACATATAATCATGACCCGGACCTGTCAACAGGGTTAATCTACCCCCTCTTCATCCCCTCCCTCTACCGCCCTGTAATCATCCCTGAGCGACATCTTCATACAAGTACCCCCCTTCCTCCCCCCGCCACCACCAGGAGACAACTGGGTTAGTCCTCTTCATCAGGTTGAGGGTGCTTGCCAAGGGTCAACACAGATTTTGGAATGATAAGGATTTGAGGTTTTTATTTTGTACGGTTTTAAGGGTCCGCCTCAGTGGTCACCGCATGGAAAGGCTGCGGTGTGTTCGCCAAAAGAAACACGACTCCGCGCACTTAACAACTGGCTAAACAACGGGCCTTCTTTCAACTAGCAGGCTAACTGTCAAACCCTCCGCCTGCAAGAGTTTCGATAGGGCTCTTATACGAAGGTTAAATTCGGATATGTTAATTTTTATGGAACAAAAAGAGGTTATCTGTGTTTGCCTGTGGTTATTTTTGATAAACCTATTTTAGCTTAAATAAGGTCTTAAAACTCTATACTTTCTAACTTTAACCGTTAATAGAATAAAAACCAAAATACATTTTGAAAAATGAACTACAAGGCAAACCTAGATAATATGCTTTTATTTCATTTAAGAGTGGTTTAGTAAAAATAGCATTAATACTAATGTCTTCATTTTATTTCCCGCAAACCTCTACAACGACACTCTTCCGAGCAGCTGAAGCGGACCCCACCACGGGCCTTCTTTCAACTGATGCGTTCTAACTGTCAAACCAAGCGCTCACAAGGGTTTACGGCGGCCCGTCTTTTACCAATCAAAATAATGTTTACATTTATGAACACGATATATTTGCAAACTAGAAAAGTTTTCCGACACGTGTAAGAAGCTCAATTTTATCTCCCTACCCAGTTTGCAATAATTATTTTACGACTAAGAATATTACGTGTCGATTAACATTGAAGTGGGCTCCAAATAATCTTTGAGTTTTAACTAAACAATCAAAGTTTAAAAAATACTTCAACAGCAAAAGCACAATGCTCAGAACTCCAAAACGCCATTTCAACTCAAATGAAAGTATTTAATAAAATTGTCGTTGCCTCAATAGAGGCTCACAGCTGATAATTCATTGTTTTCAGCTGATAAACAATTTGTATCGTTCTCATTGGTCCACCCGTATGCTCATTGGACCTTCTTTTGCTGAATGTACTTCCAAATGTGCAAGATCATTGCAATCCAAATAAGATTGCACTTTGACGGTCTACTCACCAAAAACAGAGCCAATTGAGTAATTAATTTGTCCACTTTTAAAGGAAACCACCTGGGAGCGTTATTATATGACGTGGTGCGAGTAGAACCGGCTCGCCGGAGGCGTTGTCAACAAAGTTCTCACTGTTAATGGAATTGCACCCCGAGCTGGGAAAAATTACAACGTGAAACCTCTCTTGAAAATCTGCCAGCATTCCGTCCCCGGGCGGGCTTTAGTGAGCCTTAGTTGACAGTAAGCTGGAGGTACGTGTAATTTTGTACTTTGTTGACGACAAAGCAAAACTATTAACAGTAACAGGGTCCGCCTCAGCTGCGCGCCAATGTTTCAATGCGACACGGCGGCCCGTTTTTCACCTTTCAAAATAATTTTTGCATTAATAACCGTGATATTTTTGGAAACTAGAGGGGTTTTCTGACGGACGTGTGAGCGCTTCGGAATCGTGCGCTTGAAGTGTACAAAATGAAGTTGAAAAACGCTAAAACTTCAACGTAATTTCAAAGTTTATTTGTGAAATTATTAAAAAACTTATGAAAAATTGGGCTGCTACCGTAAACTCCTGCAAGCGCTTAGTTTGACAGTTAGGGTGCATCAGTTGAAATAAGGCCCGTTGTTTTGCCACTTGTTACGTGCGCGGTGTCGTGTGTTCCTTGGGCGAACGAATTCAGGCTTTCTTTGAAGTGACCACTGAGGCGAACCCTTAAGAGTGTGTTTAAAATATGTGATGCACTGAATTTGGCACAAGCGCTACCGTGAATGATAGCGAATTTCCATTGACAGGGGTAAATATACCAAAAATTGTTTCAAGCTAGGGTTAAAAAGTTTAAAATGTTAAAAATTAAGAGGTTCTTGGTTTCAATTGGTTTACTTTATACATTCCCAATTTAGTATATTCAAGACGGGTTAAAATAGTTGTAAAAATTTGACTTTTGCGTAATTTAAAATGTAAAACGCCCTAAAGCCATTACATAGTATTTTACATTCACTCCCATTTGACTACACCAGAAAGAAATATTAAAGCCAATAACAGAGTCACAGACTATTAAACTCGCTGAAATCACAAAACCTCCCTGCGCGACATCTGTAGTCGTATGTAACAACCATAAATCGCGCTTAAACGCCCCTTTAAAGCGCAGGCGGCAGTAATGAGCCATGCAAACATATTCATACGTAACATATTGACAACTCTTTCTATATAATAGAGTGGCAGGTGGTCTCATATGAGTTTAATGACAGTTTAAAGAGCGCACAGTTGGTGAATCGATAACCAGTGGCAGTGGCAGTGGCAGTGGGCTCGGTGCGCCCCTGGCCTCGAGCCTAGATAAGCGCATGCAAATCCAGTCAAGTAGCTGCGAATAAACATGGGCCTACAAGCGGCTCACCCCGCGCGCACCCCCGTGCTCCGTACAGTGTTTGCCATGCACTCGCCAGACGCTCACTGTTGCTTTATTAAAGCTTTAAATTTGTTTCAAACGGCGGGATGGTTCATAGGTTTGGGAGTTAACTGTTAAAACTGAATTTCGAAAAAAGCTAGTTTTGGGATGAGAAACTTACATGGTCGAACAAAAAGCTATAAAGTATTTAAGTAAAAGCTCTAATACAGTTTCTTATTGGACTTAGCCTAAAAAAAAACTTAAAAATTCAAGATGGTACACCTTTTTGGCAAGTCATTGGATGTATGTAGGATCAAAGAGAATGTTATGGTAAGTAGATTACGCATAGATTCCACATGGTCGAGGCAGCAAAATCAACATATTTCGGCAGCCTAAGCACAGATAGCGCTGCCATTTCTCGCCGTCTTCCTCCCCTCTCGGCTCCACATGCTCGAGTTTGTCCGATGTCGATTACTTAAATGTGACCAAATCGTGCGATTTTCGAGAACAAACAAACTTGCTCTCCATAAGACTCTTAAAATCATTTCCTTGCAGCGCTATTTGTGCTTGGGCTGCCGAACTATATTGATTTTCCTGCCTCAGCCATGTGGCATCTATGCGCAATCTTCCTACCATAACGTAATCTTTGATTTAATTAAACCTTTAAAGCTTGTCAAGTCCGCTTACTTCCGGTGTCACAACTATAAACTAGTTCTTCCGGTTCACACCGCGTCCAAACTTCATTATTAGGTTGAGATATTTCGGCCTCGCTGTAGAGTACCGTCTTCAGTCACTGATTGGCTGAAACTGAGCTACTTACTGTCTGCTGTCCTATTGGTGGTAGGGCTGCCAACCTTCCAATGGAACAGGGATGCCAACTGTCGATGTTCTCAACCTAATTATCTCGAAATATCGCAACCTAATTATAAAGGTTGGACGCGGTGTGAACCGGGAGACCTAGATTATAGTTCTTAGTTTATGTTAAACTCTAATTCTTCATCACTCAACGTAAGTTTAACCCTTGGGAACTGCGAAGACGCAATTATCCGTCTCTGGTATTTACGCTCGAGTATACAGGGTGGGAGGCACACGCCGGCGTACGTGCGTGTGCGTGTGAATGCATTTAATCAGTAGATTCACGCAGATCGAGCGCCGCTTAAATGATCAGCCGTTGACGATACAAGCATGCACTTCATCAGACAGACAATATTATGTTGATCAAGATCAACTCGTTGTAAAATACAAAGTTGTTAAATATTTTAATGAAAACATTATCGTTTTGATTTTCTATGATTTATTTGGTGTTTTCACTACACTCACAGCCTCGCTTCGGCCTTCGGCCTCAAACTTACGTAATATTTCGTGGCAAGTTATATACTACGTATAATATTAAGTGAAACGCAATTTTCATTAAAATAGGATTACTTATTCTGCTGTTATAGCGAGAAGTCACCTTTGCGCCACTATATAACGTCTCAATGGACTTAATTTTTGTTCTGTATATTGATATATACCGTTACACTACATATTTATTTCAAATTCCATAAAAATCGCATGAGCTTTAATGTTTTAGATCATTTAAATCATATTTAACTTACCCAGAAGGCTATTTCCGGTATTCCAATTTTTGGTGGCTAACAAATATGACCAAGATATTTAAATATATAACAAATGTAAACAAAATTTTAGGAAAATCGGACAAAAATGCGACATGTAGAGAGTAAACACATATATAAAAATATGCATATGTATTTAAAGGATGTAAAAATGCTCAAAACGTGTTCTGGAGGTCAGGATCGTCGCTCATTTCATAAGCCCGGGTCAGGGTTTTACCATGCTGACGGCATGAATATATCATTTTCCCAAAGGAAATTCTATACATAGGAAAATATAACTGTGTTCTTGGCCAGGTGAAGGGTTCACATCCAATGCTAGAATCCCTCTAGCAATCAGGGCCGTATTAAGATATACCAAACGATGACAAGTTTAGAAGGTTTATCAATCCACCATCGCCAACATCTTCCAACACTACCGGAGAAAGAATTCACTTATTCTTTCGGAAATTCCAAATTTTGGCTCTTTCACCTTAAAATTTGGCATATACACTAAATCACTATTTGAGATGCCGACCACTCTCATGAGGGTATTTTAAGGCAAATATGTGGTGAAGGATGAGTGTGATGAGTGGTAGTAATGAGTTATGAGGTGTAGTCTTGTTATAAACTAAGGCCGACTCTTCCTTAGAATGGGTCATTAATTAATAGCCTGATGACCAATGGAAATACAAGGACCAACGGCTTAGCGTGACTTCCGAACCACGCAGGTGATAGTCTGATATGTCTAAACGATGGTGGGAGTTGATGCGGGTATCATCAGATGATCACTGAGACTATCTGAGCCGCTTTAGACCTATATCATCCTCCATGAAGCTGGATTACAAAACCACGCCACGAGTCCCAGTCGGTAGCATCTACTAGGCCAAGATCACTTAACAATCAACATCAACAAAGATCACCTTCGTTAGAATTCCCCTCAGAATATGAACTCGCAAGCAAGTAAGGAGGAACAAAATTGAGAAATTAAAAATATCAGGATTTTTTTACGTAGCGAACAAACGAATACTTGCAGGTGACTTTCTAAGGAAAAGCTAAACAATTTAAACGTTTTTTCCACCAGAGTTCACTATGAAGAAGTGACAAAAGAGCTGCGGGAGCCAAGTGCCCGGAGAGGACGAGAAGTGGGTGATTGTAAAAACAATTAGTCGTCAAGTGTGTCGCGCTCGGCCGCCCTTGTGTTTTATATACAGTACACTCACTGTGTCCACTGAATAACTCATCTACGCTTTGCTTGACTTAGCAGTGTACTATACCATGAACTAAAAAAGAATTATCTTGCTTGGATTTAAATTAAAATGTATATTACAATGAAAAGTTGTAAAATCATTGATAAAGAAAAGGAAAGGTCCCACAAGAGAACCCTGAGGGACGTCATTTTCTCAAGCAATGTATAGTGACGATTTTCAGCTTGAATATCTTGAAATGCACGTCTGTTAGTAATAATGCAAACCACACGAACTCTTTGCATAACAAATCAAGTTTATTAAGCGATCACGTGGTGGGTTGGAATCGTGCAGGACTCCAAAGCGGGTTCGATCCCCGCAGTCACCACTACAATTTTGTAAAGTGACTGCGGTAACGCTCGGTAAATTTCTTAATTGATTAGTAGAGAGGACTTTGTAATTCTAACTTCACCTCGTTAAACAAGACACTATTTAATTTTTGAAATTTGTTAAACACTCATCGTGGGAACGTATTAACGATTTAATTTGAGCTAAGAGCTCTTCAGCCAAGAGCTTTATTACCTTATCGATACTTTATCTATTATAAGTACTCCACAGATTATATCCAGCCACTTGTAAGTACTTCTGTGCCAGTAGCCCCAGCAGTCCCACGCCTGTCATTCTCCCACACCTTGCCAGTTGCCAGTGCAGGATACTTGCCAGTAAAAGCCTCCGGCGCTGCCCCCGGCGCCCCATAACTCAAATTTGAGTGCGCGACGCACATGGCCACTCGCGTGCGCGGCGGCGTTTTTGACATTTTATGGTTTGTTAAAAAAACGCCCGCCCCGATGTTCTCTCCTAAATGGACCGTCAGGGAAGTACCGCGATGAGTTGTGGGGAGGTGGATTTTTGCAGACTGTTGATGGAAGGGTTTTGCTAGTTGGGGGTCTGGGTTTGTGGTGCACCGACGTAAAGGAGCGTTTTGTAAATAAAAAACTCAAGTTCAAAATACTGTGGTATTCTACAGTTTATTTTTCCCGTTTTATTGAATTCTAGAAAACTGAAACATGAGCTCGTAAACGTTTGTTGGTAACGATTGTAGAATGTCTGAAGGAATGTCGACCGGGACTCGTGGCGTGGTCCTGTAATCCAGCTTCATGGAGGTCAGGTTTTGAGGATGATATAGGTCTAAAGCGGCGCAGATAGTCTCTCAGTAACCATCTGATCATACCCGCATCAACTCCCACCATCGTTTAGACATATCAGACCATCACCTGCGTGGTTCGGAAGTCACGTTAAGCCGTTGGTCCTTGTATTTCCATTGGTCGTTGGGCTATTAATTAATGATCCATTCTAAGGGAGAGTTAGCCTTAGTTTGTAACAAGACTACATCTCATAACTCATTACTACCACTCATCACACTCATCCTTCACCACATAGTTGCCTTAAACTTTTCCAGCCACTTCAGGAAAAAAACTACTCCCTACGTTTCGGGCAGTTGGGAAACTCCACTCGTTCTCAAGGGCCTAACCTAAAATTAGTTATAAACATTAAAAATACTACTAGACTAACTTTGACCTTAGAGGACAAGACAAAATGATTTATTAACAGATGCATTGTTAGAAATATATTGACAGAAGGGAAATTTACCGAAAAAAGCCTAAACAATAGAAAAAAGGAATACATTAATAAGAATAAGAGAATAATGAGGAATAAATAATTTTTTCTTTCCCTCTTAGATTAAGGCTAGGCTAAGTATTATCTATAATTAAGCGTTCGGATAGGTTAGGTTAGGCTCGTGAGAGCGGGTGGAGTTTCCGAACTGCCCGAAACGTAGGGAGTAGTTTTCTTCCTAAAGTGGGCGGCAAAGTCCGTTTTTCTAATTAAATATTGATAGAAAATGTCCGTAATAATATTTCAACCTCAGAAACAAGGTAATTAAATATTCATGTCCTTATCAAGAGACAATGAGTAACAAAACTACAGCACTTAACCACAAATACAACATGAGCTCCAGACTGATCCATAAATTCACGTGACTGTGGCCAGCTGATCCATAAGTCCCTAAGTGACAACGTGCCAATTATCTAGCTGGATAATTGATTCAGCCAATTATCGCATCATGTATTCGTGTGGGCTAATTAGCACAGCTGTGACACCTGAATCAATTAGCTGGCCACGGGTCATCAATTCAGCAATTGTCTGAGCATCACAGGTAATGTTCGCAATGCAGGTGAACAATAGATTCGGGGTTTGAAGGTTTTATTAGAATATTTGGAAGAAGAATTTGACATTGTAAGAGATGTTAAAGGTGTTAAGTGAAAATTGAAAATTCTGTATACAAATTTATTTTCATCAAGGTTGTTTCCTTACATTTACATTTTTATTTGTCAAATACAATAAATAATTGTGTTAAGTTTAATTAAATAAAGTGTGGTAAGCCACTGGTAACAAAATTTTACAGCCAAATATGTCGTTTTAATCTATATAAAATTGTTCTAGTATAATACCAACCAACCTAATTTTAGTGCATAAACTCATCAACAGTGTAATGGCAGGTTTTGTCAGAAGTCTTTTTAGATGTTTTCTTTTTTTAGACCTTAGGAAGTTTTGTTGCTTTTACTAAACACGTTGTTTATCCATCCAACAATTGGTTCCATCCGATTTGGAATTTTTATGTGAGTTGTTTGAAAATGTTAGAAAACAAGGTTTTTTCCAAAACAGCGGAATGAGTACCTAGTACGGTTTTAATAAAATTTGAAATACGTGTTTCCATTTGTGTTTCCACTTGAAGTAAAATACCTTTTATATCCTGAGGCAATAGGCCGAATCGAGATTGTGAGCGTAGCGAACAGCCTCTTAACGTCCTTAATAAGAAAGGATGAAACGCTGAGACAAATTGTAAATTCGCTTCCTTCAAGCTTTAGCTTTAGCCCCATACTGCCCCATTCGAAATTTAGTCTAGGTCAAAAACTAACACTCCTCACAGATTACACCCAGCACCAAGGTGTAATCTTGACAAGGTGTAACGCGCGTATGAATGGGTAATCACTCCGTGACGTGTAACTCTACACCCTCACTCACACACGCGCACGAGCACGAGCACCCTCGCCCCAAGCGCGCACCCTCACTGGCAGCAGCAGTAGGCCCCCATGAAAATAATACTCGGCTAAAAGCATATCTGTGTAGCACCTAAGTGAATTTGTGTATCAAACGGCGAGGCCGTGTCGTGTTCGACAGAACTAGAGGCGCGCAAAAATAAAACCTCTCCCTAATGAATAATCAAAAGTCCGTCGGGACGAAATCAAAGTCCTGGGGAAGGGATACTTTACCCCCCACTTCCCTGGTGTACGTCAAAGTCGCGGGAGATGCATAATCGATGCTTTCAAACCCATCTGGTGCTTTATGGGCTTATTTTTCGATAAGTAAGGTTTTGTTACTTTAAATGGTTCTTGACTGGGTCAAGATGAGGCCTAGGGTGAAAATAAAAAGTATTAAAAGTGTTATATCAGGGATCATGATTTAAAACGGAAAGAGGATTGTAGTTTTAAACCTGAGTTCGAAAACCATGAGGTCTGTAGCACTTAATTTGTTTGAGTCTTGCTGTTGACTATGGGAAATATCTAAGTTCGAAATATTATTACGAAAGTAATAAAACGTAAAGATGATCGTAAAATCACATCTGAATGCGAAAGCCTGCTGCTGCAATAATTAATTAATTGTCTATTGCAATAACATTGTACATGTTATGCAATCGTCAATTCCTGTAATTTAAAAACTAAAATTTTCCACAAATTCTAAAATTGAAATCCAAATAAGACTTACATTTTTGGCATTCACTCTCTCTCATTCATTTGAATTGTACCACTCTAGCCCTCAATGTGTTCCGCGTTTTCCAAGTCATGTGATATAAACTCGTCTGTATTATAAAATGCTTTTGCGGCAAACATTTTTCAGACGAGTCTTAAGCTCTGGGGCACTTTTATTGCATTTGGCAACTTGTTGACGAGTTGAACTCCTACCTAAGAAGGTTCATAAACTACCGTTCTGTTTCCCCTAGTTCAGTAGTTTACCCTGCCTCTAGTTTCATAAGAGTGAATGTCACTTCCTCTTACGACACCGCATTTTGATTTGAAAAAAGACATATATCTAAAAGATATGTATCTAGTTAAAAGTAATTAAATATTAACTGTGAATTTCTTTAAAAAGCCCTTGACGGTAAAGAGGCTTTCGCCTTCATCTTTGCCTTTGTTAAATCGATTAAGCCAATTTTATAATAGACTTTTATAAAGTTATTAAAATTTTGACTATTAACCTTTGAACTTTAACCCTCTCCTGTGACAATAACAGTTTAGGTGCTCAGAACCTTTAAATCACGTGACTATAAACCGCAAGCTGGAGGGTAAACGAATTACAACAATAACAGCTGTTTGCAGCATTTTGTTGGTTTATTCCAGTTTGGCAAACATTACAAGATTTGTCAAGGGACAGATGCGCCAGCTGGACACAGCATCAGCTGTTTGAGTGTCTCTGTGCCGCACTTCCGGTCAACTGGTCCAGCTTCCGGTAGCATCCCCAGTCACCCCGCACTCAGCACGAGCGCGCTCTGGGGAAGTGCAGGGGTTGCAGTTAGCCGTAGAAGTTGAACTTTGAATCCCATGGATGAAACTGGAATGGAAAACAAAAGGTTTTAAAATGTTTTGTTATTAATGGACATGAGTCCAGCCAAAAACATGACGTACAGCTAAACAAACTAGGTATTACTACAACATGTTGTGCCGATGAGTATTTTGTTGTCAGACGACCTTTGAATGCCTTATGGACACGGCGGCATTTTTAATAGAACCGTTGACGAAATGAACTCAAGCTGGAAATGAGGTCAGGTTTTGAGGATGATATAGGTCTAAAGCGGCTCAGATAGTCTCAGTGATCATCTGATGATACCCGCATCAACTCCACCATCGTTTAGACATATCAGACCATCACCTGCGTGGTTCGGAAGCCGTTGGTCCTTGTATTTCCATTGGTCATTGGGCTATTAATTAAATGACCCATTCTAAGGAAGAGTCGGCCTTAGTAATTGTAACAAGTCTCATAACTCATTACTCATAACTCATAACTCATTACTCATAACTCATTACTCATAACTCATTACTACCACTCATCACACTCATCCTTCACCACATATTTGCCTTAAAATACCCTCATAAGAGTGGTATAGTGATATAAATAAATATTTTATTGAATAGAATGTTCTCAAGCATGTATCTCAATCGTCCACTATTTGATCTAAAATTTTGCATTCATCCACATCTAGATCCCTTTCAAACATACATAACTTACATTCGTACTATTCCCATTCACTCGAATGTTCCCAGTCCTACCCTGTCAGTCTGTATGTTTCCCGAGTCTCTACCGAATCTTCAAAAGATTTTGAAGTTGAAACTGAAAATGTATGTGGTAAAAGTACAAAAGTGATTTCATTGTACACTTTCGACTACCACAAAGTAGGCTAGATGAAGAAAACATCAAGAATATTGAAACTGAAATTTTCAACAATCCCTTAATTTAAGGAATCTTATCTGATAGATAGTGGCATGCACTCTTATGACACTAGAAGTAAAGAGAACCACCGAACTGAGAGACACAGAACGGCAGGATTTCAACTTATGTTTAAAGGTCGTCGAATACAATATTGATTGTCGAAGCGGCCTAAAGCATAGATGAGCTTATGGCCAACCCTTAGTAGCCCCGACCAATAGGCCACAATATTGGTCTGGCTGAACGGATGTTAATTGAAATCCAAGTTAATTAAATAAAATTGGGGAAAGGCTTTGCTGGTTCACACACTTAGTCTTGATATTTACTAAAGACAAATTTGTACCAAATTTCGAAAAAATCTGACCTGGTTCTAAAAGTGCACCTCCGGTGTAAAGTGTACCCCGTTATAAAGAATTCGCGAGGATTCACGTTAGCGCTCATGGTTACGCTGTTACGACGGCGTATTGTGGCAGATGCGTACACGCACTACACGCGCCTACTCTCCAGAGACGCACATTATTGGCTTAGCCCGTGCCGCACGCCCTGTAGATTACCCTGTCTTCCTCAAATTGGTTTATTTCTGCCTCCGCGAGCTTAACACTATTAAAACATTGTGGGAAGGAGTGTGTGTGCTCGGGAGAACACACACAGGATAATAGATATGTTTCCCTGTTGACATTTTTGATTAACTCTGCAGGCTGGCAAGGGTTGGAAATCAGTGATGGTGGTTGAATTGGGTAAGGGAGCGATTTTTTGTAAATGAAAGCTGGTGTATTTTTTGTTCTGGATTAAGGTTGACTTTATAGTAGAGGGCTATTAGGAGGTCAGTTTATCAGTACTGGCCTATTGAAATAATAATAATTCGTTAGTTTGAAAGTTCATAATAGTGGCGGAGAGCAATTTAGTAAAAAGAAGAAACGGACTTTTCCAGCCACTAATGGATAAAAACTACTCCTAACGTTTTGGGTAGTAAAAGACTCCACCCGTCTTCAGAGAACTACACTAATAGGAACTACACTTAATTATATATATGTAGTTCCTATATTGGTGTAGTCATCTGAAGACGAGTGGAGTTTTAACTGTCCGAAACGTTAGGTGTAGTCTTTCTCCAGAAGTGGCTAAAAAGTCCGTTTCTTCTTTTTGAAGAAAATATTCATTCTTTATGAATTAAGAAACTTAGCATAAGATGACACGAGGTGGGCAACAACAATGGGCATACATTTGTTTCGAAACCCCGTCATTCAAAAGGAAATTGGACCCTAGTATTTACAAATAACCTTATCGAGTGTGAATTTAATAAATTGTAAGTTTCAAAACTAAGTACTGTAAAAAAAACAATCATTCAATTAAACTTTAGTGTAAAGGTGGGTAATTGATGTTAAATAATACCGGTCCCAGAACTGATCCTTGTGGCAATTCACATATTTAAAAATTAAAAAGTGGTGAAAAGTACAAAGTGCTTGTATTTTACTGTTATCCATAATGTTTGAGTGGACAAGAAGATCACGACGTTTCGGGATCTGGAATCTGACACCTTATTCAGGTGAACAATTTTAAATTAGTCACAAACAATATCAATTCTGTTACCAGTTCTCTCTGAAGAACTCCGCTAATGTCTCGACGACGGGAGCACGACACGACTCACGTCTTGACCCGCACATTAATCTCAGAGCGAGATGGACAAAGGTCCTCGCCCACTAGACCGGAACGAACCAAGCTATTAATCCATTTGCTGCTTCCGACCTCCGCGGGATCGATAATTAAAACGGCAGTTCGGTCGGCTTTGTTTCCTGGTCGTTACGGTGATTCATGACCGTGTGTAAGCAGCCTCAGTGTCCGTGCCGTGCGGTGCAGTGTGCACTTTGCTTTGAGACACCGACCTCTCCTAGAGGGTATTTTACGCTATATTTAATACGGAATACGGTATATTAAGCTATATTTAATACTATCTCAAATTAATTTTAGGCTTGTATTTAAACAAATCTACTTATAAATATTTAAACCAGTAAGCAAACTTTAGGCCAAGGCCCCAACTATTGTATCACCATCAGCGCAGTGATAACTTTTCACGATGGTTACTCTCCGTGGTTCAGAAGTCATGTTAAGCCGTTGGTCCATTCCATTGGTCATTGGGCTGTTAATTAATGACCCAATCTGAGGAGCACCCGGCTCTAGTTTGTAACAAGACTTCATCTCATCATACACCTCAACACACTCACCCTTCATCCCATATTCACCTTAAAACCCCCTCTAGGAGTTGTCGGTGTCTCAAATCAAAGTATTTTAATCACTAAATCACTATTTGAGATGCCGACCACTCAAATGAGGGTATTTTAAGGCAAATATGTGTTGAAGGATGAGTATGATGATTGGTAGTAATGAGCTATGAGGTGTAGTCTTGTTACAAACTAAGGCCGACTCTTCCTTAGAATGGGTCATTAATTAATAGCCCAATGACCAATGGAAATACAGGGACCAATGGCTTAATGTGACTTCCGAACCACGCAGGGTATGGTCTGATATGTCTAAACGATGGTGGGAGTTGATGCGGGTATCATCAGATGATCACTGAGACTATCTGAGCCGCTTTAGACCTATATCATCCTCAAAACCTGACCTCCATGAAGCTGGATTACAGGACCACGCCACGAGTCCCAGTCAAGTTGAGTAACTTCTTTCTTGTTAAATTTCCCAATCCCACACACCGACACTTCATCATATCCTCCCCTACCATATTCTACCCAGTCACTGTTTACAACAACACTACATCAATTCCTCTAGGAAGGAAACTGTGTGAACGCCGAGTATCAGATGAACCCAGAGGGGTCGAGTTGAGGTCGGGTCACGTGCGACGTGCTGCGCTCATAGAGTGCGCTGCAATTTGTCATGTGTAGCGCCACGCGACGCGATTGACGCGCACGCGTCTCCCGCTCGCAATTAGCGGCGACAATCGCGCCAGTAATGACGCTATTGATACCACCCTTGTGTTTACCACTTTCTCCGCGAAGAACACTTGGGTACGCGTGCGTGGTGATGTATGTGCGCGGTGCGTTGTTGTGGTTCCAGCATGCGCGGTTGTGGTGTGTTTTGAAATAAATAAATAATTTATTGCATAATTTCATTATACATGCATTAATAAATAATAATAAATAAATAATTTTTATTGCAAAAACATCTCACAATGTATGGCAATCGTCAAAAAAAGTTTATTGAACTAAAATTTTCCATTCACTCTCACATCTAAATCCCTTTTATACATACAATGTTTCCAATCTCTCTCTCATTCATTCGAATTATCCCACTCTAGTCCCTAGTAGGTCAGCCAATTACCAGGTCTCCCAGTTAAACGCCATAAACTCGTCTATGTTATAAAAAGCTTGAGTGGACAACACATTTTTAGACGAGCTTTGAATGCCTTGGGCACTTGTGCGTTTTAAACGAATTTGGTAATCTGTTGATGAGATGAACACCTGCCTGAAAAGGTAAGCGCTCATGAACTACCGTCCTGTGTCTCCCAGTTCGGTAGTTGTCCCTGCCTCTGGTTTCATAAGAGTGTGTGTCGCAACCTCTTATGGTATTACATTTTGTTTTGAAAAAGACATGTCTCTAGAATGTAGAGGCAAGGGAGTGTCAACAGCTTGAGGTCTTTGAATGCTTGCCTGCACGACTCTCTCCAGCGCAATTTTGTGATAGTTCGAACTGTTTGTTTTTGAAGGATGAAAATTCTTGAAAAGCTTGCGTTTGCGCAACCTTCCCACAAAGTCAATCCGTAAGATAGATGTGGGTAGATTACTCCATAATACGCCGTCATCAGTACCTGAGTCGGGCAGTATTCGGACAGTTTCCTCAAAACGTAAATTCCTGAGGCTAGTTTTGAGCAAACGTGGTCTACGTGGACGTTCCAAGTCAACCCTCGGTCGAGGTGTGCATCGCAATCGTCAGTTATTAGTAGCTAAAATTTTCCACTCACACACATCTAGATCTCTTTCAGACATACAGAATTTCCAATCACACGATTCATTCATTCGAATTTTCCCCACTTTAGCCCCGTGGTTGAATTAGTCGTTTTCTAATGTGTTCTCCCAGTCGTGTGCCGTAAACTCTTCGGTGCTATAAAATGCTTTTGCGATAAAAACCTTTTTGAGACGAGCTTTAAATGCCTTAGGCATTTGGGCACTTTCAATCGAATTTGGCAACTTGTTGACGAGTTGAACTCCTGCCTGAGAAGGCAAACGGTAATGAACTACCGTTCTGTGTCTCTCAGTTCGGTAGTTCTCCCTGTCTCTAGTTTCGTAAGAGTGTATATCTATACCTCTTACGAGATCGCATTTACTTTTGAAAAAATACATGTTTCCAAAATGTAGAGGCAGGGTAGTGTCAACATTTTTAAGTTTTTGAATGCTGGTCTGCACGACTCTCTCCACTGTAGCTTTGCAATTGTTCGAACTGCTTGTTTTTGCAGAATGAACAGCCTAGAAAGGTTTACATTTGTGCAACCACCCCACAACACCAGTCCGTAGGACAAGTGTGGGTAGATTAGTCCATAAAATGCCGTCATCAGTACCTGAGTCGAGCAATATTTGGCTAAAGGGTAATAAATTGCATATTAAGGTTTACATTTTAACTGGCAAAAACTCACTTGCCTGCGCTTTTTGTTGTAAAGGGAAACGGCTGTAATACTGATGTTCACTGCCTTTGGTTTGGAAGTACGCCATGTTTCAGTAATTGTGTATTTAACGTTCTTAATAATAAACGGCGAAATAAGGCTAAACAAAAAATGTGTCAAGAAAACATTTAGAATTAGAAATATAGAAATTAATAAACTGGATAATGTACTATACAACAATTTTTCTTTACAATCGTATTTGGAATCTTATTCTAAGTTCACATCATTCTGTACTTGAAATTTTAATGTTTGTACAGACGGATTATAATTATTTGTAGACATTTATAGGCTACGTCTGTTAATAATAAAATTGGAATTTTAAATTTTATGCAGGCTAACGTTTAACATACGTCTTTAAAGTAGGTCTTAATACATATTTTGAATAATAAATTTGAATTGAACCATTGCCAACGGCCATGAGGTTCCTTTGACAACAAGATATTTGATTTCCCGCTTGGCAACAAGAATATTTGGATCTCCCGCTTGCCGGCTAATTTTGCACGAGAACCGGCTTTCAGTCAAACTTTGTCTTCAAATTTCTTAAGTAATAAATTAGCTTTTTAGTGTTTACATACAAATTAAGATCTATCAACAAGAATATTTTTAACATTTAAATCAACGAACTGCTGTTGCGTATTAAAAATAACATTATAACACCCTCAGGAAACAAACGTATCTCAAAAAATGTCTTTACTGTTAAGGATGATTATAACTAAGCTATAATCGATAACCCTTGAGGTAAGTTTTTATTCAGCCAAATTAATATTTTATATGCATTAGCAAAGTCTAAAAAATCAACTATTTACAATCGTGAAAATAAACAAATTTCTTAAGTATATTGATCGTTAATCTTTAGGGTTAGAACCCACCGTCTAGGAACTCCTGGACGCTGTAAAAACTCTCCCTTATTAAAATAGACTTAAGCTGTTTTCCGAATTTGTAATAATTTTTTCAGCTTTCAAGGAGGGTAGAAGGGCGTTGAAGAGTTTGATTCCGGAAAAAAGGAGTTGATTTTGAAAAAAATGTGGTGTTATTAGGTATTATTTGTTTGGAACTTATTCGATTCCATCGTGTTTAGCAATACTCTTGGGGGATTAATTTATACCATATTCACCTCAACCTAGTTGATGATAGATTCCATCGTTCACAAACCAGAAAACTCCCCAAACAAATCCAAACACAAACGCCCACACAAGGGCTCAAGCAAGGCCTCTCAGGGAGGAGCAAGGGTTGTTTGTTGTCTGCCCCACTCTTGCTTCATAATCGAGGATCCACTGACATGATTCAATTAAAGTGAAAATCAACAGAGGCAAGACTGTTTGCAAACAGACGCCATGTTTGCCAGAGGAGTCGCACTGCTGATTGCTTCACTTCTGTGGTCCTGGTACTGATCTAACTCTCTGTGTCCACTGCTCACCGCTCGCATTGTTACTAATTGACTTGCTCTGCTCTTGAGGGTGCATTATCTCCTCTGTGTCCGGATTGGTTTCAAGGGCCGTTTGTGGGTTGTTAGATTGTTTGTAATGCTATTTGGAAGCAAAGGAGTTGTGTTTTAATGTTGCTAAAGAGGTTAATGCTTTTGTGTGTTGAATTAGATCTGTTGTCTTTTTTGGTGTAGCCGACTGGTCAATTAAAATATGCTACTTCACAATTTTTATTAATGTCTGTTTGTGTTAATTATTTTGTTTATAGTTTTCGTATTACCGTAGAATGTCAGAGCGGACAGGTTCACATTTTCGGGTTAAATAATGAATATTTCTACAGGGTCAGGCAAAAGTGTGGAAACGCTCTTATAACTTTTGAACCAGTTTTTTCAGCGCAACCGTAATCGGTATATTTAGAGGAAACGAAATTACCTTTTAATGCATACTGACACTTTGCCCCAGTTTTCAAAATGGGTGATTGGGGGGGGGTAGCTCATCAAATACATCAAATACCCTCATCAAATACATTTGTCCGGTGCAGTACCTTTGAGTAGGCCTATGTCGATGACAGTCATTCTGTATAGTTTTGTCTTTTATAAAATGGAAACGATGGTTACCATTGAGTTTGCGTAGCTTTTTATAAATTATGCCTTGGAGAAACTATGTTGCAGCTTTGACAGTGAACCGTCACCTTACAGCGAACTGATATTGATTGTCTTTGAACTGTTGTTGACTGGACATTTCAAAGTGAATATAGCTATTTACAAGCATTATACTAAATTTCAAAAGTGCTATTTTTTCTTTGTTTCAAGTTTGTTGTTGGCGATGGTACAATTTCTGAGGTTAAAATATTCTTACGGACGATTTCTATAGGTTAAAGGAGAACAAAAGAAACTAAGGTTATTGGTAAAAAACAAGCTTGCATTGACCCACTGATCTCTTAAGAAAACTAAGGTCATTTGGTGATGAATGGTTAGTTGCGCTGATTACCTTTAGGATAGCTCATTTCCTCATGTTATATGTAATGTTTTAGGTTACTTTTCACCTGAAGACGGGGTCAGATTCCTGATCCCGAAACGTCGTGTACTTTTATGTTCACTCAAAAACTATGGAAAAGTCCGTAATAACATTTTAACCTTGGAAACGATTGGCTTTAATAATAATGATTAAGGGTGGTTAAGTGGAAGAGAGACATTTATAGAAATAACTTCGCACACACACACACACAAAGGCTTATTTCCTTTATTAAGAACATTAAACAAATAAAACTTCCAGAAACATTAGCTGGATATAAAAAGAATCTGGTTAGTTGTGTTTTATTTTTGAAATCTCACAACACAAAGTTTTATCTTTTCGATTTTTGAATCATACAAGCAATTATATCCTTGATTTACAGCTATACGTATGTGTTTCTTTTAATTTGACACATTCCAAGACCCAACACATACACATTAGCGGACCCGTGACGGGTTGGAATCGTGCGCGACTCCGGAGCTGATCATTCCGCTGGCGCGGGTTCGATCCCCGCAGTCACCACTTACATTTGTAATGTGACTATACGGTAACGCTAGGTAAAGGTCGAGGTTAAGTGGTAGAGAGGACTTTGCAGTCCTAACTTCGCCTCGTTAAAACAAGACAAACTTTACCTTTTTTACCCGTGTTCAGGCCTGTAAAAGAAACATTTTGCTTCTGATTTTATAACATAATGGATGCACTTGATGTTCATTTTATGAGGAGAAGGTTATTTATGCGAGTTTGCAGTTAGTTATACTATGTTACAAAAAAACACCGCGATATTTAAAATATTTTAAAATTACGTTATTTCTTAGTAGAAAACTGCCATAAGGTAAGGGAAAGCTAGACGGGCGGGGTGCAGTTGTATTGTAGGGGTGAGTCGCTTTATGTTTCCGTAAATAAATAAGTAGCAGGGTCGCCGAACAGCTGCGTCTAGTAATCGGATTGCTTCAGCATCTCTCCGCCAGAACGCAGCACCGCCACATTTCCCGCGTAATGGCCGGATTTGCGCGTGCGCGCCTCGCGCCGTAAAATCAAGTGCCAGATTAACGAAGAAATATGGAAAATCCGCAAAGAGGATTTCCAGCTGATTAAGAGATCACCTGTTTTCTCGTCAGCTGTTGAAACAAACATGGCGGCTGATGAAAGCTAAACAGTAGCAGTCAGGAGAAAACAGCTGCGGCGGTTGTAAACAAGCGGCCAGAAACACTTTTCTTGTAGCACAATATTTTGGGACGAAAGCTATCATGTGAGGGTTCCGGATTAGGAGGCTTGTCTTAAAAATACACGCAAGATGAGTGCCCACAAGAGATGTGCATTAGGTGTCGATGTTGAAAAATAACAACATAGAGACGATGTTTGAAAACAGAGACGTTGATTTTACTAGAGTACCTACCTTAAAAATTTTTAATCAGAGTGTCGTAAAATTTGGTGACGGCCCTTCGTTTGCTGACTAGACAAAAGTATATCTAATTGTTTCGTTTTAAGTAAAAAGTACGCATTTTAAAAGCAGAAACATGCTCGATCTTGAAAAGACGAGACCGACGCAAAAGCTAAAGCGCCGCTGGCATGAGTGAATCGATTTTCCTTGTTACTCTAATTTGCTCCACTCACAGCCTCGCTTCGGCCTTCGGCATCAGACTTACGATGTTTTAGTGAAGGTTATACTACATATCATAAGAGGAAACCCATTTTAAATTTTTAAATCGGACTACTCATTCCGCGGTTTCAGCGAAAAATCACTTTTTTGGCCGCCATTTATAAACGACTTGATAAAGGTGATAATCTTTGGTACAGTATATTGATGTGGAACACAAAAATACATATTTATTTTTAATTTCATCAAAATCGGACGAAATTTACTGTTTTTAGATAATTAAACCCTATTTTTGGTGGAAAGTCCCCAAAAGGGGTTCCGGTAGTCAATTTTGCTAAATATCGAACTTGTTATATATTTTATTATAATATAAATTTTTGTTTGTATATTATAATATTTTTTAGATTTGTACAAAAGGAACATTTTTACCAAATTTGGTAAAAATCGGACAAGAAATACGGTCTGTACGGATGATAAACCTATATACATACGTATATGAAAGGTCGAAAAATGCTCAAAATGAGATCCTCATTTGAGCATCCTGAGATCGGTGCTTATTTCATGGTCGACCGGGCCTGGTTCTTACCATGCTGACTGCTTAAATATCTAATTTTTCCAACAGGAACTTCTATAATAATAAAATCACTTTTCTTAACGTAAAGTTTCACTATTATAAGTCTTATTTATATTTCTTTACAAAATGTCAACTATTGTTTTCCTTATTTGCGTTCACACACAAGACAACTACAGTTACATTAACTCCGTACATTACCACCTATATACTCTTACTCAACATGTTTACCGCGGTACTCTTGCATTCAAACACTGTAATAACCCAGCTGAGTGCATTACTTTATGTACGTAACGCACATCACTTGTACATTACTGTACATAATTGAGCACAATTATTCCCCATTACCGGCTGATTGCTGTTACAAATATGTACGCACTAATAGCCACTCATTAAATTAGTGAATTGCTAGGATTAATTATTAGACTATCGTTTAGTGCTTAATGGAGTGCTTAGGTTTTGTTGGGATAAGCGAAGTTGGGTAAATATTTCGTGGGGAATGTAAAGAAAGGTTAAGTTTGTCTTGTTTAACGAGGCGAAGTTAGGACTACAAAGTCCTCTCTACCACTCAACCTCGTTCTTTACCTAGCGTCACCGTATTAGTCACATTACAAATGTAAGTGGTGACTGCGGGGATCGAACCCGCGCCTCCGGTGTGATGAGCTGCGGAGTCGCGTGCGATACCAATCCGCCACGGATCGCTGGTTGTAATGGTTGAGATAAGAAAAATGCTTGCTTATTTTTAAGTAGCCATGTAGTTGGTTCTCAAAATAATTCGGTCTCGGGCTTACTGGGTTTTCGGTTTTACTTCATGAATACACATTTTCAATACAAATTTCAATAACATCGGACTTCTCGTCATTCCACCGTTATAGCAAAAATCTCTCCCCACCCAAATTTGAAACGACTTCATGGATTTGCATAGTTTTAGTATATTTATGTATTATTATACAATACGTGTTTATTTCAATTTTCATCAAAATGTGACGAAATTTACTGTTTTTAGATCACTAAACCAAAACAGAAAAGTATGAGTGAAACATTTTTCACTCATATTGAATCTTTAAATTATGTTTATGATTTGTGCCAAATTATCCCGAGGCATATTTTATTTTCGAGGAAACTGTCCGAGTGCTGCCAAACTCAAGTACTCATGATGGCGTATTACGGATTCGAATGAATGGGAGAGCCGAATGTAAAACTATATGTTTGAAAGAGATCTCAATGTAAAATTGAGTGGGAACATTTTAGACAAATTCACATTTCTGACGATTTTGACACATTTAATGTAAAGTTGTTATGCAGAAAACATATTATTTATTTATGAAAGTAATAAAACCCTCCAACAGCACAGTTGGAGGACCAGCAAGACGCACACTAAATCACAGCTCCCTTGGCTTCATTAAGGTCAGTATTATGATGGGTTTCCTGCACCAGGCTAATGTATGCCGCGCACTTCCTGAGCGCAGATCGTCATCGTGATGATCATGATCATAAATATCAGTTAGGCGATACAGAGGGCGAGGGCTGAGCGGGGCGTGGCTCGTCCATCATCCCTAGCAGTCGCGGGCTAGCTTCACCTGCGTGCGCTCAAGTTAATAAAATTTTGAACTGTCTAAAAATTTAATTTTTTTTTTTGATCTAAAACAGCTGCTATAGACACATATATTGCATGACAAGCTTGCCTTAAGTTGCACTTTTATTCCCAAGGAAATAAAGGTGCTTTTGACACAATGCAAGGACATTGATGATTTTGTTTGATCGGAATAATCGATACATCGTAAATAAGTCGACTATTGTAAATAGAACTAACTATCGAGCCTAATGGGATTTAGTTCACTATCTGAGAAATAATATATTCCAAAATCAATATAAGCCTATCTAAAGATCGGTCAGGATAAACAAGAGCTGTTTCTTCAAGTAAATTATCTAGTCAGGAGGATTTGACTGGGACTCGTGGCGTGGTCCTGTAATCCAGCTTCATGGAGGTCAAGTTTTGATGATGATATAGGTCTTAAAGCGGCTCAGATAGTTTGGTGATCATCTGATGATACCCACATCAACTCCGCCATCGTTTAGACATATCAGACCATCACCTGCGTGGTTCGGAAGTCACGTTAAGCCATTGGTCCTTGTATTTCCATTGGCCATTGGGCTATTAATTAATGACCCATTCTAAGGAAGAGTCGGCCTTAGTTTGTAACAAGACTACACCTCATAACTCATTACTACCACTCATCACACTCATCCTTCACCCACATATTTGCCTTAAAATACCCTCATGAGAGTGGTCGGCATCTCAAATAGTGATTTAGTGATTTATAAGTATGCATGTTCTTGAAGTAGTGATCGAATGAGCTCAAGTTCACAATATGTTTAGAAATGTTATCGATCGTCCCTACTTCCTATTAATAGGGTGGCCTTTTCATCCCAGCTAATTTAAAACTTAGCGCGTATCAAATTACTTCACTAGGACCAAGTAATGAAATATACTATTGGATATTAGTATTAGAGTTTAAATAATTTTCAGTCAGCTAGGTTGAACTAATGGTTTTTGTTTTCAGGTTGGTGGTGTAGAATGAATGAAATATTTGATGATTTGAATTTAAAAGAAGGAGCTAAAAAGTACAACAAACAACCTAGAAATAACCGAGGAAGTAAATTGAAAATTTGTGAAAAAAGGAATACTGAAATCTTATGCAGCATTGAACTATGGAGCCTGATACTAAAAAATGTAAGTATGAGAGCGTTAAAAGTAAATTAAAATATTATTTTAGAAATAAAGCATCTGGTTTCTTGTTTATTTAGTAATTATAGTTTATTTCCTATCAAATTAAGGATAAGTTGACACGAGCTGTACATTTTTGTATTGAAAATGTTCAAATAACAGGGAATTGTACTTTTATTTTAGTAAATGATCTTAAAGTTGTGATCGAATGATCTCAAATGCACAACATATTCAAATTGTCAAGCGCGTCAGCAGCGTTGTATCATCTGCATATAATTGAAAAAATCCATAAAACCTATTGAAAATAGTTAAGAAATAAAAGAAACGTCAAAACAGATCCTTGTGGAACACCGTTAAAAGTTTCAAATAGCTCCACATGACATTATAATCTTTACCTTACTACACATCAACATTTATTAGTTATCAAGAATCAGTGCTATTGCTGAAGGAGCTATAGCCCAACTCTAACTAGCTGACCACTCGAGGAATAATGACATCATCACATCACGCCCTTCACCACACGACCCATTACACCGCCGTGACGTCACGCTTAGGGTTGGCTAATCAATGAATCACTTTTATAATAGTATTAAATGTGCAGTTGTATTTGTGTTCCGCATTCCATGAATGGCTACTGCGTTATATGATGTATATGATAGTCGAGACACAGGTGGTCAGAAATTGAAATTTACTATGTGATGAGCTATTTATCCTTAGCATAACTAGTAGGTAGTAACTCGTATCAGCGCAAATATTCAACATGTTGAGGCAGGTCACGTGATCTAACTGTCTAGTGTACTGTGTCCAGATTATGGCAGCTCTAGGCTGTAACGGGTTGGTTAAAAACTCAAGTGTTAACTTACACTATTCATATTTAAACTAATAATGTTTAAACAGTTTTGAGAGGTAAGTGTTTCAATTTTTAACACTTAATTTTGAAACCAAACTTTTACGGTGTACCTAATGAAAAAGACAAGGTTTACCCTCCCTTTCCACCACTTAACATCCTTTACCTAGCGCACCGCATTTTTATTTCGGTGTATAAAAGACAGATAAATCAATAAAATGACAAATCAAAATACTGCCAGTGGTATCCAGTGTATCATTTGAATGCATGTTCCAAACTTATTAACCCTGTGTCCCTCTCCCCATTACCTATAATGCCCTTGGATCTTAACAGTATTTTTAAAGGAAACAGCCTGTTCATTTAGGGTCCGCTTCAGTGAAACCCAAATTTCGTCCGCCCAAGGAACACACGACACCAAGCACGTAACAACGGGCCTTCTCTCAACTGTCATAAACCCGTTAAATTTTTCACTTTTCAAAATGATTTCTACATCAATAATCATGATATATTTGAAACAAGAGGAGATTTTCGACACGTGTATAGAGCCTCAGTGGGTTGATAGTATAAATCAAAAATCATTATTTGATACCATCTCGAGGAATTTGATAGGAATGATTGTGATGAGTGGTAGTATGAGTTATGAGGTGTAGTCTTGTTACAAACTAAGGCCGACTTTCCTTAGAATGGGTCATTAATTAATGAACACAGAGACTATCTGAGCCGCTTTAGACCAATTATATCATCTTCAAAACAGTAATCAATAGTAATAAAGCAGTATAACTAATAAACTTAAAAACTGTCCAAGTTTTACCGCTTTCGACTGTATGTTTTGTACCCTTAAAACGCATTATTTCAAAAGGACCACCTCTACGCGTGTAGGCAACCTTAAGATTCACAATTAATGTAAATACTGAATCTTAACTTTCATTTAATTGGTGGTTTTTGGACTATTGCAACCCCTTTTATTTAACGTCACCGTGCAGCTGAGGCGGACCCTAAATGTTCGTGTAAGCACGTAGAATTAATTTAACACAATTTAAATAATCCTAAAGATTGAAAGCTACAGCTGGTCGTCTTGCTAGTTCGTCGACAAAGGAACATTGCTGCCTCCCAGGAGAGTAGAGCAGAGGAGGAGGTTTTGTTTTGTGTTCAGCGCTGATAGATCGGCCGAAGTAAAGGTACGATTGAAGTGTACAATTATTGGCTCCAGATCAAAACACGCCGCGGGCAAATACTCGAAACGTTGGGGATTAAAACCACCCCTTCTCGATAGTGTGTGATGTGTCTGGATCCCCTGAGTATCGTGGTGGGAGGGTGGCAGGGGGTGCTTTAAAGAATGCCGTCGTACTTTTGATTTGTGGGTTGGTTTTTCCTTTATTTTGGGCTTTAATCTGCAGTTTCACTCACCGATGGGAGAAAGTTTGAATTTTACATATTTTTTGAATAATTTTGGGACATGAGATATTTTAGGTTTAAGATATGTTTAGATATTTTAGGTTTAAAATAAAATAATATTTTAGACTTCACGAGTAATGGTAAAGTTTTCAGCGATACAAGTTCTTTAAGCAGTAATTTGAATTTTAAAAATCGAAAAAAAGAAAAAGGTTTATTTTAGAGATGACAATAGTAGCCCTATTCGGTAATGTTGTGTAATAATAAAAAGTCAAACAGCACAGTTCTTAATTATTAGTATTTGAAACATTGTAGTCGGTAATTTTAAGGTCAAAAATATTTAACTCTTCTTAAGTACGAGATTGATAATTATTATTAAATGTTTAATTCTTCTCGTCAAACATCTATACAGATAAACACATTACTGAAAAATAAACAAGTAACAGCACTTTATTTAAGAAAAATATACATAGCTTTTAGCCTGACTTAAGTATTGGTGGTTAAATATGTTTAAAGAGACAGCAAAATCCATAAATATTACCTAAAAATACTAACAAAACACTTCTAAACAATATTTATATCTAAAGTTTAATGCACATATAAATTAAATAGGATGTTGTGTAGTTAAAAATACCATATAGGCTACAATTAAGACAACAAAAACCATAAACATTCCCTAATAATATAAATAAAACACGCCTAAATTTATAGTTTATATAAAATACATGTAAAATAAAATATAATACAGTAAAAGAAAGCCACTACACATTAGAAAAACTTAAAGAGTTTTATTTTTAAGTCAACTTGATGTTCCGAGGTTAAAATTGGTTCGAAGTATTTTTGTTATATGTCAGCTAAAATCTGTGTTGTTTTGTTTTGCTTTTGAACAGCTTACTGCTCAGACCGCCTGAAATCAAGTTGTTACATGAATGTTTGATCAGCTTACTTGTGTGTTTATTTAATTCTTGATTGTGAGTGCGTATTATTTTGTGTTGGAATCGGTATTTGAAGATTTTGTGTGTGTGAAATATATACGTGGTGATATGGTTTGATATATAAGTGTGTTGTTGAACGAATAAGTTTTCGCTAATGGAATTCTACAGAAAGGTAAAACTTAACGCAATTTTACAACTGACGTAACTATAGGCCTACACATTTTACGTATTAAAACTCTTAATCTAAGCATTTTGCTGGGTACTATACCTATTTATTTATACAGTGTAATTTGCAGAATCTTTCTTTTTAAAGTGTTTTTGTATGTTTTTATACACGCTGAGTCGATTAAAATATAGCTTTCGTGTTGATATAGTCCTGAAAATAATGTATTATAATATAATAAGTAGGCCTACACAGTAGACTATTAATATTGAACAAACTATGCAAAGGTCATACATGACGAACTCAAATTACAACTTAAGAAATTGAATGATTTTTTGAAATGTAGCCTGTGTAAAAAATGCAGAAATACGTTAGCATTCAAAACGCAGAATAATTAAACATTGCCGAGGCGTACCAGAAGCGCTACCGTGAGTCCTAGCGAATTTTGAAATGGGTAAAATTTACAGCGGATGACAAAAAATCTTCGTGACCTATTTTTGGGTGGGCCCTTATGACCACTCTCAGGTTGCATTTTCGTCTAATTTTAATTCATTTAAAATATCATGATGGTATCTCTAAATCACTATTTGAGGACCACTCATGAGGGTATTTAAGGCAAATATGTGGTGAAGGATGAGTGTGATGAGTGGTAGTAATGAGTTATGAGGTGTAGTCTTGTTACAAACTAAGGCCGACTCTTCCTTAGAATGGGTCATTAATTAATAGCCCAATGACCAATGGAAATACAAGGACCAACGGCTTAACGTGACTTCCGAACCACACAGGTGATGTTATATGTCTAAACGATGGTGGGAGTTGATGCGGGTATCATCAGATGATCACTGAGACTATCTGAGCCGCATTAGACCTATATCATCCTCAAAACCTGACCTCCATGAAGCTGGATTACAGGACCACGCCACGAGTCCCAGTCAAGCTGACCCTAGAGATTTGCAAAAAGAAAGTTTTTAACAAACTTCGTAAAAATCGGACCGAAAATGCAAATTGGACGTGCAAAACATAAGAATCTTGCAAAACAAAGAATTGATTCCACTATTTACAAACTACAGTATAGTGCGAGGCAAGCTTTCCAAAGCTCATAACAGCATTGACGATTCAAGTAAACACATTAATTATACCCACACCCAACCCTCCGCTGAGTGGAACCAAACAAAAGATCTACAAACAGAATATTATCCATTTAAACCGTTTGCACATCAATTCCAATCTGAAAACCAAACCAACATTGATTATCACTTACACCGGATAACTATTTAAACACAGAAAGTCAATTACAATGATTTGAATAATAGACCGATAGATAAAGCCAGCAGATGATCCAAATTAATACCATAATGCAAACTATAACAGAACAATACAAATAGCGGCCGTCACACAGAATAAACTAGGCTCTAATGGTGCTGCCTCTATGGATCTGCTGATTGTTAACTTTATTTGAGTTCCTCTTTGTCACTGTTTGCTATTGTCGATGCATAATTGTCCGTCAATGTAGGTTCGTGGAAATGTAGTTGTGGTTAGGTGTGTGAACATAACCGCGGTGAGTTGAGCGTGGCTGTGAATTTTCATTTATACAGCATTGGTTGTGGACGCTGGGCTATGAGGGCTTATTATTAAGGGTGCGACTCAGTGGTCAAAACTCAGATAAAGGTTGAATTCCGCCCAAGGAACACATGACCGCACACGTGACTAAACAACGGGTTATTTCAACTGTTCAAACCAAATGATTGCAGAGGTTTACGCCGGCTCGTTTTTCACCTTTTAAAATATTTTTTACATTAATAAACCTGATTGGAAACTAGAAGAGTTGTATAGAGCCCAATTTTTCAGAAGCTGTTCAATATTTTCACAAAAAACTTTGAAATTGTACAAGTTTCAGTGCTTTTGATCCACACTCTTTACACTTAAAACGCATAATTTCGAAAAAGACTTTCTATGCATGTGTAGGAAAACTCCTCTAGTTTCTAAATATATCTTGGTGTTTAACGTTTAATTATCAATAAACTATTAATAATTACCCAAGTGTCACTTCAGGTGTACTGATTTAGCTGGCTAACGAACAAAACCCAGAGATTTCTTAAAGAAACTTTTGTTATAATTTCGTGAAAATCTGAGAAAAATCCGCGTAGTCACATTACTTTAACACAGGAGCTCAAAACTGCAAATCGTTTAGTTCTCTGGCGATAGAAATAAATATTTCTATTTTCCAATAAGTTGAAAAATTTGATTTTCTAACTTCAAGAACGGGTTACACCAACACCAAAACCGTAAATTCACAAACTCCTTTCCGTCGACTTTACGACTAACTGAAAACTCTCCAGCAAACCTTGACAGTTAAGTGGACCCGTGGCGGATTGGTATCGCGCGCGACTGGGACTCGTGGCGTGGTCCTGTAATCCAGCTTCATGGAGGTCAGGTTTTGAGGATGATATAGGTCCAAAGCAGCTCAGATAGTCTCAGTGATCATCTGATGATACCCGCATCAATCCCACCATCGTTAGACATATCAGACCATTACCTGCGTGGTTCGGAAGTCACGTTGGTCCTTGTATTTCCATTGGTCATTGGGCTATTAATTAATGACCCATTCTAAGGAAGAGTCGGCCTTAGTTTGTAACAAGACTACACTTCATAACTTATTACTACCACTCATCACACTCATCCTTCGCCACATATTTGCCTTAAAATACCCTCATGAGAGTGGTCGGCATCTCAAATAGTGATTTAGTGGTAACTGAAAACTTTCCAGCAAACCTTCACAGTTAAGCGGACCCGTGGCGGATTGGTATAGCGCGCGACTCGAAGCTCTTCACTCCGGTGGCGCGGGTTCGATCCCCGCAGTCACGTTTTACAATTTTAAATGTCACTAATACGGTGACGCTACGTAAAGGTCGAGGTTGACTGGTAAAGAAAACTTTGTAGTCCTAACTGCACCTCGTTAAACAAAACAAACTTTACTGAACTTTACAGTTGACAAAGTAAAACCCCGACAGCAGCAGGAGAAGAGGTAAAATAACAGTTCTTGACAATAAAACACATAAGTGAATTGTTGAGCTCACAGTCTCGTCCGCTTTGTGAATCTACAATCCCGTGTCCCCGACAGTTCATTATGAATCTGAACCACTCGTGTGCCATCCATTGTTCAACCGTATTCTGCTGTCGGGAAAGATCCCCGTGTTTGCCTTCTTTGTCACAGTAATGTACTTTGTGGCCAACTTTTATGCCACATTTCTGCGCGGCTCAATTATGCTCTTTAGGTACTCACTGGTGTTCTGATTTGTGAAGTTTTGTGCGGGTGGTTGAATGATTTTAGTGAGTTGGGTTTCTTTTTCGTTCCTTTTTAGTTTTATAACCGGCTAAAGTGCCGCTGGCATGAGTGAAACGAATTTCCTTTGCAGTTTGTTTCTTCTTCTCTCCGCTGACAGTCTCGCTTCGGACTACTA
Source organism: Matsumurasca onukii (assembly GCA_018831715.1). Lineage (NCBI taxonomy): Eukaryota > Metazoa > Arthropoda > Insecta > Hemiptera > Cicadellidae > Matsumurasca > Matsumurasca onukii. The sequence continues at coordinate 90,402,437 of CM032058.1, forward strand.
GTTCCGCTGTTTTAGCGATAAATCACTTTTGACCGCCATTTTGAAAAGAGTTGTTCGATGTTCTATTGGTCACAGTTTTTTAAATATATTGATGTAAAGTAACAAAATACATGTTCGTTTCAAACTGTATCAAAATTGGACGAAATTTACTGTTTTTATATACTATTTACTGTTTTCCCAATTTTTGCGAAAAGTCAGAGGGGTTTTCGATAGTCCGATTTTGCTCGTTAACGAGCTTGAACGAGATATTCCCAAAAGAAACATTTGTACCGAATTTCATGAAAATCGGTGTTCTGATTTGTGAAGTTTTGTGCGGGTAGTTGAATGTTTTTAGTGAGTTGTGGTTTTTCCTCGTCTGGTTTTAGTTTTTTTGGTAAGCATGAAATGAAGAGCAAATATTGTTTTAACAATAAACTCCCTAAACTCCTCTTATTAAATTGATGATTACGTTTAATGATCAGGCCATAGCATACATCAGTGTATTTTGGGATGGGTTTTTACTATTTCAATCGTTTCACATGGTCAATAGTTAGCCATTTAACTTAGTGAAATCTTAATTACCTGTGGGACATAGCTTTGATAGCGGATTTTCTCTAAACCCTCAAAAGACATATCTACAGAATTATAACTTTCGATTCGTATCACATCTAACCGGTTAATAAACAGTTTTAACGTGAAACGGGTCCACTAAAATATTATAACTACAGTGTATGCTGTTAGCGAATTTTCTTTGGGAAGATGAGATATTCATGCCGTCAGCATGATAAGACCCATGGAATGAGCATCGATCTTGACCCCAAAAAATTTTTATGTATATTTTTATTTACTAAACAAAATTAAGTAAGTTTTCTCCGCGCTAAACACGACGACAAATGATCAGTGAGCACTACAAACTACCCGGTAGGTTTTATACAAATGACCAGTGTTATCAACAAAGGGTTGCGGTGAAACCAAACATTCATCACCAGATACTTAGGTGCGTGAGGGGGTGCAGAGGGGGTGAGACGGTGATGTGGCCACTTAGAGCGGTGATTCACCCTTGAGATCACCTGCCTGGGAGTGATCACCTGGCCAGATCAGCTGGCCGGGTAAGTGATTACTTGGGGTTGTACTCGGTGAGTTATGGAGGTCAGTGATTAAAGTGGAATTGTTTAGGGTTTACAAGATTTAAGAACGAAAAAATCCTAGTTTTGTTGACACGCACACAAATTTTAACATTCACATTCATAAATTATACGTTTATTGCATAGACATTTTCACAATCGTCAGAAATTTGAATATATCTTAGTTTTCCACTTATTCTTACATCGCAAATATAGAGTTTTTACATTTGCTGTCTCATATTTATTTTTTTTAGGTTCTACTCTAGTCTCCAGTCAGTCAATTAATTGTGTGACATCTGCTCGTCTGAACTGTAGAATGCGTCTAGAATCAAAATATTTTTGTGACGAGTTTTAAATGCCTTAAGCATAAGGGACACTTGCTGAAATGTGCAACCGGTTGACTAGACTAGTTGTACGTTTATGAACTACCCGTTCTGTGACTCACTGTTCGGTAGTTCTGCCTGCCTCTAGTTTCACTAGGAATGATGGCATTACCTCTTAAGTGTCGCATTTGGCTTGGAAAAAGATTCAGAAGTGTCAATGTTTCAACGCCGGTCTGCACAACTCTCTTCCATGCAGCTTTGTGAACCGTTTGAAAAATAAAATTACATACAGCATTAGAACTAGTTTCCTGACCACCATAACTCTTTAGATTTGATCAATTTGTCTATTTCAAAACTTAACAAGAAACCCTGAATATATATGCAACGCTGATAATCACAATAAAGTACTTTATTTAGCAAAGTTTCCAAAAATCAAAAACATAATTTTAAAACACATTACGGAGTTCCTCAACTGCCATACCAAACATGAGCTAAACACAACCGAAATTCACACCACAACTCCCACCAGCAACGTCAAAACACAAACAAACCATCCCGACACGATCACATTTTAATTAGCCCCTCCGGATGAAAAAGCCACACGCTAACAACCATATCGGCCCATCACCGCCATATGCCGGGGCGTGCATGATTCCCGTGGCTAATCATCATCATGATCACGATGATCAGCTGATGAGCCCAGGTGACGCCTGCCACTGGGCCAGATGGTGCCGTATGGCCACTGGTCTTATCGTCGGTCCATCGATCACGGGATGAGTTGACATTATCTATTGTGATAGCAAGGTACACCTGTCACTGTAATCCTTACCTCCTGTCCTGCCCGGGGGTGGTGCTGGTGATAAGGGAGATAAGGGGAGGGGTGTGATGGAATTGTAATAGCGGAATAAGAGGGGTTTTAGATTTGGATTGATTGGGAGGCTTTGAGGGGTTAAATTATTTTTGTTGTTGCTTACGCCTGCAACCATTCGCTTTTGAAGTCGTGATGAGGGACATTTTGACGTTTCTTTAAAGCAATGTCGACCGTAAGTTAGAAAATGGCTAAACAGTATGAATAAATCATAATTTTGATTTGTTTTGCCGAAAAGGAACCTTTTATCAAAGTATCACTTTGGTTTTTGTTATATAGTGACGTTCCAAGTTTTATCAGACTCGTGATGCATTGGATCGCGCACGACTCCAGAGCTCATCACTCCACTAACGATTTTAAGTGGCTTTATTGTAACGGTTAAGGTCGAGGTAGAGTGGTAGAGAGAACTTTGTAGTCCTAAGTTCGTCTCGTTAAACAAGAAAAACTTTATCTTTTACCGGTTTTAAATTAATTAAAGTTGATTAATGCGTTCATTTTCTGATCACTATGATGGCATTCCGGGAGAAAGTTTATTATTTTTATATCTTAGAGCGATACTAGACCAAGAAATCCAGGATTTTTATTCAAGTAGACAGTTATTTGACCGTAGTTTTGGGAATTATACTTTGGAAAGACACTGTCTTGTAAATTTGAGAGGTTTTTGGATCAAGAACAACTTTAAAATAATCATCATCAACTATTTAAACTCTTCAAGAGGTCAATGATTAAGCACAAGACCAACTTGCTTCAACAAATCTAGAGCCATCCCATCAACAAAAGTGTTGACTCCTAATCACCGACGACGGAATCTTTTCACTCGTCAGACCTAATTTCGCCCCGGGGGTGTTGACAGTGGCGGAATTGCAGAAGCAATCTTGTGATGAGACGTCCCGCGGAGAGAGTCAACTGCAGTAGCGCGAGAACAATCGCAGTCCGCGCGACATCGTCGCCTGATTGACAACCAGGGGGGCAGGAGCAAGCAAGGGCACACGCTCTGACGAGTTTTTAATCTAGGGCACAACAATGATCAGCCTGATGAGTAGTGACTTGTCACTAGTTGGGTTTGTACACTTGGGGTGATTGACAGTGGGGGTAGGTGTTCACTGCAGGGCAGCTTTCGATAAAACTTTGGGACTTTTTTCTGAATAAGGGAAGTAGTTTACGACAGCATGGTGAACAGTTTTATTGCAACGAAAGTTAAGGGACTCTTTAGGACCTCTTGGGCAGGTATGAGTTTTAGAAACGTTGATCAGGCCAAGAGTTCCTTCAATCGAAATAAAATATGATAATTCTTACAGTTTGATACACTAAAGGTGATAGAGCAGCGGAGATAAATAGAGAGGCACCGAGGAACAGGATATTGTGAGTTTTTCTGAATATGGGAACTAGAGTTCGAGACAGGGTAATAAAGAAACAAATTTCTTGAAATTATATTAAGACCTCAATGCAAGGGTCTGCAATAATCCAAAATACGCCGACACTAAGTAAAGATTAAATATTTACATTCTTTAAAAGCTAAAAGCTTACCTACACGCGTGTTTTCGAAAAGTGAAAAATGTCCGTCGTAAACCCTTGCAAGTGCTCGGTTTGACAGTTAGGCCGCGTAAGTTGAAATAAGGTCCGGTTATAGGCCAGTTGTTACGTGCGTGGTGTCGTGTGTTCCTTAAGTACTTAAGTAGGTTTTGTCTGAGGTGACCACTGAGGTGGACCGACCTCTTGTGAAGATGTGAGTTTTAGACACATTAATTATTTCGCTATCGTTTCCTCGATCAAAATAAAATAAATTATTAATACTTACAGTTTGATTTGAGATAGCGAGATATCATGTCCCCCATGTTATTAACACCTCTCATCGCCGTGATTGATGCATCATCATCTTATGAGTTTTACTTGAAGGCACCGGGTTTTGGAGTAACTGCACTTGAGGTATGGTCTTCTAAAATCTCAATCATATCACTGCACTCGCAAGGGATCAGTGTGGGTTGGGACCACTATGAGGAGTGTCCTCGCTCGTCTCCTCATACCGCATTACATCCAGAGCAAGTTGGAAACAATCATTCACGCAGAAAAGTGTCATGTAAACACCCTGCCCTGGATGCCCTCTGCAAAACGTGACCCGTCAAGAAAATTATACGAAACCCCGCGAGCAAAGGGATTTCTGCGCAGATGAAAGGTGCGAGCCATGAGTCCAGCGAACCATTTTACTTTCTTTTTTTATTATTAAAACGCGAGTTGATGTGAAGTCCTGAAAGTGAGTTGCCTCATTGGACACCTAGCAGCTCCGGTCCACGGGGGTGAACAAATGTTCGCTGCCGAGATGTAGTGGCCCGTCCGCCAAGGCCCGAGAAAAGCGAACTGGTTCTGCCGGACATGGTAGCTCTAGCATCCTTTCCTTTCTTCGTCCTAGGACCTTCATACACATCTTCTGTTCATTAGTTAAAGAATAATGTAATGAACTTATTTATAGGTTTCCATGGAAATAAAATAAAAATTAATAAAACATTGTTTACAAAGCTATGTCAAAAACGGCTGATATTAAAAACATATGTGGAAAAAGTAGTTTTAGCATAGATTGAAGAAAATACACTATATAGTTTATTATAACTTTAATTTATATCCAAGCTTAATGGTGTAATAATTTTGTCGGTATTTAAAACATATCCGTAACCAACAGGTTAATTTTACGTATTATATATTGTTACCATTATGTAACTTTTCGTTGGAACATTTGCATACGAGTATGTCATATCGTTTGGTAATATTATTAATACCGCTTTGAAGACACCCCAACGAAATGTATGTAAATGAAAGAATTTTCGTATAAAACCTCACGATTTGCCAAATCTACACGACGTAAAACAAAAAGGAATATTCACAAGCTTGGAGATATATTTCTTCCATTTGTACCAAGACACAAATGGCTGTTCTCTCTCTGAAAGGGTGATCCACATCGCCTTTTCAATAGCGGCTGAAATGGATCCAGAAACAAAAGCGACGCTGAAAATAATTTACATCTTTCCCCATTCATTCGAAATCGGCGCACTTAAGTGGTTCGAGCAGAATTGCATTCGGGTCCGCGAGTGCTTTTGTCCCCGGGTATTGTAGAACGGTCTAATGGGCACAGTATCGCATTGGGCTCTGAGTTTCTAGGGCTCTCCGCTAGAGCTCTCCACGAGCGAGTGCTTTCAGGGTCCGCTGTTTTGAAGTACTTTCTAAATTATACTTTCCTGAAAGCTTGGAGGGTTTGGAACTAGTCGCGTGTTTGGCTTAATCGGTCACTTGATTTTGATTTAGCGTTTAGAGAATGCTAATAGTGAAATAAAATTATGGTTGTCCCTTAAAATCGAATTAAGACTAAACCCTAGACATGAATTTGAACCAGGAGGTCAATATAACAAGTTTTATTGACAAAAGCGCTTTCAATAGCAAGCAGACTGTCATCTTCAGGCTTGTTGCAAAAATCATTAAGCAATGAAATACAAAGTACTTTACTTCTAAAGGGTTATAATAGATTCAGTCCCAATAGTCGACATATTTGGAACACGTTGCATTCTGAAAATTAAAAATATTACTCTCTACAGACCTTTTTTGCCCGATTTTCATGAAATTTGGTACAAATGTTCTTTTGTTAAATATCTCGGTCGAATTCGTTAACCAGCAAAATCCAGCTACCGGAACCCCTTTTGATAAAAGGGTTTTTGGTCATAAATGTGGATTTTGTTATGTATCAAATATATATTTTAAAATATCCACCATTGTACGAAAATCTATGAAAATGTATTGAGTCGTTTCAAAATGGCGTCCAAAAAATGGTTTTTGATATTTAATAAAACTTACAGTAAAAGAACACGTAAGGCTGAGGTCGAAGGTGAGCGTAGTGAACAGCCTCGTAACGCCCCTGGCCATAGAAGGCTTCACACGGAGCGAATAAGAGTAACAAATTGCAAAGGAAATTCGATTCACTCATACAAGCGGCGCTTCAGAGCTTAGCTGCGTGTCGGCCTGGTTTATTTATTTAAAGCCAACACCAAATTGTTCTTTCCGAGCACCTATGACGGTGCTCGCTGGTATATCCATTCAGTGAGGGCTGGTTGACTGCAAGTCAGGAGTCAGCGTGTCGCGTGTAACGCTAGCGTGCGGGGATGACCACGCCAGTGACTGACTCTAGCGTGACTGCCTGCTTGCTGTCACTGGCCATTACACGCGCACGCACGCACGTTATGTCTCTTCCCTGCCAGGATTTCTGGCCACAGGAACTACAGTGACTTGTGAATTTAGTGCTTAAAGAGTTTTCTTTGGTAAAGTTAGTTATTCATGGTCTCAGCATGGTAAGAGCTGGGAACATGAAATCATGCAGCATCGGTTCTGACTCCGAGAATACGTTTTGAGCATTTTATTCAAAGTTGTACAGACTTTAACCTATATAGCCTATGTGTGAGCCAGAACGTTTGTTGTCCGATTTTCTTAAATGTTTTATAAATGTTCTTTTAAATTACTCAGTAACGTTTGATAGCCAACAAAATCGAAATACCGAAAGTCCTCTTTCTTTTGGAGGGGAGGGGTTTGTCCAAATGAGTATTTTTAACTATCTAAAAGGCAGTGAATTTCATCAGATTTTGATGAAGTTTGAAATTAATTCAAATTTTAATAGTAACCATCAATATTCTAAAACTATGAAAATCCGTTGTTTTGCAATGAGGGCCAAAAATGTTATTTTACGCTGTACCAGCAGAACTAATTTTGATTTTAATGCCATTTGAATGTTCGTTTTTTGATATATTATGCATTCAAATGAGAGGCCGAAGGCCGAATCGAGACAGTGATCGTATTCGCTTCACTAACGCCATCGGCTTGTTTTCGTGTGTTCGTTTATTTGAGGTGGAAATTTATTTACATTTTAACATTGAACACAAATAAAACTTAGCAAGTTGAACTTTTTGTCTAACCGACCTCTAATGTTCTAAAACTATCACAATTTTAGAATTTTGCGTCAGAATGACAACTTTTTTCGTCTTCTTGAATTTTTAATGCATTTTGACAAAAATCTTTTCAAAATAGAAAATTATGCAATAAAAACGAACCGCGTTTTAGTGTTTAAAAGCCAGACCGGACAAGAGACACGTCAAGGGCCAACTATAAAGTTGGGAATCTTAGGTGAGATGTTGTGGGTATAACGAGCACATAACACGGATAAAGGGATGCGGGGATGTTTTGTAGTCGGTTGTCATGGCAACGCGGCACATTACGTATAAGAGTGATGACGTCATTACCAGGCGGACTGTCTTCCACCAATCACACCTCTGCGTTGCGCCTGCTGTATCCAGTACTATGTAGTACTTATTTGATGGCATTTCATCTTTCGGTAAAAATTGTTATGGATTAGTTAATTTGATAATGAAGTACGTAACTATTTAAATAATTCTTTATATGCTATAACCTGTATCGGTCCGTTAATGAAGATCGTTACATAAATGACCCCAGCACTGAGAAGGTTTTAGACCAAGAGCGTGTTCTTTACTAGAGAAATAAGTGATTTACTCTATTCGCATTTTTAGAGAATTTCTTTGGAAAAATGAGATATTTATGCCATCAGCATGGTAAGTCCCAGATCCGGGATAGTATAACAAGCACCGATCCTGACCCCCAGAACACGTTCTGTTTTGAGCGATTTTTTCAAAATATTATAAATTTATGTAATCTATAGGTGGTTGCAGTTTTTGTCTGACTTCCATAAAGTTTGGTACAAATGTTCCTTTTGTAAATGTCTCGGTCAAGTCTATATCCAATAAAATTGGACTTTATACCGCAAATCCCTTTTAAGGGGCCGGGGACTTGTCAAAACCCGTGAACATGTATCTTAATTTGATGGACTTTGTAATTAACATAGGTTGCCCATCAACGTAAAAACCCATATAGTCTTTTCAAAATTGTGGTCAAAAATATTTTATGCTATAACAACGGAAGAGTATTCCGTTTTCAATGACATTTTAAAACGTTTTCCCTACATATGTAGTAAAATTCACGGTAAAGGACCACGTATATTTTTGCGATCAAAGGCCGAATTGAGGCTGTAAACATATCGAACCACTGTATATTTTCCCCATTCAACATAAAATAACAATCAGGTCAATAAAACGTTGTAAACTTGAAATATTAAGGTACATTTGTAAAAATTCTATCCACTCTCCCCCATTTATAGTGGAACATTAGTTTTCCCGCGGAAAAATCCGCAAAACTGCCAAATAATAAAACTAACCACGGAAAAACGGCGCAAAAAATAACCAAACCATCAATTAACAACACTGTCACTCTCGCTTAAAAAACAGCCAGACCGTTAATAAATTGAAAAACTGAGGATAAACCTTTCCGGCCGGGGTCTAATATTAATCGGCACTATGAGCACTCAAAAATGCATCACGCCGAGGGTTTACCGGCGGCCACTAAAAGCAGTAACAAATCCGCTCACATGCGAGATAGAGGATAGCCAGTGCTGTGAGCCGGTTAGGCAAATGGCTCGGCCAATAATTGACAAGATGGCAGATGTTGTCAGCTGATACGTCATACTCTGTGTTGTTTACTCTGTGGATCTGAATCAGCTGATCAGCCGCAGATTAGTGTGGTGCTCAACTATTCGTGTCATCTGGCGTTGTTGACTGTACTGTGTGTACAGAGGTGTAGGCCGCAGAGTAAATTGTAGGGGTTGTGGTGTAGGATGAAGGGTAAAATTGATATAATGTTCAAAACTTAATACGTTTTTAGGGAATTTTCTTTGGAAAAAGTTATATTCATGCAGTTAGCATGGTAAGATTCACGCCCGAGACCATAAAATGAGCACCGTTCCTGAACTCCACAACATGTTTTGAACATTGTTCTAATTTTTATGTTTATATGTATCAGCTCTCTACAAATAGCATTTTTGACAGCTTTTCATAAGATTTGGCACAAATGTTTCTTTTAGAAACATCTTATCTTGGTCAAGGGGTTGGCATGGCTCAAAGGTATAGTTCGTGTTTCGCACCAAGTCGATCCAGGTTCAACTCCCGGTGCGGCAGTAACAACTTTTTCACATGGCCATGCTTCATGGTTATGAAGTCACGTTAAGGCCGTTGATCCATTCTATTGGTCGTTTGGCTGTTAGTTAATGGCCTAATCTGGGGAACAATCGGCCCTAATTGTGACAAGACTACATCTCATCATCCATCAACACTGCACTCACACTCACCATCATCCCATATTCATCTCAAAATGTCCTCTAAGAGTGGTCGTTGTCTCAAAGTATCAAAGTAAATAAAGTTCATTAATCAGCAAAATCGGAATAACTCCCTTTTGGGTGTTCTACAAAAAGTGGTTTTAATTATCTAAAAATAGCACATTTCTTCAATTTTAAACAAAATTTAAAATTTTAATATAAATACCAAAAACTATGGAAATCCTCGGTTATCTATATAAATATCACCGATATATCACCGAAGGATGAGTGTGATGAGTGGTAGTAATGAGTTATGAGGTGTAGTCTTGTTACAAACTAAGGCCGACTCTTCCTTAGAATGGGTCATTAATCAATAGCCCAATGACCAATGGGAATACAAGGACCAACGGCTTACCGTGACTTCCGAACCACGCAGGTGATGGTCTGATATGTCTAAACGATGGTGGGAGTTGATGCGGGTATCATCAGATGATCACTGAGACTATCTGAGACGCTTTAGACCTGTATCATCCTCAAAACCTGACCTCCATGAAGCTGAATTACAGGACCACGCCACGAGTCCCAGTCGTTACTAATATACGAGATAGTATAATAGTTGTCGAATAAAATAATACCAACAGCTCTAATTACACCAGACTCACTACGCACTACGCTAATCCCCGCGCTGACGTGTAGCGTGTGAGTGTGTGTGCGTACGCACGGTGATCAAGCCAGCAAACAGACTAATGAAATGATAACAGGGTCGGCTGCGATTGTTGGACTAGTCAAATTTGAATCAACAGATGCCCACTTGATCCCTTGTCCTGTTCAGTTCGATCTATGCTCACTCTGTCGGTTTTGCGGTGAAACCTGAGGCGTGAAACACTATTTGAATGGTGTTTTTAAATTATTAGATTGAAAGTTGTTTTGGAACACTGGTTGACAGTTGTGTACGCCCAGTGACGTAGTGTGATGGAATATACTGTAGTTTGATAAATTATAACGACGTATTAAAATAACATTTGCTTCATATTCATATAGAAGTCGAGATAACCTAACTACGAATCTTGTTATAAGGTGTAAAAAGTATTTTTAAATTAAGACGTAAACGCAACATACAATTATCTTCGGCTATAAATAATATTATACGCATATAGCTCCGTTGTGAACAAATTCCCATATGTAATAAAAATATTATACGTTAAATAAATAAATATTTTATTGCATACAGACATTTACGATACATGTATCGCAATCGTCTTTGTGAATCTAAAACTTTCCTTTCATTCTTACATCTAAATCCCATTCAAACATACAGTTTTTTACACTCACTCTCTCCCATACATTCGAATGTAACCACTCTAGCCCCTAATGAGTTAGCTAATCATAGGGTCTCCCAATTGAATGCCATAAACTCGTCTGTATCATAAAATGCTTGAGAAAGAAGAATTGTTTTAAGACGAGCTTTGAATGCCTTAGGCTCAGGGCATTTTTGAACGACTTTGGTAGTCTGTTGACGAAATGAACTCCTGTCTGGGAAGGCAAACGTTTATGAACTACCGTTTTGTGTCTCCCAGTTCGGTAGCTGTCCCTGCCTCTAGTTTCATATGAGTGTACGTCTGTACCTCTTATGGTATTACCTTTTTATTTAAAAAGTATGACGTTCTATCGCCTTATAGAAAAACGTCGTAGAACAAATTGGTTTGCAGTTTTCAGCTTCTGAGTTATGAATAGCCTAAAATCACGGAATAAAATAATAATTGAAGGCAAACTGTGTCACATTTGTAATTGTTTTTTTTCATATTTTTGTGTGTAGCTAGTAAAATTAGTGGCTCGATGTTAAATCTTATAAAAACACGTTAGTGTAGAATGAAGTTTCAACAACTTTAATAATATTTGATTTTTGTAAGTCTTGTGTGCATTTTTATTGGGAAAATTATATTCTTCTATAGTATTGATTCAGGCAAGTTATAGTAACGTCATACTTTTAATGTGCTTTTAAAATTTTGATGAAATCCTGATAAACATCGTCTTTTAACTTTTGAATGAGTTCAACGGCATCAAAACCGCTCTCCATTTCGTTCTTAAAACGTTTGTTTCTATACTACGATGAACATGAACAGCTTCACTCTATTTCCTATGGAATGAGCTTGCGGATTATCAAAGCGTTTTCAGACAATTACCCAACTGAATTAGCTCATTTATTTATTGAATCCCAACGGTTTACACCTTTCTTACAGAATTATTGATAATTACAATAACAAGAAGTTGATTTAAAACTCAGAAGGTTTACATAAATGGAGAAGATGTTTTACTCATTGTTAAATAAATTTATTTGCAATTTACATACAATATATGTGTTGCAAAAAAACATAAAAACAACATGTGTTTTAATACGTCTCATAGAGTATGGCAATATCATCAGCAAACTCTGTAGACATCGGCAGCAACAATAACCAAAACCTTCTCCTATACAAAACACAAACCACACTTCACCAAGCAGCAGAACAGCAGTTGTCCTTCACGTGTATTATATTCCGACCGTGGCGTATAAATGACATCAATTAACTTTTACAACCGTGACGTCACCAGCGGCAGTTAATGTAAAAGCCCGCGGTGGGTTTATGCACGCTCACACGCGCATGTATATATCGTGTAACAATCACCGCACACAGATAACAGGTTGACATAAAGTTTGATTGTGCACGTGAAACAGCTGATCAGGAATAACTACCGGTGCTGTACTGTGCGAGTAAAAGGTTTGTTGATGTTATGACCAGATAATCCTCACATGTTTATAAGAGCGTGCGTGACGGTAATAGTGAGTGATGTTTTGTGTCGCTGGCTGTCTCGTTGGTTGGCGTGGATGTGGTGGTGTTAATGTTTTGCGAATTTCTGTAGGGAATAAAGCTATTTACTTGTATCACAAGAGAGAACGAAAAGTCTTGGAATGAAACTATTCAGCCGCCATCTTGGTCTGGCTAAACGGGATTTTGTTTGCTTTTTAAGCACATGTGCTGAGAAGTCACAAGTGCTTATACGGAAACGCCCCAACACCCTCTCCTCCCCCATAACTCTTAACCGAAGATGTGTTGGTGTACCTCAAGGGTCATTTTAAGACCTCTTTTTTTAGCAGGGAATACATTTCAGTCAAGGCACTTTACATCATCACGTATAATTTCGAACCACCGACAGTCATGACTGAGCTACTATTGGAAACATTGACTAGCCGGTCTTGAAGAGATGAAAATAATAATAACGGACATTTTGACGACCACGGTGGAAAAGACGGTCACTAAATTACTCGAAATTGGCCATAATTTGCCGCTACTTGTTGCAGTCTCATGGTCCATTTTGTGGGCGAGGGCGGGCGGGGCCTGCGGCCGGGCCAATGGTGGAGCCCGTGTGCGTGTGGTGGGGCCTGTAATCACGTCTGGGGCCTTGATAGCGTCGGTGACTGTCTGTTATCTGGGCCCCCCCCACCCACCCGCTGGGCACCTGAGTGCGCTCGGCCATCTCCGCTCCGGAGTGTCTTGGCGCGCGTCTCGCTCTTGACGAGTACGAGCAAAGATAGTAAGTATATTGCGCATAGACGCCGAATGGCTGAGGCAGGAAAATCAATATAGTTCGGCAGCCCAAGCACAGGTACCGCTGTGAGGGAACTGTTTAAGAAGTCACTGACGCACGCGCAAGTTTGTCCGTTTTCGAAAATCGCACGATTTTTAAATTTAAGTCATTGATAACGTATAATTTCGAGCATATTGAGCCGAGAGGAAGAAAGACGACGAGAGATGGCAGCGCTCGAAGCGCTATCTGTGCTCGGGCGGCCGGAACTATGTTAATTTTCCTGCCTCAACCGTGTGGCATCTATGCGAAATCTACTTAACATAACATTATCTTTGCTACGACGGTGTGATGTCCATGGAAGAAGAATTTTTATACAACATTTATTAAAAATACGACAAGAAATGCGGCATATATAGAGTACACACAATATATACGAGTACATATGTAAATAGTGTTGAATTTACACATGTAGACCTAAGTGTTGAAAGAATTTTCATAACGTGTTCTGTGGGTCAGATCGGTGCTCAAACACGGTCCCTGGTGTGGGTCTTACCGTGCTGACGGTATGAATATCTCATTCTGTCCAAAAGAAATTCGATAAAAAAGGATACTTTGTAACCCTATCTTATTAAAAGTATTGTGACAATTAGTGAAACTGAAAGGTATTTGATAATTTGTTAGATACCTAAATTTTACCAGCCTATGAAAAAAAGTTGTGTGTATTTATTCATACAAATTTTGTTTTTAAATTTACAGTGCCGTACATTTTAACAATGGTAAAGATCGGTTTGGTTGGTCACAGTTCTCTCTTTCTTAAATTTTAATTGATACATAGTTATTTACAATATACTTAAAGATCTTAAATTGTAATAACACATTTTGTCTTCAAACTTTTAAATAACATAATTAAAACTATACTATATGTTCTCCCTAAATTAACTATACCTAGATCTTGCAACCTATACAATTAAAAAACAAGCTAATTAAAAATGTACAAATCAAAAATTAAACTCTTGAATTAATTCCATAAGTTTTTAGGCAATTTTAAAAAGTCCCAAGGTAAAACCAATCTCCCATTTAAGTACTGCTGAATTCACAAACTCTAAATATTCTTTCCCATGGTAACACTTTTCTAACGTTTTTAAAAATTGACATTTAGCCATGAAATGATACACAGACTCATTTTCGTTTAGTTACATAAACTGCAAGATATTTCTATCAATCCATGGCTTGTAGTTTAAATTGATAACTCTGCCCAGCCTTAATTGGCCAAGCAATAGTGGACATGCTATAGCATTATCTGAGAAAATTTTGTCTAGCATCGAGTCTAATCAGGTATTGTGAATGGTACTGGATTTAACAGCCTATATATCTGAAACGTGTTGTGTGGTATGTTTGATGGCATTATAATAAATTTGTATAAAACATAGAATATTAACATAAAAGTATTTTGGCGTATTTTCCAAATGTTTAGAGAGACAATGACAACCTTCTACTTGAGATGTCATACATCCTTTCTGTCAAAACGTGTAATCTCCAAACAATTGCATGGATAAATTAATGATACTACCCACGCCTTTCAAACGCGTATATCTTCAACATTGTTCTTCAAAATTATTTCTTAAAACCCCAAGAATGTCTACAATCTAAATTTAACTCCTAATTCTGCAAACATTCAGTTTGTTGAAACACCCGAGATATCAGTTGAAAATCTTTCAAACTCTATACCCTATGAAAACGAAATTTCTGTTCTAGCTAATAATAATACATAATTTATTTCCAATTAAATTGGTATTTACATCAAAAAATGTTTCTTTGGAAAAGTAATCTTTGCCAACACAAATTAATTAACCATAGAATAAATTTTGAAAGTACCAAATTATACATTTAACAAATTTAAAAGAACATTTTTTGATTTAGAAATACAAGTTTAGTGATCATTTTAGTCAACATAGTTATAGTAATAAACAATCTTTGACAAATTACTATACCAAATTTTACGTAGTTTTAGTCCTTACATCATATGGTTTTAAATTGTTTTTCAAGTAAAAATTGTTTATTGTATTCTTGAAGAACCTAATGTTATTAGGTGAAATATAATCACTTTCAAATTAAATTAGTTTTAATGGTTTTCGGAAGACATTGCCAACCAACTGAAGATTTAAAAGTTAATATGTCTTCATCTTTAGAAATCGATTCTTATTAAATTGTTATAATTTAGTGATATGGAAATATCCTCATGAGCCTGTCTTAGGGAGGGTTTGTTAGTGTGTATTAATTATATATATATATAATTTTAGCTGTGCAATTTTATTAAAAACTTATATAAATTTTGGATGTTGAATTTTGAATCAAGGGTGGAGGTGTTCGGTTTATGGAGTCTATCTGTTAACTGGTAAACCAATCAAATGAGGCTCCGTTTATTCTTTAATACTTAAGTGTAAGTGATAAATTATTTTGATATACTGTTGATAAATAAATAAAAATCAACAAACCTTTGTTATTTGCATAGTTATACAGTCATACATCATTTTCGTGCATTTTTTATTTACTAAAATAGTATTGTCATTTAAAATTTTAACTGATCTAAACCCAAATTGACTGTTGAACAAAGGGTTGTCATATTTTAATTGCTTAAAAATTTATCATTTCCACATTTTTCTAGTGTTTTTGAAGTAATACTTAAAAGTGTGATAGGCCTGAAGGTCGCTAGTTTCTTTTTGATCAAATTTAAAAAGGTACTCTTTAAGGGTACGCTCTACTGAGTCACATATCAGTATGATCAAATGCATTGTTATGTCGTTCAAAAAATATGTTCGGTCCATAACTTTGCAAACATACCCCATGGAATAATAAATTATACATGTAAATAAAAATAACATGTAAAATATATGTTGCATGATAAACCTACACCTTGACCTTACAACATGGCCTTCGGGCTCGGCGTCTGTCTGGAATTTTTCTACTAATATGTCTTTTATACCTCAACCTTCCGCGTCGGAATCGTATGTAACTAAAGTTTACTACATGTTGATTTGGTACGTGTCAAGTAATGTCGAGTCTCACTTTGTCTCTTCTGCTGTTTTGTCACGCCTGGACATCTGCATTGCGTTGATCATGTCATCTTTACCCATGCTGTGTTAATTTCTGTTAGTATATCGATTTTCCTCGGCCGCAGTCCTCAGCCAATTGACTCGGCACATGTTTTCGTGACTATTTTCCTATGGAATGGCCAGCCCCGGGGGCTGTGTTGAAAATGCAAAAGATGTCGATGGATATTTCATTTCGCCTATGTTAACCTTTTTTAAACTTTCAGCCTTAACCGACCCTTGTAGTTGTGGACGGTGGACGGTTGTCGTGCGGTTGCGGTTGCCGGAGGGTCAGAAGGGTTCACGGGCGGCTGGCGCCAGGTTGCCGCATACCGTCCCGCTTATCGCCGCCATTACAACCTCCGCGGCTGAAAAACACAATTAATTGAGAGTGGGGACCTGGACCAGCAGACGTCTGCTGATAACCTAGGAACTGTCTGCGGTGTACTCACCTCGGACACACTGACGTGATGCGGACGAATCAATAATCACACAGACAACACGGATAATGATGCGCACAAACCACAGCATGAGGTCGGAAATTGCAGAATAGATCTGTTGAAGAAAGTATTTTGAAAGGGTTCCTCCTGGATGTGCTCGAGTTGATTTCATCGCAGCGCCAGCTAGCGTGATGTAGGTGAATCAATAAACACACAAGCAGAAGGAAGAATTATGGAAATGATGCACACACTCCAGAGCATGGAACTTGGAAATGCCAAAATTGTACGTACGATCTTTTAGATAAAGTATTTAGAAAGGTCTTTTTCCTGGGATGTGCTCGAGTTAATTTCAAGTTAGCGCCAGCTACACACAGATACAACAGGAAGAATGATAGAAACGATATCCAAACTGCATATCATGGATTTGGAAACACCAAAATGTCATCCATTGTACATACGATCAGTACTTGAAATGAGTCCGGGTACGTTAAAAAGGATAGGGGAAGAAGCCTTCCGTAATAGAGGTAAATGAAGAAAAGTGGAAAACATAAGTCAGTTAAGAAAGGGAATGAAAGAATGGAGATATGGGAAAGAGCAGTAAAAGTGAAGAAAATGGAAGAAAATCATGTTTGAAAGAGATGGGGTGGAAAACACAACAGAAAAACAATAAAGAAGATGATGAAATAAAAGCAACAACAGGCAAAAGGAATGTATATTTTTATAGGAAATGTGATTGAACTTAGTTTTAAACTGAGTAGCTTCAGGAAGTGTACAATAGAGATTTAATATGTAATACATCATTGAAGGTGGCTACAGAAGAGGGACAAGTGGCATTATGAATTAAATCAAGGGCAGGGAAATCTTCAGCAAAGGCCACTTTGATACTTTGATTTGAGACACAGACACTCGTACAGAGGGTATTTTAAGTTGAATATGGGATGATTGTGAGTGTAATGATGAGCGTTTTTATGAATGATGAGGTGTAGTCTTGTTACGAACTAGGCCGACTGTCATCAGGTTAGGTCATTAAAAATAGCATAACAACCAATGGAATAGACCAACGGCTTAACTGACTGCAAATCATTGTTGGACACTCCTTGTTGATTTTTAACTCCACAAACCACCCTCCAGCAACGATGACCCCTTACATCCCACGCCACAAGTCACACGCCCTGCTACCAATATTGACCGCCAGGTGGCGGAAGTGATGACGGCACACCGTGCAATATCCGGCCACGTGACCTGCGGTGGCGGGAAAACTGTCAACTCACCTGTTGGGCACGTGCGTGACTGTCACGGCCACGCCCTCGTGCGTTATGACGCGGAAACAATCTCCGTCAGTAAATCTCGCACTGTAATAAATGTCGGTAATGACGACATTAGGATATAATTCGGTTAAATTTCGTGTGATGACTGTGGCCGGACGGGGAGGGGTGTTTGCTCGGGGAGGGTGGCGGTTAAGAGTGTCACCCTTTGCTGGAAAGTACATCTGCTTCACGGCCGGGAAGGTTTTATCTGAGGTTAAAATGTTATTACGGATATTTTGGGAACAAAGGAACACGACGTTTCGGGACTTGGTATCTGATCCCGTCTTCAGGCGGAAAGTACCCTAAAACAATAACACAAAGCCTTGGAAAAAGAGCTAGCCTAAAAGTAATCAGCGCAAGCTTACCAGTCGCTCACCAGGCAATCAGGCTAGCTCTTTTTCTGGAGTTTGGTGTTTTAATTTAGGGTTCTTTTCACCTGATAAGGGGTCAGATCAAATCTCGAAACGTCTTGTACTGTTTGTCCACCCAAAATCGATGGGAAACGTCCGTAATAATATTTCAACCTCAGAAACTGCACCATATTTAACAATAAATTTCAAACAAAGAAGGTTTTGTCGCTGTAAATTTCATCTTTGTTTATACAATCTCAAATTGAATTTATCAAACAAGAACACAATACTTATTTTCATCGATCTTTCGTAGATCGTGATGTATATGATAAAGTTTGTGCCTAGGTCCTATGTGATTTGTAAAACGAAAATTAGTCCAATTTGGAATATTTCCTATGGCTTTTTTACAAACATACTCAATGACTCGACTCGAAACAGATTAGGCTGTCAGATCACACACCGATTTGATCTAAACAAGTTAAACTACAGGGTTATTCAAAAGAATGTCCTCCTTTTAAACAACTTTCCTTCATGAATTATTACTTAGATATACATGAATTAAATACTTGTAAAAAGAGCACTTCAAAGTTTGTCTTTCTTAGTACATTTCTATAAATGCCACCATGTCCTCCCTGACTGCTTGGCAAAAATCTAGTTATAATCAAACTCTTTTTTCGTAAATCACAAAGTTAATATTGATTTATGGAGTTGACTGCAGCTCTGATACCGTTCCGCAGATCATATAGACTTTCTGTCAGAGTGGGTACGTAAACCTTCACCCTTACATAGCGCCACAAAAGATATTCACGAGGAAACCACAAATCTATACGACGAAACTCTCGCTGAACTGAACTGACTGGAAATTCAAGAAAATATCTTGTGTTGAATGGACATCCATCTTGTTGGTAATTAAAAGTGGAAATTACCTCTCAGTGTATGTAAACAAACTTTGAATCTTCTTTACTATAAAAGTTACAGAAGAATGAAAGTAGGACATTCTTTTTTAATAACCCTGTAGTTATGGCAATACCCACGGTATTTTGTTTAAACTTAGATCTATGCAAGGTAGAGCTATTTTATCCCTAGCCATAGTGATTCCTATGTTAATTGTCACCTTATCTAACCGACATTCAAGGGGTTGGGCTGATATAAAGGAGAGAGAGCTTGCATAATCTTTAAATTTGGTACAGAAGTAAACTTTGATAGAGTTGCGTTTTTCTGAACATATCGAAGAAGAACGACCCAACTCGTTCATCGAGAACAACTAGCCAATTACAATATTTTTACTACGATTATTATATTTTTTATATTTTTACGATCAGGTCGTGTATAGTAAAGTTTTTCCCAAAGTGATTGATGAGCTTTAGGTTTTGAATACAGTTCGAACAGTGTTTCTATTCTTGGTCTTAGACACAACGTGGAAGCTATCAATAGACCTAAATACTAACAGCTGACTACGTCATGTTATCTGTGTTATCTGTGACAGGTAGACAGTCAGCTGACCAGTGGTTCCTCCCTCTGTCAGACTAGGTCTCTATCAGTCCCATCGAACCTTCCTGGAACCAATGTAAGCAATTACACGTGGCCGCAGCTACGTCAACACAAAGTCGTCAACGTATCTGCGTATTTGTGGTGTTCTCTGAACCGTTTAAAGTAGCAAATAGGGGATGAGGAGGTCAGAAACAAAAGTATGACGATGGACAAGTGTGTGTGAAATTGTGTTGTCGTGAAATTTATGAGTCAACACACCTTCTTGTTCTTATATTAGCCTCTGTTTTCAAACTCTTTCTTAACTAATTTATTTCACTGAAATAGATGTGCGTCAAGGAATATTTATTTCATTGGTCAGCGTACACTGATAACTTTAGGCCAGCTAATTTTCTAACGCTTTTTGTAACTTTTCACCTGAAGACAATTTTAGCTTGAAGAGCCTGAAACACCTTGTATTTCCCGAAACGTCGTAATCTTCTTGTTCATTTACGATGAAGTTACCCGGCATGGTTCACAGCAGAGATGACAGCGACCTCTAGTAGCGACGTCTAGAGACACTGCCCCTGAGCACGTCTGAGGCCCGCCGCACATTGGAGCGAGGAGAGACAAGAGGTTTCCTAGCTTTGGTAGCTACGTATGTCGTACGAAGCATTGTTGGACCTAGAATCCGATTCTGACAATGAATATAATAATTTAGTTTTGCTGTTTTCGTTGCCTAAAAAACGCAGGAAAAGTTAATACATGAAAAAAAGACCAAGTTATGGAGAGTTTGTGTTATCAACGGAACTATCGGATCGGTATATTTTAGAGAATATTTTCCTGTGACCAAACAACAATTTTGTGAAATACATGCATTGATTAAAAGTGACATTAATGGCCTTCATTTTTCCTCTCATGTAGTCTTCATGAGAGGAGTAGATAAGCACAGGGTGGACTTGACCAACTCAATTAGGTGCTTCATACTCATACCGGCACAAAATACTGGAGAGCCAGCGCAGGCACAAGCGGTGTGCAGGAAAACTGTACCTCAACTACAACGCCGCGGAGGACTGACAAGAGGCTGCAGATGGTTGCGCGGCACTGCGTTCAGCCTCTGCTCAATGTGCGGTGCCTCATATAAACCTGTGTATTACAAAATCAGACGTGCCCGCCTGCACCTCGCCCTTACCCTCTAGGTACAGTAGCAGTTGCCAGACCCCAGACACATGACCCGGCATGGTTCACAGCAGAGATGACAGCGACCTCTAGTAGTGTGACGTCTAGAGACGCCGCGCGGCTTATTTATGGCCTTGTCTGTTATTGCCGCCCGTCACCGTGCTTTTATAGCAGCAAGCGCCACTCCGGTGGTGGCCCCCTCCCCCCACCACACATACACCGCACCTAAGTACCCATTGCTTGTTTTATCCGTTCAACATAAACTTTCCGTCCAAGGTCGGCGTGATGGTCGTTTGGTTTTATGTACTAGTTTCAAGTACTCATTTGCGGTTCTGGTTTCTTTGCTTTGTTAGGTCAGGTATTTTATACGTTTTTTTTCAACGATGTAAGAAGGATGCTATTTGATAGCAAATGTGTTCTGTTGAACAAGTTTTCGCATGTCATAAAAATAAAGAATTCTAAACTAGTTTTATGCATTCTAAAAAAATATTTTATTAAGGTCAAATATACTTTTTACCATACTGCAGGCCAACGCACAAACGTAGAAGTTATTTCGTCGTGTCACACATTGAGAAATGGTAATGACAAAACGCAGGATATCATAAGCGAGATCTTTACATATCTTCGGTAATGCAATTAAAGTTTTTGACAAAGCTCGTTCTAAAAGTGTCTTTCAAAACGGTGTAATTATAATTTGTCACGTTAGTTGGCTTCGCCATACACGTGAAACAACTGTTTTCGTGTTTCGTGCCTCGCACTTGAACTTACTTCTTCTGAACTTCGCACTTAAGTTTTACAGTGTCGACGTATTATGGATTTGGCAGACTCTTGCATTGAGCGTCGCCCGCGCTACTGATGCCCTTAAGAAGTAGCTCACCGTAGCTCAATTTTATCAACAATAAAAGCTCACCGAACACCAAACAAATCGAACTCCACATTGACAGTGACCCTCTCAGAGTTGCACACGAGTTCAACAGTTTATTTGCATCGGTTGGAGCTGACCAAGGACTCAGTCTACAGGGTCAGCCCTCTCCACCATCCATACCAAGCCCCATGGCCTCCATGGCTCTGGCTCCAGCCACTGAAGAGGAGATTGCCAGAGTAATGAGGGATATTCAATCAAAAAAATCAAATGACGCAATTTAGTGTCACGTGGTTTCCAAAGCAATGCTCAAGGCATTTGCTGCGACCACTGAACATTTGATTAATATTTCTTTGCTCGGGAACAGTTCCCTCTTCTCTGAAAACAGCAAAGGTTACCCCAATCTTCAAAAAGGGCGACCCCTTATCGTGTCAAAATTACCGCCCAATTTCAATTCTACCTACCTTCAGCAAAATCTTTGAGAAGGTATTTTTTACAAGAATTGCAAACTTTTTAGAAAGGCACAGAATACTCTCATCTAACCAATTCGGATTCCGAAATGGGAAATCCACAATAGACGCAGTCACTCGTCTAATCGAGATGGTAGTAGAAGGTATCGAAAGTCGGAGCCATACACTAAGTGTATTTCTCGACTTATCCAAAGCGTTCGACTGTATTGATCACGGAAACCTTCTCCACAAGCTGGACTACTACGGGGTGCGAGGAGTGCCACTCGCTTGGCTCAAATCGTATCTTAGTGGTAGAAAACAATTTGTAGGTCTCTTAGACATACGATCAGAAGAAACAGTACTGGACTATGGAGTCCCGCAGGGGTCCATACTTAGTCCTTTACTGTTTTTGATCTATGTCAACGATGTTGGCTCATCAGTACAACAAGGCGCCTTGTCCAGTACGCAGATGACACGACTCTCTGTTTCTCAAATCAGTCAAAAAATTGAACCATTAGCATTCATTGAGCTCAACAGCACAATCCAGCACTTCAACGAGCTCAATCTCAAAACCAACCCCAAACAAATCTTCTTTCATCCAATTCTGTTTACGTCAGACATACACAGATCATACTCCAACTGTCATGCTGGATGAGACTGAGATTGAAGAAGTCTACACCACAAAATTTCGGGATACACCTCGATCGAGGTTTGACCTGGGATTTTCATGTAGACCATGCTGCCCAACCAAAACCTATGGTTTTGAGACAGCTATCCAAATATTGCCCAAACTGACACTTAGTTTACAAAGTGTCTTTCCCACACCCTACGGAGTAGCACTGTGGGAGGCTGCAAAGCGAAAACTTTTACAGAATTTTCATTCTCCAAAACAAGCAGTCAGAACAATAGCAAAGCTGCAATTGAGAGAGTCGTAGGCCAGCTTTCAAAAATTTGAAACTGTTGACATTACCCTGCCTCTACATTTTGGAAACCTGCCTTTTTCAGACAAAATGCGACCCCGTAAGAGGGAGTGATATCCACTCTACGTAACCAGGGCAGGGAGAACACCGAACTGGGAGACACAGACGGTAGCTCATGAACGTTTGCCTTCACAGGCAGGAGTTCACCTAGTCAACAGACTGCCAAATTCGATTAAATGTGCACCTATGCCAAAGGCATTCAAAACTCGCTTGAAAAAAATTTTGGTCGCTGAAGCATTCTATAATATAACGAGTTTATGGCACACGACTGGGGCTCCGCGTAAACAGCACAGGACCAAGGTGCCAGAGTGGAACAAATTCGAGTGAATGAGAATTGGGTGAATGCAAATACTGTATGTTTGAATGGGATTTCGGTGTGTATGAATGCAAAATTTTAGATACTTAATACAAATGACGGTTGCATGACATGTATATGTTTTACGCAATAAAAGATTTATTTATTTAAGTTTGATTTGGATTTAATACAAAATCTTAATTCAAAATAGTGTTAAAACCTCTGAAAAGATTACGTTTTTAACTACAGTATTACATTTTGAATATTGAAAACTCTACAGAATCATTCTTTATCTGGCAACTTATCTATTCGCTAGTAACTGGGTTTTCATACTCTTGTGAAGAGGATTTGTCGTGATGTTCCGATCTTTGTTCGTCACGCTATCGTTGATTAATGCTCCTGATCACGCCAGCGCTACTGCTCTGTGTTTTGTATCGAGTTGGTGTTTATTTGATTGGTTGTCGTCCCATAGTCTCCACTCCGCTGCCGTTGAAAGAAAGATGGAAGAATAACTGTAGGACTTGTCACCTAAAATGGTAGTCTAGGCTTTTAATTATTTCATCTGCAAAATCTTTTACAAACTATTCGTCCATTGATTGGATGGAGTTTGAGGCCAAGTGAATGTAGTGAATGTAGCTGCTTTGTAATATTGAAATTCAAATTCACATTTTGAAACTCTTGCCTCGACGACAAAGTGTTGACGAATAATGCGCTTAATTTTAATATTAGAATATGGACCTTTACTACTTAATGCAAAATCAGTGTTGTTTTTTTTCGTTAGAAAGTGTACTTCAGAAAAACACGGTTAAACATTTTGTAGCCAAGGATATCTTGAGTACAACGGATTAAACGTAAATTCTGTCTGTATCTCCAACGTTAAATGAGTTCATGTCAAAAGATGCGATTCTTGTCGGTGTTCATCATTACAGAGCTGATCAATGATTGCATGGCTTAATGTATTTACAGAATATGGGTTTGTAAGCAAGTTACTTGTCTAACTTTCGAAAACAATTTGCATTGTTCAGATATTTTCTGGGGTTTTATAAAATGACATTTGTTACACCCGTTTCAACTAGTTGGTCTAATTAAACTTTAATAAGGTACTAAGAGAAACCAAGTAAATAACTAACACTGACAAGAAACTAATTTCTGATACCTTTCATTAAACGTATTTTGATCAGTGGTCATTACAGCTAATACGTTTTTAAAAAGTCTACGAAATTCTTAGATATAATTTAAAAGTGTATTTCGCGCCTTCTTTATGTTCTAACCTAGCTATACCATCTTATTGGCCTAGCTAGCTTAGCTACCAAAATCTAGCTAGCATAGGTCTATAGATCAATCATCGTAAAGATACGATAAAGTTCTCACCATGATCACCGTTGCGGGCTAGACTTTCCGAAAGTCCCGACCACCAGACATGCATGCCCTTCGACTCTACGATGCGATAGGAAGATTGGAAGGCTTTGGTCACGGTGGCGCGAAGGGAAGTGATTGGATGGACGCCAATCAGCAGGCGGTTAGCAGCCCTAAGTCGTTTCTAGTGTCCCGGAAGTGTCTCAAGAGGAACATGGGTTCGCCATTTCCGGTAGCTATGTGACACAGGCGTCATCAGGTGACGGGCTAACTAGGCTTAGTTGTCGCGGCTCCCAGAATAGTAGTAGTTGTCGTTGTTATCATGATGTAGGTCATAATGGTTAAGATAATGGAAGTGGAAAATTGCCAGGAAAAGTACTAATACTATATTATTTTTGCTTTAAGTGATTATGAATTATTGAAGATATCCCAAGAACCACGACGTTACTTTAAATTACTTTACTGAAGTCACGTTAAGCCATTCATTTCCATTGATCTTTGGGCATTTAATAAAAGATCTAATTGGGGAACAATCGGCCCTAGTCTGTTTCAAGGCTACACCTCGATATCCTTAAACACTCATCACACCCACCTTTTGTCTCATGTTCACCTTAAAATGCCCTATACATAGGGGTGGCCGGTGCCTCAAGTCAAAGTTAAAATCTAAGTCCAATTTGACTGCCCTCGCTGCTCGCTATATCTATACATTCAATGGCGGTATGAAATTGAAATAAGACATACTGTACTGTAGTTTAAATTTGTTAACCGTTGATAATACAGGGTTATTACAAATGGTGTTCTTGATTCGTATTATAAATACTACTGGGTAAATTTGCTTTTAGACCATTTTAATTGGTACCATTGGAAAGAACAACTCATAAAGTTGTATTTATACTGGTTTGGGTGCGTGTCTGCTGTTTCTTAAGTCAATTGTTGTACGTGTTGTGTAATGGTTGAGTTTTAACAGTAATTATCGTTGTGTAGTGGATTATCACATTAACCAATTTTTTGTAAGTGTGCAACCATTTTTTAGAACCAGGTTTAATGAAGATCCTCCTAGTAACCAAACTAATCGCAAGTAGTAATAGAATTTTAAAACAAAAGGGGGCATTTGTAAAAAATGATTAATGCTCATCATTTGTGCTAGGGACATGGATCGGGCGTGGAGGACCGAATGATGACGTACTCCTGAACTGGCCTCCAATATCTTCGGATTACGCTCCCTGTTATTTTTTCTTGTGGGGATACATAAAATAAAAGGTGTACACACTACCATTACCATTAGCAAACCTTAGATCCAACAACGGATTACCAATGCCATCGAAACAATGGATCAAGACACTCTTATCATCGTTTGGCAAGAGCTTGATTATAGGATTGAAATCTGTTGTAGCACCCGTATCAAAACTTATAGTTATGAGTACTTGTGACGAAACTTTTTGAGTTTTTCTTAAAATGCAACCATTTTGTTTCTTTGTATAGCATGTAAAACTACATTTTGCTATAGACTTGAAATCGTGTACATCATTTGTAATAACCCTGTATTTCATTATTTGAAGAACATAATGTCTTGGGTAAGCATTTTATTGCTACACAATCTTGAACAACAATAAAAAAGTAAGGCTGCGTTGGACTTATGATTAAAAATAGCTTGTGAATTAAAATCGTAACAATTTAGCTATTCGTGCCCCAAAATTTCGTCATTAATGACAAGAAAACAATTTAAGTGAGCGCAAGCACAATTTCTTAATTTAAATCAATGCAAAATTACTATAGTTTAAAGTTATACCCGGCTACGGTATTGGCAATTCTCTCATGCCATGGCCTTACAGTATACTGAGTGTCCCACGAAGAGGTTTAAAAGTTCAATTTTATATTACGCGCCCATTCATGCACCGAACTTTTTAAACTTTACACAGTTTACAAAGTAGGTTCTAAAAATATTCTAAGAAAATTTCAGCTCCCTAACCTTTGTAGTAACAAAATGGCGGCATATTGAAAATTTTACCAATTTGCTTCCTATAAAAACTAGTTTCATGAGTTATTATCTGATCGTGGAAGTGATTTTTTAGATTGGCCACCCCGATCACCAGATTTAACTGTATGTGACTTTTTTTATTGGGTTACTTGAAGGAACAAGTTTATATCTTCAATCGTCAATAATGATGAGGAACGAGCGTTAATAATAATGGTGAGCGGAGTTTCTTTGTAAGAGCTTACGAATCATTTCTTAAGCGCTGTTATCAGTGTGTTGCTGTAAATGGGTTACAGTTTGAATCATTTTGGACTTAAAGGTTTTTCATTTGGCTAATGTTCTAGTTTTTTATTTAAAAGTCACATTGCCCTAGAATGTTACAATAAAAATATTTTATAAAACCAGAAACACCTTTCTTAAGGCTTTTAAAGTACCGTTTTTCAATGTGCCGCCATTTTTCCAGTTTACTTTGTAAACTGTGTAAAGTTTAAAAGGTTCGGTGCATGAATGGGCACGTAATATAAAATTAAACGTTTAAACCTCTTCGTGGGACACTCGGTATTAAAAGATGATATGACATCACCGATGTAGTGTAACTTATTAACTACGTTATTTTGATTAGTGAGATTTACTAGTTTGGGTTTGAGTGCATAATTGAATGGATTGAGTGAATATGTGTTTTATTTTAGTAACGGTTCTCAAAGGAGGAATATTGACTGTATGACAAAGGCAGGGTTGTCCCTACGGCATGTGTCTGCATGACACTTTCGCAAGATCAAAGTTCGAGCTTTGCATACCTTTCTGTCCACTCTGTCACAAAAATTGCACGAGATTTTTATACCTCTTCAAAGGTGCATTCAGTACGAACAGTGATAACAGGTTTGAATCAATAAATTCGTAACTTCAATGTTCTATTATATTGATTGTGGCTTAGCACTTTTATGGCAGCGAAATAAAATGTATTTTCGTTAAAATATCAAGTAATTTCTCCCGTTTATATTTTTAAATTTGAAGTTCTTGGTTACGCACATTTATATTATATTAAACACAAATAATGCTTTGGTAAGTGTCTGGAGGTCCTAACCTACTAGATTAAATTTCACAGTCTTGTTCCGTTAATTTTTAGTTGATCATAGTCCTGAAAACAACAAATTGAAATTCTTATACTGATTATTTGTTAATGGAAATTAGGTTAGTGGAAACGAGGTTTTCAGTTCTAGAAGATGTTACGTTACTTGAGGTCTGATTTTAACGTTATGCATTCCAAGGCATCAACTGATGACAGATCTCGAAAAAAAGAATCTAAAACTAAAGGAAATTAAATTCATAACAGCAATACCGATCTTGATGACTTTTTTGTTGTTCAGAGGTGTAATTGTTATCACAATGTTTGCCAATTTATTCGTCAATTTACAATTATAATGTGTTGACATTTTTAATTTAGGTAAGGTTTCAGAGAATTTAGAATATGTAACCCTCCACCTCACCTAATAGGTTTAAAACCCGTGTTTATGATCAGATTTGGAAAAACCAATATAAATATTTCATTGAAAATCAATAAATCACTATTTAGATGCCGATCTATGAGGCATTTTCAAATTGTGTAAGGATAGTGTATGATTTAGTAATGAGTTATGTAGTCTGTTCAAACTCCGTACATCTTCCTTAGAATGTCATTAATTAATAGCCCAATACAATGAAATACAAGGAACTTAATGTTGAACATTTTCAGTTCAAAATAAACTTAAAAAGTACAGTTCGCCTTTATTTGAAATAATTCCCGTTACAGGAATTTGTTTAGAAATGCGTTAGCGCTTTGGCTATATTTTATTTGGGTTGGGGTTTTTATATGTCGACTATATTTGGCGTGTCGTACACGAAAAAGATACTCGATTATCCAAATCATTGGCTTTTACGATTATTTTTGAGCCACAAAAATAAAAAATCACAACAAACCCTCCTTTACGGCGACTGAAATAAAAGCCACCTAACCCCGCACTCACAGGAAATTCATGATTCACATTAGCACTTGCCATTTAACGGCAATACGAAATTTTACCTTGTCGTTAATAAAGGCACACAATCGATCCTGATTTATACGCGATCGAGCTCATATGGCGCGTTCGATGCAGTCAATTAATTGACTATACTGAGTTAGTAAATCGATTGAGTGGTAAGAATTGTAGTCCTAACGTTAAACAAGACAAATCATTGTCCGAATTATTAGCGACACGATTATTTTTGAGCCCACATAAAAAATCACAACAAACCCTCCTTACGGCGCCTGAAATGCCACCTAACCCGCCACTCACCTGATTGTCACCGAGCCGGCTTACCGGTGTAAATTAAAACAGCTCAAATATTTATACGCGCGCATTTTTCCGCCATAATCCCGCGCGGGTCTTAACTTTCATTAATTTTTGCCAGCGATTTTTCAACTTCCAGTCATTACAATAGTCCGAAGTGATGAAATGGGATTTGGCCATTAAAATTAACAAGTCAGCCGGCCCGTCGGGTATCGCATTAATGGACAGGGGATAAGCTTTGTTTACATTTTGTGCGTCACAGAGATTAGCGCCATCTAGCTCCTCGCAGGGTAAAAATTATCTGTGAAACGGAATAACAAATGTGGCTGGTCGAGGATTATCCGGGTCTTGTTGATCGGACGATCTCGCAGCACTTACAGGTAGTCACGTGACGCGGAGCGTTTGCTGTGTGAGCTCGTGGTTTTGTGGCTGGATTTTTGAAGCAATGTGACTTTTTCGGGTTTGTGTGGTGGTTTTGAGATTAATACTTGAAGAATAACTTTGGAAGTTTTTCTAACGAGATAAGGACGAAGAAAGAATTATGGTTTAGGCACTAATTTATTGGATTGCATTGCTCATTTGAATATTTGGAGATGCATTTATTTATTCAGAACCATTTTAATGTTATCTTATTTCGCTTCCACTTTGGTGGAATATGAAAACTCAAAATATTTAATATTGCCAGCCTTAATGTTAATAGAAAAGTTGATGTTGGTGACCAGGTTTCTTTTATATTTTAAAGGTAACGGGTTTAAAGTTAAACGTCACGATTAACGCTAAACACTTGTTACAATTTCAAAACTATATTTAACTTTCTTGTTTCTCTATTCAACGTACAGAATTTTCAAAAAATTGTCAGTTGAGTCTCTTTGTTACATTGTCATATTTAAAACATACCCTATTTCAAAATGATCTGATGAAAATTGTAAGCTTGATTTGGCTCAAGAAAATTTTTGTTTTCACATTATTTTTATGCGGGAGACAAAAACTAAACGGCCGATTGATACAGGACCCTCTTAAAATCGCTCAGTCAAAAAACGTCGAGAGCTTATAGTCCTTTAAGAATGCGCAGTACCTGGCTGTCATTTTGTTTGTTGTCCTATAAGAACAATGCAAAAACAAGCATTTCCTTAATACACCTCACGCCTAAAATTTTCATCAGATCTTTTTCAAATAAGTTTTTTGCAGATAATCAAAGTCAAATCGTGTATTGCCATTAAATACTATGGTACATGGGCACACGTCAAAATGTTATACACTATTCAAATAGATGGTACTGAGTTTTTCTAGCTTACTCAGTCTCTACCAGCTTCATGGTCCAGAAACTCACCGACTTTATAGAAGGCATGGCATGTCTAGCAGAACTTTTTAGTTGCCTTTTGAATGAGTTGTTGTTAGGTTCTTGGGAGACAGGAAGAGCATTAAAAAGTCGCACTCCACACTGCAGAAGATGCATTTTAGAAAAGGTTGTCCGGTGTCTTGGTATTGGGAGATTGCTTCTGTTACGTAAATTGAGATTGGGATTTACTGAGGGTATAGGAAACAAGGAAGGGGTTTTTGACGTAAGTTAGTGTTTCTAGGATGTAAATTGACGGAAGTGTTAGGATTTTATGACTTCGGAACAACTCTACAATGATCACGACTCTTTAAATGGAAAATTGTTCGTATTGCTCTTTTGAAGGATAAAAAGGTGATCTGTCCTGGACGAACTAAACCCCCAAAGAGGAATGCCGTACGACAGATGTGGAACGACAATACCATAGTAAACTTTGAGGAGATTTTCAGTATTGAGTTGATCTGACAATCTTCTCAGAATGAAAATTCCTGAACTAACAGATCTCGCTACTTTTTCTACATGGTCTGAAAATCTAAGGTGTTTGTCGATCACAAGGCCAAGATACTTAGTGGAATCCTCAGAGTTGACCTCCGCCTCTCCAAGAAGACTTGACAAACCATCATTTCCTTTTACGATTATTTTTGAGCCACAAAAATAAAAAATCACAACAAACCCTCCTTTACGGGCGCCTGAAATAAAAAGCCACCTAACCCCGCCACTCACCTGATTGTCACCGAGCCGGCTTACCGGTGTAAATTAAAAACAGCTCAAATATTTATACGCGCGCATTTTTCCGCCATAATCCCAGCGCAAGGGTCTTAATCCTTTCATTAATTTTTTGCCAGCGATTTTTCAACTTCCAGTCATTACAATAGTCCGAAGTGATGAAATGGGATTTGGCCATTAAAATTAACAAGTCAGCCGGCCCGTCGGGTATCGCATTAATGGACAGGGGATAAGCTTTGTTTACATTTTTGTGCGTCACAGAGATTAGCGCCATCTAGCTCCTCCTCGCAGGGTAAAAAATTATCTGTGAAACGGAATAACAAATGTGGCTGGTCGAGGATTATCCGGGTCTTGTTGATCGGACGATCTCGCAGCACTTACAGGTAGTCACGTGACGCGGAGCGTTTGCTGTGTGAGCTCGTGGTTTTTGTGGCTGGATTTTTGAAGCAATGTGACTTTTTTCGGGTTTGTGTGGTGGTTTTTGAGATTAATACTTGAAGAATAACTTTGGAAGTTTTTCTAACGAGATAAGGACGAAGAAAGAATTATGGTTTAGGCACTAATTTATTGGATTGCATTGCTCATTTGAATATTTGGAGATGCATTTATTTATTCAGAACCATTTTAATGTTATCTTATTTCGCTTCCACTTTGGTTTATGCCCATGACTATGAAAACTCAAAATATTTAATACAGCTTTCCTTAATGTTAATAGAAAAGTTGATGTTGGTGACCAGGTTTCTTTTATATTTTAAAGGTAACGGGTTTAAAGTTAAACGTCACGATTAACGCTAAACACTTGTTACAATTTCAAAAACTATATATTTAACTTTCTTGTTTCTCTATTCAACGTACAGAATTTTCAAAAAATTGTCAGTTGAGTCTCTTTGTTACATTGTCATATTTAAAACATACCCTATTTCAAAATGATCTGATGAAAATTGTAAGCTTGATTTGGCTCAAGAAAATTTTTTTTCACATTATTTTTATGCGGGAGACAAAACTAAACGGCCGATTGATACAGGACCCTCTTAAAATCGCTCAGTCAAAAACGTCGAGAGCTTATAGTCCTTTAAGAATGCGCAGTACCTGGCTGTCATTTTGTTTGTTGTCCTATAAGAACAATGCAAAACAAGCATTTCCTTAATACACCTCACGCCTAAAATTTTCATCAGATCTTTTTCAAATAAGTTTTTTGCAGATAATCAAAGTCAAATCGTGTATTGCCATTAAATACTATGGTACATGGGCACACGTCAAAATGTTATACACTATTCAAATAGATGGTACTGAGTTTTTCTAGCTTACTCAGTCTCTACCAGCTTCATGGTCCAGAAACTCACCGACTTTATAGAAGGCATGGTCTAGCAGAACCTTTTTTAGTTGCCTTTGAATGAGTTGTTGTTAGGTTCTTTGGGAGAGAAGAGCAGTAAAAAGTCGCACTCACACTCCACACTGCAGAAGATGCATTAGAAAAGGTTGTCCGGTGTCTTGGTATTGGGAGATTGCTTCTGTTACGTAAATTGAGATTGGAATTTACTGAGGGTATAGGAAACAAGGAAGGGGTTTTTGACGTAAGTTAGTGTTTCTAGGATGTAAATTGACGGAAGTGTTAGGATTTTATGACTTCGAACAACTCTCTACAATGATCACGACTCTTTAAATGGAAAATTGTTCGTATTGCTCTTTTTTGAAGGATAAAAAGGTGATCTGTCCTGGACGAACTAAACCCCCAATGGAAACGACAGATGTGGAACGACATACCAGTAAACTTTGAGGAGATTTTCAGTATTGAGTTGATCTGACAATCTTCTCAGAATGAAAATTCCTGAACTAACAGATCTCGCTACTTTTTCTACATGGTCTGAAAATCTAAGGTGTTTGTCGATCACAAGGCCAAGATACTTAGTGGAATCCTCAGAGTTGACCTCCGCCTCTCCAAGAAGACTTGACAAACCATCATTTCCTCTGTTATTTATATAATATTCTGCAGTGACTTCGCCACTTTATTTGAAAATTATACTTTCATAGTAAAAATAACAAGAAATTCTAATACAAAATGACTTCAACTTTTGGATTTATATCGCGATTATATGAGGGAGAAAATGGAAATTCGGCACAGCGGAGCCACTAAAACATTTCATACATTTTAAAACAACGTTTATTTTCATAAAAGTCCAATACAAACTGTAGGCGTGAGGTGTCCCAAGAAATGCACGTCTTTACTTTGTTCTCAATGAACGAAATTCCAGGTCACAGCCACTACTGCGCACTCTTAATACAGGGTGCCCCACAAGTAAAGTGCCAGACTCTAGGAAAAGGTTATATGGGTAAAAATTAAGAGAAAATCAAGAGTAAAATTTTTCCAAAAATTCTTGGTTGACCAGATATTTGCCATTTTATATTTTTCACTAATTATTTATTATCTCCCACACCATTTATCGGATTTGACTCAAACTTAACATACATTTGTATCTAAGTAAGACTATTTATAAACAAAATTACTGGGATGAACTAACTTATTATTTTTAAAACGGTGGCTATTTTATGGTAATTTAGGCATTTTTGGCGTTAGACCTAAATAGCGAATAAACTTTGAGTTTAATAACGATAAAATGTAAAGAATAACGTTTTAGAGTGAATTTTATTACCTATCTATTGACACCAAGGTCATAAAAATCTATTTGGAAACAACGAAGCCTTAGGGGATACTCTGGATGAAAACAGACAACTTTCCACCTTATTATCTTGATGTTTGCCACGGTTTCCACTGTAACTTTGTTGATTCTTAATCGATTTTTTTACCTTGGTATCAATAGATAAATAACAAAATTCGATACAAAACGGTATTCTTTACATTTTATCGTAAAGCTCACCGTTTATTCACTATTTAAGGTGTAACTCCAAAAATGCCCTATAAATACCATAAAATAGCCACCGTTTCAAAATTATAAGTTAGATCATGCTGGTAATTTTTCGATAAATGGTCTTACTTATATACAAATGTATGCTCTGTTTGACAACTGATAAGTGGTGTGGGAGATAATAAATAATTAGTGACAAATATAAATTGGGAATATCTGGTTAACTAAGCGCTTTCGGAAAAATTTTATTCTAAATTTTATCTTTATTTTCACCCATATAACCTTTTCCTATAGTCTGGCACTTTACTAACGGGACACCCTGTATACCATACTATTGACTGTTATCAGCACGGTCTCGCACCTCCAGCTAACGGCGGCACCTTGCAAGACGCTCACCTGCCGAAAGAGTTGACTTACGGAAGTTGTAATTAAAACAGCCCGTATGCGTAAGTTCCGTTCCCACGCGTACAGGTGTGCGCGTGGCTTGATGCGCTATTCCCATGCGTTTGCGCGTCTTCCGCCCAAGTGTGCGCTCATCGCTCATCGCTCATAGCGCGACACGACATGTACACATATAGATAAGAGTGATAAGAGAGCCTGATGAGGTGAGGAATTGCTCTGCTGATGTTATCCTACTGTGAAAACACTCTAAGTAATTGCTTCCTCAATAACGTGTTGTTGTCGGCCAGGTGTTGTGGGGTTTTAGGGACCAGCGTTTCTTTTGGGGTTGCCCGGTTGAATAGTACCGGAATGAGGATTTAAGTTTTAAAGATCGCATTTTTGTTTCTATTTTTTTTAGAGTTTCCCTTGGAAAAATGAGATGATTTCCATGCCCTCAGCATGAGAAGAGCCGGGCCTGAGACCATGAAATGAGCACAGAAACGTGAGCCCCAGAACATGATTTTAGCTTTTTTCAACACCTTATATACCAGTGTATCTACAGTATGTAATTGTGTATCCTCTTTACAAATCACGTTCTTTAGCGGATCCGTGCCGGTTTGGTATCGAGCGCGACTCCGGAGCTCATCATGACGCCGGTGGCGCGTGTTCGATCCCCGCAGTAACCGAAATTTTAAAGTGAATATAACGTGACGCTAGGTAACGGTCGAGGTTGAGTGGTAGAGAGGACTTCTCAGTCCTAAGTTCGCCTCGTTAAACAAAACAAACTTGACTTTTCTTCTTTGTCCAATTTTCATCAAATTTGTTGCAAACTATAAATTCCTTTTGTAAGTATCTTGGTCAAGTTTTTTAGCCAACGAAATTGGACTTCTGGAAGTTCTTTTTTTGGGGAGGGGGATGGCCAAAAATATAAAAATCCATCTATCTAGTTAGTGGTTAAAAACGGCGGTGAAAAAAGTTTATTTTTCGCTATTACAGGGGAATGAGTAGTCCGATTTAATGAAATTTGAAATTCATGATCGCTTTGAGATATGTAATAACACATGGTTATAAAGTAACATCGTGATGGTCACGATAAAGAAACCTCTTAAAAACCGATATATTGGACAGTTCGTGTTTCTACAGTACATAATATTCAGTTTCCGCAAAATTCTATCTCAGGAATATTACCGTTTGTTTAGTAAGATGTTTTATTGTTAGTAGTACAGGAAACACCTCATAACTGTGAATAGCTACCAAACACACTGGCAATAACGTACCGGGCTGACGGCTCTGTTGACAGCTGTTTATCTTCTGTTATCAGCGGACTCGTGTTCTGTTATCAGCTGTTAATTACTTATCAGTCAGTGTGCCGTATGTCGCGATGATACAACCCCCATATACACTTTGACAACAACATAGTTACCGCTGGTACACGTGTTTTCACGGCCTACAGATTTTTACGCACGGCCACCATATCTTATCACTATTGGTTTTGGTGAGGACTGTATAATGTTTCATTTTTTTTAGTATTTATTTGCAAGACGTTTTTGTAAGGGTGTATAGGGTTTGTCATTGTGAACCAGTACAATTTATATACCAATGTATAAACTCATGTGAATCCTCTTTAAAAATTACGACCCGTTTATCGTGGACACCCTGTACAATTATTAGGACGTTGCAGAGCTTTCCTACATCTAGATTAGAAAATGACCGCATGCTCGCACTAAAGCGGTCAATGTACAATGATCATGTGTAATTACTAAAGACTGGATGTTGGAATTTCTGACTTCATAATGATACCAGCTGATGTGGATGGCGCCATGTGATTGGTCGAAAGCAACAGCTGATTGCCATGACGTCATCAGTACTTCTCTTCACTAATATCTGTAATCAATATAGCCATTACACATTCACTATAACGTACGGAATAATCACCAGCAATTTGATATAGGTGGTAATAATTAAATTTGACGAGAGAAAATATTCTTCTACGTTTTCTTTTTTACTTCTATATGCAATACAATTTTAATATTTAGGTAGGTTATGAAGATCAACATCAAGGTTGGTGAAAAGAGAGGATTGTGTAGGTTAAGTGTGTAATCCATCTATATCTGCTTGTGGTTTTTTAATTATTGTTTATTATTTGCAGTAATATTATCAAGATTAACCAATGTGAAAGAGCTCTGGGTAAAGCATCAATAATGGCCAACTGTAAGAAAAGAAATGGAGAAAAAACTTGAGGTGAGTCAAAACAGATTTTTACCAATCAGTTGTGAAGAAGGGTAGAGCGATATATATTTGATTCTAACTAAATAGTGTATAGACTCAAACGTGCGAGAAATATAGAGAAAACAATTTAGAAAATCTAAAACATCTTATAGATCACACGACAACTCTTTCTTCAAGCCGACGCCAAATACGTTAATTTTGAATATAGTTTCAAAACAGAACCAGCTTTAAAAATAGAATTTATAACAGTAGGCTTAAATTCATAAAACACATTTTATTTGGACAAGTGCTTTCGATAGCAAACTATCTTCTTCAGGATTGTGCCAATATCTCCAGAAGAAGGTCAGAAGCTTTACTATTTACAACCGAAAAAGGTTTAAACCCTAACGCACGAATAGCAATTCACGAATTTATGGCACACAGTACTTAAGTTCAACACATAACTGTCACCAACTTCTCCTTCCAGTTAATAGCCTGCAACAATAATCTTTACCGCAAAACCCTAACGCATAGATAGAAAATTCACAAACCTCTAATCAGCCTAACCATATTTAACACATCTCATCATCCCCAACTCATCTCCCCCCAGTTCATAGAGTGCAACAATAACCTTTATTTGTTTGTCACGATCTCTCTACAATAAATCACAATCAGACCACAACACTGCCGGGTTTTGTTTACGGAGTTCATCTGAATACGCGCGCGGCAGGAGTCGGACGGTATCCGCCGCGGTGTCGGTGAGGGTTGAGGGGGCGCACGTCAGGGCGAGGGTGCGCACACGGCCGCGCACGTGACGGGCGCACATCGCGTAATTATCGTATTCAAAGTTTGTAAATGTGCAACGGACCGGACAACGACGGAATAAAATTCATCGTTCACGATGAACCGTTCTCATGGACTGTTGTGTACCTGTCATGGCCCCCGGGGTGGTGAGGGGGGAGGATCGGTTACACGAGAGGGTTGCTGTTTGGTGGAAACGCGGCGCGCTGAGATCAAGTTGCAGATGTTTTGTAAACTGATTCCACCAAGGGGGAAGAAATGTGAGAGATGTTTTTTACTGAATTTTGAGTCAGAACTAGTTTTTAGGAATTGTGTATTCAATAAGTTATGATTGTTCCTGTATTCGTTTTGAATATGTTGTCGACCGTCAAGCATTCAAAATTCAAATAGTTTATTGCCATTAAATACATGTACAGTACATGCGGGCACACGTCAAAATGTATACAAGTCTATTCAATTAGGTGGTACTGAGTTTTTCTAGCTTACTCAGTCTCTACCATTCATGGTCCAGAAACTCACTGACTTTATAGAGGGCATGGTTTAGCAGAACCTTTTAGTTGCCTTTGAATGAGTTGTTGTTAGGTTCTTGAGAGACAGGAAGAGCATTAAAAGTCGCACTCCACACTGCAGAAGATGCATTTGAAAAGGTTGTCCGGTGTCTTGGTATTGGGAGATTGCTTCTGTTACGTAAATTGAGATTGGGATTTACTGAGGGTATAGGAAACAGGAAGGGTGTTTTTACAAAGTTAGTGTTTCTAGGATGTAAATTGACGGAAGTGTTAGGATTTTGTGACTTCGGAACAACTCTCTACAATGATCACGACTCTTTAAATGGAAAATTATTCGTATTGCTCTTTTTGAAGGATAAAAAGATGATCTGTCCTGGACGAACTGAAACCCCAAAGAGGAAAGCCGTACGACAGATGTGGAACGACAATACCATAGTAAACTTTGAGGAGATGTCTTAAAAACACCATTTAGATTGATTATTTATGTTTTAAAACCTAGTATATCTAAACCTATGTCTATTCTTCTATTACACAAACACAATGAAAACAACCCTACATTTAAAGAAAAGATGGCTTATATTTCGCCATATTACATGGCTTAATCATAGCCTAACCCTTAATCATATGTTTTAGGGTTTTAAGCTACATATAACTAAGCTTACAACGTGTGGATTTGAGATAAAATTTAGATATTTATCTCAAACTCCCTATTACAACCGATTAACTCTCAAGAGGGCGATGAGCGACCAATATTGATGTTTATAGCTGTTAACGTTTTATACCACAACTATCGTAGCCAATTGAAAAATCCATTTAGTGTACAGTAATCAGTAATACATTAGTTTACTACATGAAAAACTTATTTAGGCTTTCATATAATTATGATTTGGAGCTCTTTCGCGTAGGCTACTCTTCGTCAGTTTTTTGAGCACTATACCAATTTAAGTGCTAACAATTTAACGACTACTCTTAAAAATCACTACCATCAGGCGTTTTACGCCCTAATAATAGAATTCCATTTTCCACAAAAGGCAGTATAATTCCTACCCAGAATGCATTAGTCAAAACCGCGACTCACCCGGTCCATTTCGAAGGGCGCCGAATCGAAGAAATCGCGTCATTCCAGCTTTTAGCCAAGTTAAAGGTGACACGGCCGCCGATTTATGCACAGGGTGTAATTTCCCGGCCCCGAAGCATTAGCGAAAGTAGAAAACACTTAGTAAGGTGCGACGCGCACAGGGGTGCGCGTGATACAGACGTGACAGCGGCCGTCCTATCCGTGGCCGCATCTGCAGATATGTATCGACAAATTGCCCCTAGGAGTCAGGGGTGTCAAGTCTAGAGAGAGCAAGGAAAATATTTGCCAGAATCCGGGGTCTTCTATCTGATCGCTGGGAGAGTGGCGTTCCGTGAGTAGGAAAATATTGGGTCCTTTTGATGTCTTCCTTAAATACCCTCTAGGAGTGGTCGGTGTCTCAGATCAAAGTAGAGTGAAGTAGAATATTTTGGGTGTTGGAGTGTCAGTGGAAGTTGTTATGGAGGTGATAAATAAATCATTTATTCCGTAGGAACAAATACATGTTATTGCAATCGTCAATTGTCAAGTTAATTTCCCTAAAATTTTACATTCACTCTCCATCGAAATCTCATTCAGACATACAATATTACATTCACCCAAATCCTAATGCATTCGAATTTTCCCACTACTGCTCCCTGTGCCAGTCTGATGATTATGGGGTCTCCCAGCTGTATGCCATGAACTCGTCTGTGCTGTAGAAGGTCTTTGTAACCAATTCAGCTTTCAGACGAGTTTTACACTGCATTTTTCACGGAATTTGGAAGTTTGTTGACTAAGCGAACTCCTGTCTGAGAAGGCAAACGTTCATAAATTACCGCCCTGTTTCTCCCAGTTCGGTAGTTGTTCCTGCCTCTAGTATCATAAGAGTGTACGTCAATACCTCTTATGGGCTCGCATTTTGTTTTGAAAACAATTGCCGTCTCTAAAATGTAGAGGCAGGGAAGTGTCAACACTTTGAGATTTTGAACGCTGTTCTGCACGACTCTCCCCACTTCAGTTTTGCAATGGTTCTGATGGCCTGTTTTTGAAGGATGAAAAAAAGGTGTGATAAGAGGGGTGACTGACAAGAGGCAAAATATGAGAAGAACTTAACGGTCCTTAACAGAAACACGCAGAGAAAATAATCACGGTTGGGAAAGTAATTTAAACCAAAACGAAACATTTAATGTAAAAAAATATTTCATTAGTTTTTGCGTTTAACCTGTCGCAAAGTTGTGTTCATACAGTAGATTATATCGAACTTTTTGAGTTTTGAATTTTACAAGTTGGATTTTTCAACTTTTTGGACGAATTTACGATAACACACAATTGGATATCAAAGTGCACTGAACAACAGCACCAATATAAGTTATGTAATGTCAGCTTTTGTTCGTATAAAAGTTGTCAAGTAGTCGAAATATTTCTTCAAAACTTTGTGGAAGATCTTTAAGGATATCAAAAAACCTTTTTAATCACGAGGAAGATTTTTTAGTTAATTAAGCAAGAACCCGTGTTTACCACTTAAATAGTGGAGTATTGATAATTTTCTCTCACGGTGCCCGGTGGACGAGGGGTAGGTGGAAATTCAAGTTTATATTTTGTTTCAAAAACATCTATTAAAGTTGTCTTGTCTGGCTAAGTTCTTTGAAGAGTCACGCGTGCCGCCGACATTGCCAGTCAAGCGAGTTGGGTAGTAGCGATATTCCAACTTTGCTCCGCTGACTTCAAAAGTGGCAAAACATTGTTTGTAGTCCCGTGTTTCCGACGCCGTTTATGAACCGAATTGTACAAATGCGGGTTTATATGATAGGGTAGGAGTGGTCCTATGTTCCATAAACACGAAAAAGGCAAAAGCTACTTGTGAAAATTATAATAACATTTTAAAATAGCCTATTTTTGGCCAACTTTAACATTTTTTGGCTAATTTTGGCGTATTTCTTTTTACTAGGTTATACAACCCCAGAGACAACCTTTGAAAACATGGAAAACAACACTACACCAAAAATAGCGACCTAAACGGTGGACTACGAGAGAATGTTTTGAGCAACTTTTTCTCTCAATCTACACTTTTGAACAATCAGTCTTGGGGAATATCCCAAGTTCAAAGTAGTCAAGAGTACGACCGTTTTCACTGTTAAGACCCAATTAATTCGTCAAATCCGCCAGAAATACTAAAACAACAGACGCTCAATTAATATAGTTTTCGTGACTGTAACCCTCAACGTAGTGTGAAAATACAAACATTTACGAATCGAAACATCTGCCAAAAAACAATAACAATCGCACAATTTGTCAGTTAACTGAACACGGACTGGACATGTGCGTGAAACTAGCAACAAAACACGATCAGCTGTTTGCACGCCATTACGTCTGAAAACAGCAACACAACAAAGTGAGTGAATCTGTGATTTCCACGCAATTAAGCTCCTCGCCGCCGCCACCAGGGGCGGAGGTGTCGGTTACACTAATGTTGCTTTTTACACCACTCTTCTCACTTATGTGAGCAACAGACTGTACTGTGGGAGAAGGTTTTGGTTTGCTTTTTGAGGGAAGATGAGGAGGTAAATTGGATATCAGCGAGTTATTTTGCAAATTCGAATCCTAGGTCAAAACTAAGAACGAAAATTTTTAACTTTGCGATTTTTCCCGCGAAAACTGAGATGGTACAAACATTATTTTTTATGTTTTCGCTTTATTAGATTGTGTTTTTTCCATTTCGCAAAAATTGTCGATGATGGTATCAACACACTTATTTTTAATTTGAGGTCATGGGTTAAAAATTTCGAGGGTACAAAAATACACGATGATATTTTATTTTTTCAATTTCACAAAGCCGGATCCTGGCGTTTTTAGATCCGACTATTGTGGTTGATAACGGTTTAACCTTAAGGATACAAAATTGTACAAATTTCTGGCACCTTTTTGGTTTGAATCGGACGAGGTCGGATCCTTCGTGTTGCTTTACACCTCGTGCTCTTCTGTATCAAATGGTAAAATGTTGTAAAACATAAGGTAAAGGGTCACACTCAATGCTATAATATGATACGATGGCAATGCGTTGGGAGACCGTTAAAAGTGGTCCACAAACATTTTCTAGCGAGTATACAATTGACAATACTGATGATTTGACCAGAAGATGGTTAAAACGCCCTCGGTAAACACTCATGAACTGCCTCAAGTTTCATAAGAGTAAATGCCAAACGTTATTCTTGTCGGTCGTTGGGTTTTCCTGTCCTTTAAACTCGTCTGGACTATATAAAAGACTCCACCATTAAGATGTTTTAAGATGAGTTATAAACGCCTTATGGGGATCAGGGCACTCTAAATACAATTTGGAATTATACTGACAAATTGAACTCCTGCCTGAGAAAGCAAACAATTATGACAATTAACAATTATAACAATTTATTTCATCAATATACAAATTATTCTTTGTGTTGACAAACGAAACAATGAAAAATATAAAGTCACTAGTAATAACCAACTAAATAAAAAAGGACCAAACATGAAAATTTTTAAAGGAAACTCTGAATCTATAATATTAATGATTTGGATCTATAAACTCACCCAAACTGTAAAACGAATGGTTAATTAGATAGTGTTTTAACTGTTTTAAAGTTTCTTGAGCCTATTTATTAGCAAATTTTTTGCCAGAAGTGCTTAAACAATTTAATACCTGCTTGAGACGGTAGCTTGTCAAATAGACAACGGCGGTAGGATTTGACCAGAAATATTGTTCCGTATTTAGGAACAACGTTCATGAACTACCATTCTTTCTCACCCAGTTCGGTAGCTCTCCCTGCCTCTAACTCAAAAAAGAGAACGTGTTTTTTAAATAGTTTCTTGCCCTAAAAAGAAACACTTGTTCCCAAATACACTTTCGTAACTGATATTATAAACCCACTTTTAAATTTCTTTACATTTCCCTCTCAACCCTCTCTTGAGCCCACCTCTCACCCGCATTAGACTTCCAACAACAACAACAACAGCCCTCACGAAACCCTCTCAAGTAGCTAGGTCACCTCAGCCAACAAGTCGCGCAGTCAACAAGTCACTAGCCTCAAGACCTTCCGCTTTGTTACTCAATGTTTCCGCGTGTTTGGGTCAGAAACAATTTCCAATCTGTGGTTCGGTTCCCACCGCAGACACAAGGCTAGAAACACTGGCAGATTTGCTGGTCGAGAGCACACCGCGGGGTTCCCAGCCACTGGACTGTGCGCTGGACCGTGCAGTGCGCGCACAGGGTGTCGTGTCTGCGCGCACTCGACGCGTCAAGGGGTAACAACGCACCCCTGACGTGCTTGCTGCAAGTTGACAGGAATCTGCATTTGTTGCTTGATTTGTGAAGCCGGCGAGAGAGTTGAGCATATGGCGGAGAGATTGAATTATGTAGTTGATAATGAAATAAATAAATGCTTTATGCATGG
This sequence comes from Matsumurasca onukii, assembly GCA_018831715.1. Classification (NCBI taxonomy): domain Eukaryota; kingdom Metazoa; phylum Arthropoda; class Insecta; order Hemiptera; family Cicadellidae; genus Matsumurasca; species Matsumurasca onukii. The sequence continues at coordinate 90,445,851 of CM032058.1, forward strand.
ACATTTACAACAAGCGTATCAAATCAAATAATCTTTATTATGCCATAAATACATATTTACAGTACATGAGCACTCGTCATTTCAATAAATAGCTAAAGCTTAAAATTGTTAAACTAGTGTAGCAGTTTTAAAATAATCTTTAAATTCCTCCACACAGTAAAAACCATTTACCATCAATATTTTTTAAATTCAGATCTGAACTTTTGACAATTTTGAATTTGTTTTAAACAAGCTGGGAGAGTGTTGTATAAATTTACTATTTGACTCGTCAAAGACCTCTCAAAAAAAGCTGTCATATGATGGGGTATTGGTAAATTTGATCGGGTTCTTGGGACATAGGAGTTTCGGGGAAAAGATTCCTACGGTTTTTCATAAGGAATAACAATGATTCAAGGATGTAAATGCATGGGAATGTTAATATTCTATTTTCTAGGAAAGTGGATATACAGGATGAACGAGGTTTCAAATTAAAAATGGTACGAATAGCTTTTTTTAGTACTGTATAAATAACAATTTTGTCCCAGTTAATTCACTTCCCCAAATTGGAACAGCGTAATTTAAAAAATTAAAAATTAGGCCGTAATATATAGGAATATATTAGGAAATAAGGTGGGAGGTTGCAGAAAATTTGAAAGACGTCTAAGTACGAATATTCCTGATGACAGTTTTTTGCTACAAGATTAAGACAATCGTCAAATTTTGTTTGTCTAAAGGTTTTGTTCTTACATCGAAATCGTATTCAAAACTACACCTCAGTCACCCAGTTGTAGAGTTTCCCAAGTGAATGCCATGAACTCGCATGGCATTTTTTCTGAATGCCTTAAGCTCAAGGACATTTTTGAACGAATTTGGTAATCAACTGGGAAGGTAAAGGTCCATTAACTACTACTACCTCCCAGTTCGGAAGTTGTTCATGACTCAAGTTTCATAAGAGTATATTACCTCTTGTGGTATTACTTTTTAATTTGAAAAAGAGACACGTCTCCAAAATGTAGAGGCAAGGTAGAGTCAACAGTTTCAGGGGTTTTAATGCCTCCAAACACCCTAACAGATGAAGTTTAAATGGAATAATAGTAGCCATTGATTACTATTGAATCCGTAAATATAATCTATATTATGTTCTAAAACTGTTGACTCTACCTTACATCTACATTATGGAGACGTGTCTCTTTTTCAAATCAAAAAGTAATACCGTAAGTGGTACAGACGTACACTCTTATGAAACTAGAGGCAGGGACAACTACCGAACTGGGAGACACAGAACGGTAGTTCATGAACGTTTGCCTTCCCAGGCAGGAGTTTATTTCGTCAACGGTCTACCGAATTCGTTCAAAAATGCCTTTGAGCCAAAGGCATTCAAAGCTCGTCTTAAAACAACTCTGATTTCTCAAGCATTTTATGATACAGACGAGTTTATGGCATTCAATTGGGAGACCCTATGATTGGCTGACTGAAAAGGGGTTAGAGTGGCTACATTCGAATGTATGGGAGAGAGTGAGTGTAAAACTGTATGTTGGAATGGGATTTAGATGTAAGAACGCAAGGAAAATTTTAGATACTCAAACATTTGACGATTGCGATACATTTATTGTAAATTTGCAATATGCAATAAAACATTTATTTATTTTATTTATTTATGTCAGTAAATTAATACACAAGCAAGCTCGTTCGCCGACAAAGAAAAGAAATTTTGAATTCGGCCAAAGAATTTTGTTTCACATTTCATTTACCGATGAATAAATAAACAGCCTCCTTCAAATTTTACGCTCATGTAAGGGATCTCGCAAATTCAATAATTTTCATGTTACTGCCAAAAGTACAACGGGTGCAATGATTAAGGCCTAATTGATGAAGTATTTTAAAATGTGTTTTCCGCAACACTTAATTAGCTGTATAAAAACCTGTTTTCGTCAAACACTACATTTCAGACCTGTTTTTCCTAAACGAGTTGTCTTGTTTTAGTCTACTCTAAAGAAAAAAATTAAAGACATTGTTTTGAAGCCCGTAAATATCAAATGTTTGTTCCAGATAAATGTGATTATAGAGGTTTCTATTGTGTAGCTGCAAGAAAATGACTTCCATCGTTCATAGAAAATATAGATTGAGATCGTGATGCGTATGCCTATTTAATGTAATTGTTTGTACATTAATTCTCGAAATTTCAACTATTAACCTTTACCTAGCTATAAATGTCGGTGGTTTAACAAAAACTTTGAAACAATGCCAATTTTTCCGTTGGTCTAGCAACAAACTCATACTGGTATTATTTTAAAAGCCGTTAATATTTAAAACCCAGCTACATTGTAGAACGCAGGTCATTATTAGAACAAACCAGCAGTTAAAGGGAACCAGTATATACTGTGTGATTAAACGGAAACAAAACATGAGGGCACAATCGTTACAAGACCCGCATCCAGGGTTTACCCCAAGACAGCTGGTCACCGGTCTAAGAAAACAATTCAGGTACATTATACAAACACCCTACTACAACATGAAGAAGTTGCATGATAACTACATCATTTCAAAGATAATGTGATGGTGAATTGATTGCGCATAGGTGCCACATGGTAGAGGCAGCAAGATCAACATAGTTCGGCAGCCCAAGCACAAATAGGGGGCTTGCAGTTTTTCTCTCCCCTCGGCTCCACATGTTCTAGTTTGTCCGATGTCGATGTGAGTAGTAGGGCTGTCTTGTCTGGCTCTAGAAATGGCAATAGCGATATTCCAACTTTGTTCATGCTTTCGTAGTCCCCTGTTTCCGACACTTTTTATGTATGAACCGAATTGTACAAATGCGGGTTTATATGTTAGGGTAGGAGTGGTTCTATGTTCCTTATACACGACAAGTACAAAAACTGCTTGTAAAAACATTATAATATACTTTTAAAATAACCTATTTTGGCCACTTACATTTTTCTAATTTTGCGTCAGATTTTTAAAAAATCACGTTATTCAAACCTAGAGACAACCCTTGAGATCATGGAAAACAACATTTCTAATCACTACACCTAAAAATAGCGTCCTAAACGGGAGACTACATCATTTGAGAACCTTTTTCTGGGGTGATCAATCCTCTTAATAATACCAAGTCAGAAACACAATTATAAAAGTCCATATTGAATGCATAACGAACACCTTTGACCCGATGGAAACAAACAGCTGGGGCGTATGATGACTTTTCACTTTTCGCTGATTCAATAACGCACTCGTGTGAATTGGACGGGATTGATTTCGCCGGGCAGTGCGTGAAGGACACATGTCCTGATGCTATCTGTAGCGCCGCCCCAGGGGCCATCTGCTGTGCTTCTGTTCCAGGGAGTGTTGTCCTTCCGGGATTTTCTAACTGCGAAACCAAAAATGGATGTAGCAATCTAGTTGTACTGGTTCACAGCTCGTCAAATCTTCATAATTAGCCTGAGATATTTCGGTCTCGCTGTGGAGTACCATCTTCAGTCACTGATTGGCTGGAAGTGAGCTACTTACTGTCGGCTATCCTATTGGTCACAGGGCTGCCAACCGTTCATTGGCTCATCGGCTTCTCATTGGCTGTGACACTATCGAAAGGACTTCTTCAGGACTGGTTGCAAGCTTCTGGAAAGTTTGATGCTTTCTTCTTTGTTGAAGTTAATATCATTTTTAATTACTTCAATGGTTTCTCGGATGACTCTCTATGGTTTCTCGCTTTAGTCACAGGGCTGCCAACCGTCCATTGGAGCCAACCGTCGATGTTCTCATTGGCTGTGACACAATCGAGATGACTTTTTCAGGACTGGTTGGCTTCTGAAAGTTTGATGCTTCTTTGTTGAAGTTAATATCATTTTTAATTACTGTACTTCAATGGTTTCTCGGATGACTGTCCATGGTTTCTCGCTTTGTCGAATTCTACTGCATGATGTATCGTGCTGTAACTATGTTCTGCTAGGGCTGACCTTTCAACGTTTTCGTGTTTTGTGTGTCTGACTGTCATTGAAATTAGTATGTCCCTCATTATTTATGTCCCTTTATTAATATTGCCCCAAAAGGCTTCTCAAAATAAAGTCAATTTGCCGAATCTTCAAGAAACTAAACTTCTAGCTATACTACTCTTTTTTATATTTTTCCAAATTTTTTTCCTTAAGTATAACTGGTGTTTAGAAAACTACTTGATAAAGGAAAACTAAGAGGGATTTAAGCCCCTGTGTGCGGGATTTCATCCCTGTATGCGGGATTTCCCCTGAACGTGCCGGATTTCAGCCCCCGCACAGGCCATCTGTCCGGCGCGCACTGCACACTCACTCACACCCCCGGTTTTTAATCAGCCGGTGCTCAGGGTGAGTGTTTTGGTTGCCAGATTGCCCCTCCGCTCTGGCGGAAACATTGCTATTCATGGTAGCTGCAGCACTTGTTGTAGCGTCAGCGTGATTTGTCATGTTTTCCTTCCGCCTGGTCAACCTCGGCCCGGCCAAATGTCGCCCAACTCGTGACTGGTGATTATTGGACGGAATGAATAGTTCGGTGGGGGTTTTTAGGATTTTTTGACTGGGACTCGTGGCGTGGTCCTGTAATCCCAAGGTTAGTAAATAGGGATATACGAGTACTAACCTTGCTAAAATCCAGCTTCATGGAGGTCAGGTTTTGAGGATGATATATAGGTCTAAAGTGGCTCAGATAGTCTCAGTGATCATCTGATGATACCCGCATCAACTCCCACCATCGTTTAGACATATCAGACCATCACCTGCGTGGTTCGGAAGTCACGTTAAGCCGTTGGTCCTTGTATGTCCATTGGTCATTGGGCTATTAATTAATGACCCATTCTAAGAGTCGGCCTTAGTTTGTAACAAGACTACACCTCATAACTCATTACTACCACTCATCACACTCATCCTTCACCACATATTTGCCTTGAAATACCCTCATGAGAGTGATCGGCATCTCAAATAGTGATTTAGGACAAAATGGGTTTCATGGTCAATAAAACTATCGAGGATTTAAAACAGGCCTACATCTACGAACCTACATGATCATCAAATTAGCATTGGCGTAATTGTTTTTTAATCCCATGCTATTCTTTAAATATTTGCATTATTTTGTTTGGAGAATTTGTGTCGATGTTTCTGCGTAGAGCATCCAGAACAGCTATGAGCTGAGTCACTGTACAAGAATAGGTCTTCTGTACTCATATACATTCCGTTACTCTGACGATTGCTAAGTTCTAACAAGTTGCAATGTTCTTGTTTTTAGCGGCTTTTATTTCACGTTATTTGGGGAAATTTATTAGTTTTGTATCCCACCAGAGAGATTTTATAGATAAAAAAATAACTGCATAGTGGAGATTATTGCGAAGTGTGGGGATAGGAAATTAAGGACCTGTAATAAAATGTAAGGCATAGGTGTATAGTGACGAACCAGCAGACCTGGTTTTCGATTATTTCATTGTAAATTTTACAAGCAGGTGGTTTTAAATATAAAAAATTAAACCATTCGTAACAAGGTTGATTTCGAATTCAAACGTTATTTGGTCACGTTAAAGTTATTGACATCGGACAAACTTGATCATGTGGAGCCGAGTGGCGAGAAAGATATGGCAGTACTATCTGTGCTTGGGCTGCCGCAACTATGTTGACTTTCCTGCTTCAGCCACTGGCCATCCATGCTCTATCACCATTACATTATCTTTGGTTTCATCCAACTGTTACAGTAGTGCGCCCAAAGTTTGCAAAAAAACTAAAACAAAACTATCAAATAACTCAAATATAAACAGACAAACTATACAGTAATTATTTGCTCGATGATAATCCATGGATAAAATTAAACGAATTGTCTGTTTGAGAGCAGCGACCTGTCGATGTGAAGTGGTAAATTATGCACTCGACTGTTTGTTATTACATCGCTATGCAACAGTGGTTAGACAAATGTGCATAGAGATGAATATGAAAGTTGGTGACAAAGAGTGTTCAACGTTATAACTAATTAACATGGCGCGCGTGCAGTTTTAATCAGCCGTAAATTTAACTACTCTTTGGTTTGTTTCTGGAATATGGTTTTTCTCTAGCTGGATGATGATTTGTTGTGTACTCGTATTTCAGACCATATTATAAATACTTCTTCAGTTCTTTGTGTAATATTTAGTAATTTTAATTCGAAATACAAAACAGTGAAACTATAGGTGTTGGGGTGAGGTGGCTATAGTTGTTTCGCCTAATGAGATATTCATGCCGTCAGCGTGGTAAGACCCAGACCCGGGGCCGTGAAATGAGCACCGATCCTGACCAAAGCGAGGCTGTGAGCGTAGTGAACTAGTTAAACAATTAGCGAATTAAGATAACAAATTACAAAGGAAATTCGATTCACTCATGCAAGTGCATGGCCCGCGCTTAGCTGCGTGTTTCCTGGTTCTATACAATTCAGCTCGGTGATCGTCAAAACATTATTTAAATATTAAAAAGACATAAAAGTTACTGTAACACTTTTTATAACAATACAGTCCTGAGTTAAGTGTTTATGGTTAGCACATTTGATTGTCTCGTATAATCGAGTTTCTAAAGTATGAGTTAAATTATTAAAGTTTGTTTCGTTGCCTGGTACCAAAGACAATACATACACAGTGTATGTATTGTCTTTGCTGATACTTATAGATAAAATATTCAGTTTGGTGGTATTTTAGTGGATTTCCTTTGAAAAAATGAGATAGTCCATGCGTCAGCAAGGCAGGGACCATGAAATGAGCACGGTCCTGATGACCTCTAGAGTGTCTAAAAAATGTACACACACAAAAATACACACTTTAATCGAATGTAGCTAAATTACAAATAAAACCTGTATCTTTTGAAGCCACACTAGCTGATTTGAAATTATGCTGGAATAGTCTAAAATTTAGACTGTAATTTATTACAACCGATGATAGGACCACATCCTTCTTAACAGTATGATAAACTAGGATTTTCTGAAGCCAAGCGTATAAATTTTGGCCATAACTACACTTCACAATTTAAAAATGTTTGGATTCCTATTGTTACAAACGTTTTCCATCGTTTTTGAGTGAGAAAAAGGTAAACGACGTTTCTGGATCTGAAATCGGACCCCGTCTTCAGGTGAAAAGTAACCTAAAACATAAGACAAAACACTAGGAAAAGAGTAAGTTTAAAAGTAATCATCTCACGCTGACCAATCACCCACCACCAAAATAAATCCGTTTTTTCTGTTTCAAAAGCTATGGGAAACGTCCGTAATAATAGTTTAACCTCAGAAATCGTATCATCGTTAACGAAAATCTTGAAAAAAAATTGAATACCTTTATTGTCTTCTTATAAAGCATTCACTAAAAAAGAGTGTGTCATCCAAATAAACGACCTTTGATATGGTGTAATCAGCTAGCAGAGACCTACATTTGGTTTGCAATAATATTGGACCCATACACCTAAAATGTCTGTATTCCAACTCACTTGGTAAGAAAATTTTGTTTTAAAATCAACAACTTAAACCCCAGCACCACTTATAACGAAGTGCAGCAGCTGCCTGGATTAAAAGACTACCGGCGCTACTCTGCGGTGTTTTGCCCGGAATCAGCTGGTGTAAAGGTAAACATATTGTTGTTTACACTTGTCACGTGACCAGCACTTTGTTATAATCTCACAATCAGCTGATCGACGAGCCGTGGAATCCCCAAAGTCGAGAGAGCAAACCCGTGTTGTCTCCGGGCCCGTCACGACCCTTTTAACGCTTTACTTTACCTAGAAAGCTGCTTCTTTTGAAAGATTTCGCTTTAGAGGGTTTTTTATCCTGAAAGTTGTTGCGAGTAAAACCAAGACTAATAATTTTTATTTTTGACGTTTTGGTTCAACCAGCTTAAGTTAAACTTAGCTTTGGGTCGTCCGTCTCCAAGGCAGTCTATACGATGATATTGTTTTTGAACGCTCTGCCATTATTATGTACATGTAGTGAACCATTTATTTCATTGTAGAAAACTTTACACAAAAAAGGTATTGATTAGGTAATGTTTTCGCGCAGAAGATGCTTACCTTATCGTACAACATATCTAGGGGTCATCCAGTGAACGTTGATGATTAACGTCCATAGCTTTTTTATATAATTTTTAGATGATTAACTTTTATTGATCTAAAACTAAAACAAAATAGAATATTTTTATTTAATGTTCGTGTTTTGAAAACAACATTATGCGTATGACATCCACTTAATTCAATGAAGTTGTCTACTTTTTCTATAACGCAGGTCATCTGATTTCTACTCGTGGTGATTCTGGCCTCCAAGGCTTCCCAATCTATCGCCTTGCGTTTTTTCTTTGTGGGGGTATTTTAAACTTACCATAACCAACAGACTTAAACTTAAGTCAAAAACTAACTAAGTTAACTTTAAGTCAAATTGATATCCAAGGCATTTTATTTTATGATATTTTAAAGAAAGAGTATACAAGGAAAAACTACGTTATCTAAGCTAGTTGAAATAGGCAATTAATACAAAACCAACCGCATCCCTTAACTCTTGAACGGCTCAAGGCGTAGCTTGACTGAAAATTATAAAAATGCATCCAATCAAATTGACGACATATTCAAGCTTATTTTCAAAAAATGAACATGAAATAAAAATCCCTTTTTTCTTTTAAGACCAATAAAGGTTAACTATCTAAAAAATTAACCGAACTATGGCTTTTTCAAAATCATGAAAGATCACTGGATGACCCTGTACTTCGGCGTGCACAAGGACCGATTTCATTACTACCCTCACAACAGTTCTCACTCCCGACAAAGCTAAACTGTCCTCACAACAGAACTAAATCCACAAACACCCCTGGAAGTGTCCTATTACCCAACAGCAGACCGAGGAGCGCTTTAACCTCGGTGACAAAGGTCTGTAGAAATCGGCAACTCAGGAGTGTGTTGTGTTGTGTTACTTATGTGGCTGCTGGTCGGGCCCTTGAAACGTGAGGAGTATTGTGACACGAGTAGCCGTGGACATGGATACTCCAGCGGAGTGGCGCTGGTCCACAGTTGTAGGATTAGAGGGTGGTAGACGCTAAACACCGGTAGTCCTTCAGGCTCGTTCCTTCTGGGTGTTTGATTGTGTTTGTTCGTTGTGTTTGCAGACATTGTGCCTTAGAAACTGTGAAGAAAGCTATATTTAATATGTTAGAGATCAAAAACATAAAACAACTTGACAATAGAAAATAAAAGGTCCTTATCTTACTTGAATGCACAGGTTTCTCCAGTGCTAAAATGTTCCGCAGTTCTGTTACACGAGATATTGAGAGTTAGACGAGATATTGTAATGTGACTCTACGGTGACGCTAGGTAAAGATCGAGGTTGAGTGGTAGAGAGGGCTTTGTAGTCCTAACTTGGCCTCGTTAAACAAGACAAACTTTACCTTTTTACCTTTTTTAGAAGACCTGTCGCCAAGTCCAAACGACTCCTTCACATCAGAAATTCCGTCTTAAACTCTAAATAGTTCACATTAAAGGAAAATGACAGCTGGTGGATTAGCTATACGAACAATAACTAAAAGTGTTACTGGGATGTCTGCAACTACACTAGAACCGCTGTAACTTTTCATACATGATTTGTTCGACGTCGCTTTAGAGCCATCTTCTCTTTGATATTCAATAAACGTTACAATGTATTCAACAGGATAGTTTTCCGCAAGCTTACACTGTAATTTCAGTTGTTATAATTGGCCGATTAAAATTGTTTTTAGGTGGAAACCTTTAAAAAGGTCTAAGTTAAACCATTAGCCAAGGTTTAAATTTTTTTACGTTTGCAACAACAATTTTAGATAAACAATGTCTTAGTGAAAATATTTTCCTTGAAATATGAGTCGTGCTCACTGCGTCAGGGTAGTTTTCGCTTTAAATTTGAGCCAATTTTGAAATAGTTTTCGCAGGGTACTAAATTTCCGTCCATTATTAAAAGTCTTCAAATTTTAAAACGTTTGAAATTTTTGCGCACATCAAAAGATAATTTTAATAGGCTTTCTTACAGCTTGGAAAATTGAAATCCTTGAATCTTTGTTGACCAAAGTTAAACATATTTCCTTGTCTTGCTACAGTGTAGCCACGTTCATGTATACCTCGCGCGGCTCCTGTATGCTGCGGCACGCTAGCTAGAGAGAGGGTCGCATCTGCCTGCTGCGGCGCCGCATACACTATACAGGAGCAGTGTCGCGTGATGCGGGATGCGATAATGACGCGGATCTGCGCAGTTGAGTGTAAATGTGTCAGAGCAAATGTTTATACAGGCACAAAGCACGTTGTCACGCTAGACTTAGCGCTACACTACTAGTGGTAGTAGGCGCTGTAGTAGTGGTGACCATCGCGCGCACAGAGGGTAATGTAAGGAATTGACTGTTTGTAACCGCATTTTCAACTTAGACTCAACTTTGGGTAATATGTCAACTAATTATGATATACGGTGCTTTTGAACAGAGGCAATCGATTGCTGGATGTCTCCACTGCGAGCACCTTTATAGCCGTGACTTCAGAGAACGCAGTCCCGTCGTTACTTTGATACGAGACTAAATGTAGACTGTGGCGGATCCTGTAATCCAGCTTCATGGAAGCCAGGTTTTAGGATGATATAGGCTAAAGCGGCTCATTTAGTCTCAGTGATCATCTGATGATACCCGCATCAACTCCCATTATAGTTTAGACATCAGACCATCACCTGCGCGGCTGGAAGTCACATTAAGCCGTTGGTCCCTGTATTTCCATTGGTGATTGGGCTATTAATTAATGACCCAGTGCATAAAATAACCTGTTAACTGGGCGACACTTGTGAAGGGATTATGTCGCCTAGTGATGCAGGCGGCGCCGGTTATGTTTTGGTTCAGATTTTAAAGAACAAGTAGTTTTTCATAACAATCGTTTACAAGTTAACTGTTGACCTATACATTTGTATTATTACAACGGTAATAAAGCAGTAAATCAGGTTAAAATTGTATTAAAAATGCAGGACAAACTTCTGTTATCGTATCACTGTAGTTTTGCCGTCGGCAGCAAGGAGAGTGTAGTGGAGGTATGGTGTGTCCGTTGTGAGCAAACCGTCTGCACGCGGTACATAGACAAACTTATAAGCTGATTTTCATGTTGTTACTTGATTTAACTCTCCAAAAAATAATAAATATCTAATTATTTCATGCATGTTTCTGAGTCACAATAAACTATTACTGTACATTAGAGAATTGGCTTATGGTTAGAGTATTTTTCTATCAAAGGATATATTTTCTTATCAATAATTGTTCACGTGGTTGGTTCTTGAATATATTTGATAATGTATAATAATTTAGAAGTACCCTAATTTTGAAATAAGTTAGGTATCTCTAATAAATTATATCATATATATTTATATCATCATATAATTATCAATAAATTATCAACCATATAACATTTCTAAACCAAATTTTTCTAGTATTTAGTTGATTAATTTCTGGTACCCCATTATAATTATAGTAGTTATAAACGAACTTGTGATGTTAGCAGGTGGTCTCAGGTAAGTAAAAGATGTAGATTGTTTGTCTTTCACTTTAATTTTGAACTGAGTGATTTGATTCTAGGTGTTGAAAGCCAAGTTATGGATATAATATTCTAACCAATTTTTAAAAGTGATTAAAAAATGTCAAATTTATTCAAAATATGTCCTAAAATCAGGATTTCAGGTATCAAAAATACAACACTTACTAACAAAAATCCACAGCTCCTTTAGCTGGGGCATTTATACCCCCACCCCTCGGTGGTTGTCGCCCAGTTAAAATTCTTAAAATATGCCTGTATGACCCATTCTAAGGAAGAGTCGGCCTTAGTTTGTAACAAGACTACACCTCATAACTCATTACTACCACTAATCACACTTATCCTTCACCACATATTTGCCTTAAAATACCCCTCATGAGTGGTCGGCATCTCAAATAGTGATTTAGTGATATGCTGCGTATACATAATTCAGATGTTATATCAAATACATAAATAAATAATAAATAGTTCACTGCGTAAAAATTGACAAGTTTTAAAACTATTATTAAATTTAAAAGGTTAAAATTTTTACACATTCTAAAATTGAAATACCCTTTTGACATTTACTCTCTCTCATTCCATTGAATTGTACTACTCTAGTCCAGTAGTCAGGCAATGTGTTCCGAATTTTCCCAGTCATTTGCCATAAACTTGTCTGTATTGTAAAATGATTCTGCGGCCAAAATATGTTGGATTAGCTTTAAAGGCATTGTTCCTGGGGCACCTATTCCCCGGTGTCTTCCAGTTCGGTAGTTCTTCCTGCCTCTAGTTTAATTTGAATGAATGCCTCCCCAACGAGAGACCACACTTTAATTTGAAAAGAAAGACATGTTTCTAAAATATAAAGGAGGGTAGTGTCCACAGTTTAAAAATGTTCTCCTACACTCTAGGCATTTAAGATCTTGAATGCCTACACGGTTCTCTCCTTAGTTCAATTTTTATTTAATGAAAACTGGCAACGCTTGATTTTAAGTATCCGCCCTATAAAACGAACGCGTAAGCGCTCTACCAATAATTCTCCTTTCTTTCACAATCGCCTCCCATTAATTTAAACATACTATTTTAGTAGCATGTCTGTTAACTAACTATAGGGTCTCCCAATGTAATGTCTTGAACTTGTCTGTGTTATGCTTGAGAGATGACAGTTGTTGTTATTCAGCCGAGATTCGCTTTGGACAAAGGGGACAATTTTTAATAGTATTTGGCGACTTGTTGACGAAATAAACTCTTGTGTGGGCTACGGACTATCGTTGATGCCTCTATAGTCTTCCCTGCTTTTAATGTGATCTAGGTTAAAAAAAGTATATATCACTTCACCGGCAGCTCTAACTGATTTATAAAACGATCAGGAAAAACGTACTGCTCTATTAAACTTAACCAAAAATTATTTGAATACATATGAATATGTCACATTTACATAGTCAAGCCAGTTTTTCCTTTTTTTCTTTTATTCTTGTTTCCAAAGAAACGCAAGAAGGTCGGCTAGCGGCTAGGGGGGCTAGGATGCACACGGGTGCGGGGGCAGTTCCACGCCGTCACCCCCAGAACTGTAAGTCCGTCTGCGACGCGAGCACCACTCACTCTCCTCTCTAATCTGTTAATGCTCCTGCCTCACTGGCCGGCCACAACTCGCAAACGTAATAAGACTCTGTGCTGGGTCCGTTCTTTTCAACGAAAAAATAATATTCAAAGAAATATCTGTTGAAAACTTATTATACAAGTATTTAAATTATGTTTGTAATATTTCCAGCGTGTTGATTTAAAGTCACGTGTTTCGGATAAACATTCAGATTTAAGTACTTCTCTAAATTTGAAGGCATGAATAGTTGAACCGCATGGTGTAGTGGTCAGCATAATCGCCCGGCAAGCGAGAGACCCGTGTTCAAATCGGTTCGGTCCAAACATGTATTTAAATTCTGTTTGTAACAATTCTCACTATTTGACAGTACACATGTTTCGGATAAACATTCAGATTTAAGTACTTCTAAATTTGAAGGCATGAATAGTTGAACCGAATACGAGGTGTAGTGGTCAGCATAATCGCCCGGCAAGCGAGAGACCCGTGTTCAAATCCCGGTTCGGTCCAAACATTTTTGTATTCAAATTTCTTTAGCAATAAATTAGCGTTCATACAAATTTAGAAACACAGGTTATACACTCATAAAACAAAGTACTTATGTTTATTCTATTTGTTGGTGAAATTTCATACGAAATAAAGATAGTTATTTCTATCACAATAAACGTCATAACAAACCAGAAAGCAGTGTTAAACTTCCCAACACCTTCTGAGTCAAATCGCAAAACTGTATATACGTATAATATAATTATGTCACCTGTATTTATAAATGTTGTATAACCACATTTTTCCTATTTTTTTACAAAATTAGGTGTACATTTTTCTTTTGGTGTAAAAAACAAAACGCTTATCTACGGATATCTATTCTGAACTACGTGAAAAATGAAAGTTGGCTGCGAACAAATTTTAGCATTAACACGGGCTTCTATAACACAAATTCAATGGTAAGGTAAACATACAGGAGATGGTTGCTAGTTATGCCTGAATAAAGAGATTTTTTACTTGGTATAGTTATGCTTATATGGATAGGTTATCTTTGTAGCTACGCATACCCCTATACCTTAAGACAATCTCAGCCAATAACAAGCTACTGAGGATGACTCTCCACAGCGAGGTCGAAACGTTTAGCAGTATTTATATTTCAACTGTGACGCGGTGTAAACCGGAAGCCTTAGATCTTAGTGATGACACCGGCCGCGAAAGCTTAAGATCCCTATATTTTATTTATTTTCCAAGAGGCTAGAACCCATAGATAAATTAATATTTCGCTAAGTTTATGGACCAGCAGGAAAGAAATTATGCCATTTGCAACAAAATGAATCGCAAAACAAAACCACTCACAGGAGTCCTGGACCTTTTTTTATTAATATTTCGATATCAAGCCAATTTGCTTACTTTATTCAGTTAAAAGTTACGCTTTACGCACTCTAGTCCAGACCAGCAACGAAATTTACATAACACACTCATATACTCTAGCAAACAGCAAAAGCATGAGTAATCCAAACCCGTTAGAAAATTACGTGTACAATTTATTGTCAGCTGAAAATAACTCTCCCTCTGTGCCGGCTGTGGGCCCCAGCTGACTCAAAAGAAGGCACGAGAGATACCTGAGTGTTGTATCATCAACAGCTGTGTGTATGACGTCATCTGCGCATGTCCTAGCTCCCCTGTGGTGGGGAGGGGGTGCGCATGTCTTCATGCCTCATTGCACCGCGAGAGTCAGAAGCATACAAGGTGGCTTGAGTTCTGTCCTCCTTGAGATTCAACAATTATAATCTGTTACTAAATATCATAACAAAAATCTTGTTATACTTTTTTATTTCAAAACGGTCAGCAGTCGATGCACTTATAGTAGAAAAGGAATATTAACCCAAGATGAAAGCACTGTTGGGAAAAGATAAAACTAAAGTAAAGTACTAAAGTTTTAGACATAACGAAACGGGTGTAAAATATTATTTTATATAATTCTACTATAAATAAGTTATTATAATAACGATATAAAATTATGTACATAATTATGAAAAGCATGTATCAAAATCTAAGAAATGTTATAACACTGCGTTTCAGTAGAAACAGTTTAATGTAATATGTAATCTACCATGTAATATAAAGTGTCAACACAATTCTATTGTACAATGACCTCAATAAATGTTAAAATGTTAAAATGTTAATGTAAATAACCAATGAATCAAGCGGTACTTTCGTCATAATTATCTTATACCGGTCTTTTATGTTACAATATCGCCTGATTTTATACAAGTTTTCCCCACTTGAAATAATTATTAATTTTAAGTCAGATTGCTATCGAACTTCCTTTGAAAAAATACCAAGCCGTCGTAAGATCCAGGCGGGACCATGAAATGAGCACCGATCCTATAACCCCTCCAACACGTTTTGAGATTTTGTTCAAAAATTAATATACATCGCATTTTCTAGCTGATTTTCACCAAATTTGGTACAAATGTTTCTCATTTAAAAATCTCAGTCGAGTTCGTTAACCAGCAAAATCGGACTACAGGAATCCTCCTTTCGTGGGAGGGGTGTTGACTTTTCACCAAAAAGAGGGTTTAATGATCTAAAAATAGTAAATTTCGTCCGATTGTCATGAAATTTAAGGCAAACATGCATTTTGTTATTATACATCAATATACCAAAATTATGAAAATCTATTTGGTCGTTTCAAAATGTCGGCCAAAAGAGTGATTGAGAGTCCTATAACAGCGGAATGAGTAGTCCGATTTTATTGATATGTAAGATATGTTTCCTTTTAATAGTTATGTTGTATAACTTCCAGTAAGTACCACGATAAGTCTGAGGCCAAAGGCCGAAGCGAGGCTGTGAGTTGAGCGGATTATAGTAACAAATCTGCAAAGGAAATTCGATTCTCTCATGCCTGGTTTTCTTTACACTTAACACAGTCAGAACTATTCTTTACAAACAAATAGTTACAAATTATAGCTATCTACATAGAATTATCAGCCACTAACACAGCTCATATACGCAACGCAGTCATATACACTAATGTATACAACGGACGATTATATTAAAACTGAATCCTTTACTTTGAACCATTTATTAAGTGATTAGTTTAATCCCTATTAAACAGTAAAGCGGGTTATAGCCTTAAAGAAACATAGAATACAAATTAACTAATTACTTTGTTCGTCATGGGGAGCTTCTAATTCGTTATGTATAATAATCTACTGTTGGATATTGTTCGGAAGCATCTTCACTATAGTACCTGGTCTGACTCCGACGAACTTATCCAAAATGAATTTGAAAGTGTGCAGGTCAGATTTTGAGTGAGTCTTGGCCTCAGATGTTTGGGTGATTGGATTATCTCCTGAGCTTACCATTTCCAAAGACCAGTCGGTACTCAGGAGTCAGGACATACTTTTCTGCAGCCACCTTCTAGGTAGATTATACCCTAGTCTTCCGAAGAGAATTAACCTCCAAGTCCCTTCGCGGGCACAAGATCCGGGGATCTGTTTACCATGGTGGTTGCTCCTAACACCGTGAACACTTCCATCCTCAGGGTCCAAACCGAGAGTAATTCCACCCATCAGCGGATCTTGACATGTTTGGTCTTTTTGGTTCTGCTGTTTTCAAGAGTTTTATCGATAAGTCATACCTATCTCTGATGAAGAGATGAAGTCTTATCTTTGGTGAAGTCCCAAAGATAAAAAGTCACACGACGTTATGTTCGGTGACCGTAACAATCCAAAAAAAACACAAATCTATAAAACCCAACTTATTTTTTTGAAAATGCCGTAACTTTTTAAAGACATGAGTGTAATGAAAATAAACAACCTACTTGCGATCAGCGGACCAATAATGAAACTTCTTGTTTTACTTAAGGGATAAAAATAATTATTGGCTTATAAAAAGTTTTTATGTTATGCGTATCTGAGATCTCCTCTTGAAACGACCTGTAGGCCTATTTATCGTTCTGTACTTGTGGCCTATACCCTCTTATTCTGCATGGATGTGGCGCAATTGTGAGCGAGGAGTTGAGGATGAAGAGGAAACTTAAAACATTACAATGCAGGTATATTTAATCAACAAAACAATTGCTTAGACCTTCCTTTCCATGCGGGTGAACTACAAGTTTCAGTCGGCCAGGGTGCATCAAGTTTCTGCGGCCTGCGACCGGACAAAGGCCGCAGACAGAAGCGACCGACAACGACCGCTAAAATTCCACAAATGGAATCAAAAACTTGTTCCGCGGAACAAATCGTGTCGGCGCGGCATACGACTACTTATTATCATCGGCTGCAGCCCGATCGATCCGGGGGGCAGCCATTTTCCACCCCCCGGCGGGCCGGGATTGATCCGTCTGGCAGTGGACCAATGGGGTGCGCGGAGCGCGCGGTGGGCGTGGCCTAGCTGCGCAGTCGCACCACACTGCATGTCGAGCAGTCAGTGTCTCGCGAGCCGTGGGCCGGTGAGGTTGTGCAGTGCGCATGGTGGACAGGGCGCGTTGTGTCGGCCATTGCTGGGCCCGCTCTGAGCTCTGTACGTGTTGTTCCTCTACCGCCTTCAACCTGGCGACCGACCATCTACACCACAGGGTGGTGCCCTCCCTGATCCCCAACCCCAGGAGCCTCAAGATCTCCCCCGTCAAGGCGGAACTGCAGGACATGAGCGACCAGCCCTCCAGTGAGTACCAAATAGGTCGTGTACTTTTTGTGATTTGAAACATCAGTAGTAAAATACTACGCGTGGGTGTTCTATTATCAAAGGCCAAAGGGACAAAAATTCCCTCCAATGTAAAAAAAGAGGTAGAACAAACTTGCTATAGTGACCAGCCATACAATTATGTCCTACTTACATGTAGTTTTTGTCATGAAATATCAATAGTAAAAAATTGAGCGTAGCCATACGTAGGTATCCTATTAGCAAAGCTGTAAAATTCTGTAGGGACCATCAACAGAACTACTACAATAATTACTTTAAAACCATGCAGCACCTAATACAACTTCATTATGCTACTATCGTACCTCTCAAGGAATAATTCTGAAAACTCAATCTATAGATCTATATAGCTGTTAATGATGTACGTGAAATTAAATATAAATTTCTTTACTCACATAACAATAACTTGAATTATCATAACAAATATATAATTGAGGTGATAAAATGTATACATTTTGGGTGCCCTACTATAATGTAGGATTCTCCCACCCTGTTGAGGTTTTTTTCTCAGCCGAGAAGAGCAGAAACATTTTAATCCTTGTCTATATCCCATAAAAAATAGAGGAATGTTAGGTCCATGCCCAGAAGAAGCAACGTTTTAAGTCCATAGCCTATTCTAAACGGAAACCGAATTGCCTGTTTTTTTATAGTTTTAAGCATTGACACACCTATTATAATTATTATTGTTGAATGGAATAAATTATTTGAATTTGAAAATATTTAAAACTTTCATCGTATAGGGGGAGCAAAGTATTTTTTATGCCCAATGAAGAGCAAAATTGATAAAGGTAATGATAATGTTACGCTTATTTACTATCATGAAAATTACCCATGTAAATAAATACGTAGACTCTATTAATGAAATTTTTCACGTATAGTAATTGTTTAGGGTATTTGGAACTTCATGCAAGTATGATATTCTAAAAAGCTCTGTCACAAACAACATTCAACAACATTGGTTATAGTGATTAATACTACTTCATTTCTTCCAACCCATAAGCCATATTACTTACAATAAAATCATATTGAGATATGATGAACATTAAAATATAAAGGCTAATATGAACGATCGAGTATTTTATAGCAATAGCTACCTTACTACCATATGAGCTCGAAAATCGTAATGAAAAAAGGGTTTCTTTATTCATTTATGGGTCTATATACAACGGCGTGTTGAATTATTTTATCCGTTGGTTCCTTAATAGTTAAACAGCATTTAATTTACATAATATTTCAAAGTGTTTGGTTTATGATTAGAAACAACATTTTGATATCACCAGCATTTTTAAATTTTCCCCAATAAAAAGAAGAAATTAGTAAGGTCACTCACAGTCTGTAAAAAAAACTATAAAATCCATCAGGCATATATTTTATCTCCATAGCTAAAAGTTCAAAATGAAAGTGACTCTAAATGACGTTTAATTAGGTGTTGACCTAATTCAAATAATTGATAGTAGGCCTAATTATATTATTAGTTTTATTCATATTGTTAGTATATCAAATTAAATATAAATCTACATTTCTATAATGCAATAGTCTGATTTGTATAAGATCAGAAAGAAAGTCTATTCAGTACTCTTTATTTTAGGGTTAGTCAAAATAAAAGGTTTTGTTCAAAATTATTGTAACAGCTATTGCTTTTCCGTCAAGAGATAAGCCTAATAAATCACAAAATAGAAACCGTTAGACAAGAAAATGTGTGAGGAGCATATTTGAGATAAACCCCTATAGCTCTCAAAGATACCTTAGTAAAAGTTGGGATAGCTTTAAAAAAAATAATGCAGGCGATACATTTTTGGGCATTGGTAAACCGTTTAACAAATACTAAAATGCTAAAAAATGTCGTGCATGGCATTTTTAAATTTTATAGACATAGACACGTTTTTAATTAAATATTAAGTCTAAAATAAACTAGTTAAAATTAAAGGTCTACTCAACGTTTTACCAAGGCTATAAGAACTATATTTGAATGTTAGAAATAGTTTTGTCATTTGATTTAATTAACTGAACCATAGTTTAAACATGATTTTCAACTAACAGTCGAAAAACTATTTTACATTACATCACGCGAAATTGTCCACGGACGGTTCTTGATAGCGTTATCTGGAGTTTTAGAACTGATAATTTTGTTTAACTATACTTACAACTGAGGTTAGTTCAGAAGTAAGGGACACACGTTCTGTTTATTTCTTTTGCTAGAAATTTGTATTTGCATGAAAAGTGAACAACTTAAGGGATATATCTGCTGGGTACTTTCTAGGATATTAAATTTTATATAAGTCTCAACCGACCGCATAAAGTAGTTCCGTAGCATTTTATAAGTGTTTTTGTTTGCGCAATTGTGTCTGTTCTTTTAGATCAGTTATGGCAGATTGTTTCATATAAAAATTCTAAAATTTATAATACAAATAATTAATGGAGAACAAAGCAATTATTGATGAAAAACTTAGCCGTTTGATAATTAAAACGAGATTAAGAATTTATCATAGATTTTTATGAAAGGTTTCGAAACCAGTAACACACATACGAATAGATTTAGCTTGGAAAACATCTGATTGTGGGTATATTTTTTCAAGTGTATACGGAATAGTGAGAAAGAGATTAGAAAATGAAAGTGTAACGCAAAGTGAGAAAGTCGAAAAAATCTTCTTGAGCTTGGTGACCGTGTAGTTTTGCAGTACGAGAAAAATATCGTTCATAACTTGTTCCGAAAGTTTTTATTCCGAAGAATAGTAAAATCGTTTCTGTGCTCATATCACTGTTCCCATGTTTGGCTGTTCATGCTGACCTTTCCGGAAAAGTACCACTTTTGGTATTTCTAAAAACAGTGATGTAAATAAGCAGACTAGGCGCGTACGTAGTAGGGTGGCGAAATTTCGGGATACATAATCTATTCTTGGTCCTGCAGGTTTTGATCTAAAACAACCCATTATACAAAAATAAAAGTTTAACAGCTCGTCAAATTGCAATCTGCATCAACAAATCTAATAACTTTTCGACCCTTCTTTGCAGACGTTTTTGCGTGCCGTTCTCGCGCAACAAAACTCGAATCTTACTTCTGTTTGGATACAACTGGACAAAGTTGCATTCCATTGATCCAATCAGATGTCGGAGTCGCTTTTACGTGAAAATGGCGCAACGAAACGTCCTTAAAGAAGGGCCCAAACAGTTATTAGATGCAGCAGACATTTGAAGATAACTTTTCTACATAATCAGCTCACGGGACAATTTCAAGATAATTATTGGGGTAATACTAGTGACATCGAAGATGGCAATTAGTATTTGTTGGAAAAGTAATTGTTTAACGATTAATAGTACTAAAATTATTATGGTAGTTTAAATTCAAAACATTATTCCTTTTGTAATAATAAAAAAACAGTTTTGTGTATTGTGAGTTTATCTTCTGCAATGCACTAGTCTACAAATAGCCATATTATGTACTGATAGGACTGACTGTAGACACTCTATTTTCATTGTTAAGCACTCTGTTTATTAAGATCTTGTACCAAGATGTGACTTGGTAATGCTAACCGGATCAGAGAACGGTGTTTTTCCATCGATATTGTTGTCGTTGATCGTCATCTATGCAAAACAACTGATTATGTTTTAAAGCATACTTTCTATTATCCTTGGGGTCGGTTATAATTAGCTGGTAATTATTATATAAGTGTTAGACGGTTCTGCGATGATTGTAGTAATTTTCAGACGGTAATGTTTTCTGGATTTACCATTTTTTAGCGGATTTTAAGTGGAAATCACCGTTGATCTAAAGAGTTAGGCGGATTGCCAGTGTTTAAAAATACTAATTGAATTAGAAGCTATATGGTTACGTTTTAAAGTGAGGCTTAAGGTTTTGAATTGAGGTGTACTATTATCTTTCTGATAACGTGTGTTTGCCTTTCTGTAGGTCATTGCAATATGTTTTAATCCAAGGATCTCGTATGGGCTCAGGTTGTATAAGATTCTTCATGGGCTAAATGTTATGTTAGATACAAAAATAATGGTCTCAGTGGGCTCCATGGGGTCTTAAAGTTAAGTTTAACATTAAACACAAGTTTAAACTGCACATAGCCAGGTTTAAACTTATTTTACAACCGATTTTTGAGTAATTTTTTTAATGGGATTAAATTTGTGATTACCAACACTGTTGACAAAATGGACAATTCGATCTGAATTTGTTATTTTGTTATTTTTGCTGCACACTCCTCTTGAAATTTGACTAATTATTTGAGATTGTCTACAACCAAACCATATCATAATATTTTCGAAATTAAAGTGAGATTCCCAGACAAGGCGGATATCCAATATAGATACAAAATAAATGTCCCCCAAAATGCGTTTTATCGTTTAAAATTTTCGTGTTTTTAGCAGGTCGAATTTTACTAGTAGGCCCCGTTTTTCCTGGGGCGTGTTGCATGTTTTACTCCTTGGGTTCCCCGGTACGCTTTTCTAAATTCGCAGCTACAAATCCATGGTTTGAGAACTTCCATGCCCTTCCGAACAATTTCGTTTGCAATTCTACCATCATAGACCTTAGCCAGAGACAATCCATTTGATTTGTCTTTGCCTCAGCGCAAATCTTTCACAAAGAATCCCAGCACGTTCCTCGAAAATTATTTAAAATTCTCAAGTGTTATTGTCGATGTCAGTCAGTGATATCGTGACAGATATATCGATTGAAGAGCTGTCACTCACACTTATCAGCAAGTCTACAGGTGTACCACACCTAGCCACGCTGATAGTTCCGTGCTGTTGAGTTGTCACCCTGATCACGAGTACAAAGTCGCCGACTGTTGGCTTACCTGTCATTATCTCGACTTAATTAAACATTGTTGGTGTATTTGATTAGGGTTTATCAACGGTTCACAGAGATTATTCAAGTTGAGGGTGTTTTGAAATCGGTTTTGGATTGGTTTGATGCTTGAAAATTTCAAAACGGAAAGCTTCATATTTTCCTACTTCGGATCTTTAGTGGCTAATCGACCTGCAATCGCTGATATTTTCAAGACAGTGTATGGGATGAAAGATAATGTTATGGTAAGAAGATTGCGCATAGATGCCGAACAGATGAGGAAGAAAATCAACATAGTGCGGCAGCTCAAGCACAGATAGCGCTGAAAGGGAATTATTTTAAGTCTCAAGTAGAGCCACTGACGCACGCGCAAGTTTGTTCGTTCTGGATAATTACACAATTTGATCACATTTAAGTCGTCGATGTCGGACAAACTCAAGCATGTGGAGCCGAGGGGGGAAGGCGTCAAGAAGCGGCATCGCTATCTGTGCTTGGGTTGCCAGAACTATGTTGATTTTCTGCATCAGCCACACGGCATCTATCCCCAATCTACCTACCATAACATAATCTTTGATGAGATCCATGCACTTCAAATTAGAAGCCAGGAAGGGAAATATTAGAAGGATCCAAATATGTTTTTAACATAATGTCCAATTTGAGATCTGACTACATTCTGTATGGGTTTGATGAGCTTTGGGACTGGTCAGCTACCTGAAGGTTTGTCCAATAAGGTCCAACCGGTGACTAAGAGCGATCAGCTGATACTCTGTGGCTGCAAGATTCTTTAGACTTATCACGATTAGTAATGCTAGGAAAAAAGCACTGTTGTCAATTCTTTAGAACTAGATGCCTTTAGGTAGTTGCCGGGATCCAGAGCATACCGAGAACTAACTATTCAGTTAGGTAGTTTCGTGGCGATTTGGTATCTCGCGCGACTCCGGTGGTGCGGGTTCAATCCCCGCAGTCACCACCTTTTTGAAGTGACACAATTTTTGAAGTGACTATACGGTGACGCAGAGTAAAGGCCGAGGTGAGTGGTAGAGAGGACTTCCTGGTCCTAACTTCGCCTCGTTAAGCAAGACAAACTTTGTTTTTTACAGAGTAGAGTTTTCGTAGTTTTTTTACTATCTCGTGCCTTTTTAACTGTGACGCTAGTAGAACTCTTACTGAAACCTGACTCACAATTACATGAAATATCAAAAGTTAGTAATCCTTCCAAAATTTGAACGCTGCCGTCCGAAAACACAGTTTTTCCAAATCTTATGATATTTGGTCTAGAGATCTCAAGCTATCACTGCAGTAGCTGGATGATTTATAGCGTCCTCTAGCCGCCTCGTATGAGGAGGCATGTTTCCGTCAACCCCAGGGTCCCGGCTGACGGCTAATTTGGCGTGCGAGTGTCGAAGTTTGATGTATCGCCTGGAGATTATCAGCGGCTAGCCGCAGCTATATAGCGGCTATGTGGCACTGGCGGCTACCGCGGCTCGCCGCTGACGCCTGGTGATAAATCGTGCGTCTCAACACCTCACCCGGCGTACGCCCACTTGGTAATATTTATCTATAAGCGTAGGAAACTGAAGACAATTTTCAGCAGCGAGTTCAGTGACGAGTTTTAGTTTGTCCATGTTTTCAGTTGGCTTTGTCATCGATGAGTCCGATTTTACAAAATTTGATATATGCTACCAAACCGACGCTTCAGGAATAAGGCTGAGTTTGTCCAGCTGCTGAGAATTTCCTTAGCTGGTGGCCAGAAGGTGCTTCAATCATGCAACAGAAAAAAATTAAAGATTTGAAGTAATATTTTTACAATTGCTGCGTGCAATTGCTGATATTTTATTAATGGCTTGCTTTTTTTCTATATACTCGTCGTTTATAACGTATGGAGATTCTTGAAGAGCTCTTAACGTAATTACGATAGCTAAAAATAAATGCAATTGTGTCATTAGTATATAGAGCTTCTTTTAAAAGTGTGTATGCGTTCGCACAAACCTAACTAGGCTAATAAATTTTAATGAATTGTTTTCAAATAAAACCAAAAGACAAGTTGTTTTTGTCGAAAAGAAGATTGTGTATCATTAATAACAAGGGAGCTAAGTTTACAACTCGTGTGGGAGTGTGAAACTAAACTTTTATGTGTGATAACCAAGATCTTGGGGTGTACTTAGCTTGTGTACGGTGTGGTGTAACTTTGAAGTTCGGGGCGATTGAGAAGTTATGTTTAAAGTTTTGAGATCGTAAATATACTGTGAGTTGCATCGCCTGTTTCTAATTCTAAGTTTAAAAAGATATTTCTAAATGTTTCCATTTTTCTAATTTGAACCGGTATTTTTGGTTATTATGAAACATTTTATTAGAATTTTAACAGAAATTTATGTTATTGCCTCTTTTTTTTTGTTTTTTAAGAGTGTTGGTAACTAATTGTAAGTGTTCAGGAAGCGTTCTTATTAATTAACATTCTTGGTCAATGTAGCCTTTAAAATACAATCCAATAGAGCCAAAGAAATCTTTTCTGTGTACAAAATAGAAATAAAAATATTCTGATGACAAAACTTTTTTGAGAAAATATTCAAGTCAATATACTACATTGATGGTAGTAAGAACTGGCGTAAAAATTTGCAACAACACATTTCGAATACCGTTAAGAAACATGCGCCCTGTGTAAATTTTGACTAACCTACATGTCGCTAAGACCAATTAATCAACTTTTCTGACGATTGTCATACATTGTGAGATGTTTTGCAATATATTATTTTATTTATTTATGAAGAAATCGCATGATTCCCTATACATGAAATGAAAATATTGTATTCCAATTTTTTGTTGTACATTCTTTACAATAATTTATACATTAGAATTACTCCCCCAAAAAAGAAAATCTTGTGCTTGGGGGAGGGTCATACAGTCTCTGAGTCCATGTGGATTTCTTGAAATATATTCCAAACGTAAATAAAATCTCTGAAGTTTTTTCTGTAGAAAACTCAGTGTGGGGTTGTAAATCACCGCGGCGAGATGTAGTGCGGCATCAGAGAGACCGCGCGTACAGGTCTCCAGGCCCAGCCCGGCCCGGTACACTGTAAGCGACTGCTCTGGCTAGCTCTAGCCGGCGACCGCATGTAAGATGTTCTCTATCCTGCAGGTTCTTTACGTTCGTCTACTGGGTTATTTTGTGTGATGAGGTATGCTGATCCCTCTTAAGAGACTCTTCGGGACAATTAAAGTCTGTAGTTAATTATGCCTAAACATTCTCTTATTGAAAGTATATTTGAATGAAAGTCTACATGAACTATTCTTTCCCTTCTAGTTGGAAACCTTGCAATACAATGAAGTATTCTATATTTTTCCTTTTCTATTATATATTGTATTGTTTTATTAAATGTCGTCCTGAAAGTATATTAAACTATGCGCTATAAAAATAATACTTACGTAAGTTAACTACGAAATTGATTCCATACTGATACCTTTTAACAGCATCCATATCATATCATCACCTACTGCTAAATCGAATGAAACGGAGGGTTTGTTTTATTTGTGTGTAGAGTTTTTAAAGTTAGGCTTACTTGTAAAACTCGTTTTTGTGTCGTGGTTAAATTGTCGATACAAAGTAGACGATTAGCAAATGGAAAAGCCAGAGAACGTTGTAAGAAAATCACTGAATAATCATTAAACTGTCTTCTAATTCAGGGAAACCTCTGGGTTAAGGCGCATTTTAACCCAGGAAAGTTAGTTTTGAAATATTTTGTAATGTTAGTGCTGTGTTTCTTTCAATGTAACGTAAGTGTTGTTTACAAAATATATATGTACTAGGGAAGATTGGAATTTTCTCAATAGACTTGAAACTACTGCCAAGACCTAATTTGTTTATTAAAATATCAATGTGGACGCTTTCCGTCAACAAGGGGAACACTACAGCGTTCTTCTGGCTCACTAAGCACGATAGAAGACATCCGCAAAAATATTGCATGTTCAGAGGGTCTACCACCGTCAACAACTTAACAAAAAGATGACCCAGTTGATCAAAATATCTCGTGGATACTTCGTAAATTGAACTTAAAACATATAAACCTTTTCAAAAAGTTATTTCATGGAATGTTTTCTAAAATAACTAGAAAGCACAAAAAGTTATGATTCAACAGATCACTTTTTCAAGACAAAATTTAAATATCCATCACGTATTCCCACACCAGACCTCAGCCCGGCTACTCCTGGAACCCTGACAAACTGTGCCGGGACGCGGGATGATCCAGTTCGCTGGATGTCGGCGGCCGGCTACACAGCACACCCGAGACTCGTACTCGTAGGCGAGGGACGGAGGCGTGAACACGACTCTTTGATCCCAGCCGCCGCTCACTTGTTCCTCCAGATTGGTTAATTTCCAGATTCTGTAATCGCCGAGGATGCATTCGTATTCCGAATGCAAGGTTTCAGTTAGCTGTGTAGGTAAACGTGATTTACATACATTCATGGGACCAGTCTGAAACCGCTTTGCGCATGAAGTTGCGTCAACGGTCTTCTTGACTTGAGTTGCGAAGGTGATTTCGTGCTGGTTGTAGAGTTGCGGGATTCTTTATGGGGTTCTGGATGTGTTTGATGTGTTACGTGGAGAATCGGGTGATTATCTTCCCTGAGTTTGGGGTTTCGAAGAGAGACACAGTTTTAAGTACGCGTTAAAGAAGGAAACAGGCGGTGAAGCAGAAAGTTTTTTATGTTTTGTGTTATAAGAAGATAAAATCGTTGCCAAGGGGGAAAGTAATTATTTCATACCAGTTGTAAGGACGTAATAATTAAGAAATATAAATGTTCTCTTAGGAATAACAAAACCAGATATTTCTGAGCTTTTATAGCTCATTTTACAGCAAGACCCATAGAGTGTAGGTAAAATACTATAATATAGCTGTATACACTTTTAGCTAAGTTTAAATGGTTCCCTGGTAACTCTGTCGACATCTAATTTAACAGCAATTGGATTTTGGGTTGCCAGATACTTTTCTCCGTGTAATAACTTTAATAATGATCAAACCCAAGACAAAGTTATTCTCGTAGTTTCAAACACTATGGAAGGATTTCGTTTAGTCTTCAAAACTGTATACTATAGGAGTTGTCAGGGTTCAAAATTTGATTCTTCTTCAAAAATTTTATGGTAGTTATTGGACGATGTCTGCAGAGGACTGAGAACAACCAAAGTCTGACACTCATTAAAAAGGTCTGCAGAGGGAATGCAAAACGTTGACATCTCTTCAAGCTATATTGATTCACTTCCATGAATCTCTTTCGGTAACAACGTGCCGGACAAAATTCCCAATCCTCGGACCCGGCAGACTGACTTGTCAGTGTGCTGATCTCCAGACGGTAGACAGCAGACTACAGACAGCAGAGGTGAAGGCGCGGAGATGGCGACGTCTGATGAATGGGGGGTTGTAAATGTCTGAGGAAGAAGAAAGGAAGCAGACTGTGGAGGCGCCAAATGAGAAAGTGCCGCCCTCCTCGTGTGTCCTGGTGGTGACAATACACAGCTGACCCAGTCATCCCTCGTCCTCCAGTGGTTAATTGGCACTGATTTATGCAGATGACCTTTGCAGGACCTTAGGGATGTTGTGGCTGCACTGGTGCTGAAGTGTGCGTATTTTTCCCGAAAAGCCCCAAGCCTAGGATTTGGCCGGAGCCTTGTTGTTTGGATCAATGACTCAAGGATATAGCAGAAAAACCTATTTATGCAGATGACCTTTGCAAGTGTGTGGAGTATGCATACAATTTGTTGTCTTAAGTCCAAAATGTCCCAAGGTGTAAAGTTTGGCCGTATATATAACTGCTTTTGACTTTAACTATATTTATTTACATTGCTCTTCCGTTCAGCTATACGGTATACTGTGGTCCACTAAAACCCCAATTTCCCGAACAAGTTTACCACCCTGCTCCGTCGTCTAGCCGGAATGACCTCTCCCTGTTCGTCTGGACTCTAGAGACAGAGTTGTGTGTCGTCGCCACCAGAGTGTGTGAGTGAGGCGCCAAGAGCGATATTCGGTGTCAAGGTTTACATTTCACTGACCACTAAATCCGCTTACGACAAGCCGATCTGCCAGATTTTGTCATATTGTGATCGCCGTGTCTCGTCCATCGACGCAAATCCATCTGATGAACCCTTCTGCCTAATTTCTCCATGAGATCAGGCGTGTTTGTGGTTTTGTTTGCGCCTAGGCAACATCGTAATGGGATTTATCTAACCTGATTTGTAATCTGGATGATCTTCAAATTTCGAAAAACTTTCGAGAGCCCTAATATTGGTAGATATTATTGATTGGAACTTGGTGATTGAATTTCATACTTTCCTGGGGTAAAAGTTTCAAGTACTGTGATAGAAAATAAGTTTATCATGAAGTTGCCAACCATAGTTTGAGTTGGAACTTGGGGATGGAGCTTCGAATCTTCCTGGGGTAAAGAGCTTCAAAACTTCCTGGGGTAGATGTTTCAAGTACTGTTATGGAAGGTAATTTTCTCATGAGGCTGCCAACTATACGTTGTATTGACTTTATTAAACAATGTTTAAAGATTTTGCAAGACACACCATTGATAATATATCTGATTTAGTTAAGAACAGAATGTGTACTTTATCTTTAGAAAATAGGCCAACGAAATCTCCATCGAGTTTTCCAAAAGCAATAATAATTCTTTCCTTTTCCTACAACCAACAAATAATGATCACGGATGCCCGGAAAATTAATATTTCTTTTTCTAGTCTAATAAAACCGTAACAAAACATGATGTGTCAAGCGTCGCGTTTAATGACGAGCAATTAAACACTCGGGTAGAGAATAATTGAAAGTAACATTCTTCAATAAAACTGGGTGATCTACTTTTTGTCAATTAAACTTTTACTGCTGCAGCTTTTTGTTGGAGGCGAATAAAACGGCATTTCAGTTGTGATCCGCTGCGCTTTTGGTCTCTCATTAGTAATAGACTGCACGCTGCACAGTTTGCCCGATAAATGTTAAGCATCTCTCGGAGTGTTTTTATGTTCAGGAGTTAAATTTATAACGATATCGTGACGCTACTGGAGCGAAAACTGTGTGTAATTTATAATAGATTTGCAGTAGTCGATTTTATGTTGAATCTTTCGTTTTTAACTTTATAACTTGCGCTGTAAAAGGTCATCGCTTAGCCCTTGTTTGTGGCTTTAGTGTAGGATTTAGAAGTACGTCTTTTCAAAAAATGTGAAAAGCATTAGTAAATTAGTTAGTGCCAATGTATGCGTTTTGTTACCATTTGGCAATTTCTAAGTTGTATTTGGACTTTGGTAATCTATGTTAGATGGACCAAATTCTTGAAAGTGGCTCTGTAATATATTTCAATCAAAGGAGATTTAATAAGTTGGATGTACCCTATTGAACCTATAACTAATAATAATAATCGTCTAGATACCCAGTTATTGGATCTATTTTCAAAATTTAAACACCTTGTTCTTATGCCTGAAGATCTACTATCCTATTTGAGGTTCGCCCATGACCTCAACTAGAAACGTAAGATCTTCAGGCATAAATATTATTTAACAATAATTTATCACTTACTACACTAATCTACAACACAGTACACACAGAGCGATGTGCGACTCTTGAACACAACTGACGCTGCTGATGTTGTGTTTCTCACGTGAGATTTGAAAGCCAAATGTGTGTTTGTGCGTGTGGTGGTGCTTTGTAGAGGCCGGCACTTGGCCACGCGCTTGAGTTAGCACTCGGATTTGTGTGTCTTGGCGTTTAGAGCTGCGGCGCCTCTGCGCACTTGGCGTCCTCTCACCTTTTCCAGGAGCACGCTACCTGCTTCCTCTGGCTCCACTGCTCACCGTTATCCGGTCAAAGCGGTGGATAAAGAAGGTATGTTTCATCGCTAGGTACCTTAGGTTTCTTCTTCTCCGGTGGAGCTTTTGGATACGAGGCCGTTAAGAGAGCGAGGATCAAAGACACTTTTGAAACGAGCGATGTGCGTTAGTTTTTGTAATGATGCAAACATTATTGAGAAAACCACTTCAATTAATGTTATCAAACAATGAGACTAAAATTAAACAATGTGTTAAAATCAGTAGTCTGATTTTATATAGTTTAGACTTTAGAAGGTTAACTGTTGTATATATAGGCTAACAGTTGTATTCGAAACAAATTCATCGAGACAGCTGACGCCCTTGCCAAATAAAGTACATCGAAGTTATTTTTTCTCCCTAGGACACGTCAATAAATATGACTAAAACAAGAAAAATGAACTATTAAAATTAAATAATAGTTAAATTTAAGAGTTTAAAAGGAAGGCAGTCGTGTCTTTCAATCATAATTGTATTGTTTTTATAAAATTGAGCTATGTAAAATTGTTTAATGTCTTTGGCGTGGGGACAGTTTTGATCGAATTTGGCAACTTGTTAACAACTTTCTGAACTCCTGTTTGAGAGGGTTTCTGTTATGTTTCTCCCAGTTCAGTAGATTTCCCTGCCTCTGATTTCGTAAAGTGGACTTAGTATTAGAGCCACGGCATTCACACACGTTAAAAAAGTGTTTTCATGTTAAGGGGCACTTTTGGTAGAATTTGGCAGCTTGCTATCGAATTGTTGGGCTACTGTTTTGTGTCTCCCAGCTTGGCAGTTTTCTTTTCCTCTGGTTTCATAAGAGTGAGGTTTGCGAACGAACAGTTTTGAGTGCTGGCCATCACGGATCTGTCCACATTTTCGTGGATTTTTTGGATTGATTGTTTTCGAATAATGGTTTCAACACAAGTCCGCTTGTTAGGACTAGGTATCCTTAGGACTATTGTTGATGCTATTGGTCATGTTTTATAGATTTATCGTTATGTTTGAACTAAGGCTAGCGTTCTGTTGAGTCGAAGTAATTTGTCTCATGTAGCCTCAATTTCATGAACGTTCTTCTTCCTGCAGCCTTTTTTGTTACTTTGATACTTGGAGTAAGTTTTAATACCACTCTTGGAGGGTATTTTAAAGTGATTATGGGATTATGATGATGAGTGCTATGATGGATCATGCCTTATTACACACTAGGACCGACTGTTCCCCAGATTAAATCATTAAATAATAGCCCAACGACCAATGACGTACTGGGCTTAGGACATATCTTCATGAAGGTCAATCGTGCGCTTGGCTAAATATAACGCGGACAAGTTATAAATCTGTGGTTTGTAGGTATTTTCGTATTTTACCAAAAGTAAATACAACCTTTACAAGTGGGATTTGTGTCACTTTTATAATTGTCCTAAATTTAAAAATCTTTTAAAGGTACTATAGTTTTACATTTTTCCTTCAGTCTTTCTTTGGTTCTTGAGTTGTGCTGCGGTTGTATGAACTCATTAAACATCTTTAACTCTGTATGCGTATGAAAAATGCGGTCTAGCGTACGAGCGGAGCGGGGCGGCGCGGTGCGGCGAGCGACTGTTTGCCCATATTAATAGGCATGTCCCGGCATCCTAATGGACAAGGTTCGGGCACGACGGTGTAACGAACTCGGCGCTTTGAAGCGAGGATACGAGTACATGGACACGGTGTTTGATAAGAGTGGCGCCGAGGTCCGGTTTCGGTAGATATCGAGGTAGACACCTCACCTCCCTCCTCGCCGCGCTCACACTGCTCCCACCACCACCAGGCTCTCACACCTCGGTGCTGCGGTACGACGTACGTACAGGGGAACAAGGTTGGTATGATGGACAGTACGGTTAAGGGTCCGACTCGGTGGTCACTTCAAAGAAGGGTTGAATTCGTCCGTACAAGGAATACACGACACTGCGCACGTAATAACTAGCTAAACAACGGACTTTCTTTCTACTGTTTCGGCGTAACTGTCAAACCAAGCGCTTATCAGGGTTTACTGTGAATTGTTTTTGACCTTTCAAAATATTTTTAGTTTAATAAAAATGATTTATTTGGAAACTAGAGGAGTCTACGGACACGTAAATTGAGAGGTGGTGGCAAATTATATCTTCTTCGACATCTAGCTATTCCGGTATTCCTGATATACATAGGGATATCACGATACTGACTTACTTGACTTGACTTAACTCCTGTAGCTCTTCTGGAGCAAAGGGCCTCGACAAAGACTCGCCAGCGGACTCGGTTCCTTCACTTCTTTCCATGTTTTGCCAGCTTTAAAAGCTTCGTCCTCGACAGTTCTTCTTCAGGTTATCACGATACAGGAGATCAATATACCGCGGCACCCATGTTCCACGAATCATGCGGATGGGACGACAATGAGAGTTCAATTTATAAGTATGGTAACAAACATAGCGTTTGAGACGAAACTTGCACTGACGAAACGTATGATTGAGGACAATATTTGACGTCATAGCGATTGTAGACATGCCTAATGTTAATGCGTTCATTCTGACTTGATGGCTGAGTCATCAGCGTGCGAGACTATAGGTGCAGAGCTGGCGGATAAACTTGCGTTCCCAAGAGAGTTGAAACTCACTGTCAGATCAGCAGCCAGACTTCTCACGCAAGTGATGTGACCCAGTGTCACCGGGGCCCCGCGGCGCGACAAAGGCGGTGTCGAGGTGTTTTGGCCAGTTTAGGGCCAATTGGAGTCAGTTTAGGAGCGGCGGCGTCGTTAGGCCCATTACCCTAGACCCGAGGTTAATTAATTGCCCATTCCAGCCAGCCAGGACTTCCGGTGGCTATGGGCACGGCAGGGATGCTATCGGTTTGTGGAAGGCCAAACACGGGCTGTGAATCATTCGACCGAGTCTGTCCAGAAAGGAAAGTCTTCTCCGAAGCTGACAGTATTTGCTGCTCTAAATGTTGCATGTCGCCTTTCATTTTCTTTGTACACTCATGCACCTTGACATCCGTCAGGTTGGAATAGTTTCGTGAAATTGGAGCAAACAGGATGACTGTTCGAATAGTACAAATTTCTTCCTTCTGAACGTCCTTCTTCTTCTGTATACTGCACACATTTGTGCAGGAGCTGTGTCTGCTCCTTACAGCGCGTTACTTGATTTTAATTTTGTGTTACACAGCAAGACAGACTGGCCTCATGTTTATTGATTACCATACATCATGTCACACAAATCTTATTAGACATTTTCGATTTACTTTTGTATGTAGAATCCGGCTCTGCATATCGCGCTACACATTTTTGTGACATCCTGTATAATTTTAACAACTTTGTTCTTTCTATCTGTTAAACTGCTTTCGTTTTAAATACAGTTTGAATTTTATTTGAATATGGTGTTATCAAATTTAAAATATATTTCAAACAGAAGCATTCATTCGACTGTATCAGCAATCAGGTTTTGGCAGCAATGATTTTGAGAGTAGTTCCGTCCTCTTATAAGCAAAAGCGAGTGCCCAACGTAAATTTTATCTAGAGACAAGCTCAAAATTAATAGTACAAGGATATAGGAACATAAATTCATACAGTACTTTTCTATTATCTTATTATAGAGAGTTCAAGTAACAAGTAGTTTGTTGTTACCTTTTGCCTTCAAAGAGAGTTCAGTCAGTAGCTTAGAAGCAAGTCAGTACAGTTACCAAAAGAGCAAGTGCAGAGTTTCTAAATACACATATTTGTGAGAACGATTAAGCATGCTCTGTATAGCTCCTTCCTTGATGTTAAAACACAGACAGCTTTCCCTTGTGTAAAAACCATTTTTCTGTAGTGTGCTACATGACGGTGAAAGTTTTCTTCGTATCCAAGGCTCAAGTTCAGTTTCATAAAGATAACCTTCTCACAGCACTCCCCCTGGTCGAGAAAAACGTTACAGCCCCATGCAAGAGTAAGAAAACATTAAAACTCCTAAGACCCTTTTAAAGCTCAGCATAAAAGAATGAAAACACCATAATCTCGGCCTCTTTGAGACACAATCTCCCCTTGGTAAGCCCCCCGCGTCTAAGCCGAGTGCTGGGCGTAGAGTGAAATGCAAACCACCCCTGGCTTGGCCCCAAGGAGGGCAGTGCCGCCCCTAATTCCGGTAAAAGCGGCGGCGGCCCCTGGTAATGAAATTATTGGCCGATGGCAGAGCCAAACAAACCATGACACCCAGGGACAAATGAAATTAATTCGCATAACAAAGACTGGAAGCCCTTTTTACTTAGGACGGGCTCGGAAGGGGATCCCTACTGGAAGGGTTGGTTCTAGAGATTGATTTACTCGAGTTTTTAAAGCGTGCGCTGGTGTTTGGGAAGTTCCTTTTGTTAATATTTTTTGGTGTCTCCACCTGTTGTATTTGTTAGTTTTAACTAAAGGTTATGTTATGGTAGGTAGATTATTGTAGGAAAATCTACATAATTGCGGCAGCAAGCACGATAGCGCTGCCTTCTCTCACCGTTTTCTCCCTCAGCTACATAATGACTCCGTCAATGACATAAATGTGACAAAACGATTTTCTGAACGAACAAATTTACACGTGTGTCGGTGGCTCTAAAAAGGTAAAGTTGTCTTGTTTAACAGGGCAGTTAGGACTACAAAGTCCTCTCTACTCAACCTCGACCTTTACCTATCTGGTCACATTACAGATGAAGTGGTGACTGCGAGGATCGAACCCGTGCCACCGGGTGATGACTCCGGAGTCGCGTTGCACAATCCGCCACGGATCCGCTCTACTTGAGATTCTTAAAATAATTCCCCCTCCCAGCTTGGGCTGCTGCAACTATGTTGATTTTCCTGCCTCAGCTGTTCGGCTACTAACTACTAACCGTATCATAATCTTTGGTTTTAACGTAACAACTTCTTTAATCGCGTATAGTTATCATGAAGTAAAATTTAAAATATTAAATTTATTTATTAATCCCGTCATCAGGTGAAAAGTACCTAAAACAACCAACCTAAAAACCAAAACCTCTTTCAGACGCGGATGAATTTTACTTATTTTATTACATTTTTAGTGTAATGATTGCCATACATATATGTTATGTTCTCGCGACTATTTATTTATTTATTACTCAGTAACTAGCTCTAAACAACAGTATAGGTTAGATATAGCAATTAAATGTTACAGTAATGACTTGTCAGTTAGGCCGCATCAGTTGAAAGAAAACCCGTGGTTTAGCCAGTTGTTACGTGCGCGGTGGCGTGTATCCTTGGGCGGACGAATTCAGCCTTTCTCTGAGGTGATCACTGAGGCGGACCCATAACTTGAATGTATGGTAAATTATTACCAAACTTGTATATGTACACGGAAATAGTTGAATAAATTGCTCTAAAGAATGCAATGAGACTATCTGTTTATATCGCTTGTCATAAGTCTAACTATCTCGGTTTTGCCAGAGTTAGAATGATAGTGCCGTATCTCCTTTTTTCAAAATGTGATGAAAGTACAGTATGGCCAAACCCACGTTATACTCGTTTAGCATGAATAAATATACAGCCTATAACGTATTGAGTTAACTTTGAACTTATTTACCTTCGCGTTCTATTCGCATACTTGCAAGTAGTTTAGGTCCTACTGTGCTCCATAAGCCTTCTTATAACATCTGCTTTCATTTATTTGGTTTGCATGAGTTTTGTTGCAATTAACAGACTAATAGGGTTTCGGTATGAATATCATCCACCATACTGTGTTATTTCCAAGCAGGCATTTCTATTTAACCGTTGCAAAATTCATCTCGCAAAACCAATATGTACTCTCCTGCTTTTGAAGACTATTTTATATATATATATTTTTTATTTATATTTTTAATATTTTATTAAAGACTCTTTGGGCAGTTTTTTAATTGAATTTTAACCGACGGTTAGCTAATCACTTGGTTAAGCTTCTATCATGGTTTACATTTTTACACAGCGTTCAAAACACTTCAATGAATTATTGAAGATTATTCATGCAGTAAAAGTATCATTTTCCATTATTTACTAAATTTAACATGTACAAATAGTTAAGTACAAACCGTATAACACTAAAATTCAAAATCAAAACAGGCAGAGTAAAACTTAATCTCAAAAATATCTAGCTTGCCTATTGGTTGGCTGTCAATTAAATTTTAACGGTACCTGGCGGCCATTTCGTTTTTGTACCATATGAACAATGTAAAAACAAGCATTTTCTCGCCTCACGCCCACATTTCCCATAAGAGTTTTTGTAGCACGTTTTATTTGAAAGATGACACTGAACTGCAGTGTCTCCACTGATCACTTTTTTTGAAAATGTTATTAGTTTAATAGTAAAACCAAGAAATTCAAACACAACAATTTTTCGATTTATGTCACGGAAGGAAATGGGCATTTGGTTCAGCGGAGTCACTACAATATTTAATGCATTTTAAGACATAGTTTACTGCATAACAATTCTTTGGATAGGGGCCTACTACAGGCGTGAGGTGTCTCAAGAAAATGCACGTTTTACATTGTTTAATGGGACGAAATTCAAGGGGCACAGTCACTACTGCGCACTCTAAAGGCCGAATTAAAAAAACTGTTTTAATTATAATTAGATTTCTAATCAACAAGAAACAGAACTCTCCCAGTTTACACCAACAAGAACATCCCACAGGTAAAACAAGACCAGAGGTGTCCAAGCGGCTTAACGCTGGGGACGTCACGGCAAATTGCTTTAGGCCTTAGTTCTGGAAACTAGGGATTTCGGATTACCGAGGCTTTATCTTAATGTTATTCCGAGTTGTGACAGGTGAAGATAAACATACATTAGGCCGGTAATTCGGGCGCCTAATTAATGATAAGGAGGGATATCGAGGGTAATCCAGCCAGAAATGTAGACCCAGGGTAGCTTACAGTGACTTAGGTCTTGTTAGGGCTTTGTTGAGCTGTTAGGAATTATAATGAATTGAACAAGTTGTTTGGGGTATAGAAGGTTTTGTGTGACAAAGTTAGTTGTTATGTATTATGCACACAAATTTTTTAATTTAGGTCCATCTCAGAGGACAACTTAGAATTTAGGGAAAGCCTAAATTTGTCCGCACAAGGAACACACAGGCACAGGCTAAAGTCCCTTAACAATTGGGCCCTTCTTTCAACTGATGCGACCTAACTGCCTGTCCCTGGTTACAATGTTTTCAGAGTTTTTCTCTTCTTTTATCAACTGATGCTGAAATTAGGTGTTCTTCTCTAGTTTTATCAGTACTGCTGTTTCTACGTAATAGGCCTCTACAAAGTTCTTGTATCAATGTTTTTAACTTTAAGGGTCCGTCTCAGTAGACAGCTCAGAGAAAGCCTAAATTGTCGACACTGAAAAATTAGCAACTGGCTAAATAAGGGTCCTTCTTTCAACTGATGCGACCTATCAATCGAGCTATTAATTAGTGACAGAATCATGGGAACAGTCGGCCCTAGTGGACAAGACTACACCTCTTCATCCATCATACTCATCACTGGTCCCATATTCACCTTCAAAATACCCTCTAGAAGTGGTCGGTCTCAGCAAAGTATCAACGTCAAACTAAGCGCTTGCAAGAGTTTACCGTTTCCTCTTTACCAAATTATTCTTAAACTAACAAAATCGATAGTTTTAGAAACTAGAAGAGATGTTTTACTCTTGTATAAGGCCTTTTTCATCAGTGTAATAGCTTTTCTACACATGGACTTCTAAACAGTTCATTTTACCGTGTTTTCAACTCTAGATCTTAGGCTTAAGAGGTACAATTCTCCCCAAACGCGTTTAGATGATTTCCTTGGCTTTATGATAAGTGTAAATAAATACTCAAGATTTTAAAATGACGGCTTATTTTGGCCTCTTGAAGACCCTTACATCGCGCGTCACCGTGTTCCTAAAATGAGTCATCCATTTTAAACCAACGTTTGAGTTCATTTAAAAATAATTAATACTAAGTTGCTACGCTAAACTGTTATCAGTGACTTTCGATTTGTGTACTTTGTAAATAACCTTCTTCACGTCTCTAAATGTGGTGTCAGAAAATCATTGAGACGTGCTCGTAGAAATAAGTTGATCTCATTGGTTCCTCTGTGTAAAGCGGCTTTAGAGGTAAAATTTGAACTGATCACATTTGCTAACACATTTCCTCATGCCGGTTTAACAGTATGTACCAGCAGTTTGATAAGGCAACAGCTAGATTATGCATTTCTCAAATCTGTTGTAAATAAAATCTTTTAGATGGAGAGTGATCTAAATAAGAGTTACTATACATTTATTTCATATGGCCTTCTATGCAGTCCAGAATAGTTTCTCTTAAGATTATTTATAGGCCAAGAACCGAGGGTTCATTTCTCGGTTGGTATTTTATAGAGGCGAAGAAGTTCAATTTTAGTTGCCATAAAAAGAAATAATGATGATTTGGAGATTTGAAAATCGGTTGCTATTATCCATTAATACGGTGACAAACTTGAGAATGTAAATATAGGAATTCCCTAATATTATGTAGTTTTTGGAATAGTTAAAATTAGTTGCGATATGTGTGCTTGACATTTTTGATACATCTACAGTCATAACTTATATAGGAGACAGCTTCCCGAAGTTGAAGAAATTGGAACTACAGTAATAT
This sequence comes from Matsumurasca onukii, assembly GCA_018831715.1. Classification (NCBI taxonomy): domain Eukaryota; kingdom Metazoa; phylum Arthropoda; class Insecta; order Hemiptera; family Cicadellidae; genus Matsumurasca; species Matsumurasca onukii. The sequence goes on from CM032058.1 coordinate 90,484,841, forward strand.
AAAACCAGTTTTAAAACTCAACTATCTGTCCGGTTGAACCATAAATGTATTATTTCCATTCAAACTGAGTTTAGTTGTGTCTGCAGTGTTAAAAACTAATGTTTTACAGATTTTAAAGGTCACATTGGTATCTAAGGTTTGAATGTTCCAAAATGTTTGGGGTGGGGGGCTTCATATGTCAACAAATAATAATGTGTTGGTAGATTCATGTTAATAGTTCGTTAAATTGTGTACATCTTAAGACTTTTCTATCGGTAACTTTTTATTAATTTAGTTCGGGAGATAGAGCTATGTATGCAATGCTATATCAATGCTACTCAAGGCTTCATTGAGAAACTTTAATCGGCTATATAGCTGCAAAAATATTAAGTTTTTGAAGAACATGCGACGAGTGAAAAAGCTCTTACAATTGTGCGTATAGAATCAAAATACTTTCATATTGGAGGTTCCCATAAGAAATTCCAGTGATCTTTCAACGGCCCATTGGAAAACTTCAAATTTCTTCTTTTTTTGTAACTGTGTTTTCTAGAAGACATATGAAGCCCCTTAAACATTTTTGGAACATTCAAACCTTAGATACCAATGTGACCCCTTTAAAATACCAATAGAAGAACATCCATAACACTGTTCCACTACTCTTCTGATGAGACTGTTCTCGAAGAGCGCGGAAGATGACAAAGACCCTCTGGCCACGCGCACAGGTCAGACCCATCCTCCGCTGTTGACGCGGGACGTGCTCGTGCATCTTCTTGAGGGTTTAGCTGCCTCAGTAGACAGACCTATAACATCATAAACCCGGCGGAACATCTGTTCCATGGCGTGCCACGCTGTCCATTTCGTAGCTTTAGGGAATCCCGTGGACGAAAGTTGAAAATACAAACTGTAGCAGTTAAGTTCTTAATTAGTGGGTGAAGATTTTCTTTGTTATGTCTCTTGAACTTTTGAGCCTCCTTCTTGTAGCCTTAACTCGTAGGATTCCTTGTGGTTCGGAAGTCACGTTAAGCCGTTGGTCAATCCATTGGTCGTTGGGCTTGGTATCAATGAGCCAGTGTGGGGTCGGTCCTAGTTAAATATTCGTTTTCTCTAGTGTTGTCTGGGAAATGTGCAGATGATTGTTATCCTTTATGAAGAGGTTTTCATATAAGCTTATTTGACGTGGATGTTCTTAAATATGCAGCTGTCTGCAAGAAGTCGCTTTAGAATGTTATCAATTCGAATCTTATATCGCCCAGAGCAAGAGTTAAATAGGATACGTCATACATTTTTCAACTGAATGAAAGTTTTAAATTTTGATTATCCCCTTGAAACTGGTCTTGTGTTAGATTTCTCAACATAAATGTTACATTAGGATATGATTTCGAGTATACGATAAGACCATAGGGAGAGACAAACGCTGAGTATCGATAATACCAACCTTTCATAAAACGTTCACCTACTTTTTCAGGTCTCGCCGTAACGGCAAAGCGCTTCCTAACCAGCCTACTTATTCAATCGTCTCGTAGAGGTGTACGTGCACAGCTGCGAGTAGAATCATGGAAAACACCTCTCAATCAGAAATATTTATCTCCAAACGATCCGGTTGGCCATTTATGTTTTCCCGACTGACTGCATCTTGTTTGTTCCTCTAGAGTTTAGAGGCTAGCCGGAGGCAAGACCTGGAGATATTCTCAGGTGAAGGTGTTGTTTTCAACAGCTGAGCGTCTTGGAGGGGGAGAGAGGGGAGAGTCGCCTCCTATTGGCCCCCGCGCGCTCCGCCCCTCCTCAACCTTCTAATATATTCCAACAATATGATTACAATAGCCGTACTTGTACATCAGCTGTCTTCAACTTCGGTCGTTGCGGTGACATGCTGACTTAACTTTGGCTTGTCGGTATGGTGTATGTCCCTGAGCGGTCGAAAACTTGTTTGAAATTCGCTCAATGTTACATTGAACTCTGATTTTGCGGTACAAGGAGGGGGTGAGAGTCGCGGAAAACAATATTTGAAATAAGTGGTTCATTTGTACATGACCTGCTACTTAAAGTAAGGAATCAAGTGTAGCATACTCTATGGATTGTCAAAAATCAAAATAATAATGATTGTACGTCGTAAATAACCTTAAAATGACTTGTACGTCGTAAATTGTGTGGTAATAAAAATAAACATAAGGTAAACTCATAACCAAAATACTTCATGAACTCTGATATGCTATAGCCTGACCACAAGATACCCAAGAAACCCAATAGTTCTATCGACTTGTAGATTAAATAGAGTTTTCATATTCAAACGTTCAAAGTACTGATATGCAAATGTTTACTTTACTTATTCAAAAGCTTGAATTTGAACATTTTCACACACAAAAACAAAACAGTGATTGAGGCGTCGTCTGCATATAGGAATAAGCTTTGTATCATCTTCTCCATTCAAATAACTAATCAATAGAGGTTAAAAATGGAATTGGTCCAAAACAAATCCTTGAGGGACCTCAAACTGATGTAAAGAAAGATTTTGGATAATTTACTTTGAATACTCCATTGTAAAGCGTATATTTTTTCATCTCCGAATTCTCAGTGAGGGAGGACAGCTCTTTCAAAACCTAAATCAAGTGTAAATTGTCTTATTCAAATCTTTCGTCGTTCTTTTATAAAAAATCCCACCTAAGCTCCAACGACTCAGCGGAATAAAAAAGCGTGGGCTAAATTAGGGCAAATAAGCGACGGACCGGGCGTTTGTCAGGGTTCATTAGATTTGTTGTACTCGCCCGTCGGCGTAATGTGGCGAATGGATATTCATTGGATAAGAAAATGACAGCGTGAAGAATGAACGGAACAGAGGGGAGCAGCGCCATATGGGGCGTCGTCACACCCTCTATACACAGGGTGTCATCTGCCAGGTACTTAGACATTATCCACTGTCACAAGCGCTGAATAGAGGAAAACATTCAGTCATCGTCACCATCAGTATTCAGTCGTGACGTGGCGAAATCGACGAGAGTAGTTGTGGACTGTAAGTTTTCTGGATGTTAGGGGTTTCAGGGATGAATCAGGGTGGTTTTAGTAGAGGGTTTTGTTTTTTGTGGAGATTTTCGTATAAATTAACAAATTCAACAAATGCGAGTAAGAGTTGTCACATTTAATAAAAAATGTCAGCAGTTGTATTATTTCTAGTCAATTATTGGTGTTCAAGTAATAAGAAGAATTTGAATTGACAATTTAAGACTACTTATTTTAACGAATGCTTGATAGGCTACTCTGGATGATTCATCTTTGAAAGAAGCAGCTTACAACAAATCATAGTCCGGCAGGCTTTTTCCGATCCAGGTTGATAGTGTCCAAGTCCTTTTCCATAAATGCTCAAAAGCATAATCCATAATCCTCAATTTCCTTTTGAGCAAAAGCAGTTTGCAATCTAAATAGGTTACAAATTTGGCTGTTCAGTTCTTGTTACTAAGAAACTTGTAACCTGTTGCAGAAAAGAGAAGACTGAGCCTGTGTGTGGGGTGTGGATCGCAAATCAACGACCAATACATACTCAGGGTAGCCCCTGACCTGGAGTGGCATGCGGCATGTCTCAAGTGTGCGGAATGCCATCAGTTCCTAGACGAGACGTGTACATGCTTCGTCAGAGAGGGCAAGACCTACTGCAAGAGGGATTATGTTAGGTAAGTGTCTCTTCGGAGAGTGGAACCACATAGAAGACGTGTAATGACCCCACGCAGTTTCCCCATTGGTTCAACTGTTGAACATCTTTGGTGTTCATTCTCCTAAAGTCATTGGCATACAACGTTATTTAATAAATGTATGGGCACATTCGCTAAAATTAAATGTCCTTAGATTGGTCAGAACTGTGATAAAACTTCCCTTCTACCTTGAACCAATCTTCCTGCTTGACTTGATTGATGGTCAATGCAATCCATAAATCTGTGGCCTTTGCAGAATTTAAGACCGTCCATGACTTGTTCGGGATGATTTTTCTGTTTCCTTCTACTAAGCTTCGATCGTCACATCATTTCAGAAAGTTGTCTATCAGCAAAAGGAAGCTTATTTCGTCCCCAATTCATTTCTCATTCTTTGATACTTTACTACTTGAGACACCGACCACCCTTAGAGGGTATTTTAAGGTGAATATGGGATTAATGGTGAGTGTTTAGGTGAATAGGTGGAGTTGTACAGTAGTCTTGTTACAAACTGGGACCTACTGTTCCCCAGATTTTGCCATGACTTAATAATCCAACGACTATACTCGTATATGAGCATATTTAGTGTATCCAAGCGTAATCCATCTCAACCTCAGGACTATTATACAAGAATCGTCAATACAAAACATATTAAAATAAATCTACTGAAATTTACCTAAAATAGTCAATCAACTTAAAGGAGAAGATCCCTTCCACAACTCTCTCTACTAGTTCCAAGGGTGTTGACCCCTCAACCTTGCCTGCAGCCCGTAACTCACAAATGTTCCCCAAACTGAAATGTAAACGATAAATCCGCCTCAGACTGTCGGCACCGTCATGCTTGCCAAGTCCTCCGTCCATGCTTGGCGCTTGGCACGAAGCTTGGCACTTGGCTCACAATGCTTGGCACTTGGAACTTGAGTGTCCCAGTTCCGACAACTCTTGTTTGTTCCCCTTGTTTGGACACCCCTCCACCCTCTTCACCCGTAGACGGCGGTGTCCCAAACAAATATACTCCTCTGTCAAAATCAGCTGCTTGCTCTTTTTCCTTTTGCAAACCGTTAGCAAGGATTAAACCGTAGCTTGTTGTGTCGGACCACAACTTTCGCACTGGTTAGTACTCATTACGTTTGGGAATTTTAAAGTGCTGACAGGTCATAGATTAGAGCCGAGTTTTTACTTTCCAAAACTGTAAACCTATATATTATAATGTTTCTATTTGTACGAACCACGTACAGAATTGACCTAAATCATCACGTGTAGAAAATAAATTTAGATATCAAGTTCTTAAAATACTATCAAGTACATGACGTAAAACCGATAGCCTACAATTATTCAACTCTCCATGACTTAACTCTTAGGCTTTCGCGGCCGGTGTCACAACTATATTCTAGTTTTCCGGTTGACACCGCGTCCAAACATCATAATTAGGTTGAGATATTTCGGCCTCGCTGTGGAGTACAGTCTTCAGTCACTGTGCCAAGTCAGTTTCAGCCAATCAGTGACTGAAAATGGTACTCCACAGCGAGGCCGAAATATCTCAACCTAATTATGAAGTTTGTACGCGGTGTGAACCGGAAGAACTAGATTATAGTCTCCATGACTTATCATTGAATCGGTCATACAAACCTTTACGCTGCCCTTTTCGGGCGCCTTTTTATGACCACCACCAAAGATTCCTCTCGTGGGTGGCAACCTATTGTGACTTGTCGCTCTAGCTTTGATCACACCTCGTGACGTCACAGACAGATGAGTGATATCACACCTAGAGGGTGTATGTGTGTGGTCTACTGCCGAGGCGGAAGCATATTTCCGTACTGTGCTGTGTGAGATGACGCACCCGGCACGGCGTAACTCTACACCTCTAGGGGATGTTTACACCCCTGTCCTGGCAGTGTTTACACTCGCGGCGCACAATGGACCAGTTCTGACAGTTATTGAGTTCAGCTTTTGTTACACACTTTAAATGAGAGTTGCTGCAGGGTGGGTTTTAATGAGGAGTTTATTGGTGGGATTTGACACGATCAATTCGGTTGTAATTTGAAAATTAATAAAATGTAGTTGAACAAATTTGGTTTTTTTCTGTAGCTTGCACTTCTTTTGGTTGATTGAAGTTACACATTATTCTACTTGGAAATGCCTACTGGACATGTGTTGACACCACTTCAGATGAAGAAACGTTGCAAACAGTCGCCCATGTTCTTTCTAAATATTGTGAGACGCTCTCTCACAAAAAATCAAACTTGATATTGTCTAAAGTTGATTATATGAACTTACATATTTCAATCTATTCAACACCAAGGCCTTATTTCAGTTTTCCTGGAATCATTATTTTTCTGGATTTTCTATTTCAATTCAAAGCAAGACAAATTGTTCCTATAGTTGTCTAATTGAAGCCAAATAAATCATCAGTGGTTCGAAAGTTCCGTTAAGCCGTTGCTTCGGTCTATTGGTCGTTGAGCTATTAATTAATGACACAATACGCGGAACAGTCGGCCCTAGTTTGTAACAAGACTACACCGCATCATCCTTCAACACACTCATCATTCATCCCATATTCACCTTAAAATATCCTCTAGGAGTGATTGGTGTCTCAAATTAAACTATAATACTTTCAAGTGTAAATTTGAAACACGTTTGAAATATTTAAGGGTTGAATTGTCGTGTCTACTGCTGCTTTAGGGATAATTTACATCCATTACTCTTTGACCATCAACCATAACTCTACTTGATAGGCCGCAAGCTCAAAATATTTTTTCTATACTGATCCATCTTGAGTCAATTTCCTTAAGGCGTACAACCAAAATTCTTTTTATTACTAGAGATAAACGTTTCATTTGATTTCAAGAAATGAGTTGAAATCCTGACTTGTATGTGTGGTGGAAGGACCTCAGACTTCCCACATGTGTCATGGGTAGATTAATGGAACAGCTGATAACAAGGTGAAAGGAAAAACAAACCTCGCAGCAAACAATTTATAAAGAAACCAGTATCAATTATCCTGTCCCCACATCTCGCTTTTCCATCATATCTCTTCATACATTCCGCTGGTGTTTACATAATATGTGGGATTATCAATTGTTTATAAATGAGCTATTTATAACGTCTTACTTTAGAGTTTCTTACAGGAGTTGCATTTTTAATTGATAAGCGTTGTTATAATTGACATATGGTTTACACAAAGGAACTGATTATTATTTTCTCAAGGTTCGTTCTATATGATACTTTTTAGTACCCTTATAGAAACTATGAAAGTTTAATTATGATGGATGAGCTTAATACTGGAAGAGGTGTCGCAATAATTTACCGGATCAAAAGTTGTGGTAACCAATAAAAGATACGGTATGCTAGTTTAATGTTTTGTAACTCACCATGACATTCACTTAACTAACCCTTTCTAGGGGGTGGCCGTAGGTCATAGCTAAAATAAGTATAATTTTATTGTATATATTTAACGTGGTAGAGAGGACTGTAAAGTCCTAACTTCGCCACGTAAAAAAAGACTTTTCATTTCATGGCTCAGTGGTTTAGTGCGTGCTCCGCACTAAATCGAAGCGGGTTCAACTCCGGGCGCAGCAGTAAAACTTGTCACGATGGCAATCCTTGTGGTTCGGACCATTCCATTGGTCGTTGGGCTGTTAATTGATTACCTAATCTGGAGAACATTCGGCCTTATTTAGTAACAAGTCTACATATTTCATCCATCAAACATTACTCATTACATTTACCATTCATCCCATATTCACCTTGAAATACACATAAGAGTTTGCGTCTCAAAACAAAGTATCAAAGTAGCGACTATATTTTCACCATCACAGCCCTGTCTTATGAAGGCCTATAACATAACGGACGAACCATGAGCAAATCCCCAAATAAATATATTTACTTTTGCCAAACATTTCTTTTCGAACTCACGGTGCACGAATAAAAGTGAAATAAAGTTACATAAAAGGGAAACAGAATCGGTGCGTTGGAGACGCCGTAATGGATCTCCCTCCCCACCCCGGTCTTCTTTCCGTGTTATAGCGCCCTTAAAGTGACAAACGTCCACATAACTCGGAAACCTTCGCGAAGCTCTTATTAATTTACATTGTTCTCCAAAAACACTGTTTCTTCTTCTTCTTCATCTGGAAAACATGCTTATATAATCCTGTTTACGCTGATGATTTGACTTGAAGCATTGAATTTATTCGTAATAGATGGTCAAGTGAATACTAAATTATGTTCAGAGACAACTGTAATGTTTAACGTAGTTCGCTTCTGGTGACTGTATAGGTGTGCAACTTGTTAATATTTGGCAGCTTGTTGTTATAGTGGGCTTTTACGCTCTCTGTTTAGTAAATCTTCTAAAGCGTCTGGGGTTGATGTGGCAATGCAGGCAAAACTCAGCCATTTTAGTTCTAAAGAATTGGTAAAACTTTCATCCTTTTACATATTAGAGCTGTTGGGTATTTGTACAAAAGTATGAAAGAATGCAAATTCAGCAAAGGAGCTCAAACCACAAACTGCCGTGAAAATGTGAATTTCAATGCAGACAATTTCTTAGATTCGGTTAAAATGAACGAAAAAATGCTCTATTCAAACTTTTAGGAACAACCAAAGTTATAACATGAATTTGTGTATTATTAGACTGTTTTCAAATTGATCAAAACGTATTTTTACACACACACACTGAAACGTATGACACAACCTCTCCAAATGTCTCGTTGGAAATTTGTTGAGGAGATCTCTTAAATATGTCAAATTGTGAAAGTTCCCCAAATACAATGTTGTAAGGAGAAACAACACAAGGCATTCCCGTTGAAAATATTGGTTTTGTTCAATATTGATTATTATTTAGCATAATATTGTTTTGGAAGATAATCTTTTCACGCTTTTCGATGTCTTTTCCTCAAAAACCTCACTTCAACTGGCAACTGACACCAATGACATTTTGCCAGAAACCCCATCGCCAATCGTTAAAATTCAACTCACACCATCACACCACTCATGGCAAACATAACGGCACTAATCACACCCCCTGACGCTGTCGTAGGGGATGAAAAATGCGCAATAAAGGAGCGATCATCTTATCGAGTCGGACGAAGCGCGTGAAAACAAACACGACATTAGCCCCCGACCATTACGCCACGAGCACACACCCCCTCTTGCGTTAGTCACCGGCTGATTTGATAAAACTGTCACTGATGTTCGGCCAGCTCAGCTGATCAGGTTATCACATTATCCACCCATTGTTGTCGAATGATAAAACATCTGATCGGCAGCGGTGATTGTGTTAGGTTGTGATCATCATTGGGGGTAGTGGTGCTGCTGGAGTGTTTCGTCGTTTTGAGGGGCCACGGGGTGGACCCGTGGCAGGTTGGAATCGTACGCGAGCGCTGGCGCAGGTTCGATCTCCGCAGTCACCACTTATATCTGTAAAGTGACTATACGGTGACGCTAGGTAAAGGTCGAGGTTGTGTGGACTTTGTAGTAGATTAACAAGGCAACCTTTGTGATCTTCTTCTTGAGCTAAATTGAGAGGTTGAAACATTTATTGGGGACGTTTTCCTTAGTTTTGTAGTGAGAAGAACACGACGTTTCGGAGGTCTAGAACGTGATGTCGTCTTCAACAAAAAGTAACCTAAAACATAACACGTTACATAATTAGTTTCCGAAACGTTGGGGTTTTATTCACTAAAATCTGTTGAAAAGGTCTACGATAATATTCCTATATTATGATAGTATTGTAATAGTACAATATTATGAACCTCTTGCAGAGTTCTCTACTTTATTCTGATGTGTTTTCCCCCCACTCTCCATTGTGAAATTGTCTGAAATTGTGTAATTGGACGTTTTTAACCTTTTATTAATTTAAGGTGGTATAAGAGGACTCAAAATAGTCAGTAGAAACTTTATTTTGACTTGTACAAGCTATTTTATTAGCAGGCTGTCATTTTCGGGTATTTATTAGTTATTAGGCCTACATCAAAGACAAAATTTAAAATGTTTAGGTTGTACGCTTATAGTTTATTTAATAAAATCCTAACACTGGAATAAATTTGGTCGTGTCTTTGCAAACTGTGGTCGTTACTTTGGCACAGGATCCCTGATAAGGACCTGTAATACTTTTGAGGGTGGCCATAGCTCAGTGGTATAAGTACGTGCTTCGCACCAAATCAACCCGGGTTCGATTCCCGGGCGCAGTGATAGCTTTTCACTATGGCTAATTGGTTCGAAAGGCCGTTGGTTCATTCCATTGGTCGATGGGCTATCAATTAATTCCCAATATGGGGAACAGTCGGCCCTAGTTTGTAACAAGACACCTCATCATCCATCAAAACACTCAACACACTCACCCTTCATCCCGTATTCTCTTTAAAATACCCTCTAGGAGTGGGCGGTGTGTCAAGTATCGACGAAGTGCTTTTTCCTTCACATATTGATTCTAACAGATTCTCGGTTGTTACAGATTATTCGGGACCAAATGTGACAAGTGTTGTCAGAGCTTTAGCAAGAACGACTTCGTGATGCGGGCGAAGACGAAGATCTACCACATAGACTGCTTCAAGTGTAGCGCGTGCGAGCGCCAGCTGATCCCCGGCGACGAGTTCGCGCTCAGGGAGGACGGCCTGTTCTGCAAGGAGGACCACGAGGTGCTGGAGAAGGCGACCAACGGCGAGAACAACAACAACAACACCAACATCAGCAATAACAACAGCCTGCACCACAACGAAGGCTCCAACTCTGGTGAGACACTGATAATACGATCGAGTTGTGGGGTTTTATCAAGAAATTTTAATTTTAATTCACTTAGTTGTTAAGGTATACATTTCCATCAACTTAAGAAACAACTTTCATAGACATAATACCTGCATAGATTATTGAGATTCCTATTTTCAACGATGGAATTTCATTCGACACGCTCCTGTTTTCCACCAAACCTAACCGCCCTAAACTCTTGTTGAGAATATGGTCACTGCATCGTACTCCATCGCTTCAAATATCGACCTCAAAGTTGGAATCGTTAAAGGAAGAAACCGTTCAACGTGGAAATCGGATTGCAACTTTTCAAGTTTAAACTCAATTGTAATAGGACTTGTAGCCTAATATCAATAGTTACAGATCCAACCTTCACAATCCAGTTTTAGCTGTTTAAGTTTTAGTGTCTGTATTAAAAGAAGAAATACCCAATTCGAAATTTTAAGTTATGTAGAACCTCTACTGTTCACAGTGTAAGGGGAAAGGGGTGTAAGTGTACTGGGATTGAAGCATATCTCAGTAACATTCACTCATTCATTGCTATCAGTCATGATTTGATGTGTTACATTGCATCATCAAACACAATCGTGGCTTTTTCAATTGAATCATCATGAAGATTCATTCAAAGCATCATCATGTGCAACTGTCCATAGCTTAGTCATGTTTCGATTATTTTGTTAATTGAAATCTTTTGTATGCTCCTTTGCAAAACCATTACGATGGTAAATCAGTTTTTGTTTTAAATAATACATTATCTTTAAATTCAGAACGCTCTCTAAATTCCAGGTGAGCATTCTAACGCCAAACTGTAAAATTTTGGTGAGGAAGAAATTCATTCCTCAAATTTGAAGTTAAATTTCAATGTTTCTAATCTTTTTTCCGTTTGATGATTCGGACCCTAAACCATAACGACGTGATTGTCCCATCATCAAATTGTAGTCACCAATCCAGATCCAGAAACGAACCCGAGGCGGATTGGTATCGCGCGCGACTCTGGAGCTCCTCACGTCGGTGGTGCGGGTTCGATCCCCGCAGTCAACACTGACAATTTGTTCAGTGACTTTCGATGACGATAGGTAAAGCTCGAGGTTGAGTGGTAGAGAGGAATTTGTAGCCCTGAATTCAGCTCGTTACACATTCCCTTTTTTACCTTTCCCTCAGCAAATCAAAAGACAATCTTGATATCACCAGGGACTCCCAGTATATCCCATGCTGTGCGGTAACACTAGGTAAAGGTCGAGGTATCTGAGAGGACTTTGTAGTCCCAACTTCTCGTTGAACAAAACAAACATTCCCGTTACCTTTTCCTCAGCAAATCAGAACACAGAGACTCCCGTACTGCTGAGTACTTGCTGTGCGGCGGTGACCTTTGCTTATCAGCTGTCGGGCGGCTGTTATCAGCGTGTTGTGACAGCTGGCGCGGTGCGGCTGCCCAATCAAAGGCTCCTCCTCCAATATTGACTCCGGAGATGATAAAAACTACACGTCTGTTGGCGGCAAACACGCTGAGCTGTTCCTCACCGGCAGTAAATCTCCACCTTTGTGCCCGGACAGATTTATAGTATAGACTCGCTTCCACAGATAAATATGATGTGACAATATTGCTGGTGTTTCTGTTGGGATTTGATTCGGTGAAGGGGTTTTTGGCTTATGGACGAAGAGCTTTGGGTTGTATGAATGTAGGTGGTTGAAAATTGTAACCAATGGGAAATTCTTTGTTTAAAGATTCCAGAGATTGGTGTTTTTGGGGACTTCATTGGGTCGAGTGAATTTTGGCTTGTGGGTGAAGAGCTTTTGTCTTAGGAGGTTGAAGATCGTGGGATATTCTTTATTTAAAGACTACACAGATAAATATGATGTGACAATATTAATATTGTGGGGATTTGATCGGGTCGAGTGATTTTTGGCTTTGGGATTTGTATGTGGTTGAAGATCTTAGAAAATAGGCTTTTTCTTTGAAGTTTGTTGATGATGATGAGAGAATTTCGAATTTGAAACATTATTGCCGAGGTTTCCCATCTTTGGTAAACAACGGCTTTACCTGGAGATTTCTTAGATAAATATGATTGAGGATTTGATTCGGCAAAGAGATTTTTCGTTTTGGACGAAGAGCGTTGGGTTTTGATCGTAGCAAATGAGCTATCCTTTGTTTAAAGATTCCACAGATAAATATGATGTGATAATATTTATGGTGTTATGGTGGGGATTTGGTTGGAACGAGGGACTTTTGGCTTTGGACGGAGAGCTTTGGGTTGTACTATAGGAGGTTGAATATGGTGGGCTATTCGTTGTTTAAAGACTCTACAAATGAAGTGACAATATCGATGTTTTCGTTGGGATTTCGTTGGGCCAAATGATTTTAGTTGTGGAGGAAGAGCTTTGTATTGTATGGCTGTTGGAGATCGTAACAAATGGACTATTATTTGTTTAAAGATTTTAAATATGATGTGATAATATTGATTTTTTCGTGGATATTTAGGGATTTGATTGGTTCGAGGGCCTTTTGGCTTGCGGACGAAAGGTTTTGGGGTTAAGGAGGTTGACGATCGCAATGGGCTATTTTGTTTGAAGTTCATTGATGATGATGGGAGAATTTCGAGTTTTAAATATAATTGTAAACGATTTTTATCGTTAGTGAAGAAAATCGCGGAACGTTGTGTTCTTCTTGTTCTCTATACAATTTAATTCCATAAAAGATTCCAAATTCTAAGATATATAAAATGTGTTTGTCTTTAAAACCGATTCGTCAGATAAATTTTTTCATGTGAAGAACCCATCGAAAAGTCTAACACTTCTGGTAATTCTTAGAAAACAATCTTTGTTAAGATGTCGTATTTTCGAATTTTCCTTTTACATAATGTTTAAAAAATCATCAACCTTAAAGTCTAGTACACATTTACTCATTCTACAACTCGGGAAAGACAGCAGCAGTCTACAAAACGTTACCTACAATCATAAATCATGACAGAATAATTGCAGCACTGTTCGCAGATGACACGATACTACTCCGCAACAACTGTCATGTCGAGAAGGAGAACTAGATTTAATTCCGATACCTCAGTGTTCAGTCTGATATTCCGCCGTCTTTGTCTTTCAGAATAACCGACTCGTGAAATAAACAACGGCAAATTAATATTCATTAGGAATTAACGCAGATGAGTATCGCCCGAACATGTGAAACAGGTCGTTGCTGCCCAGTTCTGCTGTACATTGTGTTTATGAACTGTTTACCTCTGGTGTTGTCGACCGGTTGATATACACTGTAATAATTTTTGATATAATTAAAAAATTGTGGTATGGACAAAATTGTGATAAAAAAGAAGCAAATTTAAAGCGCGTCCTGTTTTGGGGCTTCAAATACGTATACATTCAAATACAATCCAATTTGTAAATCATGATTTGTAATTTTTAATTTTTGTAAACAGAATTGATCTGTTTATACTATTGCATTAAATCTTTATACGTTGGGTAAAGAATATATTGACTATACAAAATTACGAATCTTAAATATAACTACAATTAAAAACACGTAATTTTATGTAGTCTAACAAAAAAAAGAGTAGTTCAAGTATGTAAAATTTTAAAGTGGACAATTTTATTGAAACAAGTATTTTTATTCCTTTTATTTGAAGAACTGTTGTCCAGTAGACCTAGATAGTATTTGCAATTAACAAAGAGTATTTCTTCCTCGGTTTGTGCTCCCCACCCACAGAACAAATATTTTGAGGAAAAATAAATGCCCTTTTTAATCACCTGATCGCTCGAAACCTCTTGGCCGTCGTCGCTAGCTTAAATCGCAATTATGAAAAGCCATCTTGCCGCTTCTAGCTCAACCAAAAGCTCAACGACATAAAAATTCAAATTTTCTCTAAAATATTCTCGTTGGACAACACGACTCTGTATGTGTTTCTTATGGTACAAAACAGAAACAGTACAGATCCTTGTGGAACCTACTACAGCGAGGTCCTGTACAGGGTCGGTTACGGTTTCGGTATCGATTAGACCGAGTAATCACGTTAAAAGCCTCACCTCACCTTACCCCCTTCTACTCCCTCAACCCCCCACTATATACTACCCCGTCATCATCATCATCCCCCCTTCCCCTAGAGCGTACAACTCGCATCACACAATATTATTTTTAACTTATTGATGACTGGGAAGCACCCCTTTAAATCCTTTGCTGGTTAACGGGAACTGGCCAGATTTCAAAACAGCAACTCATTTCAAACGTAAGGTTTTCTCATATATGTTGTGGGGATTTGCAAATTGAAATATTACGTGACTAAATGGAAAAACAGGCCGTTCCGAATTTTCTTCGCGCCGAGTTGGTTTCCTCCTTGTTGTTCAGCTTTTCCATTTTTGGTCACTTTTGATATGACTCTTAAAATCGAACTGGAAAATCTATGTAGTGAAACCCTCCAACTTTGACTTGGTTCCGTTAATTTTATTGAGGATAATTTATGGTTTTCGGTTCAAATTATAAAATTAAATAGCATTACAGGGAAATATAATCCACTCATAAGGGTTTCAAGATTCTTTCTATTCATGATAATGACATACTAGAGACTTTAAAATATTCCACCCTACGAACAAATCAACATAAAAATCTTATTTCTTCCAACAAAACCCCAGTTAAAATCCAACGTGTTTGTATATATGGCCTATATGGCCGAAATAAATCAAAATAGCTTCTAAGAAAGTTTTAGTTCACCATCGAGTGTTTTAAGACAAGTCACTACAACCCTGCAGGAGTGGGTGGTGATCTTAAATATCCTCCAATAAGAATAGTCTCGGTACATAAAATCAATGTAAATGCAGAATCCCCATAACCCATCTACTTATTAAGAATAAAACTGCCTTTCTATTGAGATGTCAAGCTTGATAATATCTTAACAAATGACTAAGTTGTATGAAATCTGCTTTTGCTATGATTTCTTAGCTTTTGTTCTCCCAGAAGACCATCCAATATGACCGCCCACTCTCGCCGACTCTTAAGAAATACGCACATGACACTTATCCACAGCAGACTCGTAACTTTCCCAGCAGCTGCGAGTGAGAAAAATTACAAAGTTTACCAGCCGAGAGTTCCCTCAGGACAGGCCACCCACGCGGCAGAAAAAGAGGGAACAAACAAAAAGAGCGACAGACAGCAACTAAAACAACAACCGCTGCTCCCCGTCGGAAAAACAACAGTTATACGCCTACTAGGGGACTTCTTTCTTTGCTTCCTCTTGAACCAATCGTCAGAGTTTAGAATAGAATGAAATTTTAAATCAATTAAACCAATATTTAAAAATTTAATACATGAGGCCTTTTGATCACCGAAGCTGTCTTCGTCAGATAACCTCAAAAATCACGTCAAACAATCCAATATTCGAGCTTACAACTCAAGAGTTTTGAATATTTATTTGCAAAACACAACCCCAGGATTCAAATTAAATACCTTTACATTTACTCCACATCTACTTGTCTAGTAGATTTTTTCCCACTCAAATTCTCAAATCTTATCAATTGCCAATTCTTCAACTAGACCTCCAGAAATTTTCATTAATCCGTTTGTTTCTTAAAAGCGTGGATTAGCCGAAGAAAGCTCCTCATTTGGAATACTATCCTACATTCAAGCATTTCTCAAATGTACATACAATGGTCGCTCTAAGAAATTTGGTTGCTTTAATTCAACTTGCTCTGAAACCAATGATTTCGTACACTTCATTGGTTGGACAGGTCACTTCGATTTGTCATTTCCGAAATATCATGTTTGATTGGTTCTAGTACTACTTTTTTGATACTTTTGCTTTGAGACACCGACCGCTCTTAGGTATTTTAGGATGATTATGGAATGATGGTGAGTGTTTTGATGGAAGAAGGACTGTAGTCTGGCTACAAACTAGGACCGACTGTTCCCCAAGGTATGAACGAAAAATTGGAGGTGTTTGAAGTTTGTTGTTGACGATTGAAGAATTTCGAGTTTGAAATATTTTTAAGGTCGTTTTCATTGCCAGATAGTTTATTTGATTTCATTGTTATCATTGATTTAACCCAAGAATTAGTAATGTACTGTATTATGCTTTAATTTTAGTTTATTTCAAAATTTAAATAATTTAAGCTATGCTTTCAAGGTAACAAGTTAGTATTCACTACATTTTGAAAACCTTTAATGATGATTTTGTCAAACGACCCTTCAAGTAACGCCAACAACGTAATTTTTAAATACATTTTCAGGGATATGTTGCAATAACACTAGCGCTGGCATTAACAAACCCCTAATTGCAGTACGGAAAAATGTATTTCTATTTAGTGGTGCACATGTTTTCTCAGTACACACTTCTCACTGTCCAATACTTGAGAAAATTACCCGTAGTCAGGTGACTTCCAAACTGAATTTATATTTTGAGCCCCGTATGACGAAAAATAATTTTCTATCTAGAAATATTAAAGTTAAAATATCCCATCCCCCCACCATCCACTGACATCGAAGACGTCCACTTGTGACGTGTACAGAATGGGGGTGCGAGGCGTGACCCCCCGCTCGCCCGAGCTGTCTATCCAGCTGTCTCTATCCAACTGTTGTCTCTATTGTCTACATTATATACACTGTACAGTGCACTGTGCCCTCTGTACATGCACGGCCGCATATGGCCCTCATCTGGTCAACTCAACGAGGGCTGATGGTCTTTTAAACACTCACCCCTCCCGGGGGTGAATCCCGGCCCTCTGACGAGCATATGAATATTTTTTAAAGGGTCATTTGATATCATCGCGATAATAGAGTAGTTTTTTATACGCGTCTGAAAAGTTTCTGTACGGTTACACGTCAAAAATTGTATAAAGTAATAAAGACATAAAAATTATAGAAAACATTTTGTTTACTTAATAAATAACCCTGAAAAATTAACTCAATTATAGGTAAAAAGAGGCAGTAAATGCTTTTCTTTATTTTAATAATAGCAATCACTATTTTATGGCCATGTACTATCCCTCTTGAAAATAGTAAAACGTTCCAAAATTCATAAGGATAGATGCAGTGCAATATTTATAATATTTAATTGATTTTGATGCTCTGATTCGTATGAAAGACATGAATGCATACAATTGAATAGACAATTTAAACTACTATATAAATCATGTTATTTCCTAGTATCTTTAAGGTTTAATTCGAGTGTTCTGTTGAAAACAATGTGTAATTAAGAGAAAGATACCGTTGCGATTATTAACCTGATTTGGGTCTGAGTTCTTTATTTGAAGGATTTTGTTGACGATTGTACATGTTTTGAAGTTAAAATATTATTACGGATAGTTTTTGAGTGATTAGTTTTCCGATCCTGTTTACTACCCTCCTTACCGTCATGACTCAAAAATTATGGAAAACGTCCGTAATAATATTTTAACCTCGGGTTTCAGTAATTATAAGTAAAAGGTAAAGTTTGTCTTGTTTAACAAGACGAAGTTAGGACAACAAAGCCCTCTCTACCACCCAACCTCGACCTTTACCTAACGTTACCGAATAGTCACTTAACAGATGTAAGTGGTGACTGCGGGGTTCGAACCCGCGCCAGCGGAGTGATAAGCTCCGGAGTAGCACACGGTTCCAACCCGCCACGGGTCCGCTAATAGGTCTTCAAAAATAAATAAATCATCTACTATTTGACTTCGAACGAGACAACGGTAAAGAGACCCTGCAAATCTCTCTGTTAAACAAACTCCAAAAACATCTTCAGCGCGGAAATCCGCACAGCGCGTCAAATTTGCCTAAGTACGGGGATGAATCCCGGGGGTAGTTGATACGCGCTAATCCCGTGTAAACTGGGCGCACGGCGTGGCTCTGACACGGTGATCCCTACAGCTGACCGACCCAACGTACACAATAATTCCGTCATCAGCCTAATGTACCTTCTTGACCCTTTGTAGCCGGCGGTGTGATCCCCTTAGTCCGGCACATTAGGTTATTAACCCTCAGGACACACACGTAAGTAATCAGCCGTGTCAAAGCTTTAATTATTCGCGCTCTGCTGCTCAACGCTTTGTGTACACGGGTCTCGGTTAATGTATTGGGCTGCAATTGGTCTTTTGTTTCCTGTGTTTTTGCTGCGCTCCCGGCTGGACGGAGTGTAGTTGGAAAGATGTTTTAATGGAATTGTTTTCGGATACAGGGAATATGTAAGCGCATGGTGTGAAAATGTAGGGGCGCTATCGATGTGTGATTAGTGAGAAAATTTAATCGAGTATTGAAATGTGTAAATGGTCAAGATAACGTAGAAGTTAAAGGGAGAAATGTCTGTTTTGATCTGTAAAAATCAAAGAGGTAATGCATTTATTGATATTTTATTGCATTATATTTTACCATACAATCTCAAATTATCGAACCCATAGTAATTTCATTGGGCCTGACTTTGTACCCCAAGTGCTCATTGATGAATCAGTGACTTTTTGGTGGAACTTACCACTCTGAAGTTCGGTTAAATTCGTTCTACTTCAGGCATAAACCGAGTTTTAAACGTGGAATTTAAAAATGTTCAGATAATGTTGAAGGGAATTTGAAATGAAAAGCGAGGTACAATTAAAAGATACTATAATGCCTCAAGGAAACGCAGCTGCCTTAAAGGGGATTCGAATTGATAATAGAAAACATTGGGAAACCTTTGGATTTTTCACTTCTTAGTTTGAGTGTTTGTTTAATGCGATTTTCACAAGAACAACATCGCAACATCTAAAATGGCCAAAACCATACGAACAAAAAACCCATCAACATCCAGGAACAACCCGAACCCATAAACTCCAGACAAAACACAAAACCAACAAGACCGCTGGCAGGACGTATCAAGATGACGCATGACGGTGATGGTGACGGGCGGCTATTGGTCGATAACGTCAGGCCACGTCACGTGACGTGACGGTTTGTTAATTAGGGCGCGGAATTAAGATGCAAGTCTCGCGCGAGCCGAGAATGTGTCGGTCGGGGGATCAAAGCAGACAGAGGCAGGGTCCGGGAGGAGAGACGCTGTCGTTAGCGGCCAGTCGCGAACTCACGGGAGCTACAAGGCCGGTGTACACGAGGCGTTGTGTCAAGAGGTAAAGTTTGTCTTGTTTAACGAGGCGAAGTTAGGACTACAAAGTCCTTTCTACCACTCAACCTCGACGTGTACGCGTGGAAGTTAATAAGAGAGGGGTATATAATATCAGTCTTTCAGATTTGAATACTACAGTCAAAGTCACATCTTTTATTGCCAATAAATACGATGTACATGGGCACACGTCAAAATGTATACAACAGTTAAATACATAATTGGTACTTAGTTTATCTAGCTTACTTAGTCATCTACCATACATGGTACAGAAACTCACTGAACTTATGAAAGGTATGGTCAAGCAGAACCGTTTTAGTTGTCTTTTGAACGAGTTGTTGTTGAGTTCTTGTTTCAGAGAGACAGGAAGAACATTGAAAAGTCACACTCCACCAAGGATCCACTAAAGGTTCCAAGTTCAGCAAAGTCAGTCGGTATAGGACTGATCGTGCAAATATTAACCATAAAAACTATCAACGAAAATACAAGAAAACACCTACAAGTCTGAAATATGGATTGAGAACGTTCTCTATCGTTAGTGGACGAGAAGAACACGACGTTTTTTGGATCTATAGCAATTTTGCTGATCTCGTGAACTTATATCATGACGGCGGAAAATTGCCGGAAAAGCATAGAAAGGTCTGCTCACGCTTTAGAAATCAAATTCGAAAGAGCCCGCCCTGCCCACAAACACTCAGAAGTACGCCTGCTGCGCGAGTTTTGACCACCACCCTCCCGCCCACCCGGGGGTATTGTGCCCCAACAATCCAACTGGCACAATCAGCATTCATACGCGGCTACTTTGCGATTGTCATTGTCATTGTTAATTACTACATTGTGCACGCAATAAGTGAGGGCTGGATTTGATATAGATATCAAAGGGGTGGCTGAGCGCGCCCGCGGGCGGGAAATTAATTTCGTGTGGTATTAAGCGTTTGAGGGGCGAGGAAGCGGGGTTTTACAACTTTGCGCGCGTGGTTTTTGTTCTTGAGTCGTCGCGGTTTTGGAGTTATTGTTCGGTGTTTTCTGAAAGTGGTAGAAGCGTGTGGGGTTTAGCGCCTACTTCGAGAAGGGACAATGTTTGACACGTGGCGGGTTGGACTCGTGCGCGACTCCAGAGCTGATCACTCCACTGGCGCGGGTTCGATCTCCGCAGCCACCCCTTACATTTGTAATGTGACTCTACGGTAACGCTAGGGAAAGGACGAGGGTGAGTGGTAGAGAGGACTTTGTAGTCCTAACTTCACCTCGTTAAACAAGACAAACTTTACCTTTTAATACAACGTTATCCAAAGCGTACAGAATCTGCGTATAGATAGGATCAATGACCTTTGAACTAAGTATCCAGGTTTTGGGGCAATGTACTCCCAAGTATTTTATTTTGGGTTAAATCCTTTTTTGAGGAAAACTTACACTTATAGTAATTTATTGAGTGTTTTAGTGATGAAATTCTTACTATTTAAACAGTTAGTAGTATACGACTAAGTACAGCTTAATTAATTTAAAACCTGCGTCAAAGCACTTTCTTACTGTTTTAAAGAAATTCCCCTTCCCATGTTTGAATTTCCAGCTATCGGTATGCTTTGAACATTGTTAAAATTCAACTATTTGAACAGTTTTACTAAACCTTAAAATGTAACTCCTTTGAGCCGCTAAGAGTTTTGTACGGCACCTTTAGCCACACACTCTTATAGACGTAAAAAGTTGTATATTTTCTATAAATTTGACACAATTTAGGTCTTTTTCCTATCAAAACGGGGCATTACTTTTATTCTGCCACTTAAAGTCACTGTCTAACTAGGTTTGTCACTTAAAATAAATTTTTCCCTCCGGAGAGAGTTATTAATGTCACTTATTTTGAAAGGAAATCTGTTGAACGAGTACGTAATCTTACTATGGCTCATTAAAGTTAGTAAAAATTCGTCGCAATGGTCAAATCAATAATATAATAATATAGATCAGCACTATAATGTGCAATGTTGTAGGTGTATAATCAGTTAATGCCTCAATACGAACACAATGAAATCCATCATTGCTTACAATAATTTACCGTAGCTCCACATCGCATTCATAGACCATAGATTCATTTGTGTTAATGCATTGGTTATGTTTGTGGAGAGTACTTTTGTGATCATAAAGCAATAAAATTACCAAACTACAGTGTCAGTACTTTTACAAAATATATTCAAAATATTTATTGTTCATTCTAAACAAAATGTTAAACTCTACATTCATTTTGTCCCAGCAAATTCGTGCAGTTTTGTTCGGGCGCCAAATCTATTAGACATATGTATACCCATGTTTAACAGAAGTTTATTTACGTACAAAACTTTCAAAAATGTCCTCTACAGAAATAGCTCGTTTATTGTTCTTGGTAGTGGCTGCCCGAACCGACCAACAGCGACCTCTAGAGGATTAGAGCAGAAATACGACCAAACTGTCTGTTCTCAGCAACAAATTATAGACCAATTAGTCTACAACCAACGTTACAAAAATATTGTGAAAATATCCGTCAGAACTTGACAACTCTGGTTAAAATTTAATTTTAGCGGTTTTATCTTTTAGTGTAAATTTAATTGGAAGGCATCGTTAAAAGTAGAACATTTAAGGGGGCTGGATAGTTTTCTGGAGAGTTAAAATTCAATCTCAACAGGGTGTGTGGAACCTTTTATTTGTCTATGTTCAAAATGTAATTTCGTATAAAACGAATTTTTCTCCAGTGACTTTCTTAAAAGCAACAAACATGGTCATTCACTAATAAGTGTATAGTATTTCAATGGTCCACTTTCTTATCATGAGGTCAGGTATACTGCAAACTAAGATTTTTTAATATTTGGTAGGAGTAGCCTATGCCTAAAATACATAAATAATTTAGATGACACGTTATTTATTCGTGGAATATTAAGCGAACCGTTTGTTAATTCTGTGCCTAATGACAGTACCTAAGTCTAACTAGCATTGAGGTTAGGTACTGTACTTTTTAAACTAAATACTTCAAACCATTTATACAAGGCAAATTAACTTACATTTAATTAATAACTGAATGCAAAACTACTCAGTTCGCCGCTGCTAAATTACACAAACTCAAACAGGTTGCAGTTCAGAGAAAAGCTACCCTTCAGGAAAAAAGGTAATTCATTAAAATACTCGCCGACGCGAAAAATAATTAGAAGGAACATTCCCCGCAAAAAGGGAAGGACAACGAAGAGAAGAAAACTTAGCCAGAAAAGAATCGGCGAGTTTTTATTTGCAACAAACCAGAAAGTCATCGTCGACATTTCTCTAAATACATTATAACAGTGACTATTGATTCAGCGGAGAGGTGGGGAGGGGGGTGCACAGGGGGTGAGAGAGAGGGGGGTTGGGGCGCCACTACGCAAACAGTGCCCGCCGTAGCTTGCCTAACTGTAATTATATTTTTTAAGTCCGACGTTGCGAAAGATAATCAAGTTGGAAATTGAAAGAAATATCTCGGGTTCTTCAATCGCAAGAGCAAATAGAGCCGCTTCCGCTGAAATCATTTGCTTTCTTTTCCCTCCGATTCTTTTTTAAAAGCAGCCCCTCCAAACCCGCCGCGCTCGTGGAATCTACTTTCGCGAGACTCGTTTTGGATTTTTAAAATTCCAGTAATAATGAAACGCGCTGTGTTTGAGTTCAAAGATTCTCCCTCGCGATTTCTTGCCTTAAACCCTCCCCCGTCTCCGCCCCCTTTCCTTCTTAGTGCCCGGAATTATTCCTTATTAAGAGATTCTTGAAAAATTATCCTCGCTTTGTTCGTTATGAATATTAATTTTATATCGGCAACTTTTATTCAGACGTCTTATCTTTCCATTTTTTCTGTAAGAATATTTAACTGCAAGTTTTTTATGTTAAGTCAACTATTGTTGAGAGAATTTGGTCTTTGCCAAAAGGCAGCATGATAGTTGAAACCGTGAACTATTTCGTACTCACCGATGTTGCTAGTGAATGATCTTAATTCGTTTCCATGTTTCGATGATTTTCTGGACACGCTGTAACAAAAAGCAAATGTGTTGGATGATTATACAGAATTTTTAATATTTACTCAAAGCCATAGACCATTAGACCTATTGGGTCAGCCATAGGCCATAGACCATTGGGTTAGCCAAGGGGCCTTGAAAAAAGTCAACAACTTGGCTTGGTGTTTCGGGAACTACAAATTTTCATATTTTACAATTCACATTCTAACCGTAGTACATTTCAGATCAGTTTAGTTTTCTTCACAACAAATTAGATAATCTTATACTTTACTAAATGTTTCTGGTAATTATTGATTTTCAACCATTTTCGGTTGGGTTATTTGTTTCAAGACTTAACAACCGCTAGAAAAGCAAAGCCAAATTCAAAACTTCGAATTCCGGCTTTCGACAGTTTTATCCATTGTATATTTTAAGGGCTATATGAAAAACTCTATACAAAAACTTTTGCCATCGAAATTTTTTTTTTAATGTCTTCAGCATTATCTTTCGCGGACCCGTTGTGGATTGGTATCGCGCGCAACTCCGGAGCTCATCACTCCGGTAGCGCGGGTTCGATCCCCGCAGTCATCACTTACATCTGTCAAGTGACTATTCGGTAACGCTAGGTAAAGGTCGAGCTTTAGAGGTACAGAAGACTTCCTAGTCCTTACCTTTCCTCGTTAAACAATACAAACTTCACTTTTTAATCTTTTACTCTCTTGTGCGTGTTGTCACGCTGACGTACGACCTAGCGTCATTCCACGACTATATAACACCGGTGTTTACAATACAACACGCATTTTATTGGTTATGCCAGCGAGATCAAAGTGAACGTGAGCGGTGAGGACGGCTCGTAAAGTCTAGGGTCCCCGGGGTCTCGTAGCGCACTACTCTAAACATTGGCAGTTTGTCTCCATCGCCACGCCGCTGTCGTCGTTCCCCGTTCCCGTTCTTTTCACATTTTACTAACAGCTATTTCCGAACTATTCGGGAATTATTGTGGGATTTTCTGATCGTTAATCGGTCGTGTTTGTTGCGTAAAGGTTGTGATTATGAATGGTTAAACTATGGTTTCCTACGAAAGCGTTAGTTATGGCCCTGCCTAATGTAACACAATATTTAAAAATATGTAAACAAAAACAACTTTTGACATGTTAATAAATTTTTGTTAAAGTTTATTTACGTATGTAATAATGGACGAGCTAGACTTTTCTTTACAAGGCAAAATGTGTCGCCTTAATTAGTTTTCACCGATATTTAACAACCACCGTTCTCTAGGAAAATACTCTCATATAATTGCAAACAAAACTCACCGTCATATTACGGCCGTAATGTAGAGTTCACCGATTCCTAGATAAACTGTAGCTTTACGTTCATGATAAATGGATTATCCTTCAGCTGTTCATATATTTTTTAAGTTAATTTACCAGTCACTAAGGGCTATGCAGCTTTTGCGATGAATTGTAAAAACTTCCGTTAGCTGAGGCGGGTTCGAACCTGGGAACTTCAGGTCCACCTTCTCGCACGCTACCTACTCCGCCACCACGCCGGCTAATTTCAAGTAGTCTTCATAAAGCAAAATATAGCCGACGCGTAGCCACAATATTATGATTCGATTTCAATGAAACTTAGTAATATTTTGCCCAAAATATGTAACAAAATCATCATCCGGCCAGCCAGACCAAGATGGTGGCGGAAACTCGTTTTCTGGTAACGCTCCCTAAAGCCCTTCCGGTGGATCAATTTTGCTGGTCTCAGATATTTACAAAAGAACACACCATTACCAAATTTCGTGAAAATCTGGCAAAAATGTGATTTGCACAGTGGTCACCCACACTTATCTCTGCCATTTGACTTCGGAGATATTGGAAGTCTCAAAACTGCAAACTGTTTCGTTCCAGATGGTAATAGAAATTAACAGATCTATTTCCTATAGAAATTCGCTAACAGTTGCAAAAATAAAATCTGCCCTAAACCAGATTCACAGCTCAAACAGTGGCCTATCTGGGTAACGCCGGGTTTGGCGTCGGTCTGCACATATTTACATTGATAGTCGTATGTTTAATCTGATTATTTCCGTCCACTGGCGCCCCTAGCGGCGCCACACTGAAATAGCCAACCTTTAGCTATCCGCTACCGCAACAATCTTGCCCCGATTCACTTTCTCTGAAATTTATATTTAGTTGTGAGCCGTCGAGCTTTAGTTGGAGCCTAGGTTTGATTTTCTTAGGAATATTTGAAATTAAATTTGGTTTTTGGGATTTACGGATGAAAAAATTGATAATTCTGAAGAGTGTTTGGAAAAACGTGTCCGGAATCTTCAGAATCTGTAAAATATCTAATTAAGAGTTTGCTTTTTCATTCACAAGTCGATTTTCCGATGCCTTGAGGCATTCACGTATTTCAAGAAGGGATTCAAAGCTCTGTGATTTAAATAATATGTTCTTAAAAATTGTGTTTAATCAACAATAACAGTGTTTTTCAATTATATATTCATATTTACCTTTCAAATCTTACATCGTACTTTTAGAGGAAAAAGTGCAGTTATGTTTCATAGTCATAACTTTGTACAACTTACTAGCCTGTAGGTCGCTGTTTTCCGACGGTGTAAAGTAATAACAATAGGGTGTAAAGTAAAGAATGAATTTATATGAGAGTAACTAGTATTCAGACATATAACCGGGCTTGTTTTAAAATCTCTTATTGGAAGAGCTCATGGCAACTTTGGTAAGGTTTCATTAATGCTTATTATTTGACCAAAGCCAAGTAGCTCACATTCCTACAAATTAAAAAGTGGTTATGGTCCAAACTTCAGCTATAAATTTTCCTCTTAACAATGTCTAAACCAAAAGTGGCCGTGCTGCAACTCCAAACAACAAGTCACCTCTAAATTTGATATTAATGAAAAGGTTTCGGTGGTCTAGAAGCTATCCCACGGGACTCCGAAGCTTGGGATTTCGGGCTCAAATCTTTCTGGGCGTTTGGATTTTCCCCTCAAGTTAACCCTCGCAGTTGAACGGCTTTCCACGCCATCCATCTTTGGTCCAGCAAAGAGCACTGTCGACGCTGGCAAAGCTACTCTGGTCAGACTTTGGGCAGGAAACTTGTGAGAGACTCAAGCAATCACTTTACCAACTGGTTGGTGAGATTGAGTCGGAGCCAGGTAAATTAAGTAACTGCTCTCATCACTGGACACGGCCATTTCAGGAAACATCTCTACACTCTTGGCATTTATACCGAGGCTCTGGAGTGCAGGCTTTGCAACGAATCTGAGGAGACGGCCAAACACATCATACTAGACTGTGATAGGCTAAGGGTCAGAAGAAGGGCTCTATTTGGCAATTCACAGCCAGGTGATGAGACAGACGTCGAAATTGGAAGAAAACTTTTGGATCTCATTGAAGGTACTGATCTAGGTCTTCCATTCTAGCGGACCAGAGGTGCACAATAAGCTTCGGTTGACGAACTAGGAATATCACAAGTCCTCATACCCCGCTCACCTAATCTAATCTAACCCTCGCAGTGCACTCAGCTGGGTGAGGCAAGTAAGTAGCGCATCCTGGCAACGAACACCTGGAATCAAAACGGTGTCGGGTTCACAGCAAACTAACCATTCAACCCGATTCAAACGCCGTCCAATCGCTTGGTCCTACAAGTCCCATCGGCTAATAATTACCATTCATTTTTTTACTAGGAAAAATTCACTTAACACCCCTAGTAAGTCCGCCGAGAGCATTGCCCCGTGCAGTTGACAGCCTAGAAACCTAATCTGTACGCGTCAACACGCCGGGCTGAGATTTGATGCCTGTTTAAACACACGCAGGCCTCGGTTCCCAGCTACCCCTGTGGAGGGCTCCTTGGCTTAGTCACACCCCTTGGCTCCTGCTGCTAGAGTTCACACCCCCTCACAGCATGTGCGACCCGATGTAACAATCGGCTTAGGGAAACTACGTGTGATATGACGTTGTTGTGAGACTTTGAAAAGAGTTAGCGTTTATTGGGACAAATTTCTAAGATCGAAAATGTAGTTAGGACTACAAAGTCCTCAAGTTCAAACTCCACCTAGAGTTACCGTTATTAAATTTGGGGATCCGTGGTGACTGCGGGGATCCAATCCACGCCAGAGGAGTGATGAGCTCCGGAGTCACGCACGATACCAACCCGCCACCTGCAGACCATTTGTGTTCAAAGGAGAATACACATAGATTAAATAAAACTTCAAGGAAACAGGGAGAAGGGGCAGATTAAATTTTAAAACAATATTAATCTAATCATTTTCTTGTAGTAACAAACTCCGTTGAAATTTATACAGATTTAGTTTCGTAGATTGTAGAAATTATTAGTTTAAGTTCCCTATTTGATTCGTACTACAAGATGCGATGATATTCTTTATGGCTTAACTAATAAAACCCATCTTATTTCCTGACCTTTTCATTTATGACGGTCATCACCTAGCATTACTTCCTTCCTCAGGAACCTTTAGACCATTTTGATGGTTTCTAATATTGGAAGAAAGCATGTCCATACAATTTCTAGTTTATTGATCAATCTCCTTGTTGGAAACTCTTCATACATATATCACATTTTTATCACCAGGGGTTTTAAGCTATCATTTGAGGTTGAATTTTGAGATAAACATCCTCCAAAAACGTCATCTACTTGCCCGTTGTTATTGTATCATTGGTATTGTAACATTTTCCCGTGGTATTTTCCGTTTAAATTCATATAAGCTCTCCCGATCTATTCCCTAAATTAATAAATGATTGATTTATTTCGTAAACAAAATATAAATGTTTCGTTAAATTCTTTATGTTTTGATACTTTTGCATTCTAAACCCAGCAATCTTCCCATTCATCATCCCAACTATCACCAAAATCGCCCATTCTCTCATTTTAAATCATTAAAATTCATTCACCCCGCAACTAAGTCAGTCTGTAGGTAATTTATTCAGTCTGCATTTTCATTTTTGTTGAATTTTATCAACTTATTTCCATTTTGTTTCAGATTCCTCAGAGTCGGGGTCGAAGTCAGGCCGGGACAGCGGCCGCGGCAGCGGGGCCAAGGCCTCGGGTGATGGCAAGCCTACCAGAGTGCGCACCGTGCTGAACGAGAAGCAGCTGCACACGCTGAGGACGTGCTACAACGCCAACCCCCGGCCCGACGCGCTTATGAAGGAACAGCTCGTGGAGATGACGGGGCTGAGCCCCCGGGTGATCAGGGTCTGGTTCCAGAACAAGCGGTGTAAGGACAAGAAGCGAGCCATCGCCATGAAGCAGCAGCTGCAGCAGGAGAAGGTGAGTGTGATGGAGTTCACACACAATCAAGTAAATAAATACATCTTTAGTCAGTAGTTCTAAAGATAATGCTATGGTGAGTAGACTGCGCATAGATACCGAATGGCTGAGGTTGCGGCAGCCCAAGCACAGATAGCGTTCCGAGGGAATTATTTTAAGAGTTTCAATTAGAGCTACTAACGCTCGCGAAAGTTCGTTCGTTCTTGAAAATAACACGACTAGGTCACATTTATAAGTCATCGACAACGGACGAATTCGAGCATGAGGGAAAGACGGCAAGAGACGGCAGCGCTCGCTGCGCTATCTATGCTCGAGCTGCCAAATTATGATGATTTTGCTGCCTCGACCATGTGGCATCAAGCGCAATCTACCTGCTGATTCTCATCGAAGTATCTTTCAGGCATACGTCAGTGTTCATTCGCACATTTCGTCCAAACGAATTATTCCCACTCCAACCCCAAAGTCAGGCCGTCCATTTTAATAGGACTCCAGTTGTATGCCATGAATTCATCTGTGCTGTGAAATGTTTCCTTGGCTAATATTGTTTTTTAAATGATATTTTAATTATATTGGGAATTTGGAAGCCTGTTAACAAAAGGAGCTCTTGTCTGGCAAAGGTTCGCTCATGAGTTACCGTCCTGTGTCTCCCAGTTCTTTGTAAGCGGTCTTAATTATTTAGAGAAGGTTTCTTCCCGCCTAAGGAAAAACTCCTTCCGTAATCACTAAATCACTATTTGAGATGCCGATTACTCTTATGAGGGTATTTTAAGGCAAATATGTGGTGAAGGATGAGTGTGATGAGTGGTAGTAATGAGTTATGAGGTGTAGTCTTGTTACAAACTAAGGCCTTGACTCTTCCTTTCTATGGGGTTCCTTAGAATTAATCAACCCTATTAAACTGACCTTGCTTGATCTGGTCATCTGACCTCCTCTCTTATCCTGACTCCATGATAGATACTCTCCTCCTCATATGTAAGAGCTTCTGAGATTTTGGTGACACCAGGACGTTTTGTGATGCTAATAAAATATACCATCGCTCGTGTTTTAGGATGATCGAAACTTCCCTTTTCTAGATGTCAACAAACTCCAACGAAAGACATTATACATCTAAAAGAATCTGATGAAGAGTTAAAACTTCAAAGAAATTGAAAATAGGTAGCACACAATAATGCATTGACATTCTATTCTTTCAATTTCTCGCATGAATGAAAACATCAGAACTATTTACTCCAACCCAAAATTAACTATTACCCATTATCCGACCACTAAGTCAACTCCAAATATTAAAACACATAAACACCTCGCACTCCATAAATCGTAGACTTCCACTAGATAAATCAGTGGACTAAGTGCATTCGGCACTAAAGTTGTGCCTGGCTTGTCAACACTGATCACTATAACAATGTTTAGACTAAAGCAAAGCTGGAAGTGCAAACTGGCGTCATAAGTCAGGCAAAAACTGACCCACCATCATCAATCAAACCGAGTTAGAGACTCAGAGTCGGCGCCGCCGCGGCAAAACATCATCCGAGTCCAGTCCGGCCAACTGTGCGGAAGCGTGGATTGTGTTTGTGGAATAGTTTACTCTAATGGTCTAAAGCGATGATATAGGTCTAAAGCGGCTCAGATAGTCTCAGTGATACCCGCATCAACTCCCACCATCGTTTAGACATATCAGACCATCACCTGCGTGGTTCGGAAGTCACGTTAAGCCGTTGGTCCTTGTATTTCCATTGGTCATTGGGCTATTAATTAATGACCCATTCTAAGGAAGAGTCGGCCTTAGTTTGTAACAAGACTACACCTCATAACTCATTACTACCACTCATCACACTCATCCTTCACCACATATTTGCCTTAAAATACCCTCATGAGAGTGGTCGGCATCTCAAATAGTGATAATAAAATCACACTTACTGTATACGAAAAAAAGATGTACGGAAGTTTTAAGAGACACCTTCAATGGAAAAACCGACCATAGTCCTTATTTAGATTTACTATAAGTTACTTAAATGGCTTAACAGTGCTCAGTACCTGTTGGCTTTTGCTTTTTGTCCCCTTCGAAAAGTGTAAATCAAGCACTTTCATAAAACACCTCACATTTACAATGTTCATAAAATATTCGTGAAATAAGTTTTATTTTGAATATGACAATGTATATACTGTAGTGACTCCAATGACTCATTTGTGGAAAGCCTTATAACGAAACGAGAAATTAAAACGCAACATTTCTTCATATTTTGGACATATTTGAGTTTTATAAAGGAGAAAATGATTCTCAACTGAGTCACTAAAACATTAAATACATCTTGAAACAAAGATTTGTAATAAAAATCCTGTGTTAATTGTGGGAGTAAGGTGTCCCAAGAAAATCCATTTTTAACATTCTTCTTATGTTATGAACAAAGTCCAAAATCACGGCCACTACTGCGCACTCTTAATTGTGCCTAAGACAAATGAAGGCTACAGAAAACTCATCATGAGCTCGCGCGCTTCAGAACGGTCTCCCCGCGTTGCCCCGCAGCCTGGCCGACCAGTGGTACAGGTTTTGGTTTATCACCTCCGCCGCGGCCTTGTCTTTGACTTGCTCAGGGGGCAGGGGGTTAAATCACTAGTCATGACGTGACCTTGGTGATAAGACAGGGGGATACCTGACCACCCACTCCTCGCCCTGGGCCGCCATCTTGCGGCGCGATCATCAAACCTGACTACATAAACAGAGGTGTTCTACATGCCTGTTTGCTTATCCCGCTGGAGATCTAGTTATGGCTAGGATATATACATTTCATGAATATGCTGGGGGAAATGCGTTTCGGTTTGTTTCTTGTAAGTTTTTGGGATGCTTCGGGTAAAATATGCACTTTTGAATTTCCGAAAGTTTTTACCGACAACTATCGTTTTAGAAGTGGCTTTTCGACGAAAATATGAGAGTTAAGAGTTAGGTAAGCCTAGAAACAAAAATTATGAACTTTTCTCTCGTGGTAAAACTGTACATCGTCCACCTTAGTGTTTGTAGGGTTTTTGGTTTTCCTCACACCTCAACGCTATTCTTCTCCCTTAATCACTGTATCATACATCACATGTATGTTGACGATAGAGTCATACTCTATATTCCTCGCAGGACAATGGTTATGTGAACACGACAAGCATCTAATTCATCAGCTAAAGCAGAATAAGTCGAATGAATAATGATTGGTCGAAATTGGACAACCAATGACAAATTTCGTCTTTTATTTACTCAACCAATATGAGTACAAGGAACATTGGTCATCATACATTGTGAGGAAGTGATTGACTGACAAAACCACCTTCAAATGCGGTTTTTTTTTTGAAATGTATAGATTTTTTCCAAATGAGGAATTAGAACCCTCTGCAGAGGATGAAAAAGAAGTCAATTTGTTGATCCTCCTCTGCGTCCAACTTTTTGAAAGGTCTCTATGATGGGTTTATTAAAACGTCTTCAAAAGAATTGAATCAAAACATCACCTGAAGACTTTTCTCTCAGGACGAAAAGTAAGACGATCCTGTTGTCGGGGCGGCGAGGACACAAACATCTGTAGAGAGGCCGACCGATGTAATGTTTGTCAACAGCCAAATTCAGAGTCAACAGCCGGCCTCCTTTACATGGAGATGCCTCCCACCCCTTGACCCTTAGTCACCCCCAAGGGGAGGGGGTCCCGGGGGATCTTCTGCAAACACGGGGCAACCTCTCCTGGAGGTTCCACGCAGCTTTGTTTTCTCACAGGGATGTTCAGTTGTTCACTTGTCGTGATGTTGAGAACGTTTTTGTTATTTTCCTTGCAGGAATTGAATTTCTTTTAGCAAATATTGATGGGTTTGGTTCCTTTTCGCCCCTAGGATCTTATGTGTTTCGAAAAGAATTTTATCACCTTTTAATAACTTTTGCTTTGTTTCTAATTATTAATTCTTTACATGACACAGTGCTTCGCACCAAATCGGCCCGTATTCTGCTCCCGGCGCTGCAATATAACAAATTCTCACGATGGCCACTCCCCGTGGTTCGGAAGTCACGTTAAGCCCAAATGACCCAATCTGGAGAAAAGTCAGCCCTAGTTTGTAACAAAACTACACCTCATCATCCACCAGACCACTCACCATTCATCTTATATTCACCTTAAAATACTCTCTTTATGTGGTCGGTGTCTCAAAAAAAGTCCTTATAAACGCTTATAATTTCCAACCGCACTGTTAAAGATTCAAAGTCAAATCTGCGCCGCCATGAAATCCGACCCCTCCAGAGGATAAATAAAATAAACCTCTGAAAATACGAGTTGCGAAAACGAGACAGTGAGCGCTGCCGTGGGGTGGGGTGAGCGCGGGGGGCGCATCACATCGACTTGGAGATGAGGGCGTAAAGTACAGGGGCGTAATCAGTGTCCAGGGGGGCACAGAGGGTATTTTCAGGGTAATCACCTCGCCGGGAGGGGAGTTTATTTATTTCCCTGGACCACAGCCACAATACTGCCGGAACACGCTAACTTTTAGATCATATGACACTTTGCCCCGATTTCGCTCGAAAGTTTGAGCTAGATTTAGGGTTTGTTTCTTCCTGAGATAGTTTTGTCGCAGTTTGGCTCGTTGTATTGTGTTGCAACTTTGGTTTTGTTCTTTGCGAATTCAGCAGTTTTGAAATCAAACTCGATATTGGCGTTATAAACAGATCAGCACTAGATTTATGTGACCTTAAAATGTCTAATTTCCCCAAATGTCTTGTTTATTGTTCATTTCTGATTATATGTTAAGGTACTTTTTGGTTTTAAGTTACTATTTTATTGTGTCACTGGAGTCAACGCTTAACTTTTCTGTGAGAAAACACGAGGTACTTTGATTTGAGACATCGACCACTCCTAGCGGGTATTTGAAGGTGAATTTGGGACGCTGATGAGTGAGATGAGTGTTTTGATGGACGATGAGGTGTAGCCTAGTAAAAACTAGGGCCGACTGTTCCCCAGATTATCTCATTAATTAATAGCCCGGCGACTAATCGAAATTGGCCCAACGGCTTAACGTGACTTCCGAGCCAGGGCAGAATGCGATTAAAGTAAATTTTATCCTTTGGTTCATCGTCTTAGCAATGGTTGCCGTATACATTGTTAAAACCAGTTACCAGGCATTTAAATCGTAATTTAAAACCCACTCAAATATTTTAGAAATTAAAATGGCATCCACTGCTGTCTTACTGATGATTGATTACCTCCCTTATCAGCTGTGTTGTTATCTATCACGAATTGCGGCACGCTCTCGAGTGGTTCGGAAAGCACCTAAACAACAGCTTGTTTGTTAATTACAATACAAACACTGGAGGTTTTTATCTACAGAACACAACTAACTTATCAGAGCCTTATCACACCAGTTCAAACCTATGGTACCTGAAAAGATACCTAATTTTATCTCGAGTGATAAACTGTTACATTTCTTTTTTAAATTTAGAGTACTTTGTTTGTTTCTATGTTTTACAATAGTAGTTTTGGTGTGCATACACTGTTGTCTAATGTAACAATAGAAGTCATAACGGGTTGTATGATATAGCCCCTAAGGAATTAAGGCCTAAAAAGATTAATTTAGATGTATGCATCTTTCACAATGTTGTTAGCAAAGATCCTAAACGTTATTGTGTCAACAATTTGTTATATAGCTTTATTAAACGTTTGTTGTCGTTGTATAAAATAAACTTTTAAAATCAATTACATAAGATTTCAAACAGTGCTTTTTAAACTGTTTCTAAAGATTTTAAGGAGTATGTCCTGTGAAATTCCTAAACAATCATTCCTTACGAATTGTTCAAAAGATGAGGCTTCAATTGCTGAAAAATATTCAGAATTAAGCGGATCCGTGGTGGATTGGTATCGCGCGCGGCTCCGGAGCTCATCACTCCAGTGGCGCGGGTTCGATCCCCGCAGTCAACACTACAATGTATAATGTGATTATGCTGGTTAAAGGTTGAGTGGTAGAGAGGACTTCGCCTTGTTCAACAAGACCTTTACCGTTTTTTAGAAGGTATTGAATCAAGGACCTTAAAACCAAAATGGATACCCCAGAATTTTAAAAACGTGCCTAAAACCTAGACCCAAAACATCACCATAGACAAACCAAAACACATTTCTTTTAAAAACTAATCATTCACAAAACGAACTAACGCCTCTCACGCGAATGGTCGCTAATTGAAAACAACCAAACCAAAAACAAATCCGGCAATTGCAACTCACGCCGGAGAGGAAACAAAGGTAATTATTTTCGAGCCACAAGATTAGCCGCCATTTTGTGACTGTCACTGGCAGTGCGGTGTTATTATTGCAAATAGTTTGCACTTTGCGTCGCAAATCCGGGCCAACGTGACAACAAAGCGTCGCAAATTGCTTTGCGGTCAAATGAGTGAAACAAACGCCGTGGATTTGGCGGTGTAAACTGATGAAAATTCTACACCGCCGCTGCTGCTGTGTCATCAGCGTAACTCTATCATCAAACTTGCAATTTGCTGCACTTTGCAATCACGCTTTTCCATCAGTGAACGTGCGTGACTCTGTACTCTATCCAACGGGTCGTTTGTCTAATATTGTTTCTTTCTGTCATGTATTTTTAAACGTATTTTTGTGGTCCCTGTTGTTTGATTTGTTAGTTTCTCTAGGGGCCGTTTTTCAATTGCCTGCGAACCAGCTGGTTAACTAACCGATGGTTAAGTTGTTTACAGTCTGCAATGTTTACATTTTCACGCAACGTTCAAAGTATTTAAATGATTTATTTGAAGATCTTTCATGCAATAAAGGTATAGTTTTACCATTTTTATTGAACTTGACATG
This sequence comes from Matsumurasca onukii, assembly GCA_018831715.1. Classification (NCBI taxonomy): domain Eukaryota; kingdom Metazoa; phylum Arthropoda; class Insecta; order Hemiptera; family Cicadellidae; genus Matsumurasca; species Matsumurasca onukii. The sequence goes on from CM032058.1 coordinate 90,520,390, forward strand.
CACACATTATGCTAATATAGCTAAATACTAACTGTAACACCAAAATGCAAAATCAAAACAGACAAAGTAAAACTTAACCTAAAAATATCCAGCTTTTCTATTGGTTGGCTCCCTGTCCTAATTTTAACCGCCGGTTAAGGCTGAATTGAAAAACCGGCCTTTAAGGGCCGGTTTTTCAACTGCCTGCAAACCAGCTGGTTAACTAACCGATGGTTAAGTTGTTTACAGTCTGCAATGTTTACATTGTTTAGCAAAATTCAAAACACTTAAATGAATTATTGAAGATCATTCATGGAATAAAATTATAACTTTACCATAACCATAACGTCAAAATGCAAAATCAATACAGACAATGTAAAACGTAACCTCAAAAATATCCAGCTTTTCTATTGGTTGACTGCCAGTCCTAATTTTAACCGCCGGTTAAGGCTGAATTGAAAAAACGGCCCTAAAAATGCTTTGGTGACTATTCTTCATCCCAAAAGTATTCATGGGTGTATGTGATACAGCTACATTAATGCGGGAAAGATTGTTTAGTACTATGTTAAATTTTTAACTTAGAAATGACTTCTTGAGATGCTGTATTGGAGATTTTGCGTTTTTAGCATTTATTCATGTTTATAGCTATAATAGTGTAAATTATTCATTTAGAAATCGTGTTCTTTGACATATATCTTGAATTAAGTGTTGGTAACATAGGTACATAGGAAAGTTACATGGTAACAATAATTCGTAGCGCAGAAATTTATTGATGTTCTATAGCAGCTGGATTAAATTTATAAAGTAGATGGACCGTTGTTTTAACATTGGCTTCACACTCAAAACATTTTGACTATCAGTAATTTTAACTAACTAAACAAAAGTCTCACAGAACTAACCAACCATTCCAACTGGCAATTGGTTTCGTTAAGTCACGAATTAAGATACACGAAATTGGCAATCTGAAGTCAGACAGAACAATGCTTCTAAACAACCCAATTCAACAAAAGCCTGCCGTCGTTCCTCACAATGTGTTCCAAATTGCCAGAATCACTCTAACAGCAGCGATTTAGTCCTAAGCCAACAGAGTGAGAGCCACTTAGGCGTAATAGGCGGGGAGGTGATTATCTTGTGAAATGTAGGAAGATGATGGGTCCCAACATCGCAGCTAAACCCTGGGGTACACCGGTAATGAAGTGGCAGATATACTGATACTGTCACTTCACCCGCCCCTGGCTCCGAGGGGTGCTAAGGGGTGTGATTGTCGGTAGAGGTGACGTCGAGAGGTGCCCTTGTGATGTGGGGATCGTTGTGCGCTCACAGCTTGGATGATTTGGTGCTCGAGCTTAGATTTCGAAGCGCGATCACCACTTAAGGCTCTTCACTTCGTAGTAATTTAAATATTTTAAAGACTTTTGGATTGTGGTGTTTGGGTTCACGGTGATAATCTAGTTTTGCCCAGTTTTAGTTTTAATCTTGAATTTCAGGGTTTGTTTAGTGCTTATTTTAAACTCACAAGTTTGTTCGCTCTGCTCACAGCCTCAATTCAGCCCGTTTCGTTCCACTCTCAGAATTTATAATCAATTAAGAGTGCGCTGTAGTGGCTGTAACCTTGAATTTTTGGGACATTTCATGGCTACAGTTTTTATTTGGTTTAATGAAAACTTGGGTTTAAAGGTATTTAAACTGTCTTAGTGACTCCTTCTAAATCCATGACATAAAACAAAAAGTTGAAGACATTTTTATATTTTAATTTCTTTACTTACTATTTAACTATTAGAATTTTCAAAAACGTAGTCAAGTGAGTTACTGCAGTACATTTCCATTTTTAAAACAAACCCTATTTCAAAAGATAAGATTCTGATGGAAATTTTAGTCGTAAGGTGACGCAAAACAATTGTTCTTATGGGGCAAAACAAAGTGGCACTCTTAAAGCTCGTTTAAACTACAGCACTAATTTAGGTTTAAATATTAAATCAATCGTCATCATCATCATAAATTCTATCCATTTCTATAAACCCATGTTACACACCCGCGTCCTCCTGTTACAGATGGGCTACGGCAACATGCAAGGTATCCCCATGGTGGCGTCCAGTCCGGTCAGGCACGAGAGCCCCCTGGGCATGAACCCCATAGAGGTGACCAGCTACCAACCCCCCTGGAAGGCGCTCTCGGACTTCGCCCTCCACACGGACCTCGACCGTATCGACCCCGGGGCTCCGCCCTTCCAGCACCTGGTTAGTCAGGTGAGTGTCTTTAAACACTCATTCATACATGTTGTACCGTAGATCTAGTTTTGAATGAGTTGGATTAGTTATTTTAAGGAATTAAATTATATTGCATGTATTTTAAATTATATTTTTATTTGGGTTCCGACCACAATTAGAGGATGTTTTAAGGTGAATGTGGGATGAATTTATTCTTCTAAAATGGGTAAGAGCGTGTAGGTTTTAAATGTTGTATTTGATATAAACACCGAATTTAGGCATTTAATATATGATCGGATATGGGAAGATGAAATTCCCAAACACGATTAAAAACGTACTTTTCCTATAACTTATAGGTTATTTATAGTTTTAAAATTAATAATATTGAAGAGATATTCTACTCGAACTCATCTTCAAAATATATAAAAACCATTAAAACAAGATGCTGCCGGAAAAAACGTAAAGAAGACTTTGGCGTACTGCCTTAAGGAAAGATTATTCTACTGTATCCAAGATTTCCTCAGACGTGAAGAAAGAAGACCTTAAAACCTTATTATTGTATTTTTAATTGACGCAATACTGTACTCTATGTGTATGTAAATAAAGACTATTTGTACTTGTGTTTGTACTCTGTGAAGGTTGTGTCAATTTCTTATCACCACGGTGTTAAAAATTCCCAATTTTCTAAAGATGATTATTTTAGATTTTTCATAAAGCAGTTAGGGTTCTGGCTGTCGATAAATATTATTCAAAAACCCGTTTGATCATGCTTGTTTGCAACGTTAGAACTTTTCAACGATGGTCCAATTAAGTTGTTTTGGCCAGAAATACGTGCTAGATTTTTAAGGCTTGAATGAAAAACTCCGCATGTTTGAAGTGTACTATATTTTAGTATTAGAATATGATTTAGGTAAGATCCACTTGATAACGAGTGGAGTTTTCATACCTTTCGAAACGTTGTGTCTTAAACACAATAACCGTTGGAAAATCTTATCGATTTCTATATTAATGAGATGAAATACTTCAATTAAACTATAACGGTTTAAAAAGACCACATTACAACGGATGAGCATATCTTACTTAGCGGACCCGTGGCGGGTTGAAATCGTGCGCAACTCCGGAGCTGGTGCGGGTTCGATTCCCGCAATCAGCACTTACATTTGTAATGTGACTATACGGTAACGCTAGGTAAAGGTCAAGGTTGAGTGGTAGAGAAGACCTAACTTCGAACCTTTACTGCCAATTATAAGCATTAGCTTAACAACACTGACCTCAAACATTAGAGTTCACCCGTTACAAATTGGCCACACAGCAAACAAACCCCTTGTATCTGTATGTACTACAAGATGTTCTGCCAACACAATCAGCAGCTGATGCAACTGCTGACGGATCAAAGTGAATTCCAGATCAGCACTGATTTGTTTGTGGGCAACCGCCCCCTCCCCTGCCCCCGGGGGTCCCTCGGGGCTGCTCCTCAAACAAACAGACACACATGTTTTGTTAGGAAACCCAATTTGAATACCGAACCACCTTTCCACCGGAAAACTGCTATTTGACGTAGATTTATTATTTATAGGCTCCTTCTGACGTGAGCCTTGTGTTGGAGCATTCGTTTGTGTATTATTTATAAGTTATTTTGTTGCTAAACTATTTGTGTAGGTGAATTAACGTATAAAATAAATTGTTTTTACTGGTTTTTATTTTCACACGTATTTATTTGTTCAATTAGGTGATTTGTTGTTCTCAATTAGGCTTAAAATAATAAGTTAGTGCATAAAAATAGTACAAAATTGTTTATCTCGGACTTTTTTTGGCGACTAAAGTCTAAAGAAGAAAGACTAGTCTATTTCCTAAGTTTTGGACAGTTTGGAAACTCCACACATTATTAATTTAAATTTCAAGATGGACTTCTTAAGACTTTATGTACTTCAAAATAGAAATAGTCTTGTTTTACCTATTGCTGGTTAAAAGTCCCAACTGCATCGTGCCCTAGTTCGGTCAACAAATTTTGTCTTCAAATTTCTTTAGTAATGAATTAGCTATTTAACGTTTATACAAATTAAGATCTATTATGTGTTGATTTACCATCATTGGAGAACAAGAAATAGTTCAAATTTAAACTTAATGTGAATTCTTCACCATTTGGTTGTTATGACTCATAATTATTTTTTCGCATTTGTTATTTAGTATGCTTTTTATTGTGTAATTAGGTGTAATTTAAAGTACGTCAAGATGGACATTTTACTCTATTTTTGCGCATTTATGAACATCCCTGCTATCTAATTGCTATGTTTTAAATGTCCCGTTGTAATTTGGCACTTATGCTATGAAGCATTCTGATAAATTAATACATAAATAAATTATCTAGTAGCAAACTAACGCCTACAGTTGGAGAAACAACGAGACTATCTTCTGCGAGTGGAGAACGCCGTACCGCCCCTGACTGCAACCCGCACGACACCCATGTAGCTAGATTGCCAGGCAGTGCCGTACCTTTTCTCTAATTTACCTTTTCTTACGTTATTTTCCGTACCTTTTAAAGTAGGTGTTTAATTTTGTTTTTGATATACAGTTAAGGATAAGTTTTAAATGTGTTTTACATTGATTCGGGTCTGTAAAGTTTGCACACGTTTTATGTTTGGTATTTTAAAACCCGCTGCAGACGTTGACGTTTGAACTTTTTCCGATGTAGTATTTAGTAATAATGTTTATAACCATTCATTTGAAGGAATATTAACAGAAAAAGTTGGTTCTAATAAGTTTAAACTGCATCCAATTATTTAACATAAAATTATGTATTTGCATAATAATAACTAGTAACTTTGTACTAAGGTAGTACTACATTTTTAACGTAAACATATGTTTCTCGCTCTGTAATTACTTTTAAAAACTGTTATCTGTACCGTAACTCGCCTAATTATTTTCACCAAGGTTTCCTTACGAAGTTGATCACAACACATCAAATGACAAATGTATTTAAAAGAGTATTATTAAATATTTTTCATGGTATTTTTCAACGTCTCGGCAAAACGCCGATGTTTATAAGATCCTATTGGTGCATCGAAATTCGCCAATGTGATCGGATCTAATGGAATATCGATATCGGTTCGTCATTGGTATCGGGTAGTCTGTGAAAACGGCCATGCTCCATAAGCTCCCATCGATTCACGATATCGATTAGTTCTGTTTTATCGATGGGATTTTCTGAGCGTATTACTGCCGGGCAGAAGGAAAACTTATACAAATTGCAAAGATACAACCGTGCAACACGAAAAATTAAAATTGCAACGAACAATGCAAAGGAAATCCCCTTTAATCGACTGCATTCAGGCATTGTTAACCATAGTTAACGGATCCGTGCCGGATTGGTATCGCGCGCTACGCCAAAGCTCATCACTCCGGTGGTGCAGGTTCGATTCCCGCAGTCACTACGTACAATTTGTAAATGACCATTCGGGTACGCTAGGTAAAGGTCGAGTGGTAGAGAGGACTTTTCAGTCCAAACTTTACCTCGTTACATAAGACACACTTTACCTTTTTTAGTTAAACTAGGGTTTTATTCAAGCTCACAACTTGAATAGCTACATTTCTTAATAAAACGACCCCCAATAGAAACACACTTGCACACTCGTACAGGGCAGATCAATGTACGATGAGACGACATTGACAACATGGATGCTGAAGTGGTGGTGAGAGGGGTTGAGGGGGGTACATGAGCAGCATTATGTAAATATATTCAGTAGGGGTAGTGTACCCCCTCCCCACTCCCTGGTGTATATACTGCCCCTGTGTCGCTTCCATGGCTTGCATACTTATGCATACATTCATACTATAGTGAATGTCTCCGTGTTCGGGTTAAATCGGCTGTTGTGTGAAAATAATGTTGAACTGTTATTGAAGATGCTCTATTTTGGCGTGTGAAGTTTTTGTGTTGAACGATTTATGAGAAGACTCCGTCCATCAAGATTTGTCCATTCGAAAGAATATTGTTATTCTTTCAAACAGCTGTCTCGCTTGAATTTCCTTTTAGTATGTATTTTTTTTAGATCTCCTACTGATTTGAAAGCTGTTGATGAATATTTTTAACTACAGTATCTTAATTTTTACGTTAGGTTTGAAACAAGATTGTTATAATCTGGTTATGGTATACCAATAACGGTTTCGTTAAAAGTCGCCTTTAAAAATGTTAACCCTCTCAAGGCAAACTGTTGGGTAAAACACTACAACTAAACTAACTTGACCATCTCATAATGAATCAAGTTAAGCAAACGAAGTCAAACGCTCAGACACTGAAACTAAACTGGAAAATCTCAAACCTCTAACGAAAGTTCAACTTTTTCCGTAGCTTTTCTACATCAAAAACACCAACTAACGATTAAAGACTTCAAATATAGTTAGTAAATACTTGAGATGCCTACTGAGGTGTTGGCGGAGTGAAAATAAAACCATCTACCAAGTAAGAATCGGCGCCTGCAATTAGGGCGTCTAGCTGCAGGTTTACGAGAACTTCATCATCAATTAAACTCGGTCGTTAAATATAATGATAATACCGAGTCACGTAATTGCAAACTGAACACGAAGCTCCTTTCTGTTCTGCTGATTTTAATATTTATTCTACATACAATGATATTTGAACATTTCTTAAGTTGACAACACGCATATAACCAACTATCATCTGAGTTGCCTAAACTTTAAATACGAGTAATGTGTGTCCTTTGATGGATTAAATATATTGGTCTTGCCGCGTTTTTTAGAAGACCTTTTAGAACAAACCAAGATTTAAAAACTGAAGAAAATCGTCAATTTTATTGCGATTGAATTAGCGTTTAAAATTGGATTTTTATTGAAAAACTGTTGTTTTTATCAAGCGAAACTCCCTAAAGATGCAATTCTGATGTACTGGTTTGAGCTAGGGTTACATCTGGAATTACCTTTGGGAAAGAAACTCTTTGTACCTGTGATTAGTGTTGGGGGCTGTAGTAATGGAACTGTACTTTCAAAAATAAAAACTTCGGTGTATTCTTTAAAACTAACATCTTTGATGAAATTTTAAACCGTAGCGTCAAAAGTTATACGTCATGGTGATCACACATTAATAGTTCTCACAAATTGGAAACCCTATGATTTCTAAGTTCCTATAGTAATAACAAACAAGAACAAATTAATTAGACCTTTTTTCAATTCATAATCAAAAATTGAGAATGATTAACAAAATTATGAATTGATTGACCTAGCTAATACACAGTCATGTCATTGGCTGATATAAACTTTCTTATAACAATACAGCAAGTTTTCCGATATACAAGTGGAAAACAGAATTTGAGCGCGGCACTGGATGCAGTAGACTGATGGATGTGGCGGATAAGGAGTTGACAGGCTGCCGGGCTGTATCTAGACCATTAGTCCAGTGGTGATGTCTGGCTGGCTGATGGTGATGGTTGTGGTGATGGCGCGTGGTCCGGCCGGCGCCTCGCCATCACACCATCAGCCTCGGTGACCACTGACTCACTTGCCATCACATGAGAGTTCTGTAACTAGACTGTTTGGACTTTGATGTGGAACGGTTGGGAAAATTCTTGAAGCGATTCTGATTTGAATTTTGTGATGTTCAGTCTTCCGCTGGTTCTATTGGTTTCGTTCTCCGCAAGTCCTATCGAGTTTCATTCACATCTTATGATCAGCAAAATTTAGAAAAAATTAGGATCAGCAAAATCCAGAAAAAATCGTTTATCCTGACAAATTTATCCAAAATCTCATCAATGCAATTGTTACGTCTTCAAAATTACTGTATACTTTCGAGGATCAGCAAAATTTAGAAAAAATTAGGATCGGCAAAATCTAGAAGAAATCGTTTATCCTGTCAAATTTACCAAAATCTCATCAATGCAATTGTTACGTCTTCAAAATTACTGTATACTTTCGGCAAATAATGTGTTTGGTTCATTTGGGCACAAATTTGAAATGGAGTCTTGAAAAATATTTGATCGTCGAAATCCAGAAGAAATCAGTTCTTCTGTCTGACAACTTTATCCACAGATCTTCATCAAAGTACTTTTTACGTTGTCAAAATTACTTTATGCTTTCTCAAATATTTAGCTCATCCAACATATATTTGGTTCATACAGGATTTTCCTAGAGATACGACTTTGATGATGAACTTGGAACTATAGTTTTATCTGAGATAGGTTTGTTTGATCACTCCATTTTTGATCGACTAGTTATAGTAAATATAGTGCCAAGATGGTTAATTCTATGTATGAAAAGGTCCACAGGACATCCTAAAGTTTTCGAAAACGAGTTCAGCCTAAATTTGTAAATAAAACAACTAGCTACTAGAATCAAGAACAGCCAGATTAAAACTTTCCCTCTCCGGCAAACCCCCTGTTCGGGCGCCAATTTTCTCGCGGATAACCACCGCACACAGTACACATGCACACAAATAGCGTGAATGTGGTGTGCCGAGGTTGGTACCAGTGTCGGTGTAGGTGGCAGGTTGTTTGTTGGTAACACTGACAGCGCTTGTTGGCGTGTGTTTACGCCTGTCCGTGCAAGAGACAGCACTAATGCACTTATGTCAATCATTGGTCGGAAGTCCGGAGCCAAATCAAACAAGGCCTAACAATGTCAAGCCGCAGCCTGCGCCCGACAGGCAAATACTTGAGATATCGGAACATCCTGTATGTGGTGTGAACTTTAATCAGCTTATGGAACGAAGCTCGTCTATCTAACTAAGCCATGTATCTTCAAAAATTGGTTAACCTTAGTAAAATTAATTAAAGAACACGTCGGAATTAATAATAAGTCCTAACTATTTAAATAAATACAACTTTGTCATTTCGATCTAAAACCGTTGTAATGGGGTGCCGAAGTTGCACTTTTCCTCCTAAAGGAATAAAGATTTGTTTTGATGTTATTTTACTCCCTAAAATTAAAGAGATTATTTTAATCATCTGTAGTTGCGAGGTCATCAGCAAATTCAATCGGTCTTTTTAATCGCAAAATAAACTAATTAAACAGCTGTTTCTTTTAAACCATATAAACAACACTACTGACTGGGTTAATAACAGTATTTTCTTCGGGTTTCTTAACAATTTTAAACGCTTGAATTTATTTCTCAATGTAATTCACCGTGACACATACATAAATATCGTTCATCAATCGCCCCAAAAGGGATTTTTCAATCCTCGCTCTAGGCTGGTCCTCGGATTTTTCAACCGTTTAGCTAGTTTTAAAAAGCTTCCCTTTAGGACTTACTAATGAAATACATGACTAATATTTCTCAAAGAGAGACGTATGGGGACCCCAGCAAATTCTAAGAGTGGATGCACAAATAGGCAAGATTTAATTAAATAACTCGTCTTATATGCTTCCAGTTCCCGGGATTTGGCTTGGAAATTCTCGGGACCGGGACGTGAAGTCAATAACAAATCGAGTTGTTAACTTCCATTATTGGAAGTGAAGAGCAAAGTAAAGAGGAAATAATTAAATTTGCGCCCCATTTCGCTTCTTTCTCGCCCCCCACTTTACGCCGCGAAAAAATACGGCAAAAATATACAGAGTGCTTCTATACACGTTTCAGCAACATTACTTATGAGTTAGTTTAAAGGGGAATTACACTTTTTACTTTAGTAGTTTCAATTTACAAAACTTACGACTTGCCGGAAGTTATAATTGTATTTTCTCGTTGCACAACTGTTTTATCGTAATAATAATAAAATATTTTATTGCAAATGTTACAAAATATTTTGTATCGCAATCGTCAAAAAGGAAAAGTTAGAAAAAAGAATATAGCTAAAATTTTGCATTCACTCGTTACATCGAAATTCCATTATAAGGTACATTCACCCAATTTCTCATTCATTCGAATTTTCCCACAGAAGCCCTATAATTTATACGGTTTCCCAATCGTGTGCCATGAACTCGTCTGTACTGTAGAACGCTTTCGAAATTAACGCGGATTTTAGACGAGTTTTAAATGCCTTGGGCATTGTGGCATCTTTTATTGAATTTGGCAATCTGTTGACGAACTGGACTCCTGCCTGTGAAGGCAAACGTTCATGCACTACCGTTCTGTGTCTCCCAGTTCGGTAGTTCTCCCTGCCTCTTGTTTTATAAGAGTGTATGTCGCAACCTCTTATAGCTTCACATTTTAATTTGAAAAAGAAAGATGTTTCCAAAATGTAGAGGCAAGGTAGCGTGAACATTTTTAGATTTTTAAATGTTGGTCTACACGACTCTCTCCATTGGAGTTTTGAAACTGTTCTAATTGCTTCTTTTTGAAGAATAAATATTCTGGAAAAATTCTATTTTTTGAGCGTTTTTCGCTTTTAGCGTTTTTGCACTAAAAAGTAATTATTTCCAAGAATATATCGATTAATTGATTATGTTTAGTATAATTAAAATTCTTTACTGGCGTTAAACATTTGTATGCGCATGCTATTGACAAAGTCTCTTAAAACTCTCTACAATAAGTACAGTAAAATATTTTAAATTAAAGTTTGTCACGTACCTTGCGAATGAGCTGTTTTCTTTTATATAAAATAGTTTCTTTATTTTTTCAAGGAGATGGTTGAACTTAATACCTGAAACAGGGAATAAATTGGGCGTCTTAGATAGCCGAGTCTTGGGTGGAAATGTTTGATAAAAATCTGGTGGAGAGTTATTTATGGAGTACGTAATTACAAAAAAACTTACTACTTAGTACATTTTAATGAAATATATTATTTATTATCATTAAATAAGGCGTATCCAGTACCAATGAATTCACTATTTTGGTCGACTGGCACTGGGCTATCTTAAGAACTAACCATTGTAGCATACAAACAAAACAGAACTCCAGCCAGAAGACGGTGGAGGCGCAGGGTCCATCCTCTCCGGCGCCAAGGGGTTTAGCGATTGTCTGACACCTTGTGGGATTACGGGCCCCGTCCCTGTTCTGAGCCGGTCTGGGGTTATTTAGATAAAAGAAAAGATGGGACCTCAATAAAATACCCGGCCCTAACCAACCGATAGGCTCATGTTCACTAACCGCTTGAAGAAGTCGAATTCGAAACTTCGTGTGTTGCTTTTAGTTTTATTTTAAACAGTAATACAACTATTAAATTCTATGATCCGAAATAAATCGAAACCTGATGCCTTACATAGGAATTAATTTTGTGCTGATTAACGGAGATAAATATAAACAATAAATTCATAAATAACTTCATAAATCAGCCCAAGAGCCACAACAGCACAAGGTTTAGTTTTAAAGTTTTAAACTGTACTCTTCAAAAACAATACATCCGCTGTAATAGCTTGTTTTGTTAAATTACGCAAAAAGAATTTAAATTACTTTAATAATGACTTTTTAATAAACTACACTGTTGTTAAAATTTAAAAACCGTGATACAAACCCATTGTACGTTTATAGAATTTTAAAAAGGTTAAGTTTGTCTTGTTTAACGAGGTGAAGTTAGGACTACAAAGTCCTCTCTAGCACTCAACCTCGACCTTTACCTAGCGTCACCGTATTAGTCACATTACAAGTTGAAAGTAGTGTCTGCGGGGATCGAACCCGTGCCACCGGAGTGATGAGCTCCGGAGTCACGCGCGATACCAATCCGCCACGGATCCGCTAAGAAAAAGAATAGAAAAAATAAATAATAATAATTCAAATAGAAACACATAAACAAGTCAGATGGTAAACTTAAAAGTCTAACCCTATTGAACTATTTCTGTAACTTATTGGATCGTTTGTATTCTTCCTCAATTTTTCTCTTTGAAATCGACTTATATCAAAATGGTTATTACTTTCAAAACTTTAACTTAGAGGCCCCGTCAATTTCTCCCAATAACTAATAAATGCTCAAACAGCTGATTACAACTTATTGCTTCGTCCTCTCACAACACAGTGTAATGTGTAATGTAAGCTCCTCAGCCCGTGTACAGGCACATTGTAATGTGTAATGTGAAGCTGTGTAAGCTGCTTACAACGGCTTACACGAACACGCGCATGCGCCTGCTCTGTCTTCAGTCTCAACAAAACAGAGCATCTTTCTTTGCTCATCACCAATGAGAGAATTCGGTCGTAAAAACTAACTACGGTGGAAAATGTATTTTTTATGAGTTATACTATATTAAGTAGCTAATTTAAAATTATACCAGATACGTCTAAATACAGAAAAGGCTTTTACGAAGTCATGTTAAGCCGTTCGTCCATTCCTTGGTCGTTGGGCTATTAATTAATGACCCAATCTGGGGAACAGTCGGCCCTAGTTTGTAACAAGACTACACCTCACCATCCATCAAAAACACTCATATTCACCTTGAAATACTCTCTAAGAGTGGTCGGTGTCTCCAACAATCAGATACAAATTAGTTTCTTAAAACCTTTTATGCGTCGCATCCATTTTGAGTTGGCTATATTTGATTCAAAAACATATTTGACTCTGCAGTATGCTTCCAGATATTTAGGTCCCGTTGTCAATAGTTTAAATTGAACGTACCCGTGGCGGGTTGGTATCGTGCGCGACTCCGGAGCTCATCACTCCGGTAGCGCGGTTTCAATCTCCGCAGTCACCACGTACAATTTGCTATGTAACTTTTCGGTAACGCTAGGTAAAGGGCGAGGTTGAGTGGTAGCGAGATCTTTTTACTCCTAACTTCACCTCGTTAAACAAGGAAAACCTTTTTGAAATCCGAACAAGAATGTATAGATGCAGACCTACCCGGAAGTACAACCTATGTTCCTGGGTTCTACATGGGAAGCTATGTGAACAATGTTTCAGTTAGAATGGGTAGAAAGGGTTGTAAGTCCCCCACTCCCCCCTTGTGACGCATGCGCAAGACTACCTTTCCTCTCCCCTTCCCCTCGCCTTGTTCCACCCTCAAGCCCATAGGGATCGGAATGTTGCACGTGTATATACTGTAGGTTCATGTCCGAGTTTCCATTCTGAATAGTACAACTTCAATTCTACGTGTACAAGTGTAGTATAACGGGAAAGCATCGTTATACACATTTCTGGGGCCTTAATTTCACAAAACGGAAAAGCGTCGTTGTCTTGCATTTTTAGACGTTAATCGGATAACTAATCTGGTAATACTGAAAGATTATCTCTGACTATTTGTTACAAAGGACTATTTTCTATAAATGTGACAAAAAATAAATTCTAGCAATTATCCTAAAATACAAAGAAAATCAACTGAACAAAACTTAGCCTACCAGCAACGCCATCAAGCACGACTCGGGTCAAAAGTCAAATCATCTAGCATTGCTACAAGGTTCCGTACACTACATGTATATATTATATAATTTCATTATTTACACAAAAGATTAACTTAATTCGAAATATAAAACTCAGTACGGTACGTAGATTGGGCATAGATGCCATATGGCTGAGGCAGGAACATCAACATAGTTGCGGCAGCCCAAACATAGATAGCGCTGCGAACGCTTCCACTTCTTGCCGTCTTTCTCCCCCCTCGGCTCCACACGTTAGAGTTTGTCCGATGTCAATTACTGTGGCCAAATAGTGCGATTTTTGAGAATGAACAAACCTTCGTGTGCGTCAGTGGCTTTACTTGAGACTCTTAAAATAATTCCCTCGCAGCGCTATCTGTGCTTGGGACCGAACTATGTTGATTTTCCTGCTTCAGCCATACGCATCTACGTGCATTGCGCAATCTACCTACCACAACGCAATCTTTGCTTTTAATTAAATCAATTAATAAATAAGAAAGCAGACGTGATTGCTGATTGTTCGGTGAAGTCACGTACACGTACTGGAGCGTGTGTAGTGTGGAGTGTCCGGTAGGCCGGCGCGGTCGCCGAGCTTGCTTTTACGACCAGCCTCGTAACAATTAAAGAGTAACGGCTCTACTAAGCGATGTTAAGGTGCTTTATAGACGATAAATCCACCAACCGCCAATCTTCCCACACGACCGACCAATCCGCCAATCCACCAGTATGTGGAGTAAACCTAGGCTGAAGTCAGTCGTCTGCATTTAACGGCAATTTTTTCCTAACTGTTATTAAAGGTTTGAGGTTTAGCTTAACTGATAGCAAAGTGTGGAAATTTCAACCAGGTAAAAATAAGCATGATACTCGTGATATCATTATCTAAGGCTTCCGGTTTACACCGCGTCACAGTTGAAATACAAATACTGCTAAACGTTTCGACCTCGCTGTGGAGAGTCATCCTCAGTAGCTGGTTGACTGGCTGAGACTGGATTGGCCGGCCGTGTCGTCTTCTTATATACCCAAGTCAACCAGCTACTGAGGATGACTCTCCACAGCGAGGTCGAAACGTTTAGCAGTACTGTATTTGTATTTCAACTGTGACGCGGTGTAAACCGGAAGCCTTAGATATTAATGATGACACCGGCCGCGAAAGCTTAAGAATTAAGATACTCGTGATAGTTTGCTTTGAGACACCGACCACTCTTAGAGGGCGTTTTAAGTTGAATGAGGGATGATTGTGAGTGTGATGAGTGTTTTGATGGTTGATGAGGTGTAGTTACAAACTAGGACCGACTGTTCTCCAGATTAGGTCATTAGTTAAAAGCCCAACGCCGAATGGAATGGGCTAACGGCTTAACATGACTTCCGAACCACGGGGAGTGGCCATCGTGAAAAGTTATAACTGCAGCTAGAAATCGAACCCGGGCCGATTTGGTGCGAAGCACGCTTTGTATCACTGATCTATCCCCCCAAAAAGGTTTTATTAAAGATTAAAAGGTCAAAGTTAACTAGCTTTACGAAATATAACATCAAAATAAGTATTTTAGACAGAAAGCCAGTAATCGCAAAGTCACACAATTATAAAGAAATCACTCCTATGATTGCGCATGATAGGTTTAATTTCATTGAAACCTCAACACAATTGTATATTATTTTAATGTTGAGCATAGTGAGTAAAAGTAATGTTTCAAAATTAAACTGTCTTGAAGTATGCTTAAGTAAATTTATCCCAAATATTTAATACCGTCTATTTTCTACTCTTACACCTTATACACGTACCTATATCATTATCGCTACCACCCTGTATATATTACGTCCAGTAAATGGTCTAACCCCACCGCTACATAGTATACACAGGGGTTCATACAACTCCCCGTAGCCCTTGTATCATATACAAGAGTTGCGGTCGTTGCCATGGCGACCGCCCTGCCACCCTCCTATTGGCCGAAACACTGTGTACCCCTCGCCGGGGAGGCTGTCAAATAAGTCTCTTTTATGGACCCTCGGGGCGCGATCTTAAAATTTATCGAGTGTTGTTTGGGTTCTTAAATCTGCCGGCTGGATTTTCACCGTCATTGGGCGTTTGTTACTTTTTAAAAGCCTTTTGGCACTGTATTTTGAGCGGGACTGCGGTATTTTGAGCGTGAATTTTCGGGGAACTTTTTGGGTTTAGTTTTTTCTTACTTGTGAAACGTTTTGGACGATACATAGACAACAATATTGACACATTCGGCTGTTGATGTATTTAGGCAGTCTAATAACACTTTGTTTTTATTTGTGGCATTACACTATCAAATGGATGAAATTTGTAATATCTAGGTTTGCATCTTTTGTTTGAAGTTTGTTGTTGGCGATGGGAGAATTTCAGAGTTTAAACTGTTATTGCGGACATTTTCCATAGTTAGTGAGCAATATGATCACGACGTTTCGGCATCTGCAATCTGATCCCGTCTTCAGGTGAAAAGTAACCTAAAAATAACTCAGAACATTAGAAAACGAGCTAGCCTAAAGTAGTCAGCATAAGCTGACCAGACTACTTTTCACCTGAAGACGGGATCAGATTGCAGATCCCGAAACGTCGTGATCATCTTGCTTACTAACGATGGAAAATGTCCGCAATAATAGTTTAAACTCTGAAGGTTTGCATTGTGGGAAATTGTTACATAAAGGTGGACTACGTTATTTAGAGGGCTAGAGATCCTCAATTTCGTTATATCAAGGTTTTGCTTGTATTCCTTGGGGTACAAATATTCATTAACCAAAGTATTTCTTTTAATATTTAGAGGTGCAATTTGCATTGAGTGTTGTGGAAAATTAATGAGCATTTGAAAAAAAATGTTATATCAAAGATTTTGTTGTGTCGAGGTTCGTTAAATTCTCAACTATCAAACTATTTTCAAATTATACAGCAGGCTAGCACGCTCCGACAAGTTTTATTTAGTGGTTCGGAACGTCAATCATAGATAATTTAAGCTGCTCTCGGACTCAAGTATGCAAAACTGACACAAAGAAAGACCGGCCTCTGCAGTGAGACGCGTAACTAATCAACGGAAGCTGGGCCACGTCAATCCATTCCATGGGTGGCTTAGACATTCGCTGTAGGATCTGATACAGGGGTCTGGACTGTCTCGCTGGATTTAAAAAAATAGAAAACATGATTAGCTAAACACAGTGTCCAAGTGCTAATATACTTTGTATCAAATCGGCCTTCAGCGCTGCAGTAACTACTTTTTCACGATGGTTACTCCCCGTGGTTCGGAAGTCACGTTAAACCGTTTATCCATTTTATTGGTCGTTGGGCTATTAACTAATGACCCCAAGTTTGGGGACAGTCGGCCCAAGTTTGTAACAAGACTACACCTCATCATCCATCAAAACACTCATCACACTCACTCTTCATCCCATTTTCATAAAATACCCCATCAGAAGAGGCCATCACAACTGGTTTTTAAAGGAGGATAGCTGGAAATTTCTTAGTCGATAACTATCAGACTGCCATCTTCTTCTTTAGCTTAATCTTGGACAAAAACCTGTGACTGGAAAGTGTTTTTGAATGTTTCATTTCTGCTGGGACATCTTGACAAAAGATAAAACTTTCAGGGGTCTTTACAACACAAAAGCGTACACCAATAGAGAATGGAGTTTCATTTCTGAGGGAACCGTTGGGTTGATAGCTCAGTTTAGCTTTATGGCTTTTTAAATGAGGAGTCGCTAGATAGGGATTTTTGTAAACGATTTCGAAGTCACCCCTCTTCTAATTACAGGATGAAGGCAAAAACCGTTAACGTCAAAAAATACTTAAGTATAACCTTAGACTTATGATCGTAAGGCTAAACATTTGAGGAGGTGGAGGATTAAAAAATGTGAAACCAACTGGTTTTCATGTTTAACTACTGTCCTCGTGGCTTTTCATTTTTCCTACCAGATGTTCTCTATGAACGCACAGATACCGGACTACCTTATGGATCGGTTATCCACGTAGGTGGGCGGCTGCCGCGGCAGATCAAAGCTGGTCTGGACACGTGGTATCTCTCTACAGACAAGTGACAAGATCTGATACCGCGTCTATATCCGCGCCCTGGAACACGCGTGAAAATCAGCTGTTCCATCGCCGAAACCGATGCTAAAGATATCACGATTCAATATACTCAGCTGGTTGGGTGGGGGTTTTGAAGCTCGTCAAAATACATTGTAATATGTTCGGGCAAAAACATGCATTTATTAGTTATAGCAAAGATGATGATATGGTAAGTAGATTGCACGTAGATACCAAAGGGGTGAGGCAGGAAAATCAACATAGTTGCGGCAGCCCAAGCACAGATAGCGCGATGGTTTGGTCACATTTAAGCCATCGACATCGGACAAACTCGAGCATGTGGAGCTGAGGGGAGAAAGACAACGATAGACGGTAGCGCTCGCAGCGCTGTCTGTGCTCGAGCTTCCAAACTATGTTGAATTTGCTGCCTCAACCATATGGCTGGCGTCTATGCGCAATCTACTTACCATAACATTATCATTGGTTATAGTTTATTATTTGTTAGTGCATGACTAGTGCTCACGACTAGAAGGGCAAGATAATGTGATGTCAGATGTCGGTGTTGCAGATGCACGGGTTCGATCTCCACGGAGGGCACCACCCCCCGCCACCCCCTGCTCATGACCAAGGGCTCGGACCTCCCCCCGGGGACATGATACACCCGGACTCCGCCGACTCCTACGTCACCTACCTGGAGAGCGACGACAGCCTCCATCACGACGGCTCAAGCCCATAACGGTAAGTAAACTTGATTTTTCTTACTGATAATAGATTTTTTAATTTTGGAATTTTAGAAAATGGGTACCTAAAGGCCGGGTTTTAATCGTAGCAACACAATACTCAGGGTTGGAAGTTCAGATTTTAGATTCAAATATAAATTTCAAATTTGACGATTGTCTAATATTTGTCTTCTTTATTTTTTCAGGTCGGAGCCCTGACCTCTAGCTCATGTACAAAGTCGCCTGTACATACGGCCCTGAGTGTACATAGATTGTACATAAACCCCCCGGCCCCTTCCCCATCGAGTCATCCCCCTCTTGCCGAAGTCATAAGTGAACTCAATTCAGTCTTTAAATCATATGAAAATGTTTATCATTTCATGTATTTTTGTTTTTTTAACAAATACTTGGGTTTAACTTATTATAATGCAGTGCATACAAAAATATTTTGTTATTTATTTGATTAAATATATTCTACTCCACATTCACAAGAAGTATGTGAGGTTTGTAATAGTAACGTAATTGAATGTTTAATTTTCCGTAGTTTTAAAGCAATAAATCATCGAACTTTATTCAAAATCTGTATTAATTTTAATATTTAAAGTTATTCAGTAACCAATGTACGTGCAGTGATTAAAACTATTGTTAATTAATTTCAAATTTGTACTATTTTGATCGCAAAACTTTCTTTGTTTTTCAACAAGCTCATGTTTTGTAACGTAACTCATATGAAGGAATCATTCATTTTGTAATAAAATATCTACATGTAATCTTTTCACACGTCAAATAAGATAGACTTAAATATAATTTTTAACATGATTTGTTCAGAAATATTTGTTATATATATATGAAAGATAATGTTATGGTAGGTAGATTGGGCATAGATGCCACGTGGCTAGAGCAGGAAAATCAACATAGTTGCAGCAGCCCAAGCACAGATAGCGCTGCGAGCCTTCCTTCTCCCCGCTCGGTTCGACATACAGTGTACTCGAGTTTATACTAGTTTGTTTGCTTCGTTAAATTCTTGATAACACGTGTTAGAATTCAAAAATTATTTATGTTTTAAAAGGTTCATTTAATTTTAAGAGCGCTTTCGCCGGTTAAGGCGTCATCTGTTGTTTACAAGACAGTAACATCTGAATAATTATTTGAATACTTGAGTTTGTCCGATGTCCAGGACTGAAATGTGAACAAATCGTGCTATTTTCGAGACAAAACAAACTTGCGCGTACGTCAGTGGCGCTAAAGAAATCCCTCGCAGCGCTATCTGTGCTTGGGCTGCCGACACTGTGTTGATTTTCCCGCCTCAGCCATATACGTGCTTTCTACCTACCATAACACAATCTTTGGTTATACGCAATAATCTTTCTCCCATATTTGTTGTACACATAAAAGAAATGTCATCCATTAAATTTTTTTTAACGAATCAATTAATTTTTTACCACCAACCAAAATTGAAAAACATTCTAAATAACAATTTGCTAGTCAAATGTTGTGTTTACCGTTTCCTCGATGTGTTTGAAGAGTCAATTACTTACAAGTCTTGTTTGTTGTTTCCCCTGTGATTGGATTTGGGCGACTCTGCCATGTAGATATACATTGTTCATGTTTGTTAGACTCCGATGTATATTCGTGTAAATATTGATTTGTACTTATTGTATTGAGTTAAGCTGTCGAGCACACTTTAGAGTGCCTGATGCGTTCATGTTGTCAACATTAATAAATCAATATTAGTTGATTCAACCTGTCCACAGTTATTTTTGTTCCTTTTCCATTAATGACACTTCATAAGTTCATCGGTATACTTGCAAAGTCTATACTGGCTGACAGTACCCGTGCTACGCTACGGGATTTACAAATTGAATGCCAACTGTCGATGTTCTTTTTCTTGATTTCCAATGTTTTCTCTGACGGCTCTTAGGTATTAATGTGAAAGGTTTGCCAATACTTTGGGTTTGTCAAATTCAACTGTATGTTTCAACGACATCTTCGTATGAACAGTCGGCCATAGCAGGACACAGCTACAATACAAAACATGCAGTTGAATTTGACAAAGTCAAATGATTGGCAAACATTTCACATTTTTACCCGAGAGTCATCCGACAAATCATTGAAATGATTGAAAATGATAATAACTTTAATAAACACACCGGTCCGCGAAAGCTTAAGAGTTATATTTATTATGTAAAAGTTATTTTGAAAGATGAAAAACAGGCCGCCCAAAACCTTTGCAAGCGGTTGGTTTGACAGTTAGGCCGCATCAGTTGAAAGAAGGCATGTTGTTTAGCCGTGCACGGTGTCGTGTATTCCTTGGGCGGGCGAATTCAGGCTTTCTCTAAAGTTACCACTGAGGCGAACCCTTAAAATGCACATATAGCTTTATCTCCCTCTAATGATTGCTTTATCTCCAACCTATTTTAAAAGGTGATTTTTTTCCTACCACCCCCTTATGCAAGTCCACCCTCTAATGTTGAGTGCTAGCGCCACCTCCTTTATCCGGTCCCTATACCACACTCACACTGACAACACACGGATATATTCACACAGGCTCTTGCCGTGATTGATGGTAGGTGGGCGGGGCGGGGGATCGATATATACGCCTGTCTGTCTGTCTGTCCGTCACTTTCACGGGTGGGCAGAATCTCACGTGCCCATCCGCAACTCCTTGTACGGGCAATGACGTAATCTCCTCACTGGGCAACCAGTCCAGGGACAGATACAGAAGTACTATACTGACTGTACGGTGAAGCTATGCAAAGGTCGAGGTTGATTTTGCCTTGTTAAACAACACAAACTTTACCTTTATATGTAAAACGGTAAAATAAGATTAACGATGAGGTTCAAAAGGTTATTCTTTTTGGGGTGGGGGGGTTAAGTCAAAACAGTTGTTTTAACGATCTTAAAACTGTAAATGTCACCTGATTTTGATGAAATTTGTCAACCAAATATACGAGGGTCATCCAGAAAGAAAGTTTTGGCATGGTCAAACAAAAAATAAAGATATCAACTCAAAACTTGATTTACAAATGCATAGAACCTTTCTCTACCTTTCTACGCAGTCGCCATGGATTTCAAGACACTGGTTTTTACGTGGGACCAGTTTTTCCATACCCATGTTCTACTCATTTGTCGCCAAAAACATGAGCCAGGATTTCTTAGCTTCTTTGAGTTCCTTATCGTCAGCAAACTGTTTTTTACCCAAAAATCCTTAAGCTTCGAGAATAAGTGATAATCACTCGGCACCAAGTCAGGGCTGTAGTCGTTTCTTTTCTTGGCATAAATTCGACATGGATTAAGCCCTTTAAATCCCAAAAACAGTTGTCATGACTTTTCGAGTGTTTAAATTTCACACTTTACATTTAGCGGGGTTATCAATTGTCGATGGCATTATTAATCACTGTGGACACGAGACGCGTAATCACACAGCAACGAACCTACACTCAAACTGAAGAGGAAGAATGTAGCTAGCAGCTGCACGCGCTCGTAGTGGTGAGGGTGTGCGCGGCGCGTGATGCGCAATCGTTCTTTACTTTCTGGATGACCCTCGTATATTTTGATAGTATCCATCAGTGTACCAAAATTTATGAAAAGTCATAAAATCGTTTTAAAATGACGACCAAAAAGTTTTTTTGCAATAACAGAGTTATGAGTAGTCCGATTTTAATAACATATGAAATACGTTTTATCTTCATAGTATAATAAAACTTTCAGTAAAAGAACACGTAAGTGTGAGGCCGAAGCGAGGCAGAGAGCGTAGTGGACAGCCTCGTATAGCGTCCGTAATAATGGACCACGTAGGTCTGAGGCCGAAGGCCGAAGCGAGGCTGTGAACGGAGCGAATAAGAGTAATAAATTGCAAAGAAATTCGATTCACTCATGCAAGCGGTGCTTTAGCGCTTAGCTGCGTATCGGCCTGGTTTGTTGAAGATATAACCGCCTGTTACCTGCCTACTTACGTCCAACCATGGTCATCTACAAACTATCAGGGTTAGCAATACTTCAGAACACTCCATATTAGGTCATTGGATCTAACATAGACTATAAACAGCGATACTTTAACAAATCACGTTCATCTCACTCATTATTCACGTGTAAGGGTGATTTTCCTCTCTATGATGGCCCAAAGTTTTCAAATCCCACTACAAGCCCAAATTCTAAAGTACAAATCAAATTGAAAAATAAAATTATTACGTGTACAAACTTATTTTCAAAAACGTAATTACAACCTCATGTTGAATTTTTTTAAATTTCTTGCTATAATTTAGTTTAGTGTTTCTTTAAAGTTTCTAGTGAAAGTGGTGGGGGAGGGGAGAACAGAATTTGAGATTTTATTTCGTGTAATTTTGAGGTGAGTAGCCTGAGTAGACGTGACTGGTGCGTCTGTGGGTTGAGATGCCCAATGCCTTAAAGTTTGCTAGTTGGCAACCGAAACTGTCCCTCACAAAGATCAAGTAGCCGTAGCCTGTGTAGACGAGGTTTGCCTCTGTTTAAAGTATCTGGGCTGGTGTGCCCAATGACTTTTGGTCAACTTGAGGGGGCGGCCGGAACCGTCCCCTGCCGAACAAAGATCAATTGATTTCTATTAGAACTGCATAAAATTAATCCACGTACAAAACCACGAGAACCTCCAGAAAAAGTCAAGAAAATTCCCCTTAAAAATTGGTTCCAGAATTTTCCTCTTTTGCACAAACTGAAAGCCCTGTAAAATAACCACCCTCGTGCATCAAACCGCTGTCCTTTCAAAGCTCTCAGGCTGGAAAGTTCGCCTAAAAGAAACGGTGATGGGGTAATGATGATGCATGCAGCGCTCCTGCCGGCGTGGCGACACACTAACTGCACGCTTTTACCCCTGATTGTGATTACACCTTCCGCCGCTAGATGTCACTAGTCACTAAAAGCTTTTCGCCCTTATCGCCGCGCGCTCGCCGCACGCTACGAAATTACCGACCATTCTTTACCCGCTCGTTATGTTAATGGCAGTTTTCGTGGCTCGAGCGTCAACACAAATGGATGTTTTGTCAGTATCGATGTATATTTTAGGAGTTTTGAACCTTTCCAGTAACGCTAAAAGCAGGGGTGTTAAACAACTTGTTTACGATACATGAAGAAGTATACACCCTCAGAAAAAAATGCGGGGGTTCTCCTCCATAAAATTTTGAAAATAAGGATCAAAATGGTAACATTTTAAAAATGTTGGGAAATAAGGCTCTACTTTCAATGAAAGGTACGGTGAACCCCCTCCCCTCCAACTAATCCCGCTTAGAACAACACTACCGGCGCAACGCTTATATGCATGTGGACGAACGTTACAAGCAAGATAAAGTAAAATAATTTCAAACATTTCGGAAATTATTGAAATGTGGTTTTATGTTTGTCAAAAGCATAAGGCTGTTACAGTTCGTTAGGTATAGCATGGCCGGCGGCCTTGAGATGTCCTGCTGGCCGCTTATGGCCCTATAGCCCATCTTACCGGCCATGCTAAACCTGACGAACTGTAACTGAGTGCTAGAGAATCGTTTTGAAGGAATTATTTAAGATATAATTCGCTGTTAACTTTTAGGCCAGCTCTTCCCTAATATTTTTTAATGTTTTAGGTTATTTTTCACCTGAAGATGGAACTACGAGATTCCAGATCCCGAAACGTTGTGTTCTTGGAGAAATCGGTCTGCTTAAACAAAAAAAAAACGACGTAACTGTTGAGCTGATAAAACCGAGTCATCCAACATGTTTAAAAAATTATAATAATATTGGTTATTCACCAAAAAATACTCTTGTCCTTTATGGAATAGTCCACAGCAATCACTTTTGGTGAAATATCTCAGAAATGTATGAGGAAATTTACTACACATATCGATCATCTGGGTCTTTTTCTTGACCTTTGTTATAGTTGTGATGTTTCTAAGTGGAAAAATAAATAAAATTAAGTAATTTTTCAGGTACTTGATTCTTGTACATTGTATCCTGTTCTTCCTACCTTCTTCTTGCTGACCCTGTCTTTAAATTGTTCGTGGATTTAATTTCACTAAAGAATCACTTGGGTAAAGTCTATCATAATCTTTGATTCCAAATTACTGTATATTTGACGTGTTTCTAAAACGTGTGTTTCTGTATTTTGAATTTCAACCCGGTTGTTGAACGGACCCATGGCGGTTTGGTATCATGCGCGACTCCGGAGCTCATCACTCCGGTGGTGCGGGTTCGATCCCCGCAGTCACCACCTACATTTGTAAAGTGACTATACGGTAACGCTAGGTAAAGGTCGAGGTTGAGTGGGAGAGACTTTGTAGTCGTAACTTCGCCCTAGACAAACTGTAGCTTTTTACCTTTTTTGGATTTCATCAACAATCTACTGATCGTTTGCGTTTGGATCGAATGAACTAGATTTTGCACTATATTAAAGAATACAAGTGAAGAATACACTATTGACGTTTGATGATTCATTTCGTGAAAACCCTTTCGCTCTCCTGAAATATTCTCTCTTAAGGGAAAAATCAACACATTTTATCACTGAAAAACGTATAAAATCGAGAAAAATCAAACATGATGTCAAAACGTAACGTATTCTCGCCAGGTCGAAGCTAGCCTGTGTTATCATGCAAGAAGATGACAGTGGGGTATCACGAGGCCAGGTCCCCCCTTGTGCCCCCCTCCCCCCCAAGGGTGTTCGCTCCACTCTACCACTCTCCACTAATGGATATCGACCGCTACCACACCTCCTCTATCTCTCTCTCTCTCTGTCTCTCTCATGCACAACAATACAAGCTAGCCTACTTCTGGTAGTAATGCGATAAACAATAACTCGTACAACGTTGTTGTAACATTCCATTGACATTTGCGATCAAGGTGGATTTGTTAGTTTTAGAGCGCTGGCCTTGGACGTGTAGTAACGAAGACCAACACTTTTACGAACATGTTTCAAGTGTTCACAGTGGAGTTGAAAAACTTGGACAATTTCAAAGTTTATTTGTAAGACTATTGAACCACGTATAAGAAATCGGCCTCAAGACACATGGCGTGGTCCTGTAATCCAGCTTCACGGAGGTCAGGTTTTGAGGATGATATAGGTCTAAAGCGGCTCAGATAGTCTCAGTGATCATCTGATGATACCGCATCAACTCCCACCATCGTTTAGACATATCAGACCATCACCTGCGTGGTTCGGAAGTCACGTTAAGCCGTTGGTCCTTGTATTTCCATTGGCCATTGGGCTATTTATTAATGACCCATTCTAAGGAATCGGTCTTAGGTTGTAACAAGACTACACCTCATTACTACCACTCATCACACTCATCCTTCACCCACATATTTGCCTTAAAATACCCCCAGAGTGGTCGGCATCTCAAATAGTGATATAGTGACTGTCTTCCGTAAACCCTTGTGAGCGGAGGTTTGGCGGTTAGGCCGCATCAGTTGAAAGAAGGCCCGTTGTTTAGCCAGTTGTTACGTGCGCGGTGTCGTGTGTTCCTTGGGCGGACGAGTTCAGCCTTTCTCTGAGGTGACCACTGAGGCGGACCCTTAAGAAAGCCAAGCAAATTGGGGAAAAAGACCAACGTAGACATGAGTTTGACATTAAGTTTTTTCAGATGCAAGGTCACATTCGCCTTTCCTACAGTCATAACCTCTTGAAGTTCTAAAAATGTGTTATTTAACTACTCAGATGTCGCCGACAGCTTTGACGAGGCTCTAGTAGGAGTGTGCATAGCATCGCCGACGAGTTATAACGGAAACCTCGCACAGAAACAAGACCTCAGCTTCCTATAACAGGACTGGTGCATATTCTATGCGGTTTATTGCCGATTAAACTTTGCCAATAAAACCTATCGGGAAGTTAAAGACGAATACTCGTACATGTGTGTGTTTTATTTCAATATTTTCTTTTACTGGTTTCCTTCTTCGTCAATATGTTTGTGAATGCTGACCTTTGTTGAGGTTTAGGACCTTTTTTGATTGAAATATGCCTGTTAGGTGTAATTTCGCTTCGATAATTTCCACAAGTTTGATAGTAAATTATTGATCTATTCAAGGAATAAGTTCTAAGAAGATTTCAAAATTATGTTTAGATCACGTTATTCTAATAAAGGTGCGCTGCTTCGACAATTCTAATTCTAAGTGTCCAAAACGTTCCATTCTTCGTCAGCACTCTAACCTATAAACGGTTGATGAGGTTAAAATCTCCTTCTTGTCACCATATGTTCATTATTCCCCATAGTCATACTTGTAGTGTACTAGAAAGAGACTCAGAAGCACTTGAAACACAAAACCCTAAAGAGTCCTCCTTGATGTTGACAAAAGCTTTTGAGCCTAGTAGATGGTCATAATAAGAATTTGTTGATACAAAAGTCTGCAATAGGAATAATTTGTCACGTATAGGTATCGGAGAGTCTTGCAAAATGTTTTAGAAACGCTTAAAACTTTGACCCCGGTTTCTCTTTACACATCGATGAAGCATTAATTTACTAAATGTCATACAGTTCAAGGTAAAGGAACGTTATTACTATCCATGTAAAAATATTTGCAAATACCCTCCGACCTAAAAATAATATTTAGCGGATCCGTGGCGGGTTGGAATCGTGCGCGACTCCGGAGCTCACCACTCCTGTGGCACGGGCTCGAACCCCGCAGTCACCAGTTACATTAGGGTAACGCAAATTACAGGTCGAAGTTGAGTGGTAGAGAGGGTATTGTAGTCCTAAATTCCTCGTTAAATACGACAAACTACCCTTTTCCCCTTACCAACACGGATCTAAATTTTATTCCCAGCTATTATCACAGGTTGAGATTCACGTTGTTTAATAAACTTACAATTTAAGTTTGAAAGGTTATGAGTTATGACTGATCATCAAAACAGTCTTTTTAGCTCCCAAAGGTGACTTTCGGTATTCCTTTTTTAAATGTATAGGTCAGGTAATAATTTCTACTAAACGACTTTTCTTTCGCTTGTAGTAATAGTGATTAGTAAGGTGGGAACGTCCAGCATGGAGAGTGGACCCAAATATTTAGATAGCGACACGTCCTGGCGCCGGCTAGAACTTTAGTCACTTGTAAACTTCTTTTTGTGCCTCTGTCTGCTGCCTAGACCGCAGGAAATCCGCACATTTCTCACCGTGAATCCGTGTGTGGATTCGGGGAAGGTGTAGATCTGAATAGTGTGAACTTGGAATCCTAGATACCGTAACGATTTCCTGAAACTCTGTTGTTTAATTTACCGGAAATGTAAACTATTGGTGAATCATGAATGTCAGTAGCTAAAGTTTGAACGTCTTGAGTAGTTTAGAAGCGCTTTCAACGGTGTATAAAAAACGTTAAAAGCCTCACGCGTGAAGAAGGCGAATACTGATCACTAAGTGCAAAAGACGATATATTCATTGCTGAAGAAGGTGAAAGAAAAGTAATTGTTGAATTTTAGACCTATAGTTACGAGTTCTCATCGCAGTTAGGGTACGGTTGAATTTCCCAACGTCAAATTTCAGGTTCAATAAGAAGAAATCGTCAAAAACAATCCAAATAATGGCAAACGGAAAGGTTCATATACGTATGTTATAATCTGTTCAGGTTCACGCACCACGTCAAAACATCATTATAATTTGCTTGAGACATTTCGGTCTCGCTGTGGGTATCATCATCAGTTACTGATCAAAATCACTCACAGGTTATCACTCATTAGCTCAGGATAGTATGATCAGTGTAGCTTTCAAGTGTTTGACGATTCCAACGCAATCAATATATATTGTCTATGGAATAAAACATATTTGCTGTGACTGAAGATGACACTCCACAGCACGGAACTACTACTAGATTATAGTTGTGATACCGGCCGCGATAGCCTAAGATTTAAATACTTCTCATGAATACTTGAAGTTAACAGCAAACCCAGGTTATACAAACCTAGAGATAACTTTTGAGAACATGGAAAACAACGTTTCTATTCTCTATACAAAAAAATAGCTTCCTAAACTGGGACTATGAGAGCATGTTTTGAGCAACTTTTCCTGGAGTGATCAATCCGCTTAAATCAAATCACTATTTGAGATGCCGACCACTCTCATGAGGGTATTTTAAGGCAAATATGTGGTGAAGGATGAGTGTGATGAGTGGTAGTAATGAGTTATGAGGTGTAGTCTTGTTACAAACTAAGGCCGACTCTTCCTTAGAATGGGTCATTAATTAATAGCCCAATTACCAATGGAAATACAAGGACCAACGGCTTAACGTGACTTCCAAACCACGCAGGTGATGGTCTGGTATGTCTAAACGATGGTGGGAGTTGATGCGGGTATCATCAGATGATCACTGAGACTACCTGAGCCGCTTTAGAGTTTAGACCTATATCCTCAAAACCTGACCTCCATGAAGCTGGATTACAGGACAATAGTAAAATAATTAGCCAACGTCTTTCGTCTATGAGAGTCCCTTGTCATTCTCTAACTTTAGAGTTAGTAATTTTCTAAGGGTTTCGAACGTGAAGACTTCACCAAGGAGAAACTGAAGTCGGATTCGGATTCCGCACACCCGATCAATTTCACACATCCTGATTTTACGACATGGCAATTAGAGAAAATCCTAAACTCATAACAACAAACCCGTCTCTGAGACTCAGCGGACTAGAGAAGGCGCCGCCACCGCCGCTAATTTGACACTGTTTATGTTCATTGCTTTATTTCAGGTAATTAATTCTCGCGGGCTCGGAACCGGTTGGAACCGGTTAGTGACGAATCAATAAGGGGTCGGATCTGATCGGCAGTTTATCTCAGCATCTACAGCGGTCCGTGTCGCTTGTCGCCTTCTGGTCACTTCCGGTCCAAGGGTTCATTCATGACAAACGAGAGTCGTAACCATTTGGAAGTTTACGCCGGGGCCGCGTTCCCACAGAGGACAGACCTGTCGAACTCTAGGAGCCTGGGAGTCGGCGACCGAGACTGGAGTCGAAAATGAACATATTTTATTCAACTTGTTATTTTTTGAAGTTTGTTGGTGACGATGGTAAAATTTCTGAGGTTGAAATATTATTAAGGACGTTTGTTAGTGAACAAGAACACGACGTTTCGGGATTTGGAATCTGATCCGTCTTCAGGTGAGAATTTTTCCTAAAACCTTTCAGGAAATAAACTGGACTGAAAATAATCAGCGCAAGCTGACCAGTCCCCAACCACCAAACCATGACTATTTTTAGGCTAGATCAATTCCTGATGATTTGGGTTACTAAATCATTATTTGAGATGCCGACCACTCTCATGGGGGTATTTTAAGGCAAATATGGGGTGAAGGATGAGTGTGATGAGTGGTAGTAATGAGTTATGAGGTGTAGTCTTGTTACAAACTAAGGCCGACTTTTCCATAGAATGGGTCATTAATTATTAGCCCAATGACTTTCGGCTGAAGACGAGATCAGATTCCGTATCCCGAACCATCGTGTGCATGTTGACTAAACCCCATAAAAAACGTCCCAATAGTATTTTAATCTCAAAAATATCCACCATAGTTAACAACAATCTTTTTAATAATTAAAATAACTACGGAAAACCTCCGTAGTAACCTTTCAACATTAGAAACATGTTACAGTGCTGATTGCTTTGGAGACAAGGGAGATATGAGAACGAAATCGACTGGCCAAATCTTGAGCCTTTCCTTTAATAAACTATGCTAAGAAATGTAGATATTTACAATAATGTACCTATTTTCTAAAAACATAGTATTTCAATTTTTTTTTGTAAATCATGCGTCAAGTGTACAAAGACTATTGAAGTTTATTTCACAGTTATGCCGCATCAATTGAAAGAAGGCCCGTTATTTAGCCAGTAGTTACGTGCGAGGTGTCGTGAGTTCCTTGTACGGACGAATTTTTTCTCTGAGGTTTCCTTTGAGGTGAACAGTGTTAGCTTTTTTACAGTAAACACGGTTTTCAGTTTTTTTCGTGGTTAAGTGGTAGAGGGACTATAAGGTCCCTAACTGCCACGCAAATAAGGCACTTTTCATTTCATTTCAACACAGTTATCCAGTGCAAAAAAATACGTTTTTAACCCCAAGCTGCCCTAAACTGTTACCATTACCGTGTACAGAAGCACTGAGCAAGGCACAACACCGCAGAGCGGCTAATGGTAGCGGCTAACACATGGTTGTTAATAAGCTCGCATTTTGGCTCTATTACCGTTCTTTTCGCAATGCGCACGATTAAAACGTTTTGGCCGCAGGTGAACAGTTTTATTGGAGGCGAGCCGCGGTAGTTAAGCAGTAAAGTGCGGACGGGAGCCCGAGTGAGCACAATCATCACAGTGTATAACAGCTCGCGGATCTAACACGGTCCACCGACCTGCCAGGAGGCAGAGGCTCTTAGGAACTCAAGCTGAGAGTGTTCTGCAAGAAACTAACTCGAGGTAGGAGACCGAATCGGCGATGATTCTTATAGGTGGACGGTGCAGGGGCGCCCATGGGGCATCTGCCGGGGGGAGGGGACGAAAATACCGGCAGGGACTTCGACTCTTAGGAACTCGACTGGGAGTGTTCTGCAAGAAACTAACTCGAGGTAGGAGCCCGAATCGGCGATGATTCTTAGAGTGGACGGTGCAGGGGTGCCCATAGGACATCTTCCAGGGGAGGGGGCGAAAATACCGGCAGGGACTTCGACTCTTAGGAACTCGAACTGAGAGTGTTCTGCAAGAAACTAACTCGGGTAGGAGCCCGAATCGGCGATGATTCTTATAGAGTGGACGGTGCAGGGGCGCCCATAGGGCATCTTCCAGGGGAGGGTGGGGGACGAAAATACCGGCAGGGACTTCGACTCTTAGGAACTCGAACGTGGAACTTTTAGGAAGAAGATGAACTTCTAGGAACTCTTAGGAATCTTGAGAGTGTTCTGCAAGAAACTGAAACTCAAGGTAATACCCCGAATCGGCGATGATTCTTATAGAGTAGGCGATGAAGGACGCATCTTCCAGAGGGGTGGGGGCAAAACCTGGAGGCTCTAAGCCTCCCCGGAAAAAAACTTTAAAATCAGGAAATTTGTGCGAATTTACCATTCATAAACTACAATTTTCTATTGTAATGTTGTAAAACAAGCTGAAAATAAGGTTAATCGTTCAATATGACATTTTCCTTGCGATAATGCCCTCACGTTTTGGTTTTAAAACTATAACATTAACCACAAGATTTACATACAAAACTCCAAGATTTTGAATCCTCTGTATAACAAAGTAGTACTACCTCTTGCACTCAACCAACTCCCGTCCCAATGAGAGTGCAAAACGTTGAATTTCTTATAGCCTATAAAATAGTAAAATTACTAATATTTTATTCTTTTTTGTGTGCAGCTCCATAGAAGGCAACATTGTATAAGCTTTGCACAGTTTCTATTTTTTTGTCTCTTGTTGAAAATAAAAATAATATTTTATTCTAAAATACACCTGTTTTAATCTTGCTTTGTTGTATAACATTTAAAATAATTCTTTCCCAAAATCCAGGGGCCTGGCATTTTCTCCTACCACGGACTACGGACGGACTATACTGCCTTTAAAGCAAACGTGAATGCCGATGTGTATTGCCCAGTTCGGTAGTTCCCCCTGCCTTTAGTCTTGTAAGATAGAATGTCACCTTCTCTTGAGAACATGGTACTTTGATTTGAAAAGAGACATGGTCAGAAAATGTTAAGAGGGGTAATCAATTTCAAAATTTTAAAATGCTGGTCTACACGATTCTTGCTTATTTTCACGATTATTCGGACTGGTTTTTTTACAATTGAAAATCCAATTGAATTTTATTAATTTTCCATCTTTAACCTAGGTTTTTCGCGCAAGTCTTTGAGATGGAGTTCCCATCTGTGTTAAGTTAAATTTTTAAAATATCAACTTATCTGCACTACTTAACTTTTAACACTATCTGCAGAACAGTTACTTTAAGTCATAATTTCATCAGTGTAATAATTAAAAATAACATTCTAACACTCACGAGGTTTTTCACCTATATGAGAGTCATTGTTCTATAGGTTCGGTAGTAAATACAAAACATCGAAGAGTGACGTTAACCTACGAAAAATCCCATTTTACACAATTAATTTTTGTCTTCCTTAGGCCTACTACTCACGGGTACGGTATCATATAGACAGTATGCCTACAGTAGCAAAGGAAGTTGTTGCTACGTAACAAAGTTCCCACAGTGAGTTACCCTTGCGTAGCACACTGATTGGTAAGGACGTCTAACAGGACACAACTAGATTTGCTACCTCTAACTCAATTTTGATTAAGGGTCCTTTTGTCAACCTCGCCAGATTCTCCCCACCCGTTCCTTGCCTTATCTTGCTTGTGTAAACTCAAGAATGTTTACTCAAAACTTTGGGAAAATGTTCCTTTGGTCATTAGAAGTGTAAAACAACAAACAACCAAATGTACCATTTCCTGACTGTGTGGGGTTTTCAATATTTCGTTTTTATATTCCGAACAACTAGGTCAAAATTTCAGACTATCGATTAGGTCAAAATTTTGGACTATCGATTAGGTCAAATTTTGGACTATCGATTAGGTCAAAATTTGGTATTCTTCTTATAAATGTCACCAGGCCGAAACGCAGCTACGCGTTACAGCGCCACTGGCCTAAGTTAATCGAATTTCTTTTGCAATTTGTTACTTTATTCGCTTCAATCACAGCCACGCTTCGGCCTTCGGCCTCAGATGTACGGGGTTTTTATTGAAAGTTATACTACATATCATGAAAGGAAAGTTCACATTTAAATTTCAATAAAATCGGACTACTCATTCCGCTGTTATAGCGGAAAATCACTTTTCGGTCTGTTTAACTCGAAACGACTTAAATGATTTTCATAACTTTTGTATATTGATGCATGAGAACAAAATACATATTCATATAAAATTTTATGAAAATCAGACGAAATTTACTGTTTTAGATCATTAAAACCCTTCAAAATCAATTTTCGATAGTCTAATTTTGCTGGTTAACGAACTCGACCAAGATATTTACAAAAGAGTTTTTTGCAAATTTGGTGAAAATCGGACAAAAAATGCGACCTGTAGAGATGATACACTTATATACATGTATATAATGTTTCAAAAACAAAATTCTCTAGACGTTTAGGGGTCAGGATCGGTGCTCATTTTATGGTCCCGGGACTGGTCTTACCATGCTGACAGCGAATATCTTATTTTTCCCGGAAATTCGAGAATAATTGTCGTTTTATTTTAATGTTGGTCATTTCATTTTAGAAAACTAATTTGCCAGGAGGCAGAGGCTCTTAGAACTCAAGCTGAGAGTGTTCTGCAAGAAACTGAAACTGAGGTAGGAGCCGAATCGGCGAGATTCTTATAGAGTGGACGGTGCAGGGCGCCCATAGGCATCTTCCAGGGGAGGGGGACGAAAATACCGGCAGGGATTCGACTCTTAGGAACTCGAACTGGAGTGTTCTGCAAGAAACTAACTCAGGTGAGCCCGAATCGGCGATGATTCTTAGAGTGGACGGTGCAGGGTGCCCATAGGGACATCTTCCAGGGAGGGGGCGAAAAATACCGCAGGGACTTCGACTCTTAGAACTCAAACTGAGTGTGTTCTGCAAGAAACTAACTCGAGGTAGGAGCCCGAATCGGCGATGATTCTTATAGAGTGGACGGTGCAGGGGTGCCCATAGGACATCTTCCAGGAGGGGG
Source organism: Matsumurasca onukii (assembly GCA_018831715.1). Lineage (NCBI taxonomy): Eukaryota > Metazoa > Arthropoda > Insecta > Hemiptera > Cicadellidae > Matsumurasca > Matsumurasca onukii. The sequence continues at coordinate 90,554,193 of CM032058.1, forward strand.
GGCGAAATACCGGCAGGGACTTCGACTCTAGGAACTCGAACTGAGAGGTTCTGCAAGAAACCAACTGAGGCAGGAGCCTGGAATCGGCGAGATTTTTATAGAGTGACGGTGCAGGGGCGCCCAGGCATCTGCCAGGAGGGTGGGGGACGAAAATACCGGCAGGACTGACCTTAGGAACTCGAACTGAGAGTGTTCTGCAAGAAACTAACTCGAGGTAGGAGCCTGAATCGGCGATGATTCTTATAGAGTGGACGGTGCAGGGCGCCCATAGGGCATCTGCCAGGGAGGTGGGGACGAAAATACCGGCAGGGACTTCGACTCTTAGGAACTCGAACTGAGAGTGTTCTGCAAGAAACTACTCGAGGTAGGAGCCCGAATCGGCGAGATTCTTATAGAGTGGACGGTGCAGGGGCCTTACAGGGCATCTGCCGGAGGGTGGGGACATACCGGCAGGATTCTGACTCTAGGAACTCAAATTGAGAGTGTTCTGCAAGAAACTGAAAAGTCAAGGTAGGGTTCTGGAATCGGCGATGACTTACAGAGTGAACGGTGCAGGGGTGCCCATAGACATCTTCCAGGGAGGAAGAAAATACCGGCAGGACTTCGACTCTTGGAACTCAAACTGAGAGTGTTCGCAAGAAACTAACTCGAGGTAGGAGACCGAATCAAAGGATGACTTATAGTGAACGGTGCAGGGTGCCCATAGGACATCTTCCAGGAGTGGTGGGGATCAGATAATGGCAGGACTCGACCTAGAACTCAAACTGAGAGTGTTCTGCAAGAAACCAACTCGAGTAGGGAGACCGAATCGGCGATGATTCTTATAGAGTGGACGGTGCAGGGCGCCCATAGGGCATCTTCCAGGAGGGTGGGGACGAAAATAATGGCAGGACTCGACTCTAGGAACTCGAACGTGGAACTTTAGGAAGAAGATAACTTCTGTGAACTCTTAGAATCTTGCATGTTCTGCAAGAAACTGAAACTCAAGGTATTACCCCGAACGCGATGATTCTTATAGAGTAAAGGCGATGAAGGACGCATCTTCCAGGGTGGGGAAACCTACCGGAGCCTGAGGTCTCTCCCGGAAAAAAAACTTTAAAAACCATGAAATTTTGGACTTGGAAGACGAATTTACCATTCGTAAAGATACAATTTTCTATTGTATTGTTGTAAAACTAGCTTGAAAATAAGGTTAATCGTTCAATATGACATTTTCTTGCGATGATGCCTTCACATCTGGTTTTAAAACTAAAACATTAACCACAAGATTTACATACAAAACTCCAAAGATTTTTGAATCCCTCTGTATAACAAAGTAGTACTACCTCTTGCACTCAACCACCTCCCCATCCCAATGAGAGTGCAAAACGTTGAATTTCTTATAGCCTATAAAATAGTAAAATTACTAATATTTTATTATTTTTGTGCAGCCCATAGAAGCAACATTGTATGCTTGCACGGTTTCTATTTTTTGTCTCTCTTGTTGAAAATACAAAAATAATATTTTATTCTAAAATACACCTGTTTTAATCTTGCTTTATTGTATAACATTTAAAATAATTCTTCCAAAATCCAGGGGAGCCTTGGCATTTTCCCCTACCACGGACTACGGGCGGACTATACTGCCTTTGAAAGCAAACGTGAATGCCGATGTGTATTGCCCAGTTCGGTAGTTCCCCTGCTTTTAGTCTTGTAAGATAGAATGTCACTTTCTCTTGAGAACATGGTACTTTGATTTGAAAAAGAGACATGGTCAGAAAATGTTAAGAGAGGGTAATGTCAATTTCAAAAATTTTAAATGCTGGTCTACACGATTCCTGCTTATTTTCACGATTATTCGGACTGGTTTTTTTACAATTGAAAATCCAATTGAATTTTATTAATTTTCCACCTTAACCTAGGTTTTTCGCGCAAGTCTTTGAGATGGAGTTCCCATCTGTGTTAAGTTAAATTTTAAAATATCAACTTATCTGCACTACTTAACTTTTAACACTATCTGCAGAACAGTGCACTTTAACTGAATCTTAATTTAATAAAGTCATAATTTCATCAGTGTAATAATTAAAAATGACATTCTAACATTCACGAGGCTTTTCACCTATATGAGAGTCATTGTTCTATAGGTTCGGTAATAAATACAAAACATCGAAATGTGACGTTAAACTACGAAAAATCCCATTTTCCACATTTAATTTTGTCTTCCTTAGGCCTACTACTCACGGGTACGGTATCATATAGACAGTATGCCTACAGTAGCAAAGGAAGTTGTTGCTACGTAACAAAGTTCCCACAGTGAGTTACCCTTGCGTAGCACACTGATTGGTAAGGACGTCTAACAGGACACAACTAGATTTGCTACCTCTAACTCAATTTTGATTATGGGTCCTTTTGTCAACCTCGCCAGATTCTCCCCACCACGTTCCTTACCTTATCTTGCTTGTGTAAACTCAAGAATGTTTACTCAAAACTTGGGAAATGTTCCTTTGAACATAAAAGTGTTAAACAGCAATGTACCATTTCTGACTGTGGGGTTTCAATATTTCTGCTTTATATTACGAACAACTAGGTCAAAATTTCGACTATCGATTAGGTCAATATTTTGACTATCGATTAGGTCAAATTTCGACTATCGATTAGGTCAATATTTTGACTATCGATTAGGTCAATATTTTGGACTATCGATTAGGTCAATATTTTGACTATCGATTAGGTCAAAAATTGGTATTCTTCTTATAAATGTCACCAGGCCGAAACGCAGCTACGCGTTACAGCGCCACTGGCCTAAGTTAATCGAATTTCTTTGCAATTTGTTACTTTATTCGCTTCAATCATGCTACACGCTGGCCTTCGGCCTCAGATGTACGGGGTTTTATTGAAAGTTATACTACATATCATGAAAGGAAAGTTCACATTTTAAATTTCAATAAAATCGGACTACTCATTCCGCTGTTATAGCGGAAAATCACTTTTTCGGTCACCATTTAACTCGAAACGACTTAAAGGATTTTCATAACTTTTTGTATATTGATGCATGAGAACAAAATACATATTCATATAAAATTTATGAAAATCAGACGAAATTTACTGTTTTTAGATCATTAAAACCCCTTCAAAATCAATTTTCGATAGTCCGATTTTGCTGGTTAACGAACTCGACCGAGATATTTACAAAAGGAGTTTTTTTACCAAATTTGGTGAAAATCTGACAAAAAATGCGACCTGTAGAGATGATACACTATATACATATGTATATAACGTTTAAAAACAAAATTTCTAGACGTGTTCTAGGGCAGGATCGGTGCTCATTTTATGGTCCCGTGACTAGGTCTTACCATGCTGACGGCTTGAATATCTTATTTTTCCAAAGGAAATCGAGAATAATTATTGTCGTTTATTTTAATGTTGGTCATTTCATTTTAGAAAACTAATTTGCAGTCCAATGACATAAAATGTTAAAATCGGTTGAAAACAGCCGATATTTTCTCAAAAACGTAGCTAGGTGCCCGAATATATTTTCACAATAAACATAGTGAATGCATTGCTCAAAATTTTACCCAATTTAAACTTAATCAAATTATTCGTTTAATATATAAACATATTCAGCACCTGAAAACCCTTCGTTGAGTAAAATTATGGAAATCAAAAGCATTACTGTCTATTGAGTGGACTGTATCATTTGATGGAATGGAAAATAAGATTGAACAATTAAATTAAGCTAAACAAAAGAATGTGGAGATTTTGGTACCTGTTAATGAAGCAGTTGGAAGTGAAGAATTGTTGTTGAAGTCAGTTGTCTTGTTTCACAACAGTTAGTGGTGTTTGATAAAGAGAAATTCGAACTAGAACTGATTGATAGATTAATAGTAAATTGATAATACCTTCCTTTCTTTTCTTAATAAGTACACGGGTTTGTACTCATATTATTTACACACTCAAAAGATACAGTTGAAAACATTGTAAAACCAGACTTGATGACAACAATGTCCTCTCGTTATTAGATAAAACATGATTGGAAATGATCACATTCTTACTAAAATATTAATATTTTTTAAATAAACAAAGATTAACTTTTACCGCAGGATAATTTAAACGCAGTATATCTACAACTCAGCCACGTAGAACCATTCTTGAAATCCCGTTTGAAGGACAATTTTATATAATATACTTCAATTTTCTAATTTCACCAACAATCCAGATTCTTATATTGTGGTAGTACCTATATTGACAACATTGCTTTAGTTGCCGCAGAGTTGCAGTAGCAGCAGCGGTAGTAGTAAAGCATCGTCCAAAGTCGGTATGCAGATCATTAGTAGTTTATGGTGGGGCTTTCTAAGGAGACTGCTGAAGGTTGCGATTCTAAAGGTTGCATCCAAATCAATACAACCGTTTTAAGTAGTGTTACTGTGAGTTGAAAACATCCCAACAGGTGCCACCGTACTGATTTTCGGTGGACTTTATTTATAGACCGTTTGAATGTATTAACCTTATATCGGTCCGTGTTGATTTGATATCGTTTGTTATTCCGTAGCTTATCACTGGGTAGCATGGAATCGATCCCGAAATACAATTTAAAGTCAGTAGTAACTACTAACAATTGTTTTAGTGACTAATGCGGCAAAGTAAAGGTTGAGTTTGAGGAGTCAAGATGTTTATTGCCAAACAATTGCATAAGCAAACGTCACATATAAAACAGCACACGGTATCAGTGTACAATAACAGAATGAACCAGTGGTAGAGAGGGCATTCTATCTCCACCCCACCTGTTAAATAGTACAAACAACTTTACTTTAAGAAGTTTTAATTTTCTCAGTGAATAATTCTTGGTGAAAAAAGACATGGTATTAATGAACTGGCCATATAAAACTTGTCCAATTCATTAAAAGTTGAAACAACTTTACCCTTTTCACAAGAATCAGTTATGTATCTATATATAGTACTACAAGATCTTAAATACTCTTCGGTACTCGGTTGAAAGTGCGTTGGTCACTTTAAGCATGAATGCCAACTGCCGACTGTCAGTCACTGTTTAGATCAGAAGATTTTGGGGTTAGCTTCATCGTTGACTTTGATATTAGGCCTTATTCTTCATAACAACTTATTTTGCAATTGTTTAAACGGCGATAAATAGTTTATATTGTATTTTTACTCAAGTTTGAGTTAAATTGTTGTAAATATGTCGGATGACAAAGAAAAGAAGTGTGCGTTCAAGAATTTCAACTAGATCCTGATGCTGAACTTAGGTTTGAAGTTGAAAATAAAAATGAAACTGTCATCATTGAGGTAAAGTCTTAGCTTTACAAGCTAACTACTCTTACATTATGCTATTTTCATTGTTCATTAGGATACGTGAATGTCTTCACTTACTTGGCTTGCATTAGGCCCAAAATGTCCTAGCCTACTTGCTCCAGAGGCTATTCCCACGGACCTCAATTTTGTGTGTATTTCCTAACACTGAATCAAACTGATCCTCATTACAGGAGGATTAATCAGGTAGACTAATTCCATTACACTTTCACAAAACGCTTCCAATTCAATTTCCAACCCATGTATGAATTTAGAACCACTCCTATTCCAAGTGAAAGGGAGACACATCATTTTCATTCAACCAGTTCCACTCCAGCAGAAGAGGACTAGGCATATAAACCATAAAACTATTAAGTATTGTCAAAAACTAATTTCAAAAGTAGCTTGCTAAATTTAGGACAAAAGTAGCCAACTAATACTAGTAGAAGTAGCTAGAGATTTTTATGTTAGTCTAGTTTCTACCTAATTTCAGAATAGCTTTATGAACTAAAAAAATTCTATAAAACCATCCAAGAAATAATTTACATCTTAAAAAAGCTTTGGATCAACTAGGCTACTCTATTAAATACTACTCTATAAGCTTGCCTTCAGGTCAATTTTGATTTCTTTAGATTAAAAGTGGTATGGCTGAGATCTTCGCACTGAGCTAGTGAAAGGAAAATCTTACACGCTCACTACTGGAGCTAAAGTGGCGATTTTCACATGGCAAGGCTGTTCGATTGAACTCAAGGGTAAGAAGAACATAAGCTACATCGCCAGAGAAACACCAATGGTAAGTTACCCTTACATATTTAAAATCTTTGAGATATTGATGTTGAATGGTAAATATTAAACTCTTTGAAGGTTGGCAACTTGGTATAAGATATTAAGTTAACTCTAAACAATGATTACCTGACCTATGTCTGTTAGAGCAAAACAAACGCAATAATTCTGTATAATTAGCTCAACCTAGCCCCACCTTCTTCTACTTAACTGTTCGCTTTAAACCAAATTTAGTTAAAATACAAAGTGTTACTCTTGGTTCTGTGTCAACAGATGTTTTACCTCAACTGCCACGCTAAAAAATGTGGAAGGCGGATAAAAGCAGAGGAGGACTCGGGCAGAGGTCCTGTGACGTTGGTTGTGGGTCCGACCGATGTTGGCAAGTCGACGGTGGCCAGGATCCTGTTGAACTATGCCGCACGCATGCAACGCAGACCTATATATGTAGATTTAGATGTTGGCCAAGGACAAATATCCATTCCAGGAACAATTGGTCAGTATTGGTTAAACAATAAAACAACAATTTGTTCTTATCTCTATATCATTTTCTGTAAGGCACTCAAGAAATAAGCTTAAGTTTCGATGGATTAAATTTTAGTTAGTACTTAGGAACAATATAAAGTTTTCTTGTAGTACAGTTAAGAAACAACTAACTTATAAAGAAATCAAAAGGAAAGCACTGCTATACATTTCACCCAAGGAGTCATTGTAAAGTCTTACTTTTGCATTGTTATTTGTTACAAAGGTAATCAACTAATATATTCAATGTTTTTCAGGCTCGTAATGGTGGAAAGGCCAGCATCGACGATGATGGATTTTCTGCAGGCTCCTCTGGTCTACCATTACGGCACAAAAGTCTAAATCAGAACTCAACGTTCTTAACACCCTGGTTACAAGACTGGTCAAGTCATCCCCCGACCGCATGTCCACCAACAAGAAAGGTAGGATAGACACATTGTTAACTAAGTTACCTGGGTTCATAAAAGTGTTATGGCTTGTGATAAGGTTATATAACATGTTCATTATTCATCCATTTGCCACTGGCGGGTCCATGTTTGACTTTCTAACAGTACCAATAAATCAGCTGTTTTACATGTTTACATGATTGTAACTTTAAAAGTGTCAACATAACAATTGTTTTGCATAAACGTCATCTCTCAAGGACAAATTCAATGTAATTTTTATATTCAAAATTAAATTTTTGACAGTCCCACACAATTGTCTGATACTAGAACCGGAAATTTCTTTTGATTTTGTGTGACTGTGCTGTAAAAAGGTAAAGGCTTGTCTTGTTTTAACGTGGTGAAGTAACTGCAAAGTCCCTCTACCTCTTAACCTTGACTTTCACCTAGCATTACCGTGATAGTCACTTTGCAAATGTAAGTGGTGATCATGGGATTGAACCACCAGCGGAGGATGAGCTCTCGTTTCATTCATTGCAACCCGCCAAGGGTCGCTAATTCAGTTCTGTATACTGAAGCAGATGAACTATGTTTCCTTTCTCCCTTTATTATACAATACATCCAGTATATCGTCATACTCTTATCCTAAGCTAGCAATGCATCTTACACTCCATTATTTGTTGTTAATACCACCAGTTATGCAACCATTATACTAATAACACAACAATAATGTTATTGTTACTAAATAAATTAAAATGTTGTTGACAGCAAACGCCCGTATCATCATCAACACGCATGGGTGGGTGAAGAACGACGCTACAAACACTTGATGCATGCAGCCCAAGCATTCGAGGTGGACGTTATCCTCGCACTGGATCAGGAGAGATTTACACAAATGGTCTGCCCGGACATGCCTAACTTTGTCAAAGTGGTGAGGTAGGTACTTTATTTTTTTGTAAAAAAGTTGAAATGACTAAATTTGTTGTGTGGAAAGAACAGGCTGTCCTTAGGAGGCGTGGGACCTACTCTGGGCACCGCTTACATGGAGAAAAACCTGCAAACATGTTTTAAACTGTTTAACGATTTAAATAAAAATCTCGTTCACTGCAGCATAGAGCTAGTGAGGCTGCAGCAAATAAACTCTAAAATTTACTGCCAAACAATAAATTGATCAGGTTGTTTAAAATTTTATTTTCTCATAAGAACATAGAACTTAGAACATAAAAAAAGTCGTAATAAGTATTTTGTTTGACATGGAAGTTTTACATTTTGCTATTATATGCTGTCATTTGCTCTTATCGCTATACAGATTAGCTAGAATTACCTAGATGTCTCTGTTATATGTTTTCTTCTGCAGCACACATATCCTCTTGCTATTGTGATTTGTCCACCTCATTTTTTTTTTCAATCAACAAATTTGTAAATAAAACTTAAAGTGAGAACACACTTTGAATTAACAGAATAACAAATTTTTCTGTAGGTTGTAGAACGACTACAGAGTTACCGTGATAGAGGCTGGATCAGCGACGAGAGAGTACTCTACGGAGGTAAGTCAGCTCTGCACCCCACTCGACGCCAAGTGGGCGGACCTGAAGATCTACAGGTGGGGCCCCTCCCTGCCCGACTCTGCATGCCACCGGCATGAAGGCGGAGGATAACATGACTAAGCTAGTCAGCGTATTTGGTAAGCAACATTTATCTTTCATTGTATATATTTTAATTTATAGGTACTTAACAGATAAGTTATCAAATTAGGGAGTAGAAGGGATATTAATAATATTAAACACAAGGAATAGGACAACTTAGATTGTAAAACTGATTATTGTAAAAAACAAACAAAAGTACAGTAATACTGTAGTAAGCAAGCTTATAATAGTCCTTAAATTTTAGTTCACTACTCAGAGAAGCAATTTAGGTTTATTGAATACTACCTATGTAAAAGGGATTCAACCCATAAGATAATTTGAAACATTACAATAAGTTTGTACAGTTTCTTTCCAGTGTTTCTGTATTCCTACAGTAACATTCAAGAACTAGTTACTTACATAATTATATTGTTATTTTTAGCTAAGGCTGGACAAATTTAGAAAGATAAGGATAAAGTCTGATTTAACAAATTCTAAACCAAATTGATGTCTGCCACTTGTTTCTAATACAGACCTTAAGCTTTGTATTAATATTTCCATCCTAACTAATTTGGTGACACAATTATTGTTTAACTTTTTATTTTCTTTTCAGGACCAAATCTACTTCATCACATTTTGGCCATTACTTTCGCCAACAGCATAGAAGACGATGTTATTCACACTAATGTAGCTGGTTTCATCTGTGTGTGTATTTTATTTTAATGTCTATATTTATTGAGTTCAGAGATTTTATCTCATCCAACTATTTTCCAAGTCAATTCAACCACTTTTGTAGCTGTTTCTTTTTACTTTTCCTCTGGGCTACAGTCCAATGTATAATATTTGTTACCTAACAATTTTTGTTAAATTATCTTTGGTGCTCATCAAACATTTTGTTGGACTTAATGTGAATTTACCTTCTATACATTTTTTTTTTTCGTTAGCAGGTTTTTCATTTATTTGTTTTGTTTTCTTTTGTCACACAATGTATTTTGTAGAGACTTATAAAGTGGTTATAATTGTTAAATTTAGTTCTTTGCTCCCACTGCTAAAGAACACATTATTATAATTTGTTTGAAATGTTTTGTCCCTCGCTGTGGAGCACCATCTACATTCAATTCTGGATGAAACTGAGCTACTTGCTGTCTGCTGTCCCATTGGTGGTAGAGCTGCTAACTGTCCATGTTCTCATTGCTGTGACACTATCGAAAAAAGACTTCTTCAGGACTGGTTTCTGCCAGCTTCTGAAAGTTTAATGCTGCTCTCTCTTGTTGTCTGCTCATAAACCAATTTTGTGTCATTAAGTTCAACTGAGATTAACTACCTGATTTTTCCAAAGGAAATTCGAGAATAATTGTCGTTTATTTTAAATGTTGGTCATTTCATTTTAGAAAACTAATTTGCAGTCCAATGACATAAAAATGTTAAAATCGGTTGAAAACATTTGCTCAAAAACTTAGCTAGGTGCCCGAATATATTTTCACAATAACATAGTGAATTAGCATTGCTCAAAAGTTTACCCAATTTAAACTTAATCAAATTATTCGTTATAAAACATATTCAGCACCTGAAAACCCTTCGTTGAGTAAAATTATGGAAATTAAAGCACTACTGTCTATTGAGTGGACTGTATCATTTGATGGCATGGAAAATAAGATTGAAAAATTAAAATAAGCTAAACGGAAAAGAATGGGTGGAGATTTTGGTACCTGTTAATGAAGCAGTAGCTGGAGAAGTGAAGAATTATTGTTAGAAGTCAGCTGTTGTCTTGTTTCACAATAGTTCAGTGGTGTTTGATAGAGAGAAATTCGAACTAGAACCTTGATTGATTTGACTTTGATAGATAAATAGGTGAATTGATAATACCTTCCTTTCATTTCTTAATAAGTACACGGGGTTTTAAAATTTCATATTATTTACACACTCAAAAGATACAGTTGAAAACATTGTAAAAACCAGACTTGATGACAACAATGTCCTCTCTCGTTATTAGATAAAACAGCTGATTGGAATGATCACATTCTTACTATTAAAATATTAATGAACATTTTAAATAAAAACAAAGATTAACTTTTACCATCGGGATAATTTAAACGCAGTATATCTACAACTCAGCCACGTAGAACCATTCTTGAAATCACGTTTGAAAGACAATTTTATATTTTAGCGGTTTCGATCGCTATTTTTTTTTTTTCTAATAATGCGCTGAGACTCAGCCAGTCAACCAGCTACTGAGGATGACTCTCCACAGCGAGGTCGAAACGTTTAGCAGTAATTGTATTTCAACTGTAACGCGGTGTAAACCGGAAGCCTTAGATAGAAAATTAGTTGTTGCAATTGTACTCAAGGTGACACATTGCACTAAACCAATAAAACTAAACATAAATTCGTAAAACTATATTAATTTTTATTTCCAATGGGTTGGCTTTTTTATATTGTAAATTAAATTATGTATTTATACTATAAATTATTTTTGTATGTCCAAAACAATGTTTTTGTAAGGCTTTAATAAAACAAATGAATTTAAAACAGTAAGCTAATTTAGTACATTTCACTAACACAAGCGCTTTCGATAGCAGGCAATCGAATTGCACAAAGAAATTCAAAAAGTAGTTTATTATGGTTTTGTCAGATTACGACAGTAAAAATAGTTAAATACTTCATTTTCTCATTTTCATTTACAACAGCAATCCAGATTCTTATGTTGTTGTGGTACTTATATTGACAATGGCTGTTTTAGTTGTCAGTAGAGTTGGGTAGGTAGCAGCAGCGGGTAGTAAAGCCTTGCCCAAAGTCGGCAATGCAGATCATTAGTAGTTTATAGGGGTACAAGGAGAACAAGGTTCAGGTTGCATCCAAATCAATACAACCGTTTTAAGTAGTGTTATTGCTGTGAGTTGAAAACATCCAAATTAAAAGCCACCGCAATGATTGCATGTATTATTTATAGACCGTTTGACATGTATTAACCTTATATCGGTCTCGTGGTTGATTGATATCGTTTGTTATTCCGTAGCTTATCACTGGGTAGCATGGAATCGATTCCCGAAATACAATTTAAAGTCAGTAGTAACTACTAACAATTGTTTTTAGTGACTAATGCGGTAAAGTTAGGTAAAGGTTGAGTTTGAGTAAAAGACAAAGTCAAGATGTTTATTGCCAAACAATTGCATAAGCAAACGTCACATATAAAACAGCACACGGTATCAGTGTACAATAACAGAATGAACCAGTGGTAGAGAGGGCATTTCTATCTCCACCCCACCTGTTAAATAGTACAAACAACTTTACTTTAAGAAGTTTTTAATTTTCTCCAGTGAATAATTCTTGGTGAAAAGCACATGGTATTAATGAACTGGCCATATAAAACTTGTCCAATTCATTAAAAGTTGAAACAACTTTACCCTTTTCACAAGAATCAGTTATGTATCTATATATAGTACTACAAGATCTTAAATACTCTTCGGTACTCGGTTGAAAGTGCGTTGGTCACTTTAAGCATGAATGCCAACTGCCGACTGTCAGTCACTGTTTAGATCAGAAGATTTTGGGGTTAGCTTCATCGTTGACTTTTGATATTAGGCCTTATTCTTCATAACAACTTATTTTGCAATTGTTTAAACGGCGATAAATTTAGTTTATATTGTATTTTTACTCAAGTTTGAGTTAAATTGTTGTAAATATGTCGGATGACAAGGAAAAAGAAGTGTGCGTTCAAGAATTTCAACTAGATCCTGATGCTGAACTTAGGTTTGAAGTTGAAAATAAAAATGAAACTGTCATCATTGAGGTAAAGTCTTAGCTATTTTACAAGCTAACTACTCTTACATTATGCTATTTTCATTGTTCATTAGGATACGTGAATGTCTTCACTTACTTGGGCTTGCATTAGGCCCAAAATGTCCTAGCCTACTTGCTCCAGAGGCTATTCCCACGGACCTCAATTTTTGTGTGTATTTCCTAACACTGAATCAAACTGATCCTCATATTACAGGAGGATTAATCACGTAGGACTAATTCCCATTACACTTTCGTCAAAACGCTTCCAATTCGATTTGCGCTAACCCATGCATGAATTTAGAACCACTCCTATTCCAAGTGAAAGGGAGACACATCATTTTCATTCAACGCAAGGTTCCACTCAGCAGGAGAGGACTAGGCATATAAACCATAAAACTATTAAGTATTGTCAAAAACTAATTTCAAAAAGTAGCTTGCTAAATTTAGGACAAAAGTAGCCAACTAATACTAGTAGAAGTAGCTAGAGATTTTTATGTTAGTTTCTACCTAATTTCAGAATAGCTTTATGAACTAAAGTAAAATTCTATAAAACCATCCGCAGAAATAATTTACGCACTTAAAAGCGTTTGGATCAACTAGGCTACTCTATTAAATACTACTCTATAAGCTTGCCTTCAGGTCAATTTTGATTTCTTTAGATTAAAAGTGGTATGGCTGAGATCTTCGGCACTGAGCTAGTGAAAGGAAAATCTTACACGTTCACTACTGGAGCTAAAGTGGCGATTTTCACATGGCAAGGCTGTTCGATTGAACTCAAGGGTAAGAAGAACATAAGCTACATCGCCAGAGAAACACCAATGGTAAGTTACCCTTTACATATTTAAAATCTTTTGAGATATTGATGTTGAATGGTAAATATTAAACTCTTTGAAGGTTGGCAACTTGTATAAGATATTAAGTTAACTCTTAAACAATGATTACCTGACCTATGTCTGTTAGAGCAAAACAAAAACGCAATTCTGTATAATTAGCTCAACCTAGCCCCACCTTCTTCTACTTAACTGTCCGTTTTAAACCAAATTTAGTTAAAATACAAAGTGTTACTCTTGGTTCTGTGTCAACAGATGTTTTACCTCAACTGCCACGCGTGTTTGGAACAGCTGCGTATAAAAGCAGAGGAGGACTCGGGCAGAGGTCCTGTGACGTTGGTTGTGGGTCCGACCGATGTTGGCAAGTCGACGGTGGCCAGGATCCTGTTGAACTATGCAGCACGCATGCAACGCAGACCTATATATGTAGATTTAGATGTTGGCCAAGGACAAATATCCATTCCAGGAACAATTGGTCAGTATTGGTTGAACAATAAAACAACAATTTGTTCTATTCTTATAACTTATCATTTTCTGTGTGGCACTCAAGAAATAAGCTTAAGTTTTCTTTTTCGATGGATTAATTTTGATTTAGTACTTAGGAACAATATAAAACTTAGTACAATAAAAAAACTACTAACGATTATAAAGAAATCAAAAGGAAAGCACTGCTATACATTTCACCCAAGGAGTGATTATAAAGTCTTACTTTTGCATTGTTATTTGTTACAAAGGTAATCTAACTAATATATTCAATGTTTTCAGGCGCCGTAATGGTGGAAAGGCCAGCATCGATCGATGATGGATTTTCTCAGCAGGCTCCTCTGGTCTACCATTACGGGCACAAAAGTCTTAATCAGAACTCAACGTTCTTTAACACCCTGGTTACAAGACTGGCCGAAGTCATCCACGACCGCATGTCCACCAACAAGAAAGGTAGGATAGGCACATTGTTAACTAAGTTACCTGGGTTCATAAAAGTGTTATGGCTTGTGATAAGGTTATATAACATGTTCATTATTCATCCATTTGCCACTTTGGATGGTCCATGTTTGACTTTCTAACAGTCAAATAAATCAGCTGTTTTACATGTTTACATGATTGTAACTTTAAAAGTGTCAACATAACAATTGTTTTGCATAACGTCAGCTCTCAAGGACAAATATACTGGCCTTCAATGTAATTTTATATTCAAAATTAAATTTTTGACAGTCCCACACAATTGTCTGATACTAGAACCTTGAGAAATTTCTTTTTGATTTTGTGTGACTGTGCTGTAAAAAGGTAAAGGCTTGTCTTGTTTAACGTGGTGAAGTAACTGCAAAGTCCCCTCTACCTCTTAACCTTGACTTTCACCTAGCATTACCGTATAGTCACTTTGCAAATGTAAGTGGTGACTGCGGGGATTGAACCCACGCCAGCGGAGTGATGAGCTCCGGTTCGCGCACGATTGCAACCCGCCAAGGGTCGCTAATTCAGTTCTGTATACTGAAGCAGATGAACTTTAACGTTACGTTTCCTTTCTCCCTTTATTATACAATACATCCAGTATATCGTCAGATACTCTTATCCTAAGCTAGCAATGCATCTTACACTCCATTATTTGTTGTTAATACCACCAGTTGCACCATTTATGCAACTATTGGTACTAATAACAATAATGTTATTGTTACTAAATAAATTAAAATGTTGTTGACAGCAAACGCCTCCGGTATCATCATCAACACGCGTGGCTGGGTGAAGAACGATGGCTACAAACACTTGATGCATGCAGCCCAAGCATTCGAGGTGGACGTTATCCTCGTACTGGATCAGGAGAGATTGTACAACGAACTGGTCCGGGACATGCCTAACTTTGTCAAAGTGGTACTTCTGCCCAAGAGTGGAGGGGTAGGTACTTTATTTTTGTAAAAAGTTGAAATGACTAAATTTGTTGTGTAAGAACAGGCTGCTGTCCTTAGAGGCGGTCGTGGGACCTACTCTGGGCACCGCTTGTTACATGGAGTAAAACCTGCAAACGATGTTTTAAACTGTTTAACATATTTAAATAAAAATCTCGTTCACTGCAGCATAGAGCTAGTAGGCTGCAGCAAATAAACTCTAAAATTTTACTTTCTCCAAACAATAAATTGTTGATCAGGTTGTTTAAAATTTTATTTTCTCATAAGAACATAGAACTTAGAACATAGAAAGTCGTAATAAGTATTTTGTTTGACATGGAAGTTTTACATTTTGCTATTATATGCATGCCGTCACCTGGCTCTTATCGCTTATACAGATTAGCTAGAATTACCTAGATGCTCTGTTATATGTTTACATGATTGTTTTAAAAGTGTCAACATAACAATTGTTTTGCATAGCGTCAGCTCTCAAGGACAAAATCAATGTAATTTTATATTCAAAATTAAAATTTTGACAGTCCCACACAATTGTCTGATACTAGAACCTCGGGAAATTTCTTTTGATTTTGTGTGACTGTGCTGTAAAAGGTAAAGGCTTGTCTTGTTTAACGTGGTGAAGTAACTGCAAAGTCCCTCTACCTCTTAACCTTGACGTTCACCTAGCATTACGTATAGTCACTTTGCAAATGTAAGTGGTGACTCAGGGATTGAACCCACGCCAGCTGGTGATGAGCTCCGGTTCGTTACCGATTCAACCATGAGGTCGCTAATTCAGTTCTGTATACTGAAGCAGATGAACTGCCGTTATGTTTCCTTTCTCCTTTATTATACAATACATCCAGTATATCGTCATACTCTTATCCTAAGCTAGCAATGCATCTTACAATTATTTGTTGTTAATACCACCAGTTGCACCATTTATGCAACTATTGGTACTAATAACAATAATGTTATTGTTACTAAATAAATTAAAATGTTGTTGACAGCAAACGCCTCCGGTATCATCATCAACACGTGCGGCTGGGTGAAGAACGATGGCTACAAACACTTGATGCATGCAGCCCAAGCATTCGAGGTGGACGTTATCCTCGTACTGGATCAGGAGAGATTGTACAACGAACTGGTCCGGGACATGCCTAACTTTGTCAAAGTGGTACTTCTGCCCAAGAGTGGAGGGGTAGGTACTTTATTTTTGTAAAAAAGTTGAAATGACTAAATTTGTTGTGTGGGCGAGAACAGGCTGTCCTTAGGAGGCGGTAGTGGGACCTACTCTGGGCACCGCTTGTTACATGGAGTAAAACCTGCAAACGATGTTTTAAACTGTTTAACGTACTTAAATAAAAATCTCGTTCACTGCAGCATAGAGCTAGTGAGGCTGCAGCAAATAAACTCTAAAATTTTTACTTTCGTCAAACAATAAATTGTTGATCAGGTTGTTTAAAATTTTATTTTCTCATAAGAACATAGAACTTAGAACATAGAAAAGTCGTAATAAGTATTTTGTTTGACATGGAAGTTTTACATTTTTGCTATTATATGCTGCAGCATTAATGGTCTATGCTTCTATTTAAACACTTTTCCATGTTGGAATGTTAATCTACTTGTTTGCAATTTCCCCATGATAAATTCCCTATCTCGGATCAGCTTTGGCTCTTATCGCTTATACAGATTAGCTAGAATTACCTAGATGCTCTCTGTTATATGTTTTCTTCTTCTGCAGCACATATCCTCTTGCTATTGTGATTTGTCCACCTCCTTTTTTTTTCAATCAACAAATTTGTAAATAAAACTTAAAAGTGAGAACACACTTTTGAATTAACAGAATAACAAATTTTTCTGTAGGTTGTAGAACGACTACAGAGTTACCGTATAGAGGGGCGGGATCAGCGTACGAGAGAGTACTTCTACGGAGGTAAGTCAGCTCTGCACCCCCACTCCTTCGACGTCAAGTGGGCGGACCTGAAGATCTACAAGGTGGGGGCCCCCGCCCTGCCCGACTCCTGCATGCCACTCGGCATGAAGGCTGTAACGAAGCTAGTCAAAGTGTGGCCTGGTAAGCAATTTTAGGAAGTAAGCATTATAATAGTCCTTAGGTTTTAGTCTAGTACCAGATAAGCAGGCTATCCTGGCCTAGTATTTAAGGGATGCTTCCTTAATCTTAATCTCTGTTTAAGATTTCAATATTTCTTCTGTATTCTAACTAATTAGCTGACTACAATTATTGTTTTAACTTTTTTATTTTCTTTCAGGACCAAATCTACTTCATCACATTTTGGCCATTACTTTCGCCAACAGCATAGAAGACGATGTTATTCACACGAATGTAGCTGGTTTCATCTGTGTGTAAGTATTTTATTTCAATTTCTATATTCATTGAGATTAGAGAGTTTTTCTCATCCAACTATTTTCCAAGTCTAACTACCCGACTTTTGTAGCTGTTTTTTACTTTTCCACTGGGCTTGAACAGCCCAATAAAATATTTGTTACCTAACAATTTCTGTTAAATTAGTCTTTGGTGGTCATCAAACATTTTTTGTTGAACTTTGATGGTGAATTTACCATACTTCTTCTATACATATTTTTTGTTCGTTAGCGGTTTTTTCATTTATTTTTGTTTTCTTTTTGTCACACAATGTATTTTGTAGAGACAATAAAGTGGTTATAATTTGTTATAAATCTAGTTCTTCTGGTTCCCACTGCGAAAGAACATTATTATAATTTGCTTGAAATATTTTGGTCTCGCTGTGGAGTACCATCTTCAGTCACTGATTGGGTGAAACTGAGCTACTTGCTGTCTGCTATCCTATTGGTGTAGGGCTGTCAATATCTTGGAACAGGGATCCAACTGTTCTCATTGGCTGTAACACTAATGAAAAAGACTTCTTCAGGACTGGTTGCCAGCTTCTTGAAAGTTTAATGCTGTCTTCTTTGTTGAAGTTATTATCATTTTAATTATTTCAATGGTTTCTCAGATGACTCTCGGGTAATAGAATTTGAAATGAGGGGGTAATAGAACATACAATAGAATTTGACAAAGCCAAAATTTTTGCAAAATTTCACATTATTACACGAGAGTCATCGAAAACCATTGAAATAATTAAAATGATAAATGACCAATAGGATAGCAGACAGCAAGCAGCTCAGTTTTAGCCAATCAGTGACTAAAGATGGTACTCCACAATGAGACCAAAATTTTCAAGCAAATTATATTAATGTTTCGACGCGATTAAGTTAGAGCCTAAGAGTTAAATTTTTTTAGTTGATTAGTTTTTAGCTTTACAAACTTACAGCTGATATAAATACCAATATATATTTTCTTCTTCTAAGCACATATCCTCTTGCTATTGTGATTTGTCCACCTCATTTTTTTTCAATCAACAAATTTGTAAATAAAAGAACACACTTTTGAATTAACAGAATAACAAATTTTTCTGTAGGTTGTAGAAACGACTACAGAGTTACCGTATAGTAGCGGGATCAGCGTCTGAGAGAGTACTTCACGAGGTAAGTCAGCTCTGCACCCCCACTCCCGGCGTCAAGTGGTAGGACCTGAAGATCTACAAGGTGGGGCCCCGCCCTGCCCGACTCCTGCATGCCACTCGGCATGAAGGCGGAGGATAACATGACGAAGCTAGTCAGCGTGGCACCTGGTAAGCAATTTTAGGAAGTAAGCATTATAATAGTCCTTAGGTTTTAGTCTAGTACCAGATAAGCCACTATCCTGGCCTAGTATTTAAGGGATGCTTCCTTAATCTTAATCTCTGTTTAAGATTTCAATATTTCTTCTGTATTCTAACTAATTAGCTGACTACAATTATTGTTTTAACTTTTTTATTTTCTTTCAGGACCAAATCTACTTCATCACATTTTGGCAATTACTTTCGCCAACAGCATAGAAAGACGATGTTATTCACACGAATGTAGCTGGTTTCATCTGTGTGTAAGTATTTTATTTCAATTTCTATATTCATTGAGATTAGAGAGTTTTTCTCATCCAACTATTTTCCAAGTCTAACTACCCGACTTTTTGTAGCTGTTTTTTACTTTTCCACTGGGCTTGAACAGCCCAATAAAATATTTGTTACCTAACAATTTCTGTTAAATTAGTCTTTGGTGGTCATCAAACATTTTTGTTGAACTTTGATGATGAATTTACCATACTTCTTCTATACATATTTTTTGTTCGTTAGCAGTTTTTTCATTTATTTTTGTTTTCTTTTTGTCACAGAATGTATTTTGTAGAGACAATAAAGTGGTTATAATTTGTTATAAATCTAGTTCTTCTGGTTCCCACTCTTGAAAAGAACATTATTATATTTGCTTGAAATATTTTGGTCTCTGCTGTGGAGTACCATCTACAGTCACTGATTGGCTATCAGCTCTTTTTCTACTGTTGGTTTTAAATTTGATTTTTGTTGTAAAAATATTCCTGTCATAGTTTTAAATCTGCTGTCATCTCAAAGTTATATTATTATTGTAAACATGCCTTCAATTAAATTAAATTTAAAAACAAAACATAAGCCAACACCATAAATTTAACCTGCTAGACCTTTTACTAGCAAGGCTAGCATCTTTGGGAAACAATTTTGTTTTCTTCAAAAATATAATTTATACTATGGCTCAAGCTTTCTATGTCTTAATTTTGCAGTCATGAAATTATTCAATTAATTGGATGGATGCATTTTGTTATTACTGTACTTTGTATTGTACTGTTTTTCACGGGTGACAAATAATGAGTCGTCAGTCTTTGTTAACTCACTATTTATTTACAGTCTAATTATAATTATACTAATGTTAAACACAATTAATTATTCACTCAATGGCTACAAACTATTACACTATGTACAGTTCTTTATTACACTATTTGCACTTTACAGTCAATTCACACTCCGGCGCAAAGTCTGTTCACTCACGTGTCCTCGTTGCACTCTTCAGTCGGGAATCCGATGAGTGACGATGCTTCAATGATGGCTCATCGACGGTCGCAGCGGCCACAATGAAAATCACTGACACGAGAAAAGACACTGACACTGTTCACGCACTAGGGATGTGACCCTGTATGTTCACACAGCACTTACATGTTCACAAGGTACGCGGACCTTATTACACAGACTTGCTCTGAACTCAACTGACTGCTAGGCCAGGCCCTGGGCTTTATATATGGCCTGACAGAAATTTCTCAAAGCCATGAGAAGTCAATGGAAGCTTGATGACCCCATCTAGTTCCTTCTTGACGTTACGGTAATGTGTCAGGCGCGGGGGTTTAAACATGGCACTCATTACAGTTGACTGGGACTCGTGGCATGGTCCTGTAATCCAGCTTCATGGAGGTCAGGTTTTGAGGATGATATAGGTCTAAAGCGGCTCAGATAGTCTCAGTGATCATCTGATGATATGCATCAACTCCCACCATCGCTAGACATATCAGACCATCACCTCGTGGTTCGGAAGTCACGCTAAGCCGTTGGTCCTTGTATTTCCATTGGTCATTGGGCTATTAATTAATGACCCATTCTAAGGAAGAGTCGGCCTTAGTTTGTAACAAGACTACACCTCATAACTCATTACTACCACTCATCACACTCATCCTTCACCACATATTTGCCTTAAAATAGCCTCATGAGAGTGGTCGGCATCTCAAATAGTGATTCAGTGTCGTTTCCCGGAAGGCGGCGGGAGTGCCACTCACCGTCTGTCTCGCTTCACAAAAGAGGGTTCCGCAAATCCAGACGTCAGCCACAATATTAAGTGGTCAGTAGTCAAAAAAGCTTGTACCATTGTTATTCTGAATTCATATCTCTGAAAATCTGCAATAAATACTAGTTTGATATAAAAAAGTAAAACTTTATTGAACAATAAACAAACATCACATTTGATTCACAGAATTTCCTAAGATGGTGGCCAATATATGAAGGAATTTATAGAATGTTCCTCAATGTCCAAGACAATAGAGCCGACACGTGCATCTTCTATTCTCAGTGGAACTGTCACGTTCTTCCTGCAAAATATCAATTAATGTTATTCAATTTTAAGACATTTAGATTATGTAAAAATGTTAGTTTGTCATATACAATGAGGCGAAGTTAAGGCCACGTTCTCTTCAACTTAACGTTATGATGAAGTGATAATATCAAATTGTTATTTTACAATACATCAGGCATGAAAAATTTTATGAAAATTTTTGGGACAGGAAATTCTACTTTACTCAGAGAGTTATAGTTACTCTTGCCAATGTTTGAAATGTCAAATGCTAAAACTGTTTATGTCTGAGTTTTAAGAGATTATTTTCAATATTGACAGTGTAATTTTCATTGTCAATTTAAAGAAAAACATTGCATTTCCTATTATTCTTCTCGGTTGTTTGTCCATTTTAATAATACTGATTGTTCCTGGGCCCATTTAGTCTGGAGGAAAAAAGCTTTGTTGTTCATACAAAATATTTAAATGATTTTTATAACATGAGAGACTTTTTTAAGAAATTGAACTATGTACCGTAAAAGCCTAATGTGGGAACACAATCATCTACTTGAATTGTGCTAAGGGAAACCCACCTTATCTCTATCATCGCGGGCACTTTGTAATTTACGTAGAAAGCAGAAACAAATGCAGTTTTCGCGTTTTTTAATATGTTGATCACAGTGAGTCTTAAACCATTGTTATCCTTCTTTGTTGTTGAAAACTCTAAGGATTGACAACAACAACAACAACCACTCACTCCTCGGCACTACAGCCCATGTAGGGCTCCGGCCTCCATGACAATTCGCCTCCAGTCCAGTCTATCCTCCGCCATCTCCTCACACCCAGAGCTCTCAGGTCAGCCTCGACGTCATCCAGCCATCTTTTCTTGGTCTTCCACGCCCTTCTTCCTCCGCACGTCAGTAAACACCTTTTGACAGCTCTCCTTGTTCCATGCGCAGGCCATGTCCCGCCCAGCGAATTCTTCCTTGTTTCATATGGTTGACGATGGTTGCTTTGCCAAACAACTGGTAATCTTCTTCGTTTCTTCTCATTTGCCAGGCCCCATCTTCTAACACTCCACCAAATATCTTCCTTAAAACCTTCCTTTCCCACTTGTTTAGTAAGTCTTCTTGGGCTGCTGTTAAAGTCCATGTTTCTGATGCATATTAATAGTACTATTGGTTTTAAAATCCTTATCTACAAGACAGTCCTCAGACCAACAACAACAACCAACACTTAAAAATATTCAAGTTATTTGAGAATATCATAACCTTTACTTACGTGTTCATGATGATAACACTGACACTACTGTCAGGATTCGCTACAGCCAGACTCTTAACCGCTTGCGGCATGATAACCGGAGGATACGGTGGTTGCGAGCCATATCTTATTTTAGCATATGGCTGAACCAAATCTTCAAAGTTACTATTTCTGTCCACGCTTAGGTTTCCTGTATTGTTTTGGTTAGAAGTGACTTGAACTTTGACAGAGCCCGGCTGGATGAACTTGGAGAAGTGGCCGAGAGCGTAGAATATCGGCTGTTTGTAGAACTCGTCACTGGTCGAGTTCACGATGATTGGGCACTCGATGCCGAAACTCATCGTAGGACCTCCTTCAGGGTTCAACATGAGATTCCAGTCCATGAATCCCACATTCCAGTTGTTCAATATCTACAAAAATAAGAAAAACGTTGATTCAAAATTATTGTTTATGAAGATGGGTAAATTTAGTTACTTTCCTGTACATATTCTAAACTAGATTTGGAGAATAGAGCACTAGGGCAGCATATGCTATCAAAAAGGAATAGAAAGAAGAGCAGGCTCACCTGGACAAAGTAAGAAACACAAGAGAACACAGACTGTCAACCGAAGGATACAGTCTGTGCTGTCTTATGTGTTTCTACTTTATCAAGGTTTCTCTGCTCTCCTTTCTATTCCTTTTCGAAGTTATACTCGTACTTAACTAGATTACATCGTCAGATTCAGAGATCTGGTCTTAGCGGGATGAGGAGAATTGGCTCACCTTGAATTTCAAAACATAGCCAATGCGTTGCCACAAGCGCTATCGTGAATCTTAGCAATTTCTTATCACAAGGTATAATTTACACCCGAAATGCCCTTTCAAGGAGAGAGGTTGTTAAGTAAGTATTTCCTGTGGAAATTACTAACTGTCTGAGAAGTTGTAAACAGTTTTTGTATGAAATTGTTCACTTATTTTGCAAAGTAGTTACCCAATGAAACAGTTGCTTTTGTCTTTGTAACAATAGAAGGAGAGACTTACCGCATTTATTGGTTAAGTATCTGCATGGGAGTTAGCTTCCAGTACAGATTTGGGTTTTCTAAGGCTAATAGAAGAGTTTTAGATTGAACGTTTACTGTTTAGTAACAATCTCCTTCATAGAACCTATGTTAATACAAATTTTACCAAATTGTATAATGAAATTTCCAGCTTACCATCATCAGTCTATAGATATATCCCTCCGCTCTAAACCACGAACCCAGTGACACTGCACCTGGACCTACAACAAATTTCAAATTAAGTGCTACGAAATCTACACACTAGATGATATAGTGTTCTGCTCGCTGAAGTTCACTTCTAATCAAAGCAATAGTTTTTTTTTACTGGACAATAAAACCGCACTCCATCTCAGATTTTTCACTCGCTAACTCAACTGTAAATAATTTATTTAACTTACCGAACCCTCCATTGATGCTTCCTTCAGTGTAGAGCATCATCTTGTCAGGATTCCTCTTGTGGAGGAGGTCAGCCCCTATCTCGTAAACAATGTCAGGTGTGTTCCAATCATTGTACCAATGGATTCCAAGACCGTCGAGACTGGCACGAGCTTCTAAATCGATTTTGAACTGGAACATCAACCAACAGATTCATATTAAACAGCATTGTACTTAATGGTGAACTGTATGCCTAACGGACGTAATGCATGTTTGGCCAACTAGTATAGGGTTGTTTTGCTTTAGAGTCCCTTGCTGAGCTTATAATTCCTGAAGAAACTTTGATGAGTGTGTTAATGTTTATAGAAATAAACAGCTAGCTTTTTAATATTTAAAGGAATATACATGGTGGTCCAAAAAAGTACTTGTCATTTTATGGAAAGCATTTCTTTTATTAGCTACTGACTTCATCTTAAAACTTAATGCTTGACTCGTTTTCCACCATTGAGTATAACATATTCCATACGTCTTAACATGTTTACAACCATTCCTAAACATTCTCAAGGTTTGATATCCATTAGAACATGATGTTATGTTTTGTTTCAGATTTTGCATACTTTGAGGTAGTGGCCTGAAACACTATTTAACGGGTTATTTACTCAGAAACTAGTGTCTCTGACATCTTATACCCAGCAAGAAGTCCTTATCTCTCATTTTATGATGCGTTTTTGTGGGGAACACTAAAGGAATAGTGTTTCAGGCCACAACTCAAATGTGTTCAAAATCTGAAGCAAAACAAAACAATTCTAATGGATGTCACTCCTTGAGAATGATCAAGAATTGCTTGCAAACATGGTAAGACGTATGGAATATGTCATACTCAATGGCAGACAAGTTAAGCATTTAGTTTTAAGATAAAGTCAGTTTTGTTTAGCTAATGAAAGAAATACTTATAATAAAATGACGATTACTTATTTTTGGACCTCCTGGTACAACAAAGACTAAAGCTTTGGACCAAACTAAGATTTGATTCAGACGTTCAAGTTTCAAACTGTCTTCGAGTCATCGTTAGTTTAGTAATAGATGATCCTACTTATCCATAGTGTCTAAAAAACAATGGTTGATTACCGCATCCATCCAGTAGAATATGAAGCACGACTGATCCTCCAGGCCGAAGAACTTGACTTGACTGAAGTTGGAAGCGAGCAGATGAGGTTTGAGATGTTCCTTGAGCCAGCGGGCTTGTCCGTCTGCCGTGTACAAGGTACAGTTGAGGGTACCCATCACTAGAGGCAGGATGTACAGCAGGGCTGGTTCGTTCCCGGCACCCAGGGACCACACGTCCAACCCGTTCTCCTTGTACGCCTCTAGGAATCTGCAAGAGACGGGTTTGTTTTACTGTGTACACTCCAGTATAGGCAGAGAGAGAAATGCATCTTGAAAAATGCGTACAGAAAATATAGTCGATGTTTTTCTTATGGGAACTTCAGGCAGCGTTTGCAAGACGTATCATATATCGATGCCTCAGTATGTAAACTGCTTAAAGAAGCAAAGCTGTCAAAAACAATGGTTGAAACTTTAAATTTAGGATAGCAATATCCAAACTTCTGCAAAAATCACTTTCTGATGTTAGTGGACAAACATTTTGTTATTAATTGCATGGACAAAATTATGGAACCAAATGATTTTAATTAATTTTCGTTTGAAATTGATATTTTCTTTAGCAAAGTCAGTGAATATTAAAACCAATTAAAGAAAACTCAAAATTATACAGAATGTCAAGCAAAAGTATGGAATGAAAAAAATTTGGTTCCATATTTGTCCTGAGTATTTTCAGTGAATTCCCAAGGAAAGAGCTACATTCTACAGCCAAGAGAACTAAACATGAACAAACAAAATGGTTTGCAGTTTTGAATTCCCAACACCCCCAGAGTCGAACGGCAAAACTTTATATAAATATGTGTGTGTGTGTGGACCACTACAGCTTCCATTCGTTTTCCAACTCTCACAAAGTTTGGTACAGATGTTCCTTTTGTAAATCTCTACATTAAGTTTGTTAACCAGCAAAGTCATTTAACTGAAAGTGACCTTTTTCCAATTTCAATAAAACTTGTAAACTTCCAGAAATTAGCTAGGATTCACTGTAACGTTTGTGGCTATCAGCTATTTTTTTGCAAATATTATTATTTAAAAAATAAAATTCTGTCTTGAGCATTAATTAGTAGGGTGTGACCCAGCACTTTGCAAACTACAGCAGGTTAAAGAGTAAGTTTTGTTCGTTTTCTGTATGGACACTAACAGCGGAAGGTCATGCAATAGTGTAGAAAACCTTGTGTCTAGGTTTGATAAGTGCTCCGACTTGTGTCGTGAATATGACAAAGTATACTGTAGTTAAAAGAATGCTTTTGAATATGAATATATTATAACGTTTCTACTTTCTACCAATGTTGTTGACTTTTGTATTTTCAAATAGACTTTAGTTTAAAAATAGCCCTTGCATGATCACGATATTATTATCTTTCAACATGTGCTGTTGAATCAATCAAACAACTTGTTTAATTGGTTACTAATTACTGTTCTTACTCTGTAAGCATAGTCTTCAGCGGAAAGACTGAAGTGTGAGAGATCTTCGTCATTAGGGAACTCAGCGAGAGTGTACTGTCTAAGAGAGAAGTCAGTGCTTCCGATCGGTACACGGAGCAAAGAGTATTCTATCCCAGACGGACCAAAGTAAGACCTACAACAAAACAGACATTTATTACAAAAAAAAGTAGATTACCGTACCTCTCATTTGTAATGTGAACTTACAACGGAGTTCATTGTCATTCATTGTGTTCACGTTGTCATTGTACAACGGAGTTTAAAAGCTCATTTTATAGACTTCTTTTTTGTGTCAACTAGCTTCTGAGCTGTTAAAGAGTTTTGGATATATTATTGAAATATTACTGCGGGAGTTTTCTAACTTTAGTAAACACGACACTTTGGGATCTGTAATCTGATCCTGTTTCCGGTGAAAAGTAACCTTCTTGTTCTTGTGTTGTATTCTGCTTGTTCCCTTGTGATGGAAAAGTCCACAATAATTTTTCAAACGCAGAAATTCTTCCATCCTCACCAACAAACTTTAAGATGGCTACCAATTCATGCATTATGTTGTATCCAATTATGGAAAATAATTTTCCCAAAACTTAACACCGATTTTCTTTTTAAAAATGTGTGCAAGATTTATCTTAGGGTTTAGGGTAGTGGCTAATTGAAATTTTGCCATACAAACATTGAGTTTTACAAAAAACACCAAGACGATAGTTAATAAATTACAGTGTAAAAAATGTTAACACATTTTTAGATTTTAAAATAAAGTAAACAAGAGTTAATCTCAAGTAAGTAGATTAAAATGTTACCTCATGAGTTTATCCTGTGTGTCTGGTGACAGGGTATTGAACAAGAAGCCCACAGTGTCAGTAATGGCTCCTCCAAACCCCAGAAATTCTTGGAAAGTTTCAGAAGGGTTGATGGTAAATACGAATTCTGTAATCAGAAATACAATACAAAAATGTGATAAACTAAAAGTAAATTAAATAATAAAAGGGGTAAACTTATATAATTTAAAAAACATTTGTACATCATTTCTAAAAAATAAAAGTGTTTTTATTATTAGTTTCTTTCAAATAAAAACCATGTTTAGATTTTGCATTACTTAAATATATATTATTAAAGTCAAAAATAGGTGGGCCGGATGGTGTAGTGGTCAGTTTATTCACCTAGCAATGAGAGACCTGGATTCAAGTCTTGGTTCGGTCCACACATTTTGTTTTCAAATTTCGTTAGTCTATAATATAAAAATGAATTGCAAAATGTGTTGGTAAGCGCATAACTCAACAACGCCTGGCCCAATATGGCCAAATTTTTTAAAAATGTTCGTTGGAGTTTAAGGGTGGATTTTACGGAGAAAAATTTGAATAATTGCCGGGAAACCCCTTAAAACAGCCCTTTTCTTTTTCCCATACAAACGTTTTCTAACTACGAATGTAGTCAATTTTTATTGCTATTCGTTGCCAGCTGATATCCCTATTTTACAGACATAAAACATATGTACGGAACAAAAAACTGCCACATTACAAATCTTTTTGACAGGACGAAGTCTGTCGGGTCCGCTAGTAGTAAAATAAATATTACTAAGTTTTCAGTTTATCATTGTATTGATTTTGGTCAAATGCCTCACATATGGTTGAAAATAAAGCTGTAATAGTTTGTTTTCAAGAACTGACGAAATTGGCATGTTTTCTACATTAGGCAAAACACAATTTTGTACTTTCAATTCAGACGTTCTTGAGGAAGCTCAACATTTTAAATTTAGAATTTAAAATGTTTAGCATCTCTCAATGTTGAAAAACCTGGAATCTTGTCAGTAAGGGACTAACTGACAAGTACTTATACAGTACTTTTAGTAACAAGTACTGTATATTAATTAATGTCGCTCTAGTTTGTAACAAGACTACACCTCATCATCCATCAAATCACTCAACACACTAACTCCTCATCTCATATTCACCTTAAAATACCCTCTAGCAGCGTATTATACAGGGTTGGCTAAAAGTGTGAAGACCCCTGATTGCCTTGTCTCCTCACAAAAAAATAACTAACTGGGCATGAATAATCTACGATAGCTTACCATCATCGTTGACTTCACGTGTCAGATCTTGTGTAAAGTTTAGAACAGAGTGTGTAAAGCCTGGCGAAGAGTTGCTAGTCTTGTAGAAATGGAACTGGGTCTTGTCTAGCTGAACCGGTTGTTCCATAGTGTCACAGTAGGTAGAGTTACAGACACATATCTTCCCTTGGCCAGGAGCTCCCGCTCTGGCTGCACAGGGGAGATCAACTGCTCCTGGAGGCGGAGACATTAGTCGGAACATTGATTTAGGTAAGAAATAAGAATCAAAAGCCGCTGTTCTAGACATAGTTAAGTTTCGGTGTTGACAGACTAATCTTTTAAAGTGCAAAGGGCAGTTTTTTTTTTGCAACCATATGAAACTATTTTCAAAAAGTGTTTTGGGTTCCATAAATTATATTAAAAGATTAAACTAGAGGAAAACTAGGTTTTATATAAGTAGGAGGTAATATTTATTTTATGTGTCTAAGTCATGAATAACACACATGAATAACTGGGACCAAAAAGTGGTCCTGTAATCCAGCTTCATGGAGGTCAGGTTTTGAGGATGATAAATAGGTCTCAAAGCGGCTCAGATAGTCTCAGTGATCATCTGATGATACCCCATCAACTCCACCATCGTTTAGACATATCAGTTCAAACAAAGGGTTGAAGTCACTTGTAAACATTTTTTATTCAGAAATACAATACAAAAATGTGATAAACTAAAAGTAAATTAAATAATAAAAGGGGTAAACTTATATAATTTAAAAAAACATTTGTACATCATTTCTAAAAAATAAAAGTGTTTTTATTATTAGTTTCTTTCAAATAAAACCATGTTTAGATTTTGCATTACTTAAATATATATTATTAAAGTCAAAAATAGGTGGGCCGGATGGTGTAGTGGTCAGTTTATTCACCTAGCAATGAGAGACCTGGATTCAAGTCTTGGTTCGGTCCACACATTTTGTTTTCAAATTTCGTTAGTCTATAATATAAAATGAATTGCAAAATGTGTTGGTAAGCTAAAACAACGCCGCCCAATATGGCCAAATTTTTTTTTAAAATGTTCGTTGGAGTTTAAGGGTGGATTTTCGGCGAGAAAAATTTGAATAATTGCCGGAAACCCTTAAAACAGCCCTTTTCTTTTCCCATACAACGTTTTCTAACTACGAATGTAGTCAATTTTATTGCTATTCGTTGCCAGCTGATATCCTATTTTACAGACATAAAACATATGTACAGAACAAAAACTGCCACATTACAAATCTTTTGACAGGGCCAAGTCTGTCGGGTCCTTAGTAGTAAAATAAATATTACTAAGTTTTCAGTTTATCATTGTGATTTTGGTCAAATGCCTCACATATGGTTGAAAATAAAGCTGTAATAGTTTGTTTTTAAGAACTGACGAAATTGGCATGTTTTCTACATTAGGCAAAACACAATTTTGTACTTTCAATTCAGACGTTCCTGAGGAAGCTCAACATTTTAAATTTAGAATTTAAAATGTTTAGCATCTCTCAATGTTGAAAAACCTGGAATCTTGTCAGTAAGGGACTAACTGACAAGTACAAGCTATACAGTACTTTTAGTAACAAGTACTGTATATATTAATTAATGACCCAATCTGGGGAACAGTCGGCCCTAGTTTGTAACAAGACTACACCTCATCATCCATCAAATCACTCAACACACTAACTCCTCATCTCATATTCACCTTAAAATACCCTCTAGCAGCGTATTATACAGGGTTGGCTAAAAGTGTGAAGACCCCTGATTGCCTTGTCTCCTCACAAAAAAATAACTAACTGGGCATGAATAATCTACGATAGCTTACCATCATCGTTGACTTCCGCGTGTCAGATCTTGTGTAAAGTTTAGAACAGAGTGTGTAAAGCCTGGCGAAGAGTTGCTAGTCTTGTAGAAATGGAACTGGGTCTTGTCTAGCTGAACGGTTGTTCCATAGTGTCACAGTAGGTAGAGTTACAGACACATATCTTCCCTTGGCCAGGAGCTCCCGCTCTGGCTGCACAGGGAGATCAACTGCTCCTGGAGGGGAGACATTAGTCGAACATTGATTTAGGTAAGAAATAAGAATCAAAAGCAGCTGTTCTAGACATAGTTAAGTTTGGTGTTGACAGACTAATCTTTTAAAGTGCAAAGGGCAGTTTTTATTTTTTGCAACCATATGAAACTAATTTTCTAAAAAAGTGTTTTTTGGGTTCCATAAATTATATAAAAGATTAAACTAGAGGAAAACTAGGGGTTTTATATAAGTAGGAGGTAATATTTATTTTATGTGTCTAAGTCATGAATAACACACATGAATAACTGGGACTCGTGGCGTGGTCCTGTAATCCACTTCATGGAGGTCAGGTTTTGAGGATGATATAGGTCTAAGCGGCTCAGATAGTCTCAGTGATCATCTGATGATACCGCATCAACTCCCACCATCGTTTAGACATATCAGACCATCACCTCGTGGTTGGGAGTTACGTTAAGCCGTTGGTCCTTGTATTTCCATTGGTCATTGGGCTATTAATTAATGACCCATTCTAAGGAAGAGTCAGCCTTAGTTTGTAACAAGACTACACCTCATAACTCATTACTACCAGTCATCCTTCACCACATCCTTTGCCTCATGAGAGTGGTCGGCATCTAATGTCATCTAGATTTAATGACATAGAGTTAAATATAGAAATATATTTCTCTACTACAAATGAGCTTGGGTTAAGGTTTTGCTTTAACAACACTCTTATTCTAATGTTCCTTACAGGCGGAGCTTCCACCAAAACGTCTTGCTAGGGACCGCGTAATCTTGCTACATACAAGCACACTTTGAAAGGACACAAGAGGAAACTTGTATGACAAATTATAGAAAAATAATCACAAATTCAATATTCGGTTTCAGGACCTAATTAAATAACAAATTACCTTGTTTGGTATGCCTGTAGATCCTGAGGCTAGAGATCAAATGCTGATGCATTTCGGCCCAAAAGGCCATCATGAGCACCATATATACACTATACACTATAACCATTGTTCACTTCACTTATACATCTGTACCACCCCCACTGTTACCCATCTCCAACTAAACTAGTGTATAGTGTATATGGGCCCGATGATGGCCTTTGAGGTAAATGCGATCAGCATTTGAATCTCCTCGCCTCAGGATCTAACAGGCATACCAAACAAGGTAATTTGTAAAAAATAATCATTTTGCATTAAAAAACAAATTTAAAATCTGAAACAAATATTTAGTATTAAAATACTTTAAATTTGTTTTTTTAATTATTACTATCAATATTGAAACTCAGCTTTCAAGAAACATAGTTCTTGTTAGAATTGAGTCTAAAAAAAGTCTTCATCAATTTGGAGCGTGGTGAACGTTATGCTCAAAGGGTCCAGTCCATGCAGTTAGTCAAGGAATTTGAGTTCCGGTCATTAAACTGATAATATTAAATATATCAAATTTTGAAGATTTGACCATGCTTTAACAGGAAAAACAACAGAAATATATTAAAATAAATATAACATTTTTACTT
Organism: Matsumurasca onukii; assembly: GCA_018831715.1. Classification (NCBI taxonomy): domain Eukaryota; kingdom Metazoa; phylum Arthropoda; class Insecta; order Hemiptera; family Cicadellidae; genus Matsumurasca; species Matsumurasca onukii. Next base: position 90,586,120 of record CM032058.1, read on the forward strand.
ACCAATAAAGTCTAAAGTAGCAAAAAAGGTCACTGCAACAAGTATGTTCATTTTTGAGACTCAATCACTATTCTTACACTAAAATATTGTGGAATAACAATTTGTATTTATAGTTAAGACACTGATTTGTAATAGTTTATAATCTCTGCCCTTGAAAACATGTTATCTGATAAAAAAGTGTGAATGAATCCACTATTTGATTGGCTATATTTATTTCCTGTATTTTGATACCTTACACTGAAAACAAATGATGAAACAGATATTATTTTATACACTTACAATGTTTAAAAATAGATAATTTGAGGAAACCCGTTTGTGATAGTTCATAAGTGCTAAATCACTGTAGTGTAATGATATACTTAAGTACCACTTGAATGACTCGATGCACTAAATGTGTAATATATCTGCACTTTTGTAATCGATATAAATAAAACATAAGTTGTCTGTCATTGTAGGAAACAAGGCCGAATGTTACAACAGACTGACAAGGTGTCTTGGGTGGCTAAATTAGAGAAGCGGCAAATTAAAGTAAAAACTTATAAAGACAAAATAAAGTTTCCAGTTTTGACTTTTGAGGAAAACGTCATGGAAATCTTTCGCTTTCCAATCAACTTACCCAATACTTAAAAAATCTTTAACTATTATACCTATGATTTCAAACCTGATATTTGTTAAGTATACTTTCTTAACTTTTGATTTGCCGACTATACTTTTGAAACTTGACGTTTTCCGCCTACACTTTTAAAAATATTAAAATTTTTCAAACCTGACATTTATTGCTGGGGCTTCTGGAACAATCGAAAATCAAAAAGTCATAGCAGTCACTTTAGATGAGTGTCATAAAAGTCATAAGTATCTCATGGCGTGATGTCTACAGTTTAAAAGACTGTTACTGCAACTCTTGGGTCTTCCCGTCTTGAAAGAAATTAGCGGTAAACCACAAATCACAATAAATAAATAATTATATACTTTGATTTGAGACACCGACAACTTCTAGAAGGTATTTTAATTGGTGAATATGGGATGAAAGGTGTGTGTTGAGTGTTTTTGATGGAAAATAGGGTGTAGTCTTGTTACAAACTCGGGCCGACTGTTCCCCAGATTTGGTCATTAATTAACAGCCCAACGACCAATGGAATGGACCAACGGCTTAACGTTATAGCCGACGCTTAGCCACAGTTAAGGGCTACTGTGAATCTTAATGAATATTCTGTAGCAGGGTGTAATTTACACCGGAAGTGACCTTTCGAGAGGTATTTCTTTTTCCAAAATAGTTTTCCACCTCCATCATGGTCTGGGTGAACTGACGGTTTGATTGATTTTTAACGAACATATTACTATTAGGTACAGTGCCTTACGTGTTTATAACAAGTCGAAATCGAATCATGAAATACTGCTCTTACAGCTATTGATAGTATTTCCTCCCAATAATATAGGTTATATATGCTATAAAAATTGTACCTATTATCCGATCTTTGGCGAAACTTGGAATTTACATGATTGTATTTGAATGTTATAGAAAAACTACTTCTACCGCAGAAATTGTGTTGAATTTTAGTACTAGTGTGAGGTACCATGGCGCCATACCTATAGACACAAAGTTTGATCATAATCGGATCATAAATTTTATGATATATATTTAATGAAGTGTTTATAGATTGAGACCCTCTTTACCCTTAAAGGAACATCCGAGTAAATTATCCCCGGCCACCTTACAGGAAGTTCGTTACAATTCATAAGTAGTGCTTGTGGCTATGCGTCACGTCGGCTATGCCATTATTATTATTAAAACGTTAAAATAAAATATGTTCATTATTAAAATGCTGTGCTAGGAGCCCATAGATGTATACAGTATATTGTAAAACAGGCAGAAGGTCAAAGGCTTTTAAATCTAAAATTAACGCGGGAATTCTACCATTTTGTAGGGTTTGGCTTATAAAAGCTAAAAAATAATTTGTTTTCTTTTGATTTGCCGACTATACTTTTGAAACTTGACGTTTTCCGCCTACACTTTTAAAAATTTTGAATATTGAGATTTTTAAAACCTGACATTTATTGCTGGGGCTTCTGGAACAATCGAAAATCAAAAGTCATAGCAGTCACTCAAGATGAGTGTCATAAGTATCTCATGGCGTGATGTCTAAAGTTTAAAAATGTTACTGCAACTCTTGGTCTTCCAAGAAATTAGCGGTAAACCACAAATCACAATAAATAAATAATTATATACTTTGATTTGAGACACCGACAACTTCTAGAAGGTATTTTAATTGGTGAATATGGGATGAAAGGTGTGTGAGTGTTTTGATGGAAAATAGGGTGTAGTCTTGTTACAAACTCGGGCCGACTGTTCCCCAGATTTGGTCATTAATTAACAGTAACGACCAATGGAATGGACCAACGGCTTAACGTTATAGCCGACGCTTAGCCACAGTTAAGGGCTACTGTGAATCTTAATGAATATTCTGTAGCAGGGTGTAATTTACACCGGAAGTGACCTTTCGAGGGTATTTCTTTTTTTTCAAATAGTTTTGAACTGACGGTTTGATTGATTTTTAACGAACATATTACTATTAGGTACAGTGCCTTACGTGTTTATAACAAGTCGAAATCGAATCATGAAATACTGCTCTTACAGCTATTGATAGTATTTCCCCTCCCAATAATATAGGTTATATATGCTATAAAAAATTGTACCTATTATCCGATCTTTGGCGAAACTTGGAATTTACATGATTGTATTTGAATGTTATAGAAAAAACTACTTCTACCGCAGAAATTGTGTTGAATTTTAGTACTAGTGTGAGGTACTATGGCGCCATACCTATAGACACAAAGTTTGATCATAATCGGATCATAAATTTTATGATATATATTTAATGAAGTGTTTATAGATTGAGACCCCTCTCTTCACCCTTAAAGGAACATCCGGAGTAAATTATCCCCCGGCCACCTTACAGGAAGTTCGTTACAATTCATAAGTAGTGCTTGTGGCTATGCGTCGCGTCGGCTATGCCATTATTATTATTAAAACGTTAAATTAAAATATGTTCATTATTAAAATGCTGTGCTAGAAAAAGTGTGCTAGGAGCCCATAGATGTATACAGTATATTGTAAAACAGGCAGAAGGTCAAAGGCTTTTAAATCTAAAAATTAACGCGGGAATTCTACCATTTTGTAGGGGTTTGGCTTATAAAAGCTAAAAAATAATTTGTTTTCTTGTTGATTTGTTTTGGAATTGTTTATTTTGTTTGTTTGACGTATTTTGAAGTAACAAAATATTTACATGTTAAAATTAACAAAATTATTACTTTGTAGTTTCTCGTTAGATCTTTAATTTCATTAAATTTGTATTGAAATATTGATTTATTTTTCTATTTGATACTTTGGTAGGTAGGCTATTAGATAATATTTAAAACTTGTAGGTAAGGTAGGTTAATTGGCCCAACAGGTTATGTTATGGTTATATTTGAATATATTATATTTGTTTGTAAATTATTTCGATTGCAGTATTTGGCAGGGAAACTAGACAATTTTTTAATGCATATTGTACATTAATGATCAAGTATTCCTGGTTTAAGGTTAGCCTATTCCTGTAGCGGTTGTATAGTTTTGTTATTGACTCTACTAGAACACAATTCAATTTATATTTATCTACGGCAATCACCATTTTTACAAGCAACATAAGTTGATAGGTTGTTTTGTTCAGTACTGAATTCTAGGACTGCATTTAGTTTTTAGACGTGCATTTAGGACTGAGTTTAGTAATTCATACTCTATAATTTGCCTAAAGGTATTAGTCTGGAAGAGTGACTTATGATATTATGAACCGAAACTGATTTAACATGTGGAGGAGGCTCCTTAATATATAAAAATTTGTTTTGGGGTCTTGAACTTATTTATAAGTGGTTTAAAGTTACTTTCATATGCAGCGGCAGGGGGGGGGGGGGTACCCTTGAGCAGCTATCACTCATCTGTCAGTGACTTTTCACCCACTTCAAATTTAACTTAAAAAAGGTGAATAAGTTATTGTCGTGAGGTTAGAGATTAGGTTATATAACCTTTAAGTTCCACCCCAAAACAAATTTTTTATATGTGAGCCTCCACTCCAATAAATCATTAAATCAATTCATTCAATAACTAATACCAAAAGTGTTTTGGTTTTGCATTTTTTGTGCCTCTTTAGGTAATAACTTGGTTATCGAAAGGCAAATTTTCCATTAAGTCATTAGAAAGTTTGAACTTCATTGAAATCCCCTGCACAAACAAGAAATCAGGTGTACATGCCAATCCTGTCTGACTTTAATTGAACTGCTACGAGTAGGATGATAATAAAAAATCAGTAGGCGAAAAAGGCTTTTAAAGGCAGGAAAAAACTAGTGTTCTGGAGGGCCGTCCAAATCTAAAGCCCCAGACAGCCCACGATGTCTGTAGACCTGGATGTGTTCATCCCCCCATAGGAAAGTCTCCGGTGTGTGTGTACTAAATTTTGTATGTTTTACAAATAAATTTCAGCTCAGTCATTAATTCAGAAATGTGTCCTATCTTGATGTGCAGTCTCTGCTTTTAAGTTTGAACATAAGTACAACCCCAGTGGCGAAACTAAAAAGTAAAAAAACATGACTCACTTCAATAGTTCATTCATTGGTTATTGAAAATATTTGTCTTAACTTTAAAGCTTAGTAACCAGAATTTAAAAATTTAATGATGTTATTGTGGTATTGAGAATTAATAAATCTTAGTATTCAAATATCTCTTTTATAGGAAGTAATTTCAATAAAGGGTGTTTTTTGTTACAGATGTATTTCTCGCTGACAAGATATAATGGCTGACAAAAAATTGAAATTAAGTTTGAATTCAAAGTCTTCTGCAAAAGTCCTTGTAAGGAAGGATTTGTTTGGTGCTCACGACTCGACTCAATCAAATAGTGTTTCAAATGGCAATAGGTCCAATCAAACCAATGAAAACGCAACAAGTCCACTAGATGAAATATGGGGTGAAAGTGATAATTATGCATTTACACAACCGACTTCAAACTCCATACTCCTTTCACCTGCTCTGAAAAGGACACCGAACCGATTCAGCACTTCACCAAGTCCGAAGAAAAGTCCTGCTACTCCAAAAAGAGGAAAGTCAACTCCTCGTAAGCTCAGCAAGTATTCTCCATTTAAAAAGAAAGTTTACAATCCTGATCCAAAAGACAGTATAAAAAAGTTTTTCTCCGTCAAAGAAAAACATGATAAGGAAGTTGAAAACAAAGAAAAGAACTCCCTCGGCATCCAAAAGTTGAGTGATCCTCTGCCATCGACTAGTACTTGTGCCTTAAATGCTCTTGACATCAACATTCCTGAATCTCAGACAAACGATGATGCAACGAAACATCCAGATGTGTCAACACCTGTGAAAAATAATCAGAAGACAACTCCTGCGAAAAGTAACCCCTCAACTCCTCAGTCTGCTAGCAAGAAGCTGTCCCCTAACTCCAAAATTACCGGCACGAAGGATGTTTACGCTTTGTTTTTGCTGAGATTTTTGATGGAAGCTCTGCTGGTTGAAATGGATCCAAACCCTTCTTTGCTAAGCGAGGAAGAGCACTTTTACGTCACTACGTTCAACCATCTTGATCAGCCTGCTCAGAGGCTCTACGGACGTTTACTCAACAGAAAACTGGATTGGATAAGAAAGTCTTCTATGAAGTATGGTGACGTGGATTTGCAATTGATGCTTCTTGAACAACATGGTTTTATTACAACAGGTATGACACTCCTCATTTTAAATAAAATATGTTGACAAATGATTTTTTCCGTCATAATTATTTTGTTTTAGTTTTAAGAAACATGTAGTGTCTGACAAGTTGTGTACAACTTAGAGGGTCACGCTATTGAGATTCAAAAGCATATTTCTGGTGTTAACAACGTTAAATTTGATAAAATCGCCGTTGCTTTAAGAGTGTTTTCAATTTTCGTCCACAGATTGCAGCAGTGAGAGTTTGGAAAATCTGTTGAATTTGCTGAAGCAACCAGAGTTGAAAGTCCTGTGCAAGTCTTACAAACTTCCTGACAGTGGTGTCAAATCTGATCTGATCTCAAAGTTGGTTTCAAGATCCAAACAGCCTTCGATCAAGAGTTTCTTTTCAAAAGTTGACAACGGGGAGAGTGAAAATAACTTGCGAAGAAAGTAAGTACACTAACATAGTACCATGATTTAATTAGGCTATACGAGTAGGTTGAAGTGATTCAGTTGGCCCGTATGTTTACCTCTGTGGAATTGGCTGATTTAAATGGCAATCAAATCACTGTTTGAGATGCCACCACTCTCATGAGGGTATTTTAAGGCAAATATGTGGTGAAGGATGAGTGTGATGATGGTAGTAATGAGGTATGAGGTGTAGTCTTGTTACAAACTAAGGTCGACTCTTTTTAGAATGGGTCATTAATTAATAGCCCATTGACCAATGGAAATACAAGGACCAACGGCTTAATGACTCAACTAATGCAGGTGATGGTCTGTCTAAACGATGGTGAGAGTTGATGCGGTATCATCAGATGATCACTGAGACTATCTGAGCAGCTTTAGACCTATATCATCCTCAAACGTGACCTCCATGAAGCTGGATTACAGTACCACGCCACTCAGTCCCAGTACACCAACACAGTACCATGATTTACTTAGGCTATGCGCAGGTTGAAGTGATTCAGTGCCCATATGTTGAAGGAATTATGATTGGTAAAATTACAGAACAGTGACTTTTGAATTTACAGCATTTTTCTAAGTTCAAACCTTCCAAAAGGCCAACAAATTATAGTTTTAGGAAAGTTGGAAACCATTAACAACGATGTTTTACAAAAGAAATAAACAACTAAGCTAACCTAACTTCCGCGATATACTATTCAGCCTTTAGGTTAATTTGAAGTGGGTGACAGAGACTGTCGTCTGCTACAGAGTCTCACCGTGTCCTGGGTCTTTATTTCATAAAATAGTCCCAACTTTAAAGCCACTTTTAAAAAGTTCCGACCCCAAATCCAATTTTTATATGTTTAGGGCCTCCTTCACATCGTGTTAAATAAGTTTTAGCTCATGAGATTAAAAGTCACTGTTCTGGACAAATACTGCTGATTTAAATGGCAATCTTCACAAATCTACTGAAACCCAATAACTCAAATTAGGCACGGGGGCTCCAACTTAAAAAATTTGGGTACAATTTAACCTAGACAAAAAGTGATTTGTCTAAAACGTTAAGCTTAGCATTTACGGCCAGATTCAAAATGTACCTAAGAAATTAAATTGGATTAACCAGACAGTTCTAATAACACAAATAGGATTTTTAACTTATAATTCGATATTTTAATTCAAAATCATTAACACTTTGACACAACCTTGAATTTACAGCTCCTATATTTTATGTTAAACTATGGTTTCCTAGAAAGCGGTGACCACTACATTACGGCCGTAATATGACGGTGAGTTTTGTTTTCAATGTTATCAGATGGGAGTGGTTTCCTAGAAAACAGTGGACGTAAAGTAGCGGTGAAAACTAGTTAAGGGTTTTCTCGCCAGGTGACACATATTGTTTTGTAAACAAAAGTCTAGCTTATCCATTATTATATAGTATATACGTAAATCAGATTTGACAACTAAAATAAACAACATGTCAAAAGTTGTTGTTGTCTACATCTGTTTAAATATTGTGTTGCGTCCACCGTCACGGTTACGTTCACCGCTACATTACGGCGTAATATAGCGGTGAACTTTTTTCTAGGAAACCATAGCTTTAAGGTACTGTATGTAGTATTTGAGCTAATACAAGTAATACTTTCTATTTGTTCAATCTAACTTCTGTTTAATTTTCAGCCCATATGTGTTCTGTAAACATTTCTTTCGTGTTCATTTTCTTGTTTTGTTTGTATCCCAAAACAACCATTTCGTTATTGATATTCTGTATTTAGTTTATTGGATCTTTTGAAGTTTGAAATTCTCCATACTCTGTGTTATGCATTGCAGAATCTACGAACAGCTGGGTGTGGTTATCAAGGTAGTTAGTGCTCCTCAGAGAACCTTCTCACGCTGTCTTCTGCTGTTCTCCTACCCGCACTTCCGGGGCTTGGAGAGAGACCGGTTCTCCGACCAGCTGGCTCTCGTCAGTCAGTTCAACAAACTCACCTTCCCTTCGTTTGAAATCAACCGAACCGTGGTTTTTAGCTCTAGAGAGCATTTTATTAGGTGAGTGGTTTGATGTTTTTCTCTGAAGTGTTGTACGGAAAGATTGGTAAGAAGCTTCAAACCTCTCATGGAAAACTATTAAATGTCTAGCTGGCTTTTTGAAAATTAATTCTGGTACAGTTCAATATTTGTAGTAAAATTGTAGCATAGTGGTACCTAATTACCTCTTGAACGCTGTAACTTTCAGGCTTATTTATTAAAAGTTTTTACAGGGTGATTTTTTACTGAATTTAGTATTGAATTTTCAAAATTAAGGTGACTATAAAATACCATATTACTTTTTACAGGTTTGATTCTATCAAGTTTTTTTTACTATAATAACTTTATTAACTAGAGGAATTAACACCATTCTTTGAATTTACAGCTATGAGACTGCTCTACAAGAATCATCTGATTTGATGGAAGCCAAGGAAGCTAAGCTTTGGGACGTAGCCCTGAAAAAGTCAAGAGAAGTTTTAAGCAATGCTCAAAACTACCTTTCCAACCAAGAAATATTGTAAGAAAATATTATATTATTTTAATTAACACAAGCAACTTACATAAGCATTGCATAATATTAATGATATAAAGGAAAAGTTTGTCTTGTTTGACAAGGCAAAGTTAGCACTGCAAAGTCCTCTCTACCACTTAACCTTGACCTTTACGTAGCGTTATTATAGTCACTTTACAAATTGTTAGTGGTGACTGCAGGGATCAAACCCTTGCCTCTGGAGTGATGAGCTCTGGCGTTGATGAGCACGTCTGGCTGATGAGCTCAGACCTTTACAGAGAGATTATGAAAAGTCCACCTTGCCCTCCTCATCATTTCCTTATCACTTTTTCCTCCACTAGGTTCATGTTATTTTTTAGACTAAGATCAAACCAACAAAATTAAGGTAACTATAAAATACCATATTACTATTACAGGTTTGATACTATGAAGTTAAGTTTTTTTACCTACTACTTTTTTACTATCAAGTAGCTACCTACTTGAAAAACTAGTTGAAATCAGAAATACACTTTATAATCTAGTTCTTCGGTTCACACCACATCAAAACATTATAGTAATTGGTTTGAAATATTTCGGTCTCACTGTGGAGTACCAGCGTCAGTCAATGATTGGCTGAAACTGAGCTACTTGCTGTCTGCTATCCTGTTGATGACAGGGCTGCCAACTGTCCATTGTAGCAGGGATGACGACTGTCGATGTTCTAAGTGGCTGTGGCACTATTGAAAAGACTTTATACACTTTATTTATTTCAACAAATTAACTAGGAATGTTAGGACACTCTTCAATTAAAGGAACCACTAGATAAAATGCTTCTTAATCCGCTCTATCAAAGGTTGAAGCAATTTTATTTTCCAGGTTGGAAGTAGAAGCGATGCCAGACTTCTTGCGGAGGTTCACGGCGGGCGGCTGCTACGTGCGAGCGGTCGGATCAGCTGTGGATGTGTTCAAGAAGCGAGAAGACTCACTGGGCGAGGCGGAGACAGCACTCCAGCTGTTGCTCGGACAGCGACTGTACAGTCATCACCGCAGAGGACAGTGGTACGAACAGCTGGCTCTGCTCTACTCTCACCATCTCAAGGACAATGTCAAGGTGCATATAAGTTAACACATCCACTGGTACTCGAAACTAGTACACAGAATCAAAGACAATTTTCATGTTTTAACATGATCATTGCAGAGAATGCGTTAAAAAGTAGTTGGCATTGGCTTCAATGGTTAAAATTAGAGTTGTCATAGCCAGGGAGCTTTGGGAAAAAATTAATTATTCAGTGAAAAAGTACAAAGTATGTTAAATCCAGAACTTTCCTTTCAAGAGTCCAGGAACAATTTTGGGTTTAGATGAAATTAACACATGTTGTGGACAAAAGAATGGAGGTCGGTCACAGTGTGCTATTTTGGGGTGACCACTTGACTGTAAAAAAACCGTGAATAAACCGTACATTTTTGTATAAAACCAGGAAAAAGCTACCTTACAAGAGTCATAGTTACTCCTACCATAGTGAATCTTGGGGAATATCATGCCTTTTGGATTTTTGGGAAGTGGTGATGTACGAGTGCTAGGAACATAATTGCGGGATGAAAAATTCATTCTTCAGAAATGGATGGTGGGAGTAAAACTTAAGTCAATAGATATCATCGTAGGACCAAACTGGCACTCCGAAAGTATGGTTGTCACAGCACTCAGGATGTTATTCTTGAGTTAAATAGAACTGGGAAGCTGTTGCAGGACTTTTGACTTTTAAAGCAAGTGGCAGGTAACCATTATTATTTAAAAGTACCAAAATGAGTTATTTTAAACCTTGATATTTAGCACTGCAGGCTGTGAAAAACCTACAGGGTAACTAGTAAACTGAAAAACAGGTAATAGGCAAGAACTTTGGACAGGTGGTTGTGGGGGGGGGATCCAGTGACCAGGCAGAAACGTATTTTGAGAAATTCTCATGTTCGAATGTGATTGCGTTTGCCAGGACTGATGTTTAGACGGAATGTACAGGCAACTGATAAAAACCATAACCGGCTGGTATGTACATTAGGGTGGAGCAATGGAACATGGCTCTTCAACTAATACTTTATACCTTTCTTCTTCGCCGAGACCCTTTCGGGATAGGTTGTGTCATAAAAAAACTGTACTATACTCTTTGTTAAAAAGATTGTCAATATTAAAAGTCAAGTCCGTAACATTATCATCAAAAAACTCAGTGACAGAGTAGTACGCCCTATCCTTCAGCCATGTCTTGAGGACCGTATGGAACTGCTTGTCGTCCAAACTTTTGATTGCAGCTGGTAGGTTATTAAAGATTTTTGTAGCGAGCACAGGGAAACTGTCTCTGGTCTTGCTGAGGCGACAGAATGGGGTGTTGATCTCTCCACGTCTCCTGGTACCATAGCTGTGCACCTCCTCCCTTCTTTCAAATTCAAAATGTTGGTCTTAATGTAGACAGCACAGTCCAAAATGTACTGACTGTGGACGGTCAGTATGCCGAGCTTCTTGAAAAGAGCATACAGAAAATCATTTGCCATTCGGATGCTTGTCTACATTTACTGTGTTTTAGGCGACAGAGGTTGTGCTCAGGGGACTGAGAGACGAATACATTGACGATGTGTCCAAGCACGTGCTGTGTGCGCGTGCAGCGATGCTCGAGGGCCGGAAGAAGAACGGACTCAAGGACTACCTGAAAGATGCCTTGGCCAAACAGAGGCGCCAGATAGAACCACTGACGGAGCCCACCCCTGTTACCATCTCTGAGCAGGTTTTAAATAGGTAAGTACATAAAGATGTGCGTTATATATTACTTGTACTTGATTTTGACTTTAATTGATAGTTTCCAAGTTACTACATAACGCTTTTGCATCACTTCATCACTAAGCTCTTCAAACTAAACCCTAACAATAGACCCCTTTGCATTATTAAACATTTTAGACTCAGGAATTTTTATGCCGTGGAACATCTCCCAGTCCACTTTGTTTTCACCATTTATTTCATGCAACCAAAAACATTGTGTTTATACATTTACAGACATTTTGAAAAGTGTGTTTTTTAGTTGCAGACCAGGGCTGAAACAGGTTTATGTACAAGACTCTGAAGACGGAAAGATGCTGAGTTCTGTAGAAGAGGTTGCCAGGGAACATTTCAGGCAACAAGGATACACACACGTAAGAGACTAAACACTTTACCATAAAATTGGCATCAATATTCACAATTACTTCTTAGCTTTGTTAAACTTAGCTAATTCAGCTCGTCAAATAATATTTCTGAATTTGTTGTTGAAGGTGGACACGATGAAGGAGCAATAATCAAGTCCGTTGTTTTCGCCTGTTTCTGGGATGAGATATATGGAGAGATCTCGCTGGACAATCACGGACTGTTCCATTCAGAGTTCCAGACTGCCCCGCTGGACTGGAAGAGTGAATCATTCTTCGAGAGAAGAAGAGACCAGTTGAAGGTAACAGAATGAGTTAGATTAGATTAGGAATGGACTAGACCCCTCACGCCAACCTTGTGTGGCTTATTGTGCTCTATGAGTATGGTATGATATCTTTAACAAGCCTTAGAATTTTCTCCCCGATGCATGGTCATTCCTCTTCTAAAGTCCAGGAGCAAATATCTGGCAGTCTCCTCAAACTGCCCACATTTTCTTCACCTAGCGTCGCCTTGGTAAAGACCCAGCTTAGAAAAATGGTTCCTGAACTGACCGTGTCCAGTATGGTATGCCATCGCAGCCTGAGGCTGCTCCTATTCTGATGTATCAAATAACTAGAAAGAGATATTGAAGGAGCTTTTATAAGCTCCTTTGGAGAGGAGAGTGTGTCCTTAAAAAGCTTATAAATGCTCCTTAAACTCCTTCAATATCTCTTTCTAGTCACATACAATCAATATAGTTGTTTTCGTGCGGAGGTTTGAGCTATATGTTAATAATTAAAATACAAACAATTACATAGAAACTTTCGCCGAAGGACCACCCACCATGTGAGAAAAAGAGTCTGTATGGTACAAATCAATTGGAACTCAGACAAATGAAACATAGAGTTTTACTCACCACATCTTGAAACGCGACAGAAAGAGAAAAGGTATTGTTCAGAGTCCGCAAGACACTGTAACATGATCGACCACCAACGAGTGTACAGCCGCAGAAGACGTACAGTAGACCGCATAAAGTTCATTAATAAAACTGACTTTAAAAGTCAGTCACTGTTGCACAAGAAAGGGTTACGAGTTTATTACACAATAATAGAAATTTCATGAGCTGGCACACGGAGAAAACCCATTTGTGATCGTTATAAAGATGAGAAAGAAAGATGTAATACCAACACATAGTGTATTGGTTGGGAGTTCGAGGTTGACTGTCTTTTAGTTGCGAGGGTAGATGACGCCAAGCTGTCCTAGGCGCCAACATGTGTTTCTAGCCTTGAGCCAATGGGAAAAGGCGGGTCTGGTGCTTTTCTTGACCAATCAACTGGGATATTTGAGTTTTATGGTCAACTGTTCCTTTATTAACAGTACAATATGAGAATAAGAATAATAATCAAAATACGTTAATGAGTAGCATACCGCACGTAACAATAGTTGATACATCAGAATAGGAGCAGCCTTAGGCTGACGACGGTGTACCTTACTGGACATGGTCAGACACAGAATGAGTTGCTTCGTAAGTTGAAGATTGTATGAATGTGCGTAGGCTAAGGTTAAAATAAGGGTTTGTTGAGCCAGTAGATTTTGATTTCGAGTCAAGTTTTGATTTAGAATGTTCGGAACTTGGGCTATAACAAAACTCATGTAAAGAAGCATTTCAATATAATTGTTTAGAGAAAGAACCAATTAGCGGTCATGAACCGGAACAGCTTCTAGAGGCAGTAATTGGTGACGATCGCTAGTCACGGATATAAAGGAGGTCAAACAAAAGAAGTGGCGAATCCCTAATTGCAGGTAATAATGAGGTGTAACAGCTGTCTCAAATACAAGGACCTCATGTACACTGTCATTGCATCATGCAGTATTCTCAAAAAAGTCTTACTGAGACATTAAAATGTAGTATTCTTCCATCAGTTTTGAACTAAAGTGTTGGTTTCTGTATTTTCAACAGAGAAAACTCCAAGACCTCGCAGAAGGAGGAGTGGGTGCCATCATAAACTCATTTCAAGATTGCCATGCAAAGCACATGAACGAAGAGAGTGTCGTCAATTGGAAATACGTTGAGCATTGTGATGTTGTTGAGGTAAGAACTATTGAACTTGAACTTGTTAAAGCTTGAACAGATTTAGCATTGATATACATGGTTATTACAAATGATGTTCCTGATTTTGATTATAAATTTTACTAAGTAAAATTTAGACAATCTTAATTGGTACTATTGGAAGAACAACTCAAAAAGTTTTATTTATAACTGGTTTGGGTACATATTTGAGGTTTTAAGTCAACTGTTGAAGGTGTTGTGTACTGCTTGAATTTGAAGATCACAAAGCTTGTTAAGTGCTGGATTATCAGTACATCTTTACCAATGCAACCATTTGTTTTGAAATTCAATTACTACTAGGGAATAGAGTGGTTACTATGAGGATTTTCATGAAAACCCGGAGACTAAAAGTGGTTGGACACAAAAATATTGGTTAATGTGATAATCCAGCACTTAACAAGCTTTTATTGTCTTCAAATTCAAGCAGTACACAACACCCACAACAGTTGACTTAACAACAGCAATACGCATTCAAACCAGTGTAAATAAACTTTGAGTTTTCCAATGGTACCAAATAAAATTATACCTAAGAGAAATTTTACCCAGTAAAATTTATAATCAAAATCAGGAACATCATTTGTAATAACCCTGTAATTTTGTGTTTGTTTTGTTTCAATCCTGATCTTTGTTTCCTAAGATGTCTTGTCTTTTGCAATCTGCTATTTCAATGTTGTTAACTAATTTTTTTGTGAGATTTAGGAAATAGCACTAGGCCAGGGTATACTGCCGATAAGAACAGAAAGTAGAGCAGGCTCACCTGTATAAGGTAGAAACACACAAGTAAACACAACTGTAAAATTTTCGCCCCACTGAGACCTTTGTCGTTAAAAATGAAGAGCAATTTAATAAGTTTATCGCTTTATTTAAATATTAGAATTCAGTTATCAAAAAGGAATAGAAAGGAAAGCAGGCTCACCTGGATAAAATAAAAACACATAGGAGAACACAGACTGTCAACACGGAATGTTCTCCTTTGTGTTTCTACTTTATCCAGGTGAGCCTGCTCCTTTCTATTCCTTTTGATAGCATATCCCGACATAGTGCCGTATTACCTATTTCTAAATATTGTAGTCTGGATAACTGATAAGTGAGATTTTTATCTACATTACTCATTAGCTTAACAAGAAGCAGCACAAAGTGGTAGAGGTTGGGAGACATCTGAAAAACTCTCATCAGATGTTTAAGTTTCTTTATTATTCACCATGACAATTTGAAATGTCCTCTTTTTATTGGCATTTAGGATGTCCAAACATAAAAAATTGACCTTTAGACCTTTTGAGACTTACCCATTGCTTTCAATTACTAACTTTAAAGCCGTAAGTACTGTGATTCTGTGCCTTCAAGGTAGTCCTTAGTTCTAGACAGGGAGATATACTATTAAAAAGAATATGAAAGAAAACAGGCTCACCTGGTCAAGGTTGAAACACAAAGTGAACACAAACAAAAAGACATCACATATTATAAGAGTAGTAAAAGCAGAACTGGCTCACACAACAAAACAAAGTGACAATTTGTGTTCTCTTATGCGTTTCTACTTTTCCAGATGAGCCTGCTCTCCGTTCAATTCCTTTTGATAGTGTATCCTGGTCTAGTGCCCTAGATCCTAAATCTAGACAGTAAGATTTGAGAATGTTCATCGCTGAGAGTTTTGTGTTATTGTTGCAGAGCTTGATACAGAGTATGGACATCGATGTGTTCCTGAGTCTGTCCAGACTGTTGCTGCGCTCCTGCCGAACCTACGTAGCCGGCTTCCCAGACCTCACAATGTGGGATCCTGTAGAGAAAAAAGTAAAAACTCACTAGTATTATTACAAAAAAAACTTTATTTAAGTATGTTGTTAAAAGTATTTTGAGTTACATTTGAAGGACCTCTTATTTTAAACAAGTCACATTTCTGACTTGTTTAGTTAGCCCAAATAAGTAAATTTGAAGGAAAGATAATGTTGTGGTAAGTAGATTGTGCATAGATGCCAAACTATTGTTGAGGCAGCAAAATCAATTTAGTCGAGGCAGCCCAAGCACAGATAGTGCTGGCGTCTCTCGGCTGTCTTTTTCCCTCCTCAGCTCCACATGCTCGAGTTTAACTGATGACAATGACTTATCTGTGACCAAATCGTGCACTTGCGTTAGTAACTTTACTTGAGACTCTTAAAAGAATTCTCTCACAGCACTATCTGTGCTTGGGCTGTCGAATATGTTGATTTTCCTGCTTCCCTCGACCAACAGGTATCTATGCGTAATCGATTTACCATACTGTTATCTTTGATTTGAAGCTTGTAATGCTACAGATGTAAAATATTATATTTCTTCTGTTTCAGTGCATATTTGTGGAGGTTAAAAGCCCCAACGACCACTTGTCAATGAAGCAAAGGGTCTGGCTGCACCACCTCAACAAAATGGGAGCAAACGCTGTTGTGTGCCATGTCAAATGTATGGTATTTAACTTGAATTTCATTTTTAAATATTTTAGTTAATCTAGTTTTATGGTCTGTATTTAATATCAGTATGAAGTTGGAAGCTTGGACCTTGGTGGGTTTTTAAAGGTTTTCAATAATCATCCAATTGAAAACTCTTGTCACCTAAACCATTGGTAAATTATTATTGGGAATTCCCACAACCCTTTAAGGCAGTCGTAAATGTATTTAGTTTTAAATTGGCGGGGTGATCGTAGTGACTATGAAATCAACCGTGAATTTAGCCAACCATGAGAAACCTTTAAAAAACGAACCTACTAGTGTCATAGTTACTCCCACCCATCGGTTTTGAGGGAATAAAATACTTTTTGGGTTTTTGCATGCACACGTACTGCATGGCTAAAATGATAACAAACCGTTTAAGGTGATTAAAAACCGTGCAGATATCACCACAAGGGTGAAAACAAAGTTGAAAGTTATCTTAGGACAAAATTGGCAATTCTAAAGTATGGCGGGAATATAATAGCACTCAGAACGTATCAGGAGTTAAAATCAGCATTTAGAAGTTATCGCGTAAGTGAATCGATACTCGGAAGACACCAAGGGAGTGAAACGGCACATAAGACGGACCGCCAAAGTAACTACAACTTTTGAAACAAGTACAAGAGTAACTATGACTTCAAAAATGTTACAGTAAATCTTTTGTTATATAAATTGGCTTTTGAAACTGTAAAAACTTGTATTTTCAGGGTTGAGTGGACACCCTGATTGAGTATTTGAATGGGTCCTCCGTATAACGTTCTAACTGACAAAAACTAAATTTTTCAGGAGGGCCAAAAAACTGTGTAAATAATATTGCACTCAATATATATTTTTTAAACATTAAACTATGTTCTTATAGCCCATTTCTTAATTGCTAAAATTCTGTATCTTAATTGCTACTTATAGCAGAGATACAGAGACTTTACCTCAAAAAACGAGGGAAAAATTTTAACTAACGCTGGTTGCAACGTTATTCTAATAATATTCTACACTGACGCTGGGTTAGAACTTTGCTCTAAGGTAGGCCTAATAAATCATAAATATTTAAACTGCACATAATCTAATATTGTTGATAACTAGCTGGTTATGTATGCACTCGTTATAGTCCTATGTGTTCAATGAGAAGAGAAACAGAGTATTACTGTAGGCAGTGACGTTATACCAGCGCCTGTAGGAAAACGTTATTCTATTTACATCTGCAAGTGGAAGATTTCTGGCTACGTGCTTTTTTTTTTTGAAAAGTATGGTTGTCCCGAATTCTTTATAGCTTTCTTTTCTTCTCTTGCCATTCTGTTACACTTAACTTCCGTTTTGCCCTGGTTTAACCGCTTATCTCCGCGACAGAACATCGCCGAGTCAGACGACATCTCTGCTAGTTAGAACGTTATTCTCACGGCGAGCTGTATTTTGCCATTGACCAGCTGTTCAGGGCTACCAACATGAAAATATTGACAAACAAAATTTACCACGCGATGAATCCCAATTAGAACGTTATTCCACTAAAACATCAATTTTGAAAAAAGTGTCAGTTAGAACGTTATACGTAGGACCCATTCATTTAGTAACAAGTTGATATCCGATCATTAGCTATATGGATTTTTACAGCTTACTTGTCTTTACGTTACTAATAGTTTTGATTAAATTTTCAGCTATTGGGTTCAAGAGTCAGAAGCGAAAGTCCTCAGAGTTTGAAGAAGTCTGAACAGTGAAATGATACCGACTCTGAAGGTTATCTACGTGTTGACACTCCTCAAAGGCTGTGACCGTCAAAGACTTAGCAATTTTTAGAAAATAATGTCAAGATCTTAAAATTGTTGTTGGGATAGCTCATAAGGAAGGTTTAGTACAAATCTAGGTTTTAATTTTATATTAAGATTTATGACTGAGAAATAGTTTTAACTAGCTTTTAAGCAGCTTTTTATTTGGTTTCTTTACCTTGTACCAAAAGTGCAATACATTTGTAAAATTCCAGCTTTAAATCTATTGTTAAAGCTTTAAACATTTAAAAATCAAGGAGTCAAGAGATAACTGAGAAGAAAAACACAACCATTTTAAATTTTGGGTTAGTATTTTATATAATGCTATCTTTTATTCAATCTATTTAAACGACATTTTATATTTAAAATACTACTAAGTTATCAAAAGTATTTGTCATAGTTTTATTTCACGAACATGTATTTTTTAGTTTTTTCTCCCTGGTGCACTATTTGCTCAACTAATTTTATTTTGACCTTTTTTTTATTTCTTTACAGTTTTACCTAGTTTTTAAATGTTCATGATCAATTCCGTTTTAACAAGTTCTTCTGTTTCACAAATTATGTTTATTGGGCACCTTGTGTGTTTTTATTTAAATCATGAATATTAATTTTGTATTTTAAGTTATATTCAACATTTATTTCTTTCTGTTATAACTAGCTGAGAGTACCCGCGCTTCGACTCGGGGCTTTATTAACATAGCTGTGTGTATATTTTAAGAAAATTGCAAATTTAAAATAAAAAAATAGTTTTCTATAATTATATCCTTAGAAAACCATTTAGTTTGCCTGTTAGTTCACCATCTTCTTCTTATAAGTGTTGCCATTTATGTTGTATGGATATGAAATATAGCTAGATATACACTGCGTGATTGGCTTAACTCTTAAACATAGTTTGACCGCCATAGTTTTAGCCAATTTTGACTTATAAGTGGTACAAAACGCCTAAAAACGGTTCAGTGCCCATTTTGGTCCCTCACCAATCAGCATGCTGTTTGTTCATGCTAAAAAATTAAAAAGTGTTTTACTGTTTCCTAATGTAAGTCCAAATCACCACGTTGTAAGTTGTTAGTTACATAAGTAGTAAGTGAATTTTTCCAATATGAAGGTATAATTTTTGATAATGGCTGGATGGAAAAAAATTGCTTTTATCAGGCTCTAAAGATAAAAATACTAAGTTTATGAAGTACGTCTTTAAAGTTTTGTGGTAGAGTACCTCCTTTTTGTCTGGGGTGTTTTCCACGCCTTGTGATTTCTCTCTTTAGCCGATATGTATACTGTATCGGTTTCATTCAATACCGCTATAGCCTATAGCAACCCTAATCTTGGGTTTACACGTTGTAAGTAACCGTTCAAGTTGAATTTACCAACAAATCCCTGCTTGCAACGTGTCTAATGTAAACAAAGTAACGCCAGCTACTAGCAAAACTCTGGTATTAGTCAGATGATACCATTACCAGTAAATCAAATTAATTGGTTTACTTGCAGCCTCCACCATTTCTTTGCATTGGCTTGTTTACATCTTTCATTTGTGTAAGCAAACATTGACAAGTTTTATGCCATAAAAATTTTATTTATGGTCCAATTTCAATCAAATTTGGTATGCACAGTCATTTGCCACCCTGTACCTAACATGTGCACCACAATCCGATCAGCCTCGGGCATTTATGTTTTGAGGCAACTATCTGAATATTGCCCAACTCAGGTACTGATTACGGCTTATTTCGGAGTAATCTACCCACACCTTTTCTACGGATTGGCGTTATGAGGAGGTTGCGTAAACACAAACTTCTCAAGAATGTTTATTCTCCAAAACCGTGCAATTAAAATAATTACAAAATTTCATTGGAGAGAGTCGTGCAAGCCAGCATTCAAAAATCTGAAAATGTTGACACTTCTCTGCCTGTACATCCTAGAATCGTCTCTCTTTTTCGAATCAAAATGTGACAGCATAAGAGATAGCGATATACACTCTTATGTCACCAGAGGTCCGATGACTATCGGACTGGGAGACACAGAACGGTAGTCCACGAACTTTTGCCCTCCCAGGCAGGAGTTCATTTCGTCAACAGGCTTCCAAAATATTGAATAAAATGTGCTCATATGCCTAAGGCATTTAAAACTCGCTTAAAAACGTTTTGCTTGCAGAAGCGATTTACAGCGTTGATGAGTTTTTGGCACACAATTGGGAAATCTGATCAAAGAGCTAGGAAGGAACAATTGGTATTAATGAAGATGAATGAGCGCACACAATGTATGTTTGAGTGAATGGAAAATATTAGTTGCACATCCCAACTGACGATTGCCATGCATTGTGAAATGTGTATGCAATAAACCATTGATTGAGCTAGACCAAAACCCTCATCTGTAGAGAAAGGTCGGTTGAACATAGAAAATGTTTATTGGGTGGCTCCTTTGGACGTGCAGGAAGTCATAGACCAGAAAGCCACAGGAGTGATGCTGAGTCAGCCTGGGGCGACGGCTTCCGCAGCTGTGACCCTGTAGGCAGTAGCCGTGTTAACGGCGTGAAATATCGCAGTACATGAGGTTCGCCTGGATAGGTTGGATCTCAGCCTTAAAGTTGCCTGTGGAAATTTGAATTCATCCGTATTTAGTGGAAAAAGTGACACCTACAACTTATTTTAAACATCACCCCCTACAAAGCGCACACTGTAAAACTGGGTAGTCAACTCCCCCTTTTACACACTACGTAATATATGGCCGGCCACTTATGATATATTTGAATTGATCTTATTTTATCATGGCGTTCACCACTTTACAATGTTTTCATACATATATACTTATAAATTACAAATATTATGCACGCAATACAATAGCATTTTTAGGGTAATTGGATTGAATTAAGATCTAACTTTTGTAAGCAAATTTTATCTGGCCTTTCATTATACGGATTTATTTCTTCGTAATTATAGTTTACCCTCAGCTTAGTTTTTGTTTCACCTTCATCACTTTTTATAGTAAGGCTTCCCTTTTATCAACGATTGGACCGGTCTTGGAAAACTAGTTTCAGTGAACGATACTAATAGCGCTAGTAGTCTGCAGGCTGTCAAAACAAAAAAGCTTCCATTCAAAAAAGTCTTGTTGATTGATTTTTCTGTGAATGGTGGTGAACAACAAAACGTCGGGTGTTAGGCGAGTTATTTGATGTTTACACTTATTTTTATGCCTCGAGTAAGAAAAGTTATGAAGATATAAATATTAGAGTACATATTTTGTTTAGTCGACCTTTTCCGACAAAGGTTTAATTCATAAAACCACTCGGGAAAGACATAATAGTGAGTGTGAGAAGTGACGATTAGTTTGATCATAGCCTTCATTAGTGTTTTTATTAAACGAAATACTCGTGCTATTTAGTTTGTCTGTGCTGTATTCGAGGAGGAATCATTTGGATTGTTTCAAAGGTAAGGCATATCTACAAGAATTTGTCTTGTTTCATAAAGAATGCTTTTATACAAAACGTCTCCAGCTTGTTTGGCTAGGGTAAAGTTGTTATGTTTTAGGTTAACTTGGATATTATAGGATGGATACACATGTTAGCTTAAGATTTCCTATTGTACCAAAACCTTTTTGTCTTACCTGGTTGTCAGTTTAGTTAGGTCGGCCCTCTCAAGCCCTTTTAAAAGTCAGACATTAATTATTTTCGCCTGAGTGGATTCACAGGCTAGGCTATGAGTCGGGGAATTAATAATGTGATGAAATACCCTCAAACTAGTCCCCCCCTTAACACTGGGGGACTTTCATGTTCTTATTTAGTGTATGAACTAATTCTAAGCCTTCAGTTACGGTAAAGGACTGTTCTGTGTTAAACTTTGTTTTTATCCAAATTATCGGTTTACTGTCCTGAATGGTGTATGCTGCTAGACCCATACCATTAGCCTGCACCTTAAAGTCTGATTTTGTGGCTATTGGATTGTAACAAGTTCACCCAGGTAGGCTATGTAACTGGGTAATACGCGCACCTTCATATTTTACGCCTAATACGCAGATATATTTTAGGGCACTTTGCTATAACTAGCGCATGTTTATTCTCCAGACGGGCTAGCCTTCATAACTCGACACATGAAACTTTTCATTGCTGTTAGCCACAAACAACCTAAAAAGTTCTTGGTTAAAAATTTTGTTTTGTTTAGTCGCTATAATATGACATTATTATTCTGTTTTGCAACAATTTTAAAGGGTTTACTGGGTGTACTCTTAAGGGTTTAACTTAAAGAGAAAACTAGACCTTCATTAGATTTACAAAGGTGTCGGTATGAAAAAATATACTTTTGGAAAATGTCAAGTATTTTTAGTTGTTCTAACCGTTTTCAAGTTATACTGCAAACAGCCAAAGCTAGAGATATCAAAATGACAAAGCAGCATTTAACTCGTTGTTATAAATCCCTGAAAGATATCATGTGTAGCTTTTCTCTTCTTTGCTAACAATAAGTACACTAACTTAAGCTACTCAGTGAAAACGTTCAATTTAACTGGTGATTTTTTACTGAATAGCCTTCAGCGAGATCAAAAGTCATGTTATGTAATGAAGTTAGGCTATATATATCTCATGGTTTTTTAGCTCAATAAAAGAAACAAGCTAAGTTATTGTAGACATTTTTGTCTAATCCTGAACTTAATATTAAGCCCATATTGGTAAGTTCTTCTTAAAGGCACGGGCTGGGGTCTGTATCGAACATGTTAAAGGGCTTTGTCAGTAGTTGAAAGCTAGGAATTTCAGTCGATAAGTATAGTCCACGACAAAACGGCAGCGATTTAAAAGATAAAAGGTTACAAAAGGTGTTGAGATACAAGGAGGACATTAGATTGTTGGACAAATCAGACTCAAACAGAAATTATGGATAACCAGGTTCATACTTAGAACAGTCTGATCTGTTATAAAAAAATACTATTTGAAGTACCTTTTTGAAATTTTACAAAATTGTCACTCATATTTGTTTGAGGTTTTCTTCACAAGATACAGTATTATAATTCACACATTACTATTACTATAACACACGATGCCATCTTTTTTGGAAAAATGTAGGCCTGCATTAGAAACTCAATAGTTCGACACTTACTGTGCTCTCTTGATAGTAAACAAATTATAGACAAAGACAAATTTAAAAATATTTTGCAGTGACTAACATTGTACGCAAGCTATGCTACACAGTAAAATTGGGTTCCCCTCATTCATTGAATAAACAGTATTTAGTGCTATTTAAATATCCCAGTGTTAAAATCCCAAATATACAGGATAGTTTGACATCGGTTCTTTGTTTGAAGTTTGTTGTTGACGATGGTAGAATTTTTAAGGTTGAAATATTATTACGGTTGTTTTCTATTGATTTGTAATGAAAAGGAAGAACACGACTTTCAGGATCTGAAATCTAAACCTGTCTTCAGGTGAAAAGTAACCTAAAACCTAACAGAAAACCCGCCCCTTCAATCTACTAACGGTCAAGTTTAAACTGTATAACAAAGTGTATCGAATAGATTTTAATTTGTATAAACGCTAAATAGCTAATTTTATACTAAAGAAATTTGAAGACAAAATGTTTGGACCGAACCGAGACTTGAACACGGGTCTCTCACTTGCCGGTGATTATGATGACCACTACACCATCCAACCCAACTATTTATGCCTTCAAATTTAGAGAAGTACTTAAATCTGAATGTTAAAAAGGTAAAGGTAAAGTTTGTCTTGTTTAATGAGGCAAAGTTAGGACTACAAAGTTCTCAGTACCACTCAACCTCGACCTTTACCTAGCGTTACCTTATAGTCACATTACAAAATTAATGTAAGTGGTGACTGCAGAGATCGCACCCACGCCACCGGAGTGATCAGCTCGAGTCGGCACTATTCAACCGCCATGTTGTAAATCGAAAACATGTGACTCTCAATAGCGACTTTAAATCAACAAACTGGTAATAGGCTATTATAAACAGAATTTAAATACTATGTCAAATGACTTATTATAGATCTTAATTTGTATAAACACTACATAACTAATTTAATTCTAAAGAAATTCGAAGACAAGACGTTTGGACCGAACCGACACTTGAACTAAAATCGAATCTTATAAACAAAGTTCCATTTTGATGTTTGAACAAGGTTTTCGACTCAGATTGTGAATTCCGAGTGACATATGGGTCAATAAGGAAGTAATCAGTTTGTTCCATTTCCAATCCAATCTGGATTAGACTTGGTTCAGTAGGATGGAGACGGAACCGACCCTCTTCCGATAAAATTACTTACCTCCCTGTGGTCTGTAGATTGATTCGATCCACAACAATAACAACGCCAGCGTGAAATCTGACCACGTCATATCTTGTATTTTGTCGCTTTTCTTACCTTCGCTCAAGAGTTTTTCTTGAAAATAGTTGGTAAAGTTTGGAGTTTTTGGTAATAGCAGTGAGTTTTTTAATGATTTGATAAGTTTTTTGTATTCTTTAATTTTGGTCCTCGGTAAAAGGAAGAGTTCTTCACTAAATTAAGTATCGTTGGAAATGTACCAATCAATAAGAATATTAGTGACATGACCTTATAACATGACCTTCTTGCTCTGTCGTTTTTGAGGATATTTTTATCAATTTGAAATAATATCAACATAGTATGGGTAGCATTGAACAATTCCAAATTTTCTTATACAAGTATCTTAAAACCTCTTGTTTTTTTAAGATTTGCATGGATACCATAAATCCAAGGGGTTTAAACTGATTTGGCGACGGTAAGGTATTTTAGTTGTTTTCAAAAGTTCACATTTAGTCAAAAAGGTTTGGAGGAAAGGTTTTTTAAAACTGCAATAAAAATAAGAAACCGGGAAAATTAGATAGCCTATGTGAAAATATGTATATAAAATAAGGGAATGCTTGCATTTCTAATTATTAAAGACTTGAAATTATTAGTATATACTTGCCTCTTTTTAGTTGAATAATTTTACTATTGACACTGTCTCCATTTAATTTGTGGTGAGCTTGGTTATGAAAAGTAATGAAAGTATATCTTTTGTATAGTTCAACTTTAACTCAAAAGAATTGTTGGTGTATTTTCAAATTTTAATGAGACCCATTCACTTACTGTATTACAGTTTATTTTGTAAAATAGCCTAAAAAGCCTATTAATTCTCTTTGAGGTCTCCCATGACCAACAATAAAAGGTAAAATTTGACTTGTTTACTAAGCGAAGTTAGGACTAAAAGTCCTCTCTCCCACTCGACCTTTACCTAGCGTTACCGCATAGTCATTCTACAAATTGTAAGTGGTGACTGGGCGTATCGAACCCACGCCACGGGTCTACTAAAACCGCAAGCATATCGAGTTCTAATCAAATCAAATAATCGAATTAGACAAATGCACGTTTTCTCGCATGATTTAGCCTATGTTTTGTGTGAGTGCGCTCCGCAATGATTTGCATACATTGCAGACACAGTGGGGCTCTGTGCTCATGCATATGGAATCAGTCATACATATTAGCTCATGATATAGGATACAAGATAAACCTGTCCTTTCCTAGATATACGGTATGTGACATAGTATAATCCCGCTGTCATAGCGTCTACGTTATTAAGGTCTCTTCGGTTAGACGGGGCTTGATGTTGTTGAATTGTTGTTTGGTGTGGAAGTGGGATATTTTGTTGAATTTACTGACAATGATAGGTTTCTATTTGTGATGAGAGAATTTATAGATATAATTTTAGGTTGGTAATTGTCCAGTTTTCAGAAATTTGCCTTTTTAGCAATGATTACAGGGTTTTCACGTGACCTAAAAAAGTGAAATTTCAAGCCTGCCCCTTCACAAAATGTCGTAGAATATTATGTCTAGAAATTTTGAGCCTGGGTATTCCAAAATATCACCTTTTCTTTGGACTGAGAAATATTGATTACATTTGGTATCAAAGCTACTTATTGCAATACAATTTATCATGTTATTTTTGTTTTCCAGTTTTATAAATGGGTAATCAGTATCATTCATTTGTTCTGTAGAAAAATAAATTATTAACTTTCTGAGATAAAAAATTAGATGTAATAAGTTCCTTAGTTTCAAAATATTTTAGTAAACACAGTTAATGAGTAATTTCTTAAAAGTATTTAAAATTTTCGTGATTTTATGATAACATAATAATTAGTGTAACCCCTTAATAAAGCCTCTTACGAAGCGAAGTACACTAATTCCTAAAGTAAAAAACGTAGCAGACGTGTGGCCACAAGCGCTACCGTGAATATTAGCGAATTTCCTATAACGGGGCTAAAAATCAATTCGGGAAGTGCCTAATTTGGGAGGGTTTTCCTTCCAAAATGGGATTTTTATAGTAATGACTGTATTAATGATCCGATTTTCATAAAACTTAGTATAAACATTTATAATACAGTACAGAGCATGTGCGCCAAAAATCACGATAATCAATCAGCCAGACTAAGATAATGGCGAAAAACCAATCAATAGTACTTATTTAAAACTATTTTAATGCTATATAATTATTTAAAACTTTTTTTATTTAAATCTCAGTTTGAATAAAGCGGTGAAATAAGAGACACGACTTAAAATAATTAAAACACAAGGTATCAATAATGTTTGCTATCTACGAACTCTTATTATAGTAGTTCTCAAAATTTGAGGTTAGTTTCTTTCCTCCCGGTCTGTCTGCAGCAACGCCACTAGCGGCCGGAGTTGAAACCAGCTGATCGACGACAATGACTCATTACTCTCTGTTTTCCTTAGTAAAACAAAATGTTCGGAATCGTTACGCGGTTTACAATATTCGGCAGTGTTTTTGTGAATAATTGCAATTTTAGAATTGTGATTGATTGACGTGAAATGAAATGGACCATCGTTTTATTTACATATTGGGTAAGTGTTTCAATTGGTTTGTAACTTCTAATATAATGATGTTATCTCTAGCCTTGGTCTAAAAGTGGCCAGTAACTGATCGATATTCATGGGATTTTCAGTTGACTGAATGGTACGTAAATTTGTACTTTGTCATGAAATCTTGCCTGATTTTATTGTTTTGTAATGAGTTAGAGTTAGTTGTACAACCTTTCGATAAAAGAATCGCTGTATACATTAAGTTTGACTTGTATTGGGCTGGTTGACTAAACCGATAGCATTAGCCTAGCTTATGCAATAACTGTTCAGCCTATTTCCATCGACTTTAAAACTAGGTCTACGGTGTATTTAAAGCCAATTTAATATCTTTGCTACAACCTTTAGAGTTTATTTTTGTTGTAGTCGAACACTACTTAAAAGTTATTGTCCGATCTAGGCTAGATAGTTTTAAAAGCTAAACACTATTGTTTTACGATTTCAGTTAGATAGACTGTATAATCAAAATCAGCGCGGTGGTTTTAACCCAGAGGGGCATTATTTTAACAAATAAACAATTCCGCTAGCACTCGTGCACTGTCAGCTAGTCCTGACGACTAACGAGGACAACTTTATTTCGAAGTTTTAGTGGTCTGTGGTTCAACCACAAAATAAACTGTGGTATACAGAGTGGCCCATAAGTAAAGTGCCAGACTCTGGGAAAGGGTTATATGGGTCAAAATAAAGAGAAAATTGAGAATACAAATTTTCCAAAACGATTAATTAACCAGTAATTTGCCATTTTATATTTGCCTCTAATTATTTATTATCTCCCACACCATTTATCGGATTTGACTCAAACTTAGCATAAATTTGTATTTAAGTAAGACCATTTATGTAACAAATTACAAGCATGATTTAACTTTTCATTTTGAAACGGTGGCTTTTTTGGTATTTTAGGGCATTTTGGAGTTACACCTTAAATAGCGAATAAACGGTGAGTGTTACGAAAGTTGTCTGTTTCGCGTTCATTGTTTTGAATCAGCTGTGAAACCGGTGAGAGATGTTCAAACAGTCTAGCCAGCTGATGGAAATCATCCAGAGAAAGAACATAACGGATCGAGTTAGCAATTAGAGGCGATTTCATCCGATAGTTCACAGTTCCACCGCGTAAAGATCCCGACCAGTGAGTCGAGCAGGATGATTCGATTCATTGTCGCAGCGCAGCGGCAGAATAAAGGTTATCACAGTGGAACTGGAGAGTGGGTCATGATTGGTAATATTGCTGGCCATTACAGACGCTTGTCAGTGTGCATTAGTGTTCTCTCTGTGTGTAGAGTTGCATTTAGTCTCACTGACTGAAGTTTCTGTGTAGTCAACTCGTGTTTACAACTGAAATAGAGGAGTTTTGAGTATTTCTCTCCGGTGGACGAGGGGTATCACTATATCACCATTTGAGATGCCGACCACTCAAATTCAAATTCTTTATTAACATCTAATATGTAACATTACATTGATGAAGTCAGGCATAATATTCAAACATATCAAATAACTCTTTAAATCATAAATAAACTAAGACAGTTTTAAAAATAGTTTTAATTGGCTAGAACATTTCAGTCTGGCAAAGTTACAGGACCCCTTCGAGTAGTCAACATTAGTCCTTTGAACATATCGAGGCAGGTAATTGTTTCATTTCGCTGGAGATTAAATAAATTTATACCTGATAAAAAAATTGATTTCTGTAAAAAGCTCCATTACATAATTTGTCAGTGTAGATTGGTTCTTGTGTTTAGAGTGGCAATGTTGTGAATTTGTTTTGTTTGAAAAGTTAAATAGTCTGCAAAGTAAATTATTAATGAAGGTAATGGTCAAAATTTCTCTCCGGTGGACGATTGGTATCACTAAATCACTATTTATGCTTGAAGACGAAAACCCACTCATGAGGGTATTTTAAGGCAAATATGTGGTGAAGGATGAGTGTGATAAGTGGTCGGTTGGTGGAAATCCAAGTTTATCTTCTGTTTCATAAACATCGGCTCTAGTAAGGTTGTCTTGTCTGGCTAAGGTTTTTGAAGAGTCGCGCGTACCGCCGACCGAGGAGAAATGGTAGTAGCGATATTCCAACTTTGCTCCGCTCACTCAAAAAGTGGCAAGACATGGTTTCGTAGTCCCGTGTTTCCGACGCCGGAAAATAAACCGGTTTATAAATCGAAACGTACAAATCCGGGTTTATATGGTAGGGTAGGAGTGGTTCTATGTTTCTTATATACGAAAAGGCAAAAACTGTTTGTGAACAAATGTAGTACACTTTCAAAATTGCCTATTTTTGGCCAAACTCTACATATAGTTTTTTGTCCGACTTTCTCGAAAATTGGCGCACGTGTTTCTTGTGCTAATATCTAGGTGAAGTTTGTTAACCAGCAAAGTCGGTTCACAGGTAACCCTGAAGTGGAAGGGGGGAAGTATTGATAGGCCAATTTCGATTTGGAAAATGGCAAATTCGGTTCCATAATATAACATCTCCGTTTATCGAACCAATTTTCCAGCTCGACAGAAAGGTCTTCTCGGACGTATGTTTCGAAGTGTCAATAACTTGCCGCGTACATGGAAGTGTCTGGGAAAATGGAAAATTTGGCATCGAACGAGAAGCGGGATGCAGTAAACAAAGGAAGTTTTGGCAACGTCTCGCGTAGGGGTTGTGACTTGTGTGGGGGTTAGTGAGGGTACCGGGAGCAGACAGCGCCGATTTCACGCCGCGTCAAATCTGTCAAAAACACTTTATTTGTCCTCGGAAATCCACTGAACAAATGTCTCAGTGTTTCGAGTCGAAACAAGGTCCCAATCGTACCAGAGAACCCCCTCTTGGAATCGCAAGGGTTGGTGCTGCAGTGTTTTGTTTTTGTTAATCGAGTTGGAAATGCGTTCCATCGAATTAAAATTGCCGTGGAAATTTAATAGTTAGAATGGTGCGTGACCTTGTGATATAATTTATGTTATGGGTGCGAAAACTGACCAGTTGAAGGGGCTGGGGTAGCTAAAATTGATGATTCGTATTTTGAAAACCCCTCAAACTCCCACCTTGTGACTTCGTGCTTAAATAATAAATAAACTAGTCTTCGCTTCGCTCACGGTTCTGCTTCGGCCTCTCGGTTTGGGTATTCACTTCGCTAATTACTATACATTTCAGTTAAGATATTTCGTTGAGAGTTAAAACTTATACACTGTTATTGTTATTATTTGGTGATGTTTACATTTACAGAAACTGGGCGTTTTTAATACTTTGACCATATGTTTTATCTCAAGAGTTTAAAATCGTTTGTCCACGCATAACTCTTTAAAGGTAATTCAAATACGTTGAATGATATCTCTAATGAAAGAGCGAGATTCACTGAGTGTTCTTAGACCAAAACGAACACTCATTTAGAACCTGAGATATCACAGGACAAAGCTGAGAAAACAAGGGGAAAAATCTCACTTTAATTTTAAAAAGACTATAATTTTCCGATATTTCATGCTGATGATTGAAAAATCATAAATAATGGATGTTTGATAATGTTTAGGGTTTGTTTCCGTCGTGTTCATCCGTTTATAATGTATAATTATGCACAATTCAGTTAAAACTATTTACCGAAAAGGCATAGCTAAGTAAGAGTGAAGGCATGTTTCCAAGCCCCACTGCGAGTGCAGCGCAATATAGGGTAATGCATTTAACATGCACGTCATTACACGAGTCCCTGCGGCGCTGTACTCCGCTGCGGTGACAGTTGAATGCGGGGGTGCGGGGGAACCCCGGCTCTAAGGGGAGACGTTGTGGGGTCCCATAGGCCCCCTTTCCCAGTCTTCCTAATGTGCACAAGTCACGTTTGAAAATTGAATTTAATGAATATATTAGAGTAAGCTACGAAGAACAATTTAAACTTGAATTAAACATAGAAAGGTGGTGTCGAGTTCGCCCGAGATGTTCTCGTTGTTGGAGATGTTCGAAGCTGTCCCTCCCCCCATTTTAAACCAGTAGGATGTCGTGAGTTATTTTAAATACAGAGGTTTCGTTAACAGACACGTTTTTATGACACTTTTGAAAGTTTGAATTCAAATAATAAAACATCGGACATTTTCAGAGCAGTTACAATAGTTGTTAGCGAATTTCCATGGTATGTGTTTTGCATTTGAATTCGCTAGGATTTGAACACGGCTTGTGGCTACGCGTCGGCTATGTTCTGGTTTTACACATTCTGTAAGTAAATTCAATTTTGGTAAATTATTGCGTTTTCCGTTTAAGTTTGAGGGGTTTCACAACGCAAGTTCAGCTCTCCGTGTTTAGTGGCATAGCCTATCTGACATGAGTGCATTTGTAATGTTTTATGGCTTATAGGCCAAAGCGATAGGGTAATTTTATAAAAACCGTTTAAAAAAGTATTTTGTCTTGTTTAACGAGGCGAAGTTAGGACTACAAAGTTCTCTACCATTCAACTTCGACTTTTATCTAGCGTCACTATATAGTCACTTTACAAATTTGTGTTTGACGTGGGGATCGAACCCTGCGCCACGGGTCCGCTTTACGTTGAGCCCTTTAGGTTAAGCCTCTTGAGGAGTCTACACTTGGACATCTTGCTTTCAATAGGCTGAAGATAACAGTCCAAATTTATTTTATTTTATCGTAGCTGAAATTACTCACTATACGACTACTCTTGAGTTATAGTATAAATAAATAAATGTTTTATTCCATAGACAACATACATTGCATTGGAATCGTCAATTATTCTGAAAGCTACAATTTTGGCACTACTTACATCGAGATCTCATTCATACATACAATATTTACAATCATTCATTCGAATTCTCCCACTTAAGCATCCGAAGGCCGGTAGCCATTTCTCACCAGGTCTCCCATTGATGTGCCAAGAACTCGTCTGAACTATAGAAAGTGTTCGCGGTCAAAACTGCTTTCAGGCGAGACTTGAACGCCTGTGGCGTTGAAGCACCTTTTATCGAATTTGGTAATATGTTGACAAAACGGGCTCCTGCCTGAGAAGGCAAACGCTCGTAAACCACCGTTCTGTGTCGCCCAGTCCGGTAGTTTTCCCTGCCTCTAGTTTCATACGAGTGTATGTCTACACCTCTTATGGGATCGCATTTGGTATTGAAGAAAACGCATGACTCAAGAATTTAGAAACAGGGGAGTGTCAACTGATTGAGACTTTTGAACGCTGGTCTGCACGACTCTCCCCCATTGAATTTTTGCAATGATTCGCACTTTTTTTTTAAGAATAAAAATTCTGGAAAGGTGTGATTTTGCGCAACCACCCCACAAAGCGACTCCGTAGGAGAGGTGTGGGTATATTACTCCGTAATACGCCGTCATCAGTACCTGAGTAGGGCAGTATTTGGATAGTTCCCTTAGTACATAAATGCCTGAAGCTATCTTGGAGCATAGACTGTCTACATGGCAATCCCAAGTCAACCCTCTGACGAGGTGTATTCCTAGGAATTTAGTTGTGTAGGCTTCTTCGATCTCAGTTTCATCCAACATAACAGTTGGACTATGATCTGGTTCGATATCTCTCAAAGAAAATTTAATGAAATTTGATTTTGTTGGATTTGTCAAAAGATATAGTCTCTACATGACAATTTTGCGTGTAAGTGTGGGACCGACTCCGACGAGATTATGCCTTGTGGGATTAGCACCAGCGTGAAGAGGGGCTGAGACGCAATATTGACAGAGGCACAAAAGATGTGTACACAGCGACAATACTCTGCGGTGCTAACTCGCCACGTGCGCCAATATAAGTGGCGAGAAATGTTACCCTATTCATCCGCTCCCCATTCACGCGAGTACCCGGCCGCAGAGTATTCGAGCCTCTCGAACTGGTTGTAGAGATTAGTTTTCACTGTGGTAATTCCATCAGAGGCCGTTGGGACTTATATTTGGTGTATCTTCTACGAAAAGGGTGAAACAAAATCTGGCGACGTGTCAAAAAGGGGTTTCCCGGACATGACCCCTTCTTGAGCCTTGATAAGGACCCCCAAAAGGCCTTAATGTCGATCATGAATGTACAGTAGAATTTTGTTATAGAAGTTTTTGTTCAACGTCAATTTGTTGATGCTTTTGATTAATGTTTTAAATATATTGGCTGGGACAACTATTTTAACTGAAGTGGCTGGAGGTAGATTGAATTTTATAGGAACACAATTTTGGTTGTATCATCAGTAAAAAAGTGCATATTGTTGTCAGTTGTAGCAGTGTCATTTATTCATTTAGCAAAAATTATGGGGTGCAAATTTGTGGCACGTGCACCTTTCGTAGTAGCATAGACTAACGTACTCTATATGTTCTCATTGGCTGTACACTATCGGAAAAACTTCTTCTTCAGGACTGGTTGCCAGTTGCAAGCTTCTTGAAAGTTTAATGTTGTCTTCTTTGTTGAAGTCATAGTGATGTTTTGACGCGGTGTGAACCGGAAGAACTAGATAATAGTTGTGACACCAGCTGTGAGTTTAGTTTCATTCTTTTTCCCACATCGGACTAGTCTTATACGAATTAGATTGGCCATCCAAATATTTTTCAGACTTTCCATCCGCATTTTAATTAGAATGAAGGCACGGTGATAAGTGTAGGCTGTATGAACAGTGAATGCACTGTGTACAGTGATCTCTCTCATCAAGGCTGAAGATAAGGAGAATTATGGACCGTTCTAGAGTGGAAGTTTAATTAACTCTCATTCCTTTATTAGTTTCCATCATCGCTACAGTCAGGGTACAATGTTGCAGGTTCTGGATCTGGAAATGTTCAAATTTGCTGGTTTTGTTTGTGCGTCAGTTGCTATTAATTTCATGTTTTTAAACTTATTTGTCTTTTGTTTATATTTGCGTCATTGGAAGATGTTGGAAGGGCTGAGAATAAAAGAAATTGAGCAATTTATGGTCATGACTTTTTACTTCAACTGAAATGTTGTAATATGACTTGCATCGGTAGTCTTTCGTCAATTTTGGAAATATAGTGACGTAGGAAAATTCCCCTTAACTTTTCACTTTTAAGAGTGCACAACTTGTCGCCCTTTTTGTTTTTGAGCCTTAAGAACAATGTAAAACAAGCATTTTCTTGAATCACCTCACGCCTACAGTTTTCATAAGATATTTTTGAAATAATTTGTATCGAAAAGATGACGATGTACTGTAGAGGCTTCGCTGACTACTCTTTAGAAAATTTCATAGTATAAACTAGAAGTTCAAGTAAAGTTTTGTTCAAATTTTGGATTTATGTCACGGTTTTATGGGCGAGAAAATGGAAATTCGGCTCAGGGGAGCCACTAAAAATTTAATTCACTTAAAAACAAAGTTAAGCCATAGAAATCCGACGAAAACTGCCCCAAAGAAAATTCAAGTTTTTAAGCCACTACTGCGCA
Organism: Matsumurasca onukii; assembly: GCA_018831715.1. Lineage (NCBI taxonomy): Eukaryota > Metazoa > Arthropoda > Insecta > Hemiptera > Cicadellidae > Matsumurasca > Matsumurasca onukii. The sequence goes on from CM032058.1 coordinate 90,620,475, forward strand.
CTCTTAAATCATACGCAATACATATTTTTTTAACTCTTAGGATTTCGCGGCCGTTGTCACAACTATAATCTAGTTCTTCCGGTTCACACCGCGTCAAAACATCATAATAATTAGGGTGAAATATTTCGGTCTCGCTGTGGAGTACCATCTTCAGTCACTGATTGGCTGAAACTGAGCTACTTGCTGTCTGCTGGGCCTTCTTATTTTGTCTTGCTGGGCCTTCTTAAGATGTCTGCTGGGTCTTCTTGCTGGGCCTTCTTATTTTTGTTCACACCTACAACTTTATTCCACTTCTCTTTGACAAGACGATCAGCTTGACAAGAGCCATTTGCCTGGACGGATTCAGCTGTCCATAGCATGATGAATGCCCTGAGGGCCAGAAAGATATTCAAATACCATCACCGGCAGCGGATTTCGCAATTAATTATATTGAACTGAGAGATTGATGGGACTAGTAATATCTGTCTAATGTCAGTCCAGTTGAAACATTGAATCAGACATGTTTATAGGATTTGCAGCGCTGTAGGCTGCTAATATATTGATAGTATTGATGCATTGATCTTTATACAGCTTTGGTTTCGTGGACATTTCGACAAGGGTGAATGAGTCGGATTCTTAGATTTGACAGTGGTCAAAAGTCAAATAGTTTATTGCCATTAAATACTATGGTACATGGGCACACGTCAAAATGTTTACACTATTCAAATGGGTGGTACTGTGTTTTTCTAGCTTACTCAGTCTCTACCATTCATGGTCCAGAAACTCACTGACTTTATAGAAGGCATGGTCAAGCAGAACCTTTTTAGTTGCCTTTTGAATGAGTTGTTGTTAGGTTCTTGTTTAAGAGAGACAGGAAGAGCATTAAAAATTCGCACTCCACACTGCGAATATCTCCAAAATATAAAATGGCGAATATCTGGTTAACTAAGCGTTTTTAGAAAATTATTTTTCTTGATTTTCACTTTATTTTGACCCATATAACCTTATCCCAGAGTCTGGCACTTTACTTATGGGACACCCTGTATTTGTTCTTGGAAAGGCATTTGCGCTGGTAAAGTAGGAAAATAAGGTCACTAAAGAACGATTTCCTCCAATGCGGTTAATTTCACGGGACGTGCCTCTTCGTAATGTTTCTTTGTTCCTCTGTCTCAAGCTGTTTCTGTTCGTGTTGCATTATAGTTGAGACATGAACGTAATAATAACGTTTTGTTGCTCAAAGCTTCAGTTACAAATAGTTTTGGGTATCCAAGTAATTTTCTTATACTGTATAAAATATGTAATTTCCTATGGAACTAATGCCTGGATGATACGTCGTAGGCGTATACGGTTTCCTTAAAGTCTCTAAACAATAAATATTCTCTACGTCCGGTAAAATTAAATTTCAGCCATGCACCGTTTTGTATTTAAAATTGCAAAAAGAACATTGGTTTTTTTTTTTCTAGTACATTGTCTACGGCTTCTTTAAATTGTGTAGCTTTTCCTTATATGCGATAGTAAAAATGCTAAAAATGTGATTGCGGATCAAACGCTGATTCAAACTCAATCAGTATAGACATATTTAGTGTGAAATATTGTCAATATACTCAAAATCTAATTAACCACAGTATGTTTTCACTGAGCTGTGATAATTCCCTTATCCAGCCCATCGACTGGCTTCTAATATATCTCAGACTGGCTTGTTTGGTAGTTTGTCCAATTTAGTAGTCCATTGTGGTTTAGAATGCATTTTAATTAAATAAACAATAATTGTTTAGTGGCTCGGAGGTCATGAAGAATCGGGTGTTATCCTGGTTGTCCATGTCCTGAAAATGACTTAAGGGTGCGCCTCAGTGGTCACCTCAGAGAAAGGCTGAAATCGTCCGCCTAAGGCACACACACCGCTGCGCACGTAATAATGGGCCTTTTTTCAACTTATGCGGCCTAATAGTCAATTTAAGTGCTTCAAGGGTTTACGGTGGCCCGTATTTACCTTATATAATAATTTTTACATGAATAAAAATGACTCATTTGGAAACTAGAGGAGTTTTCCGGCACGTGTATAGGGCTCGATTTTCATAAGTTGTCCAATAGTTTCACAAAATCTGAAATTGTCATCGGTCAGGTCACATCGAATTGTTTCTTGACGCCGGTACGCCTCAAAATGGGAACGACCCTATTGTCACATATCTACAATAATACCAATTACACAGTTAGTTATTATCATGCTCTGTGGTTATTGGCTTGACAGTAACGTCCAAATAACGACTTAGATTGGCCTGGCAAAAATGCTTACGGCTAAAAGGTCACGAGTACTCTCCAAAGCGGTCCTTTAACACAAAAGTAGGGGAGGAATCAGGGGTAAAGTGGGGGTAGAGAATGATGGACGAAGAAATTAAACAATTATTCATTGCCGTCAGTTTGTGTTATTTTGTGTAGTTAAATTATTGATGCCTTTCGCCAGCAATGCTAGCTACTCGTAGCTCTTTTTTACTAAATTGTACACTTATCCAACACTCATGTTTTCTAATATTGCTGTTGTTTCATCTAGGGGTTTATTATTGTTAAAAGATTATTGTGTAAAATCTGACAAACATATTTGATTACAAGTACAGTGGGTTAAGTTGCAATTGAATATACATATGAATCGATAATTGCAATGAGCTTAGCGTTAGTAATAGGGCGTATAATGTGGTGTAGGTAAGCGCTCGGTGTGAACACTTGCCCCCAAAGTGGGCAATTTTATTTTTTTAAACACGATTATAAGTCACTTCTGAGAACCTGGTCGCTAGGTCGTCGCCGCGACTTCCTTACCCCTCTCGCAACCAAGTTGGGTCGAAAATCTAAATGCCCGCTTTGGCAATATTTTGGGATTTTTATCTGCTATTTTGCCCTTCTTGTCGTAACCCCTAAACTCAACAACACCGTTCGATTTGGGTTCGCCCAAACACACTCACGACCGCGGAGTCTTCACCTCCGAATCGTTGGACTCTTGTCGTCTAGCGACACTGTGGTCAGATAACAGATCACAGGATGTACAACCCACGCGTGCCTTGTGTGTGTGAGTCTCACGCACGCACAGGCGAGGACGAGGATGAGGATGAGCCGCTTGCTCGGTTAATTATGTATGAGTCAGCATTGTTATCGATTGCAGCGCTGTGGTGCTGGACAGTGGCGCCTCTAGCGGTGACACCCGCAACTACGCTGCGCGCTGGCTTGCACTTGCACTCTATGCTCTGTCTGCGTGTGTAGGCGCAGTATGTACACGATAGTATGTAAGATGTAATTTCTGTTTGAAACTTTCCATAAATTAAAACTTAGATTGCTTTACCAACAAAAGAATTACCAACACTCAAAAAAAATTAAATTTGACGACATATATATTACAAAATCAGGGCAACAAGTAGCTAAGCTCTAAAGAGCCGCTGACATGAGTGTATCGAATTTCCTTTGCAATTTGTTACTCTAATTCGCTTCGCTCACAGCCTCGCTTCGGCCTCAGCTTTTCTATTTCGACGGGTGTTACGAGGTTGTACTGTATCGCCTCGGCCTTCGGCCTCAGACTTACGGAGTTTTTCCGGTAGTTATACTACATATCATGAAAGGAAATACCATTTTAAATTTCTATGGTTTCTTCGTTTGGCGACTTTCTGTGGTGAAGCTGGATTGCTATGTCTATTGTCTACGTATACTACCCATTTGGCATAGCCAACTAAGAAGCAAACATAACATAACTAAAACAAAACCGAGCGAATAACGAAACGTCAGCCAGGAAACTTCATGCCCACTTTTAATGTACAGGAACAGGGTATCACAGGGTCAGTAGTCTGATGCCAGTACCCGAGAACAATGGTCTGCCTTTTTACAAATATTATACTTAGTAGGCCGTAGGCGACAAAAACACCGACCGTAGTATTATATAAATTATGTGAAAACTGTGCACGTTTGATTGTTTTTTTTTACCTTAAAAATACTATGAAGGGTTTTTTAAGATGTTCACCTTGCTCAATCCGTCCATCCTTCTCGAGGCAAGACTCGTCAGGTCAAATCGTCCGTTGTAGCTAGCAGGTCACCACTCTGCCAGTGTCACAGCTCTCGAAGATGATTGGTCCACCTGATCCACCGTTGGGAACTTTGCCGTCACCCTGGCAAGGGGCCCTTACAGAGAAACTGTCATCCGGGCCAGATGACCTCCGGTTTTTTATCGAGGTTGATACTCCTCCGACTCCTCCTCCTCGTTGCCGAGTCCCGGGCTTGCCACCGGTTTAGCGGAGTTAAAAATTGGGTTTTTTTAAAGAGGTGTTAAAACCGTGAAAACCCACCTCTTCTAGGGAAGGGACCTAACAGGGTTAAAGGCTGAACCGGCCAAGGGACCTAACAGGGTAATAGACTGGCCCGGCCAAGGGACCTAACAAGGGGTAATAGACTGGCCCGGCCAAGGGAACTAACCGGGGGTAATAGACTGGCCCGGCCAAGGGACCTAACAAGGTAATAGACTGGCCCGGCCAAGGACCTAACAAGGGGTAATAGACTGGCCCGGCCAAGGGACCTAACAGGGGTAATAGACTGGCCCGGCCAAGGGACCTAACAGGGGGTAATAGACTGGCCCGGCCAAGGGACCTAACAGGGTAATAGACTGCCCGGCCAAGGACCTAACAGGGTAATAGACTGGCCCGGCCAAGGGACCCCAAGGGTAATAGACTGGCCCGGCCAAGGGACCAACAGGGGTAATAGACTGGCCCGGCAAGGGACCCAACAAGGGGTAATAGACTGGCCCGGCCAAGGGACCCAACAGGGGTGGGCCAGACTGACCCGGCCAAGGGACCTAACAGGGTAATAGACTGGCCCGGCCAAGGGACCCAACAAGGGGTAATAGACTGGCCCGGCCAAGGGACCCAACAGGGGTGGGCTAGACTGGCCGGCAAGGGACCTAACAGTGGGTAATAGACTGGCCCGGCCAAGGGACCTAACAGGGGGTAGACTGGCCCGGCCAGGGACCCAACAGGGGTAATAGACTGGCCCGGCCAAGGACCCAACAGGGGTATAGACTGGCCCGGCAAGGGACCCAACAGGGGTAATAGACTGGCCCGGCCAAGGGACTAACAGGGGTAATAGGACTGGCCCGGCCAAGGACCCAATGGGGGTAATAGACTGGCCCGGCCAAGGGACCCAACAGGGGTAATAGACTGGCCCGGCCAAGGGACCTCAACAAGGGGTAATAGACTGGCCCGGCCAAGGGACCCAACAGGGGTAATAGACTGGCCCGGCCAAGGGACCTAACAGGGTAATAGACTGGCCAAGGGACCTAACAGGGTAATAGACTGGCCCGGCCAAGGGACCTAACAGGGGTACAGACTGGCCCGGCCAGGGACCCAACAAGGGGTAATAGACTGGCCCGGCCAAGGGACCCAACAAGGGGGTGGAGCCAAACTGACCCGGCCAAGGGACCTAACAGGGGATAGACTGGCCCGGCCAAGGGACCTAACAGGGGTAATAGACTGGCCCGGCCAAGGGACCTAACAGGGTAATAGACTGGCCCGGCCAAGGACCCAACAAGGTAATAGACTGGCCCGGCCAAGGGACCCAACAGGGGTAATAGACTGGCCCGGCCAAGGACCCAACAGGGGTAATAGACTGGCCCGGCCAAGGGACCTAACAGGGGGTAATAGACTGGCCCGGCCAAGGGACCTAACAGGGGTAATAGACTGGCCCGGCCAAGGGACCTAACAGGGTAATAGACTGACCCGCCAAGGGACCCAACAGGGGGTAATAGACTGCCCGGCCAAGGGACCTAACAGGGGTAATAGACTGGCCCGGCCAAGGGACCTAACAGGGTAATAGACTGGCCCGGCCAAGGGACCTAACGGGGTAATAGACTGGCCCGGCCAAGGGACCCAACAGGGGGGCCAGACTGGCCCGGCCAAGGGACCCAACAGGGGTAATAGACTGCCCGGCCAAGGGACCCAACAGGGGTAATAGACTGGCCCGGCCAAGGGACCAACAAGGGGTAATAGACTGGCCCGGCCAGGGACCCAACAAGGGGTAATAGACTGGCCCGGCCAAGGGACCCAACAGGGGTAATAGACTGGCCCGGCAAGGGACCCAACAAGGGGTAATAGACTGCCCGGCCAAGGGACCTAACAGGGTAATAGACCGGCCCGGCCAAGGGACCCAACAGGGGAATAGACTGGCCCGGCCAAGGGACCTAACAAGGGGTAATAGACTGGCCCGGCCAAGGGACCCAACAGGGGGTGGCCAGACCGGCCGGCCAAGGGACCTAACAGGGTAATAGACTGGCCCGGCCAAGGGACCCAACAGGGGTAATAGACTGGCCCGGCCAAGGGACCCAACAGGGGTATAGACTGCCCGGCCAAGGGACCCAACAAGGGGTAATAGACTGACCCGGCCAAGGGACCTAACAAGGGGTAATAGACTGGCCCGGCCAAGGGACCTAACAGGGGTAATAGACTGGCCCGGCCAAGGGACCTCAACAGGGGAATAGACTGGCCCGGCCAAGGGACCCAACAAGGTAATAGACTGGCCCGGCCAAGGGACCTAACAAGGGTAATAGACTGGCCCGGCCAAGGGACCCAACAGGGGTAATAGACTGGCCCGGCCAAGGGACCTAACAAGGGGTAATAGACTGGCCCGGCCAAGGGACCTAACAGGGGTAATAGACTGACCCGGCCAAGGGACCTAACAGGGGTAATAGACTGGCCCGGCCAAGGGACCCAACAAGGGGTAATAGACTGGCCCGGCCAAGGGACCCAACAGGGGTAATAGACTGGCCGGCCAGGGACCTAACAGGGTAATAGACTGGCCCGGCCAAGGGACCTAACAGGGTAATAGACTGACCCGGCCAAGGGACCTAACAGGGGTAATAGACTGGCCCGGCCAAGGGACCTAACAAGGGGTAGACTGACCCGGCCAAGGGACCTAACAGGGTAATAGACTGGCCCGGCCAGGACCTAACAGGGGTAGACTGGCCGGCCAAGGGACCTAACAGGGAATAGGACTGCCCGGCCAAGGACCCAAAGGGGGGTAATAGACTGGCCCGGCAAGGGACCTAACAGGGGGAATAGACTGGCCCGGCAAGGGACCCAACAGGGGTAGACTGGCCCGGCCAGGGACCCAACAGGGGTAGACTGGCCCGGCCAGGGACCCAACAGGGGTAATAGACTGGCCAAGGGACCCAACAGGGGAATAGACTGGCCCGGCAAGGGACCCAACAGGGGGTAATAGACCGGGCCAAAGGACCTAACAGGGTAATAGACTGGCCCGGCCAAGGGACCCAACAAGGGGTAATAGACTGGCCCGGCCAAGGGACCTAACAGGGTAATAGACTCCACCCGGCCAAGGGACCCAACAGGGGTGGAAGGACTGGCCCGGCCAAGGACCCAACAGGGGTAATAGACTGGCCCGGCCAAGGACCCAACAGGGGTAATAGACTGGCCGGCCAAGGGACCCAACAGGGGTAATAGACTGGCCCGGCCAAGGACCCAACAGGGGTAATAGACTGGCCCGGCCAAGGGACCCAACAGGGGTAATAGACTGGCCAGCCAAGGGACCCAACAAGGGGTAATAGACTGGCCCGGCCAAGGGACCTAACAAGGGGTAATAGACTGGCCCGGCCAAGGGACCAACAGGGGTAATAGACTGGCCCGGCCAAGGGACCCAACAGGGGTAATAGACTGCCCGGCCAAGGGACCTAACAGGGGGTAATAGACTGACCCGGCCAAGGGACCTAACAGGGGGAATAGACTGGCCCGGCCAAGGGACCTAACAAGGGGTAATAGACTGGCCCGGCCAAGGGACCTAACAAGGGGTAATAGACTGGCCAAGGGACCAACAGGGGTAATAGGACTGGCCCGGCCAAGGGACCCAACAGGGGTAATAGACTGGCCTGGCCAAGGGACCAACAGGGGTAATAGACTGGCCCGGCCAAGGGACCTAACAAGGGGTAATAGACTGGCCCGGCCAAGGGACCTAACAAGGGGTAATAGACTGACCCGGCCAAGGGACCTAACAGGGGAATAGACTGGCCCGGCAAGGGACCCAACAGGTAATAGACTGCCCGGCCAAGGGACCAACAAGGGGTAATAGACTGGCCGGCCAAGGGACCCAACGGGGGTAAGGACTGCCCGGCCAAGGGACCCAACAGGGGTAATAGACTGGCCCGGCCAAGGACCTAACAGGGTAATAGACTGGCCCGGCAAGGGACCCAACAGGGGTAATAGACTGGCCCGGCCAGGGACCCAACAGGGATTAATAGACTGGCCTGGCCAAGGACCCAACAGGGTTAATAGACTGACCCGGCCAAGGGACCCAACAGGGGTAATAGACTGCCCGGCCAAGGGACCCAACAGGGGTAATAGACCGGCCAAGGGACCTAACAGGGTAATAGACTGGCCCGGCCAAGGGACCCAACAGGGGTAATAGACTGGCCCGGCCAAGGGACCTAACAAGGGGTAATAGACTGCCCGGCCAAGGGACCCAACAGGGGTAATAGACTGGCCCGGCCAAGGACCCAACAGGGGTAATAGACTGCCCGGCCAAGGGACCCAACAAGGGGTAATAGACTGGCCCGGCCAAGGGACCCAACAAGGGGTAATAGACTGGCTCGGCCAAGGGACCCAACAAGGGGTAATAGACTGGACCCGGCCAAGGGACCTAACAGGGTGGGCTAGACTGGCCCGGCCAAGGGACCCAACAGGGTTAATAGACTGGCCTGGCCAAGGGACCTAACAGGGTAATAGACTGACCCGGCCAAGGGACCCAACAGGGGTAATAGACTGGCCCGGCCAAGGGACCCAACAGGGGTACAGACTGGCCCGGCCAGGGACCTAACAGGGTAATAGACTGGCCCGGCCAGGGACCTAACAAGGGGTAATAGACTGGCCCGGCCAAGGGACCCAACAGGGGTAGACTGGCCCGGCCAAGGGACCTAACGGGGTAATAGACTGCCCGGCCAAGGGACCAACAGGGGTAATAGACTGGCCCGGCCAAGGGACCCAACAGGGGTAATAGACTGGCCTGGCCAAGGGACCTAACGGGGTAATAGACTGGCCAAGGGACCAACAGGGGTAATAGACTGGCCAGGGACCCAACAAGGGGTAATAGACTGGCCCGGCCAAGGGACCCAACAGGGGTAATAGACTGGCCCGCCAAGGGACCAACAAGGGGTAATAGACTGACCCGGCCAAGGGACCTAACAAGGGGTAATAGACTGGCCCGGCCAAGGGACCTAACAGGGTAATAGACTGACCCGGCCAAGGGACCTAACAAGGGGTAATAGACTGGCCCGGCCAAGGGACCTAACAGGGTAATAGACTGGCCCGCCAAGGGACCTAACAGGGGGTAATAGACCGGCCAAGGGACCTAACAGGGTAATAGACTGGCCGGCCAAGGGACCTAACAAGGGGTAATAGACTGGCCCGGCCAAGGGACCTAACAGGGTAATAGACTGGCCCGGCCAAGGGACCTAACAGGGTAATAGACTGGCCCGGCCAAGGGACCTAACAGGGGGTAATAGACTGGCCAGGGCCAAGGACCTAACAGGGTAATAGACTGGCCCGGCCAAGGGACCTAACAGGGGGTAATAGACTGGCCCGGCCAAGGGACCTAACAGGGTAATAGACTGGCCCGGCCAAGGGACCTAACAGGGTAATAGACTGGCCCGGCCAAGGGACCTAACAGGGTAATAGACTGGCCCGGCCAAGGACCTAACAGGGTAATAGACTGGCCCGGCCAAGGGACCTAACAGGGTAATAGACTGGCCCGGCCAAGGGACCTAACAGAGGGGTAATGACTGGCCCGGCCAAGGGACCTAACAGGGTAATAGACTGGCCAGCCAAGGACCTAACAGGGGGTAATAGACTGGCCAGCCAAGGACCTAACAGGGTAATAGACTGGCCAGGCCAAGGGACCTAACAAGGGGTAGACTGGCCCGGCCAAGGGACTAACAGGGTAATAGACTGGCCCGGCCAAGGGACCTAACAGGGTAATAGACTGGCCCGGCCAAGGGACCTAACAGGGTAATAGACTGGCCCGGCCAAGGGACCTAACAGGGGGTAATAGACTGGCCCGGCCAAGGGACCTAACAGGGTAATAGACTGGCCCGGCCAAGGGACCTAACAGGGGGTAATAGACTGGCCCGGCAAGGACCTAACAGGGTAATAGACTGGCCCGGCCAAGGGACCTAACAAGGGGTAATAGACTGGCCGGCCAAGGGACCTAACAGGGGGTAATAGACTGGCCAGCCAAGGGACCTAACAGGGTAATAGACTGGCCCGGCCAAGGGACCTAACAAGGGGTAATAGACTGGCCGGCCAAGGGACCTAACAGGGTAATAGACTGGCCCGGCCAAGGGACCTAACAAGGGGTAATAGACTGGCCCGGCCAAGGGACCTAACAGGGTAATAGACTGGCCGGCCAAGGACCTAACAGGGTAATAGACTGGCCCGGCCAAGGGACCTAACAGGGGTTAATAGACTGACCCGGCCAAGGGACCTAACAGGGGTAATGGACTGGCCCGGCCAGGGACCTAACAGGGGTTAATAGACTGGCCAGCCAAGGGACCCAACGGGGTAATAGACTGGCCAGCCAAGGGACCTAACAGGGTAATAGACTGGCCAGCCAAGGACCTAACAGGGGGTAATAGACTGGCCCGGCCAAGGGACCTAACAAGGGGTAATAGACTGGCCCGGCCAAGGGACCTAACAGGGGGTAATAGACTGGCCAGCCAAGGGACCTAACAGGGTAATAGACTGGCCAGGCAAGGGACCTAACAAGGGGTAATAGACTGGCCCGGCAAGGACCTAACAAGGGTAATAGACTGGCCAGCCAAGGGACCTAACAAGGGGTAATAGACTGGCCAGCCAAGGGACCTAACACAGGGGTAGACTGGCCGGCCAAGGGACCTAACAGGGGGTAATAGACTGGCCAGCCAAGGACCTAACAAGGGGTAATAGACTGGCCCGGCCAAGGACCTAACAGGGGGTAATAAGACTGGCCCGGCCAAGGACCTAACAGGGGAATAGACTGGCCCGGCCAAGGACCTAACAGGGGTTAATAGACTGGCCAGCCAAGGGACCTAACAGGGGAATAGACTGGCCCGGCCAAGGGACCTAACAGGGGGTAATAGACTGGCCAGCCAAGGGACTAACAGGGTAATAGACTGGCCGGCCAAGGGACTAACAGGGTAATAGACTGGCCGGCCAAGGGACCTAACAGGGGGACTGGCCCGGCAAGGACCTAACAAGGGTAATAGACTGGCCCGGCCAAGGGACCTAACAGGGTAATAGACTGGCCCGGCCAAGGGACCCCTAACAAGGGGTAATAGACTGGCCAGCCAAGGGACCTAACAGGGTAATAGACTGGCCGGCCAAGGGACCTAACAGGGTAATAGACTGGCCCGGCCAAGGGACCTAACAGGGGTTAATAGACTGGCCCGGCCAAGGGACCTAACAGGGTAATAGACTGGCCCGGCCAAGGGACCTAACAGGGTAATAGACTGGCCCGGCCAAGGGACCTAACAAGGGGTAATAGACTGGCCCGGCCAAGGGACTAACAGGGTGGAGACTGGCCGGCCAAGGGACCTAACAGGGTAATAGACTGGCCAGGCAAGGGACCTAACAAGGGGTAATAGACTGGCCCGGCCAAGGGACCTAACAGGGTAATAGACTGGCCCGGCCAAGGGACCTAACAGGGTAATAGACTGACCCGGCCAAGGGACCTAACAGGGGGTAATAGACTGGCCCGGCCAAGGGACCTAACAGGGGTTAATAGACTGGCCTGGCCAAGGGACCTAACAGGGTAATAGACTGGCCCGGCCAAGGGACCTAACAGGGTAATAGACTGGCCAGCCAAGGGACTAACAGGGTAATAGACTGGCCTGGCCAAGGGACCTAACAGGGTAATAGACTGGCCAGCCAAGGGACCTAACAAGGGGTAATAGACTGGCCCGGCCAAGGGACCTAACAGGGGTGGCTGGCCCGGCCAAGGGACCTAACGGGGGTGTAGACTGGCCCGGCCAAGGGACCTAACAGGGTAATAGACTGGCCCGGCCAGGACCTAACAAGGGGGTATGGACTGGCCCGGCCAAGGGACCTAACAGGGTAATAGACTGGCCCGGCCAAGGGACCTAACGGGGTAATAGACTGGCCCGGCCAAGGACCTAACGGGGTAATAGACTGGCCCGGCAAGGACCTAACAGGGGGTAATAGACTGACCCGGCCAAGGACCTAACAGGGGGTAATAGACTGGCCGCCAAAGGACCTAACAGGGTAATAGACTGGCCCGCCAAGGGACCTAACAGGGGTTAATAGACTGGCCCGGCCAAGGAACTTAACGTAATACTTACGGTTATACTGCAGACGGTTAAGGATTGCCGCAAGGTTGTATGTTTTGGTACATTTCTTCTTCCGTTGTCATAGAAATTATGCATTGCATTGTTAATGTTAACATTTTTAATTCGTTAAACAATGAAGTTACTATAGTAATTATGTGTTACAATGTTACTTTTGTTTTAACTAATTTCAATACGTACAGACTCTTACTATTGACTATTTCAGACTGATTAAAATATTAAATAGCCAAACTGTAATTTCACTAAAAATTGATAGTAAACTTTTAGATATGGTATCAAAAATTCATCTTAGTGCATTTTACAAGGTGGTTATCGAACTGGGTCGGTTTAATTCCTTTTTAACGGCACAATATAAACGCACCACATTTTACAGAGATCTAAAAACCCACCTTTCGCACCCTTCTCTAAGGTCTATAAACTATTTTCCTACGTAATTGTCGAGTCAATGTCGCCAACTTCAATAGAACAGGGTGTCTAGTAGTCTTGAAAAGTCTGGAAGTCTAGTCTTGAATTTTGTCGAAAATGCCTGGAAAGTCTGGAATTTATTAATATGACAAAAGTTCAAGGATATTTTATTTTTATTTATTCACGGTAAACCCCATTTTTACAATATAGATATAAATAGATAGTCGTGTTAAGCTGAAAAACCAACAAGCACGTGTGTGATACATGAAGATTGAAAAATATTGGTGAGTTGTTCCAATTCACCGCACCAAAAAAGTCTTAAGACTATCGTTTGTGTCCAAAACTATAGTGTCTGCTACAGCCTAGTTGTTGAAGTGCCACTAGTTTTAATTGTACACACCGTGTAGCCATACGTATTCTATTTACCTAACCACGAGTATTTACCGATCTTTAGCATGCCAAATAGCGCCGTCACTTGACAAGTTAGCCTACTTGCGCTACGCCAATATTCCTTGTGATGTAAAGGAGGTTTTAAGAACTGATGAGCCTAACAAAATTCACGTGGCCAGCTGTTTAGCTCATCCAGTCCCATCAAAGACAATACATACCCAGAAGCTCCATATGGATGATCAGTCTATGTGTATGTATTGTCTTTGGTCCCATCTTCTCGCGGCTTAAAAATATCCCCTAAAATTCACATATTTCAAAATACAGTAATGGTTTCATGTTCGTATATATGTACACAATAAGAATCGCACACAGAAATGCCACACGGTTTGTCGAGTATCAGGTGACGTGGGGTGTGAGATTACGAGATATCGTTATCACATTTACGATGACGTCACTGCTGATATGACAGCTGTTATCTCTGCTATCACAAGTCTGTAGTTGTCACAGTGTCACGGATATGATTTGATTTCCTTGGAATTGTGGAAATAATATCTTATTCCTTTCCTCGTCGGTGTAGAGGTATTTCGTCTTGACAGATTACATGGTATTTGTCTGCGTACATGGGTATTAGTGTTATTTTTGCGATGAATTGTTAGGTCTTCTAAATTGTCCCAAAATTTCGCTACTCTGATTTCTAACTGTCACAGTTAATTTCAGTGCTACTGTACTTACACAAGTACCCTTTATATACAATACGGTGCTAAACCAAATTTCCGATCACTTTGTTGGGTTTTATAGCGTTTGCTATATGAGCGAATTTCCTTAGGAAAAATGGAATATTCATGCCGTCAGCATGGTAAGATCCAGGCCCGGGACCATGAGATGAGCACCGATACTGACCTCCAGAACATGTTTTGAACATTTTTTAAAAACTGTATACGAGTATTCGGGCTGTTCAGAAATTAACTGCTGCTGTTGACCTATAGTGAGTGAAAATACAGGGTGGCCCATAAGTCAGTTGACAGGCATGCATTTCATTGAATGCATGTCGGTCAACTGACTGCATGTAGGGCCACCCTGTATACGTGGAAACTATACGCAGCTGGATAGCCTGAATCTGGATAGCTTGATAGAAATTTTAGAGCTTTATAATAATACGCAGTTTCACGCATTTTAAGTAAATTTTCATCGTAAACTAATTAAAAATTACAAAATCTGCTTCCAATCCCCCCTATAGAATATACTGATCTTTCATTCAATAATTATTAACAACTCAATTGATTACGGCGGCATTGCTTACTGCGCAGACTCAAGCTCACTGCTGATTATGTTCTTCTCGCTAGATGGAGATGTGCGATTAGTGAGGTAGAAGTGTTCGACGCAGATGTCACATGGGTTGCGGTTGTCCGGCCTATACTCGAGTTGCGGCTTAGTTGGGGCTTCTAGATTCTGTCCTAACCAATCCTTGTTCACTTTAGAATTTGTAGCTTGGGAGGAAATAAAAGATAAAGGTAAAGTTTGGCGAGGCGAAGTTAGGACTACAAAGTCCTCTCTACCACTCAACCTCGACCTTTACCTAGCGTTACCCTATAGTCACGTAAGTGGTGACTGCGGGGATCGAACCCGCGTCACCGGAGTGATGAGCTCCCGAGTCGTGCACGATTCCACCCTGCCATGGGTCCGCTCTAAAATGAATGGTGTATAGTAACAGTGTCTCTTCGATAACATAATTTTAATTATGCGCATTTTAGTTTCTTCGCAAGAGTCACGATTAACCGTTGTGCTATTAATTAATGACCCAATCTTGGGAACAGTCGGCCCTGGTTTGTAACAAGACTACATCTCATCAGTCGTCACACTCCACTATACATCCCTTATTTACCTTCTAGGACAGATAGGCTACTATCTAGAGATACCATCTAGGAGTGGTCGATGTCTTAAATAAAAAAGTATTAAACAGTTTTACGATTTAACAAACGATGTTCTCATGTGATGGATTTCTGTGTGTAGAATAATTTTTACATGATGACAAGCAGGTTATCTAGGGCGGACTAGAGCCATTTTCTTTAATTCAACCTTTACTTATGGGTTTAAAAGCACACTTTTAAACACAAAAATAAAAATTGGATAAGTTGGGGCGCTATTTTACGGCTGCAGTATGACAGTGAACTTTTGTTTCCAATGTAATCATATGGGAGTGTTTTCCTAGAGAATGAAACCATAATGGAAACCTCCTTAGAAAACCATAACTTAACTAGATAATACTTGAAATATTCGGTCAAATCCACAAAGAATCACATCGGAACAACACTTTGTTGTCTGTCGCAAGCCAGACAAGTACTTACCTCATACTTACTGATTTAACGCACGTGAAAACTCTGATTATCGCCGATAAAAGGGAGTTTATCACAAAATCTGTTAAGGATGTTTCAACAGTTTTATCACTGGCCGGTATTAAGCAGTTTATGGCTAAAAGGTACGTAAACGTGTAACAACCCCCGCCTTTATACACCGGCCGTTACTCTAACTTTCGCAATCTGTTGTGTTCAACTTCTGCTCTGCTTCTGCTTGTGCAAACTGAAGTCTCAACAGTAGGCAGGGGATTTGTAAACAACGGCTGTTTTGTTTTTGTAGTCTCTAGGTTGAAATGAGAGGAATTTTAAATAAAAATTCATTGTTTGCCCCTTGGATATCAATTTGACAAAAACAGGTTCTTAATTACCTCCGTCAATATCCAAAATGTTGCTTTGAGGGTTGTCAACCCTGTTTTTGAGAGGAATTTGATTGATTTTGGCCGTTCATAGGTTTTGGGAAAGCCTATTGATAACTGTTTAAAACTGTGTTGGTTCTTGATTAAAATGTAAATTTGAGTGGATCCGTGGCGGAGTGGTATCGCGCGCGACTCCGGAGCTCATCACTCTGGTGACGCGGGGTCGATCCTCGCAGTCAGTACTAGCAATTTGTTAAATGACTGTGATAACGCTAGGTAAAAGGTTAAGGTTGAGTGGTAGAGACGACTTTGTGCAGTCTTAACTTCGCTTTGTTAAACAAGATAAATTATTGTACCTTTTACTTTTTAATTTGGTGGAACTCCGCGTGGTTTTTTATGGATCTGTGTCTTCCTGTTTATGTAAAAAAATTAAGACAGGTTGAAAAAAAACAAGTAAACTATAAGGAAATTAAGGATTCTTGGTCCATGTATTTTATCTAGACACAACGATGCAATAACACTCTAAAAAAGTGGATATGTGGTTTTGCATGGATGCTATACGTTAAGTTGCAATTCTGGACAAGATAAATTTACTGAAAACTTGGTATCAGGCTTATTCTTAACCATTGCTGTTTCCAATATCGTATTTTCATATCAAATTTAACCAGACTACAAAGCTGACTGCACTTCAAAAGAAAATTTAATAACTCCCAAACACCACGGTTAAGCGAACATTTTCACCCACAATTTATTTAAAGCCACCGAATCTCTGGGGGAGATTCACAAAACTAATATGATGCCGCTTATTTCGTCACATGTTTGTGGGAAAGTTGAAACGACTCAAGTTTCCCCCAAACTTTTCATGATTCTTGACAAAGAAATCTATCCAATAAAGGAAGAAGTTATCAACGCGCCTCCCCTCAGGGATGCTTAAGGGTGGCTTTTGGCTCGGCTTAGAGGTCGTTGCTACACGGTCTGATTTTATCTCGTATATTTCTTGTCTCGATCCGCTTTGATATTTTAGACGTATTAGAAGGGGAATTGGTTGAGCACGTTGAGGGTGGTTTTGGTTGTAAGCGCTTCGCTGACGATGGGTGATGTTGATTGTAACGGTTTTAACGAAAGATTTTCAAAATTCAATTTAATTTCTTTGTTGTCAAATTTGGTTTGCATTTTGGGATATAATGTTGGTAGCAGTTGAAAAAACGCAGTGCAATTGAAAAACACAACATTTCGGTTTTATAATTTTCTTGAGCTGAGCTATTCAAACAATGGACTTTCTTAGTAATGAAATGGACTTTTCTGAGGTTAAAATATTGTGACGCCCTTTTTCTATGATGTTTCTGGCCTTTGGAATCAGAACGGTTTATGACACAAAACACCAGAAGACGGCATCAGGTTCCAGATTCCGAAATGTCGTGTTTATCTTTTAACTAAACAAAGATGGCCTTTAACTAAAAGTAAGAACAACAGTCTTATAGACCATGTTATAAAGACTAATAAGAAACGCATTTTACAAATAGAGACATCTATCTCGTAGTTGTTTAGAAACGTTGTAAACATTGCATCATCATTATCGTAGCAACGAACCGGATGTTTAGGCCATCGATGTGTGTTCAAACTTATCTTACGAATTCTACCAAAACGTACTGATGTCAGAGATTCATTTACTAAGACGTGATGTGCGTGCAGTCTGTGATCACGAATTTCTTCATATTAACTGTAACAAAAACAGAAATTATTTCCGAGCAAAATTAAATTCCCGTGTAGACTTACCTAAAGCTAATTATACTAACTTAAATAGCGGACCCGTGGCGGGTTGGAATCGTGCGCGGCTCCGGAACTTATCCTTCTGCTGGCGGGGGTTCGATCCCCGCAGTCACTACTTAACATTTGTAAAGTGACTATAAGGTAACGCTTGGTAAAGGTCGAGGTTGAGTGGTAGAGAAGAATTTGTATGTGGTTAACTTCGCCTCGCTAAACAAGACAAACTTTACCTTTTTGTAAAGATTTTTGTATTTACTTAATTATTTATTAATTTGTATTTAATTAATAATTAATTTTGTGTATATTGAACTTTTGTAAAGTACAAAAATGAAAATATACTACACTTTTTTAGCCTTAAAAAGATGTTATCGACGGAAAACCCAAATTTTACTCTTTACGTAGTAAGAGTATTTATGGATTTGAAGCTAATGAAGATGGTACTCTTTCAGCGGACCCTTGGCGGGTTAATATCGCGTGCGACTCTGCTGGCGCTGGTTTGATCCCCGTCACCACTTACAATTTGTAATGTTACTTTAAGGTAATGCTAGGTAAAGGTCAATGTTGAGTGGCGGAGAGGACTATGTGACGTACTTTACTTTTTTTCTACTCTTCAGCGAGACCGAATATTATCAATGTTTTGACGCGGCGTGAATCAGATGAACTTGTCTAGAAAGGATGCTGCGATTTTAGCGCGTAGTTTGACTTTTCCACCCAAAGAAGGACTAAAAAACGTTTAATTCCTGCGATAGAAAATTGTTTCACTCATAAACTTAATCACGAGTTGGAAGTGTAATCTTTTCAAAGTACGTTACGATTGTGACGCCATAAAGAGCGAAATCAATGCGCCTAGTTCTCTTTGTAAGTTACGGACTTGCAAATTAACTCAGACGATTGAGAGGGCAATAAAACGCTTTCTCCTGAACGTGATCGCACAAATATTGCACGAGCTTTGTCCGACCAATAATTCCACCTTCTTGCCTTTTTCCGGACGCGTTTTCAATAAAATCTTACATTTGTTATAGTATTATGACTGTAAAGTATTTTTGTACGTCAACCGACTGTGTAAGACAGTGTAGTGGGACAAGACTCCCTATCCAATCAGTCGTCCGTTCCCCCGCAGTTAACAATTTATAGGCCGCACAGGCCAGGAATATTCTTTGATTTAGCTCTCTGTAGTGTCGTACGCTATACTCTCCCCTCCACTCCAAGTATTGTACTGTACAACATCAACTGAGTGTGTAAGACACTGTAGTGGGACAAGACTCCCTATCCAATCAGTCGTCCGTTCCCCCGCAGTTAACAATTTATAGGCCGCACAGGCCAGGAATATTCTTTGATTTGGCTCTCTGTAGTGTCGTACGCTATACTCCCCTACACCCATGTATTGTACTGTATAACATCAACTGAGTGTAAGACACTGTAGTGGGACAAGACTCCTATCCAATCAGTCGTCCGTTCCCCGCAGTTAACAATTTATAGGCCGCACAGGCCAGGAATATTCTTTGATTTGGTCTCTGTAGTGTCGCCTATACTCCCCCCCTACACTCCAAGTATTAAAACTGTACAACATCAACTGAGTGTGTAAGACACTGTAGGACAAGACTCCCTATCCAATCAGTCGTCCGTTCCCCGCAGTTAACAATTTATAGGCCGCAAGGCCAGGAATATTCTTGATTTGCTCTCTGTAGTGTCGTACGCTATACTCTCCTCCACTCCGTATTGTACTGTAACATCAACTGAGTGTGCAAGACAGTGTAGTGGGACAAGACCCTATCCAATCAGTCGTCCGTTCCCCCGCAGTTAACAATTTATAGGCCGCACAGGCCAGGAATATTCTTTGATTTGGCTCTCTGTAGTGTCGTACGCTATACCCCCTCCACTCAAGTATTGTACTGTACAACATCAACTGAGTGTGTAAGACAGTGTAGTGGGACAAGACTCCTATCAATCAGTCGTCCGTTCCCCGCAGTTAACAATTTATAGGCCGCACAGGCCAGGAATATTCTTTGATTTGGCTCTCTGTAGTGTCGTACGCTATACTCCCCCTCCACTCCAAGTATTGTACTGTACAACATCAACTGAGTGTGTAAGACAGTGTAGTGGGACAAGACTCCCTATCCAATCAGTCGTCCGTTCCCCCGCAGTTAACAATTTATAGGCCGCACAGGCCAGGAATATTCTTTGATTTGGCTCTCTGTAGTGTCGTACGCTATACTCTCCCCTCCACTCCAAGTATTGTACTGTACAACATCAACTGAGTGTGTAAGACAGTGTAGTGGGACAAGACTCCCTATCCAATCAGTCGTCCGTTCCCCCGCAGTTAACAATTTATAGGCCGCACAGGCCAGGAATATTCTTTGATTTGGCTCTCTGTAGTGTCGTACGCTATACTCCCCCTCCACTCCAAGTATTGTACTGTACAACATCAACTGAGTGTGTAAGACAGTGTAGTGGGACAAGACTCCCTATCCAATCAGTCGTCCGTTCCCCCGCAGTTAACAATTTATAGGCCGCACAGGCAGGAATATTCTTTGATTTGGCTCTCTGTAGTGTCGTACGCTATACTCCCCCTCCACTCCAAGTATTGTACTGTACAACATCAACTGAGTGTAAGACAGTGTAGTGGGACAAGACCTTATCCAATCAGTCGTCCGTTCCCCGCAGTTAACAATTTATAGGGCACAGGCCAGGAATATTCTTTGATTTGGCTCTCTGTAGTGTCGTATGCTATACTCCCCCTCCACTCCAAGTATTGTACTGTACAACATCAACTGAGAGTGTAAGACAGTGTAGTGGGACAAGACTCTATCCAATCAGTCGTCCGTTCCCCGCAGTTAACAATTTATAGGCCGCACAGGCCAGGAATATTCTTTGATTTGGCTCTCTGTAGTGTACGCTACTCTCCCCCTCCTCCAAGTATTGTACTGTACAACATCAACTGAGTGTGTAACACTGTAGTGGGACAAGACTCCCTATCCAATCAGTCGTCCGTTCCCCCGCAGTTAACAATTTATAGGCCGCACAGGCCAGGAATATTCTTTGATTTGGCTCTCTGTAGTGTCGTACGCTATCGCTCTTCCCGACCCCAAGCCTTTATCCCTGCGCCATTCACTCTCCCCTCGTGTGCATTTTTCACACTTAGACCGGTTTAAAACTTTAATCCCGAGCTATTTATTGGGGCCGGAACGAGGTTAGGAAAGTTCATTACAATCAACTCAACGGCCTTTCAATTAGTCCGGTCATTTCTCTCAGCGGATGAAGTATTTTAGCGAAAGGGTTTGGTCCTTTAGAGGTTATGAACCAGGAGTTTTTTCATGTGCAATAGATTTGCTTTGAGTTTAGTTTCTTTGGGGATTGACGTTTTGTTAATTGGGTTTTCGCGGTTAAAAGGTAACGTTTCAGAACCCCTTGTCGACCCGCGTCGTCTAGTAATTTTTAATTTGTATTTTGATTATGTTCTGTAATAGTAAGTTAAAAGGTATATCAGGTAAAGCTTGTCTTATTTAACGAGGCGAAGTCAGGACTACTAAGTCCTCAACATCGACCTTTACCTAGCGTCACCGTGTAGCCACGTTACAGATTGTAACTGCGGAAATCGAACCCACGCCACCGGAGTGTTGAGCTCCGCTGTCGCGCGCGATACCAAACCGCCACTGGTCCGCTAATGAGTAAAAAATCGCATATGTAGCAAAATAACACTTTTGCAAACCAGGGTTTTAATTGAAATAACCTGTGCAAAATTCCTCCACTAAAGAAAAGTTTTGCGTGACGAATACCCCTTATACTTTTGATACTTTTTTGAGACTCCGATGACTCACGCAGGGTATTTTAAGGTGAATATGGGATGAAAGTGAGTTCAATGTGTGTTTTCGATGTAGTCTTGTTACTAACTACTTAAAATATAACTATTATTCCTGCTAATAGATCAAGAGTCAAGCACTGAATGATCTGTTGTTACTTAATGTCGAGACATGGTCATGGGGGTATGGTGGCAGGGGGGGGGGGGTAGGGGTTGGTTTTACTGAGCGAAACCTAAGCCTCTACTGAAGATGAAGTTTTTGCCGGCACGAATTAGCCTGTTATCGATCTTGTTAAAAAGTTACTTTGCCCCTCTTCGCCGGCCTTTCCTCGGTTTAACCTCCCTTCTGTCGGCTAATATCTTCATTGTCTACCAATTTGTAGGCGTCCTGTTACACTTTGGGCGGGGTACGGCCCGCATTATATATACACGTTGGAAGGCTAAATAGTAGGACATTTAATGTTTAGTTAGGGATGAAACTATTTTGCTAAAATCGTCCTTGAAGCATTGTACTGAATTTAGTTTTTATAAAACGTGCGGGGCTGTGTACAAAGTTTTTTGTGGATATCCGACCAGTTTTTTGTTGTTGAGGATATACAGTATTTTAATTATTATTTGTTTTGGTATTTTTAACTGTTTTTGTCACTGTTAACTCAAGTTTTCCTGACGTCTTAAGTTTTGATAATCATAACCTTATTTTATGGTTGATTGTTTTACTGTATCAGATCACCCACATACCTTAAGAATGGTTTGAACCATATGGGTGATTCCTCGTAGTTCGGAAATCACGTTATGTCGTTAGTCCATTCCATTGGTCGATGGCCCAATCTGGGAACAGTCGGCCATAGTTTGTAACATGACTACGCCCCATCATCCATCACATCAAAACACTCATCACACTCACCATTCTTAAAATATAGTGGTCACCTCTAGGAGCGGTCGGTGTCTCAAATAAAAGAATCAAAATACCACAGGCATTACGGGGGTGTTCGCTCCGCTCTCAGCCTCGCTTCGGCCTTCGGCCTCAGATTTAGGCAGTCCTTCACCGCCAGTTTTGTTACATATCAGAAAGGAAAAACGCATTTCAAATGGCATAAAAATTGGATTGTTTCTTTACTGATGTTATAGCAAAAGATAATATATAACATGAAAATACATATATATTCCAAATTTAATCTGAATTTACGCTGAATTCGGTAAGAACTCGAAAACAACTACGAAAGGGACTTACTGTATTCCGATTTGGCTAACAAACTTGACCGAGGTATTTACAAAAGGAACATTTGTACCAAACTTAATGAAAATTGCATAAAAATACGACCTGTAGAGATAATACACATTTAGCCTAAATATGTATACAAACTTTTGAAATAAATTCGAAACGTGTTCCGGATCAGGGGCGGTACTCATTTTATAGTCCCGGGTCTGGGTCTCACTATGCTGACGACATAATAGCCCAATTTCCAAGGGATATTATCACTAAATCACTATTTGAGATGCCGACCACTCTCATGAGGGTATTTTAAGGCAAATATGTGGTGAAGGATGAGTGTGATGAGTGGTAGTAATGAGTTATGAGGTGTAGTCTTGTTACAAACTAAGGCCGACTCTTCCTTAGAATGGGTCATTAATTATTAGCCCAATAACCAATGGAAATACAAGGACCAACGGCTTAACGTGACTTCCGAACCACGCAGGTGATGATATGTCAGATATGTCTAAACGATGGTGGGAGTTGATGCGGGTATCATCAGATGATCACTGAGACTATCTGAGCCGCTTTAGACCTTTATCATCCTCAAAAATAATAACTAATATAATAAAATAAAATAATAACTAGACTTGATTGACGTGTGGCGCTGCGATGCGCTGGTGGCGGTTCCCAGAAGTAACGCTTTCAGCACCACGTCGCTCTTTATTGAGTCTAATAAGCTGCTCTGTTGTCGAGTTAAGAGTTGGTAACCTACTTGCTAGTTGCTACTTGCTAGTTGATAGTTGCCACCATCAGTTCTGTTAATTGATGCCACAGGAAGCTGTGTAATCAACGTATTAAAGCTACAGTTGGGTGCGCGCAACTTTTCTATGTGGAATCATAATTTAGTTGAATGGCTAGTTAAAAGCTTTTTTAATTAGTATTACATACATTATTATTTGCGGGACAAATCTAAAAAAGGTAAAAACAAGTATAAACAAATATTTTAAATAAAACAAAGTAAACCACTAGTAAGAGTACGGCAAAACCTAGTTTAATTTATAATACAATTTAGTTATCATGATTTAAAGCCTGGTCTCAAAATTCTCCAACAGAATAGTTTGAGCCTTCCAATAGATAAGCTCTTAACCTTCTTTTGAATGAGATAAAATTTTCAATGGATTTAATGTTTTCGGGGAGTTTATTAAACCATTTTGCACCTGCCTGTGATGGAAGCTGTCTAGTATTGTGTTCGTGAATTTGCTGACCTTGAACTAAATCACATTTTATCAAACAGAAAAGAATAAATCGTCTCATAGATGTACAAACTTGGGTGGGTTAGAATATCTAAATTTGAAATATTATTTCGGACGTTTTACATCGTTGGTTAAAAAAATCACGACGTTTCGGGGTCTGCAATCTAACCCCATTTCCAGGTAAAAATGTAACTAATTAAGATTTTTCTGAGTTCTTCATTTTTTCAAATGTGTAATTCTAATAAATATTCTACCCCAAAATTCCTCACATGTACCCCATAATCACCCCAACTGACCCCGTGTGTGTCTGTATGTTCCAGGAGGAGTGAGAAGAGGGTGGTAGTGCGCGCGCCGGTGACGCAAGCGCCGTCCACTCGCCGTGCGGCAGCCGCGTCAGTCGTGTCCGTGCCGTGTACGCGTGTGTAACGTGCCCCCCGTGTTGTTGTTGTTGTGATGGTGCTGTGATAAGTGCTCCGCCGCCATGGACTGGAGGGTTGCAGCGGTCGCGGTGTGCATGGTGGCCGCCTCCGTCCACTGCGCCTGGCAGGACATCGTCAGGCCCAAGATGTTCGTGCAAATAGGTGAGTCATCAGTAGTGTGCTTAGTGGTGTGTGGGGTAGAGAAGTTGAATTTTTAGAAATGATTGTGTGTGTTTTAATTTTAAAATCGCTAAAAAACAGGGTGTTTATAAACAATTTCTTGTTAATTTATTGTCGGACAATGAAATTTCGTGATGGTTTCTGTCTTTTTTTGTTGGCGTCATAAGAAACTTTTTCTTGCTACCGTTTTCTTAATTTCTTATTGGACATAGAATATTCTTGCTGATTTTTATCTGATAAGAGTGACAAAACAAAACAAAAAATCGTATTGCTAGCTTTGTAAGACAAATTTATCACGGTTTTCTTAATGTATTATAAGGTATACAAACCTCGTGATGATTTTATCTGATAAAGTCACAAAAATTTGTCTTGAACTGATGTCCTTGTAAGAAATAAATTACTGTATTATTAATGTATCATTGGACATATAAACCTCGTTAAAATTTTGTCTTAGTGACCCCAATAAAACCATCTTGTATCGCTGGCTGTATATAATACTGTAATTAGTTTTCCCTAATTTATTATTGTACATAGAAACTTCGTGCTAATTGATGTGATAAAATGATGCAAAAATCATCTTGTATCGTTGGCTTTGTAAAAAAACTATATTACTGTCTCATTAATTTATTAATGGACATAAAGACTTCGTGATGATTTTATCTCATACAGTAACCCAAAAAATCTTTCTTGTTTTACTAGCCTTAAGAAAACCACAATACTGTTTTCTTAATTGATTATTAGACGTAGAACATTCGTGATGTGGTAAAATTGATGTGGTAAAATGATCCAAAAATCGTCTTTTTTAGCTGGCCTTATAAGGAAATAACTAATGCCTAATTAATTGATTGTTGTACTTAAAAACTTCGTACTAATTTATGTGATAGAGTGACCATAAAAGGAAGAAATTTTCCCGTATTGCTGCCTTTATAATAAAACTATATTGCTGTCTTATCAATTTATTAATAAAAATAACAAATTTGTGGTTATTTAAATGTAGTAGTGACCTAACAGCTTTCGCCGTATATTGCTGGCTTAGTAAGAAAACTGGTAAAAAATCGTCTTTTATTTCTGGCTTTGTATGAGAAACTTAATAGTATCTTTCTTATATATTATTAGAAACTTTGTTAAGATTTTATCTGACATTGTGACAAAAATTGTCTTGTATTGCTGGCCTTATAAGAAATAATTCCTGTGTCCAATTTTTTTATTGGACATAGAAACTTTGTGCTTGAGTTTATTTGATAGATTGACCCCAAAAAGATTTGTCATGTATGCTGGCTTTATAAGAAAACTTTACTGCTGTATTCTTAATTTCTTTGACCATAGAAACTTTGAACTGTGTGGATTTGATATAATAGTAACACTAATTAAGTTTGGCCCTGCATACAAGGAAGTTATTTTGAACATTCATTTTTAAACGTGATGGAAAGATACGCAAGTTTTAAAACCCGTACGACAGGAAACGTAAGGAAATTGCTTTAAAACGTAGTTTGTTAGTAATTTATTTTTAGACCATCTCCCTTAAATAATTTAATTTGCTTAAATTATACGTTTGATTATTATTTTCCACGATATGTCCAGTTGTACCACACGTGTAAGTACGTGAAATTTGTGTCTAGAATCCTTCATCCTTTCAGAATGAGCTCTTTTTCCATCAGACTAGACGCTACTCTTCTTTTAGTAACTTGTCTTTGACCAACTTTTGTCTTAATGTGTTCTTATCATAAATGTTCGTTTGCGTGATATTTAATAATGTTATTTGCAATATACATTAAGAATTGTTGTAAAAGACAAAATATATATTGACGCTAAAAACCCCAATGATTTGAATAAGTTTCTACAGTGCGCTCTTGTGTATGTTCCTGAAATTATACGGATAGCTCTTTTTTGTAAACGGAAAACGCTCAAAAGTTTGTTTGGGATGTAGAGCCCCAAAGAACAATTCAATTCAATTCAAATAGCTTTATTGAATAAGGTACATGTTTGTACATCTCAATCGTCATAGTAATAAATAAATAGGAGTAATAAATAATGAAAATAATTATGGACATTCCATATCCTAAACGTGATTCCATTAGAGAAGAGTAAATTAACCGTATTAAAAACAAATTTTGATATTTAGCAAATCTACTTAGCAAAAATAATATTGGGATGAAAGTTTTGAGCTTAGCGTAGTTACATGTGGAGTCCATGAGAACGGTTCGTCGAATATTACACCCAAATACTTGATTTCGGTTTCTAAAGGAATCTCAAAATCATTTATAAATATAACAGGGCTTTGTTCGCTATGATTTGACTTTGAAAACTGAATGCAGTTTGATTTATTAGGATTCACATGTAGGTTGTTACTGTTGGAAGTATTGGTCAAGAATGGTTAATTTCAGAAATCTATCAAATTTTAAACCGTGTAAATGGAGTCCCTTGCAGCGCTATCTGTGCTTGGGCTGCCGCAACTATGTTGATTCGATTATCTTTACTAAAATATGCGCTGAAGATCAAGTGAAACGTTATTAAACCGTGGATTATTTTCGTTAGAGACAACGAGGCTGTAGGACTGACAGTCAACAATTTCCCAGTGATGGATCGGTCTTCTCTAAATGAAGAATTATCTTCTCTCACGGTCGAACTAGTCTACTTTTGTCTCATCTTTGTGTTTTAACATGTTCCGTAACTTTAAAAATAAAATAAAAATAATTTTAAAGTTTGTCGGTTTTATTTTTAACGGCAAGGTGTTCTCGAAAAGCTTGATATTTTCGTGAACGATTGTCAATAAGGGTTTAATAGTTTTCAAAAGTGGTTACTAAATTGCTGTCTCATCACTAATCGTGATTTTCGGATAGATATCTTCAACTAAACAGAACTGGTTTCAACTTAACGTTTAATGGTCCATATGACACAGAATTCACGTACAAATATTTCCATTAATATTGTGTTTAAGCGTGTAAACAAAACGTCTACATTTCTAATAATACTTAAGTATAAAACCATTGCGTTATTTTTAGAAACTAGTAGATTAAAAGAGAAATTAAAATCTGAAGAAAATACTAAATATAGAACAAATGTGTGGCCAGTTCAATACAAACGTTTTAGTGATAATTTAATATTCAAACATTAGTAATTTTTAGATGAACGACAATAGAGAGCTCATGCCTGTTTTAGCCGTAACCTTTGCTAATTAGTTGGAACTTACGGAAATTTCCTATGGTGTTAGATTAAACAATATTCAGTATTGATTGTAATCTGGCAATCTTAGAATAGAAAAAAGGTTTAGCAAAATTCACATCAAAATCTTAATTTTCCTTTAAAGGGCAACATTCATCAAATTGGAAAAAGATAAATCCATGGCAATTTTAGGTAGTCTGTTTAGCTAGCTCGTATTATAACACCATGACAATTGACATTTGAATTAAATACCTTCGAAAGAAACACGTTTTAGGAATAGTACAGGGTGGCCCATAAGTCAGTTGACCGACATGCATGCAATGAAATGCATGCCTGTCAACCGACTTATGGGCCACCCTGGATATTTCCTCAAAAGGTCCTACAGTGAAAGTGTTTGATTCGATAACAAGTTGAACGTCCGACGCCCGACGTTCAGTTTACTTTTATAACTAAATTTCACTTTCATCAAAATTTATTCCTCAGCATTTTTTTCCATCATGACAATAATTATTGTTATTACTCGATCCAAAAGCGTATTTTTGATCATAGGTTTCAACTTCAGGTTGAATGAACAAGTTATACTCAATGATCTAGTGATGCATTATACGCCTACTATTTAAGCTGTTTTCGTTTGAAAAATCGCTCTCGTTTGCCCTCCATTTTCATTTGCAGAAAATATTCGTAACTTATATGACTTATGTCAAAGTTAAAAAGTTCCAAAATTAAAAATGCTGTCAGTTTTAAAGGTTTTATATAGATAAATAATGCAAACGGTGATTCAGCCAACCAACCTAGCAGATAAGGTTATTCACTTGAACTATTATAACGCACTGAACCAAGTACTTGACAGCGAGAGTACGCTTCAACGGAGTACATGTATGATTTCCAGTTTAGATGGCTGTGAAATAATTTGCGAAGCTCAACCGATTTGTGTGCTTGACCACCCTTATGACGACGTACTCGACCGTGCAGGTTTTCTACCAGTTTGACTAACGCGTTTGTAATAATATTTCCGTGTAAGCAGTGCTCCTGGTAATTATATAGAATAGCATAGAGAGAGAGAGAGAGAGAGAGAGAGTTTAGTAATGACAAT